>CM060842.1:106345000-107032500 GCA_030762175.1 Metallyticus violacea
GAATTTTCGAATGCTCCCGATTTTGTGGAAGATGTTACTGTAAATGAACCTCGCTTTCTAACACAGGAACATTTAAATGCTTTGGTTGACGATCTTGGTTTAAGTTAAAGCCTCAAGATTGAAAGGCTGAAAACTACTGCAGGGTGACTCCAAAATAAGATTCTTCCACCATCCCCAAAAGGAAGTGAGGATTTATTTTCTAAAGAGGTTGCCCTAGTTTGCTGCAATGATGTCGAGAATTCGTAGGAGTCACTGGGTGTTGAGCATAAAGCTATGGCTTGGCGTTTGTTCATAGACTCCTCGAAAACAAGTTTGAGAGGATTGCTACTACATAAGGGAAACAAATGTTCATCCATTCCTTTAGCCCATTCAGTTGATATGAAGGAAAGTTATGAAAATATGAAGATATTGCTTTCCGCTATCAAGTATGACAATTTTTCTTGACAGATATGTGGGAGTTTGGAAGTACTTACTTGGCTATACCAAATTTTGCTCTTCCTGTTCAAATGAATTACAAGGATAAAAGTAATACCTGGCCAAAGAAAGAGTCACTTAATTCAGAACGAGAAAATGCTCTTCACCAACCACATGTAAGTTCTGAAAAAAATCTTATTGCCTTTACTGCACTTCAAACGAGGTTGGATTAAACATTTTAAGACGGGAGTACATTTCTGTCACTGAAAAATAAGTTATCAAGAATCAGTGAAGCTAAACTAAAAGAAGGAACATTTGTTGGCTCTCAAATAAGAGAGCCGATGAAAGATACAGCTAAATATGCAAGAAGTAACTGCATGGTTGTCTTTCAAAAAGTGATGACAAACTTTCTAGAAAACTTCAGGTTTGAGAACTACAGAGAACTTGTCAGGAGATGATTGAAAACTACAAGATGATGAGATGTAATATGTGTGATTTAAAAATACATTTTCTGCATTCTCATCTCCATTTCTTCCATGAAAACCTAGGGGCTGTTAGCAATGAACACGAGGAGCGTTTCCACCAGGACATCGCGGAAATGGAAAGGCGCTGCCAGGGTAAATGTGTCCAAATATGGTGGTTGACTACTGTTGGACACTGAAGAGAGATGTTCCTCAAGCAAAGTATAGGCGAAAATCTACTTTACATACATTTTAGGTGAATACATTCAATTGCAGCTAAAACAGTCTAGTATTATAATACATAAATATGAGAAATGCTTTTCGTGCTATTTCTCAAAAACCTGGGTGATGGAAAAATTCTGTAAAAATATTTGAAATCAGCATAAAAACTTCACTTAGCATCACCCTTTGTTTCCCTTTTAACAGACAAAAACTTAAATTTTGTTGACCAGCGTAATCATATAGCAGAAAATTACCAAACCTTTTAAATAATTTCGATTGATCCTTTGAATACTGTCTAAGCTATCATTGAAAAACGTGGCAGCTGTCTTTAAGTGTGTCAAAGGCTAGACAACTTAAAATAAAATTAACAAATAATTTAACATATGCATAAACAAACAGGGTGTAAGCTTAGCGTTGGTTTGCTTGTATTTAAAAATGGATAACAGCTCGGAGCTAGGTTTAATATAATTAAACAATTTATGCTGTCCAATTATTTCAATCTGTTCTCAAAAGCTTAATGGCTTCATAAACGTCGGTTAACGTCTTGCTTCGCTGAACATAGACGCAATGTGAAAGAAAGAGAGAGAGAGAGAGAGAGAGAGAGAGAGAGAGAAAGAGAGAAAGAACGAAAGAAAGAAAGAAAGAAAGAAAGAAAGAAAGAAAGAAAGAAAGAAAGAAAGAAAGAAAGAAAGAAAGAAAGAAAGAAAGAAAGAAAGAAAGAAAGAAGAAATGCTGCAGGTTATCATTTACAAGGAAAAAGAGAAAAATACATTTACAGTAAAGTAAAGCTCTGTGTATTATATAAATGGATTACAAGGAATACTGAAGTGCATTCCTCGCTTATTGAAGTATCATCTTCATCAACATGTATTTTTAAAGATGAGACTCTGGAGACTGAGTCCCAATGGGATAACAGTTCCATTAATAAAAGGGGGAATGCCTTATGATTATATTGGTCTTTTACGCCATGAATGGCGTTTCCAATATTCATAATAAAAAGGGGACATGGCAGTGGACAGTGGACTTGTATGAGATAATCTTCTCATTGGAGTGGTGGACCCGTTAAACAAAACAACGGCAGATTCCTATTACTTTGGCAGTTGTGAATATACGAAGGTACGTCCGTAAGTTTTTCGGCCTAACCATTTTCAAGATATGATAAAAATAAAAACTATATTTCACATTTCAATATAGTTACCCTTTATTTCGATACACTTCTCACATCTTTGAATTGGTCCTGGTGGTGTAGTGGTTACCATAACCACTACACCTCCTAAACCCAAGATCGCGGGTTCGAACCCGGCCAGGATCGATGGATTTTTTCGGGCGTAAAACTCTTAAGTATGGCTTCCTTCGGAAGGGAAGTAGGCCGTGGGTCCCGTGTCGTACATTTACGACACGAAAAAGTACCTCAAGCATGAGAGAGAGACCTCTGAGCAAAATTTGTCGGCCGTTTCACGCCCTGAATTGAATGCGACGCTGATGACCTGAGATGTTAAAGAGCGTCTATAAATAAATCTTTGAACTAACATTTCAATACCCCTCCAAAAATAGACGGAAGTCTTGTCTGCAAAATGGGCATAACAGCATCCATCACTTCTTCGTCATACTTAAATTTCCTTCCTCAAAATCCTTCTTGACGTTTGAGAAGAGGAAATGGTCACTGTGAGCTAGAGTTGGTTGTAGGATGGATGGTCGATCTCCTTGAAGCCACGTATCTTCACAGCTTCCTTTGCAACAAGGGCTGTGTGCACAGACGCGTTGTCGTGAAGAAGGCTTACACCACCACTCAGCCTTCCTCGCCTTTTCTCTTTGATGGAAGTACGTAGTCTGTACAGTAAGCCAGCATAGTACGCCCCATTTTCTGTGGTGTTCCTATCCTTGAAGTCAATGAAGAGTATTCCTTCACAGTCCCAAAAGATTCAACCAACTCATTGGTTGAATGAGTGACCTTGGCCTTTAGAGGCGGCCAGGTTTACGCCACTCCATTGGTTCTCTTTTGGACTGTGATCAGAGTAGAGGACCATGGTTTCATCTACTGTAACAATGGTTTGCAGAACTTTTCTCTCGTTGGCACAGCAGAGGTCCAAAAATGCCTGACAACAGATGACTAGTTGCTGCTTTTGGACTGAGGAAAGAAGTCTAGGCACCCATCTAGTTCTAACCTTATTCATGTTTAAGTGCTCATGAATAATTCGATGAACTGTTGTTTTAGAAAGCCCAACTTTGGTGCTATTTCTGTAACTCTGAGTCACCGGTCTTCCATAATTTTTCCTTCCACAGGAGCAATGTTTTCAGGAGTGAGCACCTCCAAGGGCCGACCTGCACGCTCTTCGTCTTCAATGCTTTCTCGATCCATTCGAAAAAGTTTGGCCCGTTCTTTTATGGTAGAACATGAGGAGGATGCTCCCCCATACACATCGTCCAATCGCTGTTTAATTTCATTTGGAATAAGTTCTTCTTTTGTGAAGAACTTAATAAGAGCTCGAAACTCCATTTTGAACATGTTACAATCTTCTACACATAGTCTTCTTTATGTAACTATATCTCAACAACTGAACACAGCGGAGCGGAAGTTACAGCTGCAGTTACTTACTTAACAGAAAAAGCATAGCACCAGATAAGGGTTTTGTGAATGGGATAATCCTTATCGGCGAAGCCGGAAACTTTATGAATTTACCCTCAGAACATATAGAATGGTGCATAGCATAACATGAATAAACTTTCTGCTTTTACACTCTCCAATTAAGCATTATGCCTGGAGATATTGAGTCGAGCTAAGCAATTGAGGATTGGCAATATTAATATTTCAAATTATATGTAAAACATTAGAGTATGTGTTGCTAAGAGGATATTTCATACTTTAGGAAAATTTTATCAAGCGTTTATGCACAACAGTCTGGCAGCCTAGCCTGAAGTTAAGTCCATACCTACCTGTAATACTACTATTATTAACGTTATGTAACATTCCCTTTGGTTAACCTATTCCGTTAGAAGAGTCTGTAGAACCTTCTAGAAGCTTTTTTGACGTAAATTACTAAATTCTTTTGGAATATTCGGAGAACTGGCCGGAAATTGAGAGGATAAAAAGCATAAGGGCGGCTCAGCGAAGGTTATAAGATGTTAGAGTTGTCAGGGTGAACCCTCGTGTGTCGCAGTCCGAACCGGACGTAGTACCATGGCCACTCCTCGACTTAGCTCCGTCACAATCGACCTAAGGTAAGGTTCAGGCCCAGGTTGGGATGTTCCCTGCTTTAACGAACAAATTCAACTATGCATAGTGTAAGGGAATTTAGTGCTCAGCCTGCGAAGCTCCTAGCCCCTTCTTATGCCCGACTAGTGTCAGGACATTATAAAACATTTGTACTATCCCTAGTTCGATTTTGGGGCGAGGGTTTTGGAAATTAAAGAAAGATTAGATTTTATTTCCTTTGAAGTTTAAAACATTTATTAATTTTAATCAACTCATTTTCTTATCTTTAAGTTCTAAATCATATTATTAACTTGAATCGGAGACTTCAAGAAAGTTTATGAAAACTTTGAACAGCAAGGAAGCTAATGACTCCACAGTCAATAATTCAGCATCAGTTAATCATAATAATAATAATATTAAAATTTTAAGAATTAATTTAAACACTTTTAATATTTATGTAACAAATATCTTAGCCAAATAAGCAGAGTATTTTCTGACCTTTGAAGCAGGAAATAGTGCTGCCTTTATTAATTTAATTAAAAGGCTGCAGAGCTATATTTATAAAGGCATTAGATTTGATAAGGATAATTATTATGTATAGGTATAAGAAATGTTTTAGAGATAGGTATCAGAAATAGAAATAATTTGTAACTTGTAACTTACAAAACTGTTTTGTATACATTTTGTAGTTAAGATGTTAGAGAGAGACAGAGAGTATACCTGACTCCACTCACTGACCGCTCCTTAGACAAGGCTGAAGAAAGGGTAAACTATCTTTTGTTAGGTCACGAACCTTCTACCCAGGAAATACTTAGGAATTGACAATAAGAGAAACATGTGGCCGTAACGGGACAGTATTTAACAAAGTCAGACTTAGCAATATTTTAAGAGAAAATGAAAATGTCAGAACGGAGACGAAAATGTTTTATTACAGGAAAGCCGAAAACACGTGCGTTATCTCCGAGAACATTTAGGAATCTACAAACTAAGGAAGGCAAAAGATTTTCAATAGAAGTCAGAATGTAAGGAAAGGGCCGAAATTTATGACAGGCTGTTCTGGGAAAGTTCAAGTTCGTGGGAAGACATTAGATCAGGGGGGAAAGAATAAGTCTAGCCAATGGTCTTCGGATAAAAGTTAACGAATCAGGAGAACTTAAATACAAATAAATAATTTTAGGATAGCCAATAACGAACATGTAACACAGAAATAGATAAAATACGAGAGAATTTAATTTAGCGAAAGGCGTGGCGATGTAGTAGAAAAACTAGAGTACAGAAGACAGTCAGAGGCGCATTTCGCACTCAGTAAACGCATTCAGAGGCGCATTTCACACTCGTAGAAGTCGGACATTCATAGATTCACATTCAGACATTCAGTAGAGATACATTCACAGATTTACACTCACACATTCATAGATTCAGAGGGACATTCAGACATCCAGATATTCACTCAGGAAGCCAGTCTAAGAGAGTAGCGAAGTCAGCGGCGAACAGTCAGGAAGTACTTTACATGTGAATAAAATATTTTAAACAAGTCAACCTTGTGTATTTTTGGGCAACACATTTCTCGTTCCCGTGGATCTATACTGATCCCGAAACACTCCAGTGGACCCTGAGATAAAATTCAACAGAATTGGAGCAAACCACGTCATCAATGAGCAGCCCGGCCCAGAATTCGAAACCACGATCAGCTCAGCGATCAACTACGCCCCCGCACCCTTCAATTACTGCTCCATATGGCATCCCAACGTGGAAGCTCGTAGACGGAGACGAGAAGCGGACAATAGCCCAGCAGAAGCGGACGACATCAGCCCAGCAGCCGCAGACGACACCAAGAAGGAATCAGAAAGATTTGCTTGCTACACAACCGTAGGAGCATAGCGGACAACATGAAGAGCTACATCGAGCAGCCCAAGTGGATAGCCAGCCGATAACGCAGAGAGACCGACCGTAAACACAAGGTTTACGAGCAGATACGACGGAACTGGTAACTGGACATCACTACAAGAGCTTCTAACCGGACCCCACTACAAGAATATCATGCGACCGACAACCGAGAAAGCAAAAATAAGGTAGAGAAAAACTGAACTGCATAATTTGTTCGTACAAAAAAAAAAAAAAAAAAAAAAAAAAATCACTAGTAATTTATGTAAATTATAAGTAGTAGGCAAAAATGGCTGAAAGTAGTACAGTAGAAAATAATTTGTTAGTCGAGAAGCCCATAGTAATAGAGCAGGGAACTAAACAACAGGACATAATCCAAAGGGTTGAAAATAATGTTAATGCATGCAAAGCCTCCGAAAAGTCGAGTAGTATGGATAGGGATGATAGATTAATGTCTATGATGGGAGAACTAGGTAATAGATTGGAGCGATATCATAATGAAATAGGTAATAGATTTAATAGGCTAGAAAAGACACAAGAGAGGATCTATCAGTCACTAAGAGAACAGATCGATAAATTTGATAGGTTAGAAAAGAATACAGAAAATAAGATAAAGCAGCCTCAGATAGAAACCCTTAGTGAAGTTTATAATTTAACTCAAAATGTACAAATTGAGCAGGCTAGCATTCTTGAACAGGATCAAGAAATAAACGTTGAGCCTTGTATAGATGTAGAAAGGGAACTAGAAGAAAATTCCGGGGAACTTAGATTTGATAGACAGCAAATAGAGGCCGAGAAAGACGATAGCGAGAACCTAGGGGAAATAAATAATAGTCAACTAGAACTAGAGGAGAAAACGATAAGTGATGAGGAAACAGGCATAGAAATAGAAGGAAGTCGAAATAAAATAATCGAGATAAGTGTAAGTCGGGAGCAGGCAGAGTGTCAAGAAGAAGTAGTAGGAAAACAAAACAGCGAAAGGGATCCGATCCAAAGACATCACGGGACAGGGGCACAAGTCTCTTTGATTCAGAAATACTTAGGTAAATATTATGAGGCAAAAATTGCGAAACCCCAAGCCGAAATAAATTGCATAAATGCAAGTGTTCAGAATCCCTCAGAATTCGCGAAAGAACAAATAGCGGAACTCAGGACCGAACCACGCCAATGGAGACCTCCATGGAGCATTAAAGTTCAACTCGGATCCAAAAGAGAAATCAATACAAGAATGTAAAAAGAAAGTAGGATGAATAAGCTGATTGATATAAGGTTAAGAATGTATAAAAAAAAAATGTAAACATAAGATAGAGAAGATAGGAAAGCTAATACAATTTTATAGTTAAGTAATGTAAAAGTATTGTAATACAAGAAAAGTATTAGGGATAGAAACCAGCAAACACGTTAATTATAGGACACATGAATTAGTAGGAAAATGAATTATGGAAAACGAATAGTGTCAGGACGGAATTAAATAATTACAAAAATCTCAAAGAAAATTCAATACAAAAGGAAAACAAGTGACGAAAATAAAATAAGTTAATAACTCCAAGCAACCAGATAGAAAGATAAATAATCATAAATTAAACGAGTAAAGAAATAAAGTAATTGTAATCATGTAAAAAAAAAAAAAAAATATTGCAAGGTGCGTAAATTTCCGGAAATAAAATATTAACGTTAAGAAATCATACAGGAAAATAGGTAATTGGAATTAAAAGGGTAAAGAGATAAAATAATTGCAATCAAGTGAAAGAAAACTCAAAATAAGATGAAGGCTTAATAAAACATTAGTAACTGTACATAGGGAAATAGGTAAAAATATTATAATAATGGCGAATTAAGAGAGTAACGAAATAAGATAAATCAAATCAGACCAAAGGAAAGTCAATATAAAGTGAAAGCTTAATAAGACATCAGTAACATTACAGAGGGAAACTTATATAGGAAAATAAATAATTGAAATTAGAGAGTTTAAGAAATAATCGAATAAGCAGAAGCATGCTAAAGAAAGATAAACGAATAAGAAGCTAAAATTATATATCTTGGTGACGTTCAATAAGGAAGCAGATAGGGGTAATAGAAAGAAAAATGAATCAAGTAACGAGAAGAAATATATTAATTATGATGCTGCGGTTAAAAATAAAAGGGCAAATAAGGAAGCAGAATAAAGTGAAATGAGAAAAATGAAAGATAGACAAATAATGTAATAGGGGAAGAAAATGAATTAATGAATTAAATAGATAAAGAAAGTAACGAAGTCGTCGATGAATAATTCTCGTGTATTGTATTGTTTACCTAAGGTACCTTTATAAAACGATCCAAGACATCTAATGAATAGTAATATAGTTAAAAATCAGTTGTGAATTGCGCTGTGAAATGGGATGGAAAATTCTCCCACATAGATATACTGATACGAATAGGATCATCTATATGTTACGTGTAATGTTATGAAGTGTCTTACAAGGTGTATAATGGATGATTGATTAAAAGTAAAGCCAGGTCGCAAATTAGAAGCTCATAAAATGTTTGGTGACCAATGATAGATAGTATTTAAAATCAATTAGAAAACGCAAGGCTATAGAAGGTCCATAAGGTGTTTTATTGAAATATAAAATTATTCACGGATTGCAAATATAATTTCTTTACGTACTACAAGTTATCTGGTTGTCAATTAATAAAGTCATGATTCAAAAATAAAATTTAACAATATGATTGTGCTATTGAAATATATTGAAATATATTGGTAAAAAAAAAAATAAAAATCGGAGAACAGACCATAAAGAATAATTTCATTAATTTAGATATGATGTAGGCGTAGCTAGTGATTAAATGCATTTGAGTAAAATTGCAATTGTAATAAATTTTATGTAATATATGTGATATAATACTATTAAGAATTAAGGTCAAACGTTCGTTGGATAAATTAGCTAGGATGTAGACTTGTTTATTTGAGTAACAACCAAAAATTTCAGTATCCAGACTGTAATTAGCATCAGTAATTGAATAAGATAATTTACTAATATAAGAATAGATTATAAGGAAACTAACTTGCAGAAACACTCAGGGTATATTGTAAATAATAAACATTCGCATGCTAGAATATAATTCATATAAAAAAAAAATAAAATGATATAGCAGTGGCGTTGATACGCGAACAAGGTGCTAAGTGAAAAGCAAGTGAAGTGAAAAAAAAATAAATAAATAAATAAATAAATAAAAAGTGCAGTGAAACTTTCTTAGTTCAAACAGAGGTGTAAATGTAAAAGACGAAATGCAAAGCGTATCAGCTAAATAGACAATACCATAAACGTTTAAAAATATATTTTCAAAATTTGTATTAAGCTTAGAATAAAAGTTAAACTCATAAAGGCAAAATAACACTAATATCAGAGCCAAGAACAATAAAAACAGTGAACAATAGGCTCAAGGTGCAAATATATGTGTCACAGATAGAAAATCCATCCGATTCAAGTGTGTAAATATAGTATTAAGAATAATAAGAATATAACTCTGCAATAACGAGATAATAATAATCTCACGGGACTGTGTAATCATATTTTGTTATGTTACCACAACAAAATCTGATTACAGGGGCATTTGAAGCAGGAAATAATGCTGACTTTATTAATTTAATTAAAAGGCTGCAGAGCTATATTTATAAAGGCATTAGATTTGATAAGGATAATTATTATGTATAGGTATAAGAAATGTTTTAGAGATAGGTATCAGAAATAGAAATAATTTGTAACTTGTAACTTACAAAACTGTTTTGTATACATTTTGTAGTTAAGATGTTAGAGAGAGACAGAGAGTATACCTGACTCCACTCACTGACCGCTCCTTAGACAAGGCTGAAGAAAGGGTAAACTATCTTTTGTTAGGTCACGAACCTTCTACCCAGGAAATACTTAGGAATTGACAATAAGAGAAACATGTGGCCGTAACGGGACAGTATTTAACAAAGTCAGACTTAGCAATATTTTAAGAGAAAATGAAAATGTCAGAACGGAGACGAAAATGTTTTATTACAGGAAAGCCGAAAACACGTGCGTTATCTCCGAGAACATTTAGGAATCTACAAACTAAGGAAGGCAAAAGATTTTCAATAGAAGTCAGAATGTAAGGAAAGGGCCGAAATTTATGACAGGCTGTTCTGGGAAAGTTCAAGTTCGTGGGAAGACATTAGATCAGGGGGGAAAGAATAAGTCTAGCCAATGGTCTTCGGATAAAAGTTAACGAATCAGGAGAACTTAAATACAAATAAATAATTTTAGGATAGCCAATAACGAACATGTAACACAGAAATAGATAAAATACGAGAGAATTTAATTTAGCGAAAGGCGTGGCGATGTAGTAGAAAAACTAGAGTACAGAAGACAGTCAGAGGCGCATTTCGCACTCAGTAAACGCATTCAGAGGCGCATTTCACACTCGTAGAAGTCGGACATTCATAGATTCACATTCAGACATTCAGTAGAGATACATTCACAGATTTACACTCACACATTCATAGATTCAGAGGGACATTCAGACATCCAGATATTCACTCAGGAAGCCAGTCTAAGAGAGTAGCGAAGTCAGCGGCGAACAGTCAGGAAGTACTTTACATGTGAATAAAATATTTTAAACAAGTCAACCTTGTGTATTTTTGGGCAACACATTTCTCGTTCCCGTGGATCTATACTGATCCCGAAACACTCCAGTGGACCCTGAGATAAAATTCAACAGAATTGGAGCAAACCACGTCATCAGTGAGCAGCCCGACCCAGATTTCGAAACCACGATCAGCTCAGCGATCAACTACGCCCCCGCACCCTTCAATTACTGCTCCACCTCTGATCTTATTTTCCACTTTACGTACAAATAAATGATGAAGTATTAAAGCTGTTCACTTTAAAAAAAGGTGCTTTTAAAATTAACACGAAGTTAAAGCGATTTAGTACAAACAATTACCTACTAAATAGCAAATTTTAATTGTTTTCTTCATTTTAAACATAAATTAATGTTAAAAACTATCGTCCTAGCAATTAGGAACATAGTAACTAAATCCAATCAGCAAAGGCAATGCTAGTAAAACAACAGCATACTAAGAGACAATAAATCATTCTTATAATTGCCTTTATTTAATCCGTTCCACAGATTCTATCTAGTGATTAAGCAATACCTTTGTAATAATACATTTAATGCCAGTGCTACGAGATTCCACAGCGCCGCATACAAAGGCTCAGCATATATTTGCGCAAGATTTAGCAAATAGCGAAAACGTGACAGATTTTCTTTTATTTAAATTATCAATGGCGCAGTTCTTGGAGATAACAAAGGCCAATGGAATATTTCATCAAACATAAGCAAATGAATTATACCCTGCTACATTTTTGTACACAAGAGTGAGCAGTGGGAGGGAAAAAAAAAAAGTGTGTCAAAGTTCAAATGATACAAAATGTCAACAAAAAAGATAAGTTTTTAGGATTATCGTTTACTTTTGTTTATTTTTGGTAAGGCAGCTTTGCACAAACTACGTAACCAAATACAAACCTTAAGCTGATAAGTGTTATCAGCTGATGCAAGAAAATACAGCAGGAAAAAATTGCACTGTGCATTCAGTACTCCTTGAGCATCTTTTGGGTATTAATGATTATTTCACCATTGGTCGACAGCTGTACATGTAAAATATGAAGATCTTACCACTTGCACTAGTCAAACAGTATTTCCATAGCCATCATCATGATAATCATCATGATAATAATAAGAATTATTATTATTATTATTATTATTATTATTATTATTATTATTATTATTATTATTATTATTATTATTATTATTATTGAGTCTTCTATTTATACTAGTTTTGATTTACGCTTAGTGTAGAGAATATGGTGAAATGATACATGACGAGAATAGTAGAAAACACCCTAAGCTTGTTATTTATGCGGATGTTTTGTGTTCGTGATATGCGTGACGTCAGAGCAGGAGAACTACGTCGACTGTTGAGTGCAGTCTCCCAACATGGATTTACCACCAATATTGTGCTGCAAGTCTGTCACTGCAACGATTTCATAAATTAGTCAAGAACAAAAGTCCGAAATTTGTTAAACTTTGTGTTTTATGTTTCAATATAACGCTCATCCGCATGCACCAAAAGAAGCAGCTCTTCTGAGCCAATCTTCACTGGGAAATATTGGGAATGTCTACCACATAGTCTGTGATTATTGTATTTTTGATCCTCTCAAACATCTGAAGGAAGTGTCAACGATTTGCTTCGGATAAGAGATAAGGGAATCTGTTGCTCTGAGAGGTCAAGGACTACTTTATACGTTCATACAAGCTCTACAACAGTGAGATCCATGCCTTCTGGCACGGGACAAAATTTTCTGGCTGGAACCCTCGCCACATTTTCATTTCCCATTTTATTCTGTTTCGTTATGAGTTTACTGAGCTGCTCATGGTTTTGAACACATCCTTCAAATTTTTTAAACGCATTCGATAATACTTTTTTAAAAATATTCTGCCCTAAGGTTCGGTGAATGTTTATACAATATACATTATTCCTACTTGTGGCGTGGGTACTTTCCTGTCAAGGCGAACTTTGTACATGGGGTCAAATAGTTCGGATTTGGATCGGCTCTTTCCTTTTCTTTGTTCCTTGTGTTTAATTAAATCCGTGAAATATTTCTAATTTTTGGCAACTATAAAGTTAAGATTGTACTTTTCATTGGTGGCTGACAAGATAACGGAAATGGCTCTACTTAGAAAGTTACTTTTGCAGCGCATACACGTATTTTGAATAAAAGTGTCCAGAAAGTTCTCAATTTATTAGCTTAGTGCCTGATGGTTTCAGAATACTGAGCTATTATTTGCAGTTTAGCTAATTCACATCTTCCTGATGCGTTCGTTTTCGTGAATACCGACCAAGATTTCATTTGTAAAAATTTTAACATGATTTGAAACGCGGGCTGTTCTTTCTCAGTATGCCAGATGTACCATACGCCCGCGAATAATAACTCTTAACAGCCTCTTTAAATTCATTAAGAGAATACGCTTTACATGTTTTCTCACCGCCATGGGTGGCCGAGGTCGTTAATGCGCGAATTCGTGAGCGGGAAATCTGAGGTTCAATTCTCATCAGGACCGTCCTCCCTGACTGAGGTTTTTCCAGGTTTTCCTCAGTCCTCATAAATGGCAAATGCCGGGAAGGTACTCTAAACTTAGGCTTGGAATGTTTCCGTCTTTAAAAAATCCTTTCCCAATGTATCATTTCATCTCATGTATCATCAATGTCCACCGCCTGTGGTGCCTCAGTAGTAATAAAAAAAAAGGGTTAAACACCATTAAAAATAATAACTTCGACTGGATACAGTGCTTATTCACTTGAAGAATTCCTTTCCTCTTAGTTAATGGGTCAAGGGGGTCTCAGTGACGCAGTTAAGCTGAAAGAAATTGTATTACTAAAAATGATACGGATTCCTAGTCATTTTCTACAGCCTGGCCATAAAGGCTGGAGCTAATGAGCTAATGAACAGCGCATTTCTTAATACAAAATGTACTTTGCACCTCTTCCGACGAATCTGTTTACACTTTCTCAAACCAAGCACCATATTTCCTTAATCTGTTCCACGCATGAGGACCCAGAAAAATCTTTGCAGTTGTATTCTTTCATGGAGATGATCCAAACGCCGACTTTTCACAGCATACATTTTACTTCTTCTGTCGCACACAACACCACTGCATATACATTTCCCCCAATGTTTTGCACAAAGTAGATGAAACCGCTTTGAACTCACCATATTTTGTACATGTATTCTATCCAATGTCCCTCAAAGCCCCAGGGCATGTTTGTTATCTAACACTTTGATCTCTCCATATTTTGGTTCAAGTCCCTTCTACCCAATTTTCTCTCGTGTTTATTATCCCAATGCATATGTATTGTTCTATAAAATATGTTTAATATCTAAAGTGTTTTAGAAGGGAACAGAGGTGATCTCTGACCTCGACACCCTCTAGTAAAGCTCGCAGCAAGTCGGAATAACGAAGTTGGTTGGCAGGAAGGATAATTGGATCGCTCTCACATAGCCACACAATAACGTCCAGACCCAACAATTACCTTCCAATTTATGAGTGTCTGGCAAGTATAGCCAAACACTCTCAATTATTCATATGACTGCTCCGAGTCACCCTAATACACGAAGGACTATATAAGACCAGAGAAATGATCTGTCGGGGCGCAACATAACACAATACTAAAGACCGTGCGTGTAGCTTCGCTATGAAGCTTCTTTGTTTTGATATTTCTTGTCATTCTGATGCTTAGAATCCGTTTCTTGGCACTTAGAAAGATCTCAGAGAAGTGTCTCATTTGCATTACTATTCGTTTTGTAGTCTCTACACCATTCTTCTTTAAATAAATTCTTATCAGAAGTATTGGACACAGTGTTTCAACACTTAAAATGGCCAACCGGTCCACGCATCCTTCGGCATACCACTCAGCCATCCAAACGTCCCTTAGCTCCCTCTTGGTCTCTGCCGGCGAAGCCTCTAGCAGAACTCGGAAGTTACAAGCAGATCGTATGCAGCACTATGCAATCTGGCGAGCTGCTGGAGGAATCTCTTGTTGCTAGTCTCCGTGCCCGAGCGCCGGCGGAGAGAGCCGAAGGTAGTGAGCTATTAGCTGGATAATAACACTTTACAATCAAGCACAATAACGTAGGTGGTTAGAGCATTGAGCTATAGTTGCGAAGATAGTATAGAGGGTACAAATACTACCACTTCGTCCTTCTTTTGTTCTGCCGGAGTTAAAAGAGATTTGCTGCTACAATTACAATGATTTACTTGCTAAGCCACTGGGTCCACCGGTTTCTAGGATTTGCCCGAGGTTAGCCGATAGATTAAGTTAGTGTGTGTGTATATATGAATTAGTTGCGAATTAGAATAAGAGCACATTTCCTACCGTTACAATATTTCACCCGCCTAATAATGGAGAGCAAGAGTTTCCGTCCTCCAGCAGAGCAAGAGCTTCCTCTAGCAGTAAGAGATTCTTTTCAGCAGCTCGATTCGATCCAGCTTGTAACGCCAAGTTCTAGCAGACGACTCCGCAGGCACAGGGACACGCCACCTTAGTCCCATTCTTCTATTCCTCAAAAAGAATTATCTCCATGGACATTCCCTTCTAAACGCAATTGACACACTGCTTCCCCTAAACAATTAAATTAAAAATAATACAGCAATGATAACATTAATATAATTTTAATCATATTGATGAACACTGAGTAGAGTAGAAAAGCATCGGTGACATATTCTTCATGAGCCTTTAATTGAGATTTTTAGCCTCCATTGTTTAAGAGAAAGTTTATCCTCTGGGCAGTGGACAGTAGTGTCACCCCTGCTCTCTCTCTCTCTCTCTCTCTCTCTCTCTCTCTCTCTCATTTTTATGCATATATTGTATCTTTATTAGAAATCGGAAAACTTTGGACAACCGAGACATGAAGTGAGGGCATCAATGCACATTTGTTAATTGTTAATGCAAGAGTAAATCTAGTTTACACGATAGTGTACGATTAAGCTTGTTGAAGAGAATTATTAAATATTTCTTCTATCACTGAAAACATACTTCTTTTCAGACAGCTTTAGTTCGATTTAAGGGCGGTGTACAACGATTTTAAAATTGCGTCTGTGGAGGTTCGTATCGTTCGTACGACGGAAGGAAGCATTTCCCTTTAAGCTGCGGATGCAACTTTGAAAGTATTTTAAATGTGCATTCTTCAAAGCGAAATTTTCAGGTAAATATAACGCAATATTACAGAAAATAAAGTACAATTGAACTGATTCTGCACCATAACACTGTTAAATAATGAAGCTTTGCACCATTTAAAACCATTGTGCAAGTTGATAGTGAAGATTCGTGTTAGTATATCGTCAGTTAGCATAACGTCAGTTGAACTTGAAGAAAGACTTTTGGGGGA
The DNA here is from genome assembly GCA_030762175.1 of Metallyticus violacea. NCBI lineage: Eukaryota > Metazoa > Arthropoda > Insecta > Mantodea > Metallyticidae > Metallyticus > Metallyticus violacea. Next base: position 106,361,128 of record CM060842.1, read on the forward strand.
CGGGAATTGGGCTGTATGGGTGCTGCGGTAGATAATTTGCGCCCGCTGATCGCAGGTTTCGCCACGGCTGCTGCAGATCACTCCCATTCTTCTTCGATGAGATTATCTCGAGGGCGTTTCACTGTATTTTGGCGGCTATGTGTTACCCAGGTCTGAGAGGTACGAGATTCCGAAGGTGACGACAAATGACGCTTCGTTATTTACTTTGCTGATATAGTTCATTCTTCTAACGCGAATATCCGGGTATCTACTCGAACCACAGCAAGGTAATCTGGGCAAACGTGTATATTTATTGCGCTGACCAAAAGGTGCCGGTACTTGGTACTTAAGCCGCTCTTCCGCTGATCTCTGCGCGACGGCAGCCGCCCGTATCTGGGCCTGAAAATTTCTGAGACTGCCCCGTTTTGGGAATAATCTAGCCCTTTTATACACAATATCAAACGCCATCCGAGAACCACGGCGCGAAATACTCCCGCCAGCTTGTGTTAACGTTCTGATAGGTGAGTGCTTACCTCATTGAATTTTATTTCTATTCGCTGGAAAATTCTGTTCAAGCCAAATGCTTCGCTATTTGTCAGTAAAATGAATTTTAACATATTTCATACTTTACTGTCAACGACACTTTCACTCGGACACCTGCAACTTCGCCACGTGTTAGCTTTCAGGCAGGGGCTTTTTCAACCCTCTAGCTACATACCAAAAGGGATTACGTTTGCATTGTTTGACTTTTACCAAGTGTTTCTGCGTTAGGAGAAAGACGAGAGCCTTTTTTTTTTCCTGGTTACATTTTTTACACGTTATTCCTTAAACATTACAAAAATTACCCTTTATGAATGCCATTAAACACTATACAATATTAATTTTACATATGTCATTAAAGTTTCTCCACTGACTAGACTTTCTTTATTGTCTATAGAACTATTAACGCAAATCCAGGCAAACCTAACGTCCACTACAGAGTGATCACGATTTTGTCGCAAAATAACGAAGAATGGAAATAGTTTACGAAAACTAACATATGCTTTTTAGTATTATTTTATTACTATTTTATTCATTTTTTCTTACTAATGTTTATATTTATTGATTTACCCTGGCAAGAAAGAGTTAGGCCATGAGAGCGTTCTGTTCCACTCTACCAAGCAAACAGCACCAGCGAAAACAGAATACAATATGCACACAGAAATAGCATAGACCAATTAAAGACATATACTGCATGTAAATACGGTACATTTATAATAAGGTTAGAGAGTTAACAAAATTAGCGTTAGAATTTCAATTGTTCTACTTCTTTATATCTGAAATGAAATACTTTTTAGGTGGTTTATATTTATTTGGGAATGTATGCACCTATGTCACTAAAAATGTTGTATGCTTTTCTCAATATCTTTTCTTCCATTTCCACAAGAACTATTTAAATTAAATTTTGTGTGTTTGATACTCTAATATAAACTAAAACCTATATTATGACATTTTGAAAGTATTTGTTCTCAAAATATCCATTATTATATTTGCATTTACAAAATTATTCCCAATATTTTGAACATTTCTGAACAGCTAAAATGTGTACAGTGCAAATGCTTTGTTTCTGAAATTTGAATTTTAAACACAAATTTTGCCATTGTAAGGCTTTTGAAATAAATTAAAATTAGCGTAAATATAAAAGAGTGAAGTTTAGACTGCTAATCTCAATAATAAGAATATTTATGCAATGTTTCATTTATAATGTATTTTTTTAAAAAAAATACGCTTTTGAGAAAAATGGCGACAAATTCAGATTGATGTTATCGCACTGGTAGTCCTAGTAATTCAGTTTTAGATATTTTTTCAGTAGTTATGTTTTTTCTTGCAATATTGCCATTTTCTTTTACCCTGTTTGGTTATACTTCACAAAAAACTGGTGTGGTTGGGGTTAATATTAAGGTGTAACTGTATCGCACATTAAAATGTTATAATGCTTCACTCAGCAAATTTTGTATATAATACAAAAATGAAAATTGAAAATCTTCGTTCTTTTAGACGTGGTGCTGAAAGTTTATTTCAAATTAAGATGCAATAAATAATAAAATGTATTTCCTGATCACTGAAGGTAAAAGTCCCCCCTTCCTTTGCTCAAAATCCGACCACACGCCACCGGTTATCAATTATCACTTTCATCATTCCCTCTGTTTATCTGCTGGTTTCAGAATTTGTATATGTGTCTGAATGGTGGAATTGAAGTGCGTCTTCTTCATTCTCTGTCGAAGTCTAGAGTAAGAAATAAACGCATGACATTGCGATTAAAATTAATTACTCTATTAACCTGACCATGCAATGATTGACACTAAGAATTAACATACTTTGTTAAAACTAACCAATGAGTGGTCTATGTTGTCGATCTGGAAAGGAACAAAGAAATAAAAACGTAAGCCAAAATTGTTAAGGGCAAGTTTTTTATTTTAATTGTCAGACCATGGAAGACGTAAACAAGGGCTAACTTTCATTTGTACAAATAAGGAAAAGCATTGCTGCTTTAGCGGTCGCACTGGAATGCTGATGAAGGTGTGTGTAAAATAAATTCAGAGGAAAGTTACTGAAGAAATTTGTCACCTTGGAACTGGTAGAAGTTGGAGGCTAACGCGACATGGTAAGAGCAGTTAAGGAATAAAGGAACCGCATAATTAAATTCACGATTGTAATACAGCACCGTAATCCGGTTAAATCCAGTTTGCAGCTAACCGGTTCTGCCTTTACTGCACTTCTGTTTTATTTTGTTGCTGATTCGTGTGATGCAACGCAGAACCTTATACAAGATTTTGAATCATATTTTGGCTTTCTAGCTTTTTGTTCATTTTGTATATTTTTATCAACGGATATATCAAAATAGCGTAGTCAAATAGATAAAAGGGAGCAATAAATAAGCATGAATTATTATATACAAATGACCCATACCTACCAGCGGCCATGTTTTATTTTCCCTCTACTATGAAAAGGTTAAAGTGAATAATTTACAGCGCAGAGCCTATAATGTTTGCATACTATGTCTACTATTTATCTGCAGGTTACAGTATCGAAGCATTTGTCTCTATGTATATTTGCCTGAATGGAAATAATATTAGAAGAATATTACGTGCACTAATACAATATTTCTGACTTTTCAAATGTAATAAACACTGCTTTATATGAAAAAGTTTTTTTTGATTGGTTTATTTATGGACGCTGTTTAACATCTCAGGTCATCAGCGTCCCATTCAAATCAGGGCGTGAAACTGCCGACAAACTTTGCTCAGAGGCCTCTTCTTTCAGGCTTGAGGTTCTTTTTCATGCCGTAAATGTACGACACGGGATCCACGGCTTTACTTCCCTTCAGAAGGAAGCCATACTTTGGATTTTTACGCCCGAAAATTTCCATTGATCCTGGCCGGGTTTTCAACCCGCGATCTTGGGTTTAGGAGGCAAGTATGGTTACCACTACACTACCAGGACCAACATATGTTATGAAAAAGTGAACTCACAAGCAACCATATAGTTGATTATGTCATAATAAGATTTATTATTAAATATTTGTATAAAGTAGTTAAAACTCAAAGCAAAATATTAAAATAAATAAGCAAACAAAAATATAAAACCGATTTTGTTTTAAAAGCCTCAAAGTACTGAAAGTTTAAAAAGGCATATTAAATTACTCTTCACTTTGTTTATTGGAGCTTATATTAGTGATTCGGAACTAACAGATTCGAATAACCATGAAATTGATTGATTGATTCGATTTATCGGGCGCTCTTTAACATCTCAGGTCATCATTCATTCAGATCATTCAATTCAGGGCGTTAAACGGCCGATACATTTTGCTTAGGCCCCTTCTTTTAGGTTTGAGGTTCTTTATGGTGCCGTAAATGTACGACACGGGACCCACGGTTTTATTTCCCTTCCGAAGGAAGTCATACACCCGATAATAATCCATTGGTCCTGGCCGGGTTTCAACCCCCGATCTTGGAGAATAGCCAAGAAGTGCGGAACTTGTTACCGCCATGAGAAGCTTCATCGAAGGGGTTATGTCGTCACCGCAGCAGTATCTCAGATAACTTTAAGCTTAGATTTCCAGAACTTTGGGGATTAACCAGCTCCTCAGTTTTCCTCAGGATGTTTTGTGCAACCGATTACAGATTCATTGCTTATTGAAGAATTACCCAGAAATATCCCAGCCTCCAGATTCGCAGGAAGGTGTAACTTAGACCACATTTTAAGAAATAAAAACATTGGCACTTGAGGTAAGACTAGAAAGTGATACAGCATATTATTATTATTAGCATTACAATTATAGCGACAAGCACCGCCATGGGTTTCCGAGGTCTAAGGTCTAGGGTTCACTTTCCAGTAGGACCATCCTCTCTGATAGGTTTACTCCAGATTTTCCTGTCATCACAAATGAACTAGACCAGAAATGTTTCCTTTCTTAAAACAATCCTTACCCAATTTATCATTTCATCTCACGTATCGTCGGTCCTGGTGGTGTAGTGATTACCATACTTGCCTCCTAAACCCAAGATCGTGGGTTCGAACCCGACCAGGACCGATGGATTTTTTCGGGGCGTAAAAATCCTAAGTATGGCTTCCTTCGGAAGGGAAGTAAAACCGTGGGTCCCGTGTCGTACATTTACGGCACGAAAAAGAACATCAAGCCTGAAAGAGAGGCCTCTGAGCAAAATTAGTCGGCCGTTTCACGCCCTGAATTGAATGGGACGCTGATGACCTGAGATGTTAAAGAGCGTCCATAAATCAATCAATCAAAAAAAATTTCACGTATCGTCAGTGCCCACCCTCTTTGATGCCTCTGTAGTAAAAGTGACATTAAATACCATTAAAGAAAACAATAATTATTAATGGTAACAGATGTGGTCAGCGATACAACTGACCGAGGTCCATAAGGTATGGAATGTGAATGGGGGATTCAAATTTGGAATCCTCCAGAATTCTCCTCCCTGAATGAAGTTCTTCCAGGTTTTCCTCAGACCGCATGGCGGGAGGTACCATAAACTTATTCCAATTCCTTTTCCCTCCCCCTAAAACAGCTAATCCAATTTATCTTTTCATTTCGTGTTCCGTACCCTAAACACTACTAAAAATGTGGTTTTGGTAAGTGCAGTAAACGTTGCAGATTAACTGTGTGGATAAGTTTGACTAACCTCAGTTTGTAATCGCAACTTGGCCATCAAGTTTTGATATTCTAGCAAGACTCTTGTTATAGAATTGTGCAATCTGTTTTCAAAGTAATTATACAATCGTTGGTTGAACTGAGCTGTTTGGAAATGGATGTTAGTTCACTCTTTATTGCATTTCTTTAAAACCATTCTAACATGTCAAAAACTGATTATTTGAAAGGAAGGCAGTCATAATGCAGGACTTTGTATAACTTGAATATATGGAAGTTTACTTCTGATAACTCTTTTAATTCAGCTATTAAAGTACACCTCAAACCTTTGCAGTCAATTCAGAAACAGCAATGAATGTTATGAATCTTTCAACCGGTTTACCCTCACTGATAAATCGTAATAAGGTACAAAATGTGACATGCATGTAATATCTGTTCATTTCTCGCCTGTACAGGAACGAAAATTTCCCTTTCTGTTTCTTTTCTAGTTACATTAATATATGCAAGATATATTTGTCACTTCACACGTTGTCAGCCAAGATGATGTATTTTAAATTTTTTTTTTCAAAAAAAGAAACAAACAAAGAAAAAAGAAAATAAAAGAAAGCTTCCTAATTTTGTCTTGCTAAGTAAGTTCCTATAGCTTTCACTTCTAACGCAATAATTAAACTTAATATGCGAAAACAATCTTCATAAAACGTCCATTTTATTCACTGGCACAAAACAGATACGGTTTTTTGGTAACTTAACAGTTAACACTATGAAAGTAGCTTTCCTCTGACAAACAGTGAGGAACAACCAATTTCAAAGTGCGAAAAAAGGCCCTAGACCCCATTCACAATGAAAATTAAACGTTGCGTCTATATTAACTTAAACTTAAGTAATCAGTCAATCAGAACACAACTGCTCTGTTGTAGAGCTCTATGGTAGAATTTATCCATACACGGAGCATGGAAATCAAATGCAACTCTTCCTGCTTGTTGCTGCAAGTCGCGAATGATGGCGGAGAGAGTCGAAGGTAGTAATTTTTTCACAGATGTAGCCAGATAATACGGCTTTCAAGCTAATAGTACCACGTACAGAATGAGCTATAAATTGATGTATATCATTTTTTTTTCTGCCGCAATCATTTCAGTGATTCACCCGCCCCTATCAATTTATATTTAAGAAAAATTACGGGTCCACGGTTTCTAGGATTTACCCAAGGTTAGTTTTTTTTATTTTAATTTATTTTATTTTATTTATTTACTTTTTTGGATTGTGTTTAACGCCAGTTTTTACTACTGAGGCACCACAGGCGATGAACATTCATGATACATGAAATGAAATGATATATCGGGAAAGGATTTTTTTAAAGGTAGGAAACGTTCCAGGTCTAAGTTTAGGGTACCTACCCGGCATTTGCCATTTATGAGGAATGAGGAAAACCTGGAAAAAACCTCAGTAAGGGAGGGCGGTCCTGGCGGGATTCGAACCCCGAACCTCCCGCTCACGAGTCCGTGCCTTAATGACCTCGGCCACTCGTGGCGGTCAAGGTTAGCGTTAGTATATATACTACTATATATAATATATGTGTGTGACTTAATAGCGAATTCCAATAAGAGCATATTTGCCACCGTTACAATATTTTATCCGCTTAACAATCCTGTATCAATTTATATTTGAAAGTTACGGAGGACAACGCATAAGTTACAGTATGTTTAACAAAAATAATAATACATGCAATATTTACACTATTTTAATTTTAATTTTAATTCTGCAATACTTACATCCTGATATCTTGATTCTACATCAGGACGTAATACTCCAGATTTCATTTATTTATTCCTCTTATATATTTCAATACAATTTAAATTACAATTAAATTTTACAGATTTTAAAGTCTACACTACTAACACTATGACTAAACAAAATTAAAACTTCAAAAACAAAACCGGTACTGGAATCCAGCACTACGGCTATTTACTATGACTTATAATAACATCTACAATTGCAACTGGTACCCAGTAGCAATTGTTACATTTAAACTTTATTAATTTACAATTATTATCCAATTTACTCTATGCGTCTTCATTTCTGCTAACGCTCGGTATCCGGGCTGCTCCCCACTGGAATTCCTGGCAACGGAACCTGGACATCAGTGGAGTTGCTGCCGGTCTCAAGCAACAGCTATACTGGACCATGGTGTGTTGACAGTGTAGTTTCCTTCACTTCTCTCCTTCTCTTGACCTCTGTCTACTTCTTCTCTCAACTGCTTCGTTTCCGCCCGAAAACTGCCATTATTCCTTTCTTCTGTCAGTTCTGCTCTCTTCTTCTTATTCAAATTGGGTGTTATCTTCTTTATCATCTTTTTCTTCAACTAATTCTAGTTGTAAATATCTTTCTTGCCTTTCCCTGATTCTCTCGGATCTTCTAGGGGAATATACCATTTCTGGCCTTTGGATTTTTTTCTCTTGTTTGTTTTTTGCCGTTTTTATACTCTTCTGCCATTTTGCATGATATTTTATTTGTTAGCAATATTGACACTGCGTCCACGCACAGTAGACCGCCACAGGTAGCCGAGGTCGTTAAGGCGCGAACTCGTGAGCGGGATGTCTGGGGTTCGAATCCCGCCAGGACCGTCCTCCCTGACTGAAGTTTTTTCCAGGTTTTCCTCAGTCCTCATAAATGGCAAATGCCGGGAAAGTACCCTAAACTTAGGTCTGGAACGATTCCTTCTTTAAAAACAAATCCTTTCTCAATTTCAGTTCATGTATCATCAGTGTCCATCGCCTGTGGTGCATCTGTAGCAAAAACGGGTGTTAAACACCATTCATTCACACGCACAGTAGTTCGGCTCTCTCCGCTGCCGCTCGGGACTTGCAGCAGCTAGCAGCAGAAGTTACACTTGATTTCCGTACTCAGTGTAAGGGCAAGTTATGGTAGAGAGAGTTGAAGATCAGTGACTCTGTAGACAGAATGGCGTCAATGGACAAACTATTAATTGCATTATAAGAAAGTTATACTTGCTCATATTACTCCAAGAGAATTATTTACTGCACTTTGCATATGCATAAACGCTACCGCCGTCTGCTCAGAAGCAGCCATTTTCAAACAATTGTTAGTCGCTTGTTCTCATTTTTGACTGGCTAATACATACGTTTGCGTCTTTCGTTGTGAATGCTTAAATACCACTAAGTTAACGTGTTACTTATTATTCTATTATGTATACGTTTAATTTTCATTGCGAATGGGGCCCTAGTCAGTTGTGCGTGGTGTCAGGAACCCCTCATCTGGTTCCTTAGAAAAGAGAGAATAGAGCGCTGGCTATGGACCGTCCTCCTGCTGACCCACACGGAGAAATAAGCAAAGAAATACTAACGCATGTTGGAGGAAGACAAATACAATTCCTTGTGAATCTTTGCTGGCCATTAAGGTATAAGTTTAAAGCGTAAATTTTTCCGGGCTGGACCATGAGCCACCCTCTGTAACGGAGAACCCGCATGCTACCGCTACTACAGTAGAGAGGGAATGCACTTTTCCTAAGATACAATTAAAAACTAATCGGTTATACTCGCTTTTTTTTTTTTTTTTTTTTTTTTTACAAAGTTGCCTGGTTGGCATTTTCATTGGAGGGAGGGATGGCGCGGACCCATCTGGCTCTCATTGACGGGGCCACCCTTGATTCACTGGTTAGACAGATAAAAAGGGATAAGAGGAAATGTCTCTGTTCTATCTATGCATGAAACGTCGGTCCTGGTAGTGCAGTGGTAACCATACTTGCCTCATAAACCCAAGATCGCGAGTTCGATCCCGGCCAGCGCCGATAGAATTTTTCGGGCGTAAAACTCCTAAGGATTTTTCCTTCGGAAGGGAAGTAAAGCCGTGGATCCCACATCGTACATTCACGGCACGATAAAGAACCTCAAACCTTAAAGAAGAGTCCTCTGAGAAAAATTTGTCTGCGTTTCACGCCCTGATTTGAATGGAACGCTGATGACCTGTGATGTTAAAGAGCGTCCGTAAATAAATCAAATCAAAATGTTCATGAAACACATAAAAACCGCAAAGAAGACGACTTTTTTGATTGGAGAAGTTTACTCAAAAAATTCAGCGCGCTCTAGACCTATCATCTGTGACATAAATATTTTTGACAGTTTCTTAATAAGTTATAGCACTTAATTCATTACCTGAATATTTCTCTAATTCTTCATCTACAGTTCAGTGTTTAAGAAATACCTCTGATCCCATGTTCGATTTTACTCTATAAGTTTTGCGTTTTTGTAGGTGATGAGTGAATGCTAAGAAACCAAGCACTCCACAAGAGAACTTCTGACACATTTGCAAGAAAGAAGCATCGCTGTTTAGCTTCTTAAGTATGTTTGGTTCAAATAAAATCATCACGTTTGCGATGACGACCAAGTTAACCAGAATAGGTACAGATAAGCTCAGGTCATTGGCTCTAGTTCCCTATCAGGTATGGGTTAATACCTTTGTCCATTGTCTCTGTACTGTTTTGTGTTATTCATGCGATCGTGCGCAATGCTGATCAATGTTCACATTACAATTGCGTTAGTGTCTTCTGGTCATTGTTTACAAGTTTCGCACCTAGGAACAGTAGATGCAGATAACTGGCGATTATAATGGTGAAATGTGAAAAAATGAAATAAATTAATGCTATGTAAATATTTCATGTGTTTTTCGCACAAACACATTTGTTAGTTAGGATCTGAAATAATGGTTAGAGAAGGAAAATTTTCCATCATTGAACCTTCGTGTCTATGATTTGTTTCATCTGGTCTGCATACTCCGGATATCTTCAAGGTTATATCTTTACAGAGCAACAGCATGACACACTAAGCCGATGGACTCGTGTTTCGAGTCCTGGTCATGGCATCAAAAATTTCAATTTTATTTCTGTTTCAAATGCTAGTGCTTTGTCTGAAACTACTGAATGATCAACAAGAGACAAGTAAATACCTCCGAACGATAGCACGCACTAAAAAATATTTCTAAATTGTTATTCACCCCCTTCAACTATAAGGTGTAGGCCATTTAGCCTCTTATAATGAGATTTTCAAAATCACTCTCCCATGTTATGTTTAGTCTTCCAATCTCTCATTTCGGTAGATTTTTAATGTGATAATTGTTTTTAATTATTTCGTTGTACATCCTTTTTGTACATTAAAAGTGTTATTGGTTTTTGTTAGTTCTATTGTATGAACTTAGTATTTAATTTTTGTATTTTCATATGGCCTGTGCAGCATCCTTCCTTAGTTAGCTCATTTTTACTTGAATTTGAATTTATTTCTCTTTACATCAACATACAATTTTAAATATTGCAATACGACCTATGTCTTCATCGATTCCACAATACTAACTAATAATATGAAATAAATATATATCATTATGACTCTATTACAACATTTTAAATCTAAACACTTCATCCAGCTATTATCCTATACTTGTGAGTTACTTATTTCCTTAGGACTATATGCACACTAACGCCCAGGTTTTTAATGTATAATAACCCTGTTTCTAATGCTAATTTACTCCCATTGTCTCCCCTATTCATTTATCTGAAAATTCTTTATCATTTCTCTCTCACCTTCTCTAAATACACTGTAAATCCACAAATTATTGTACATCTAGGTTACACATCTTTCTACATTTCCTTACATCATCCTCTTCGTCATTCTTATCCATTTTTCTCTAACTTGACATAAATAGTTCCTTATCATATTTATATCTTTCTCTCTTTTTACAGTTAATATCTTCCTTAAAATTTTCTCTTCTAAATTTTCCCATTTTTTATTCCAAAACTTTTCTCTCCATAACTTTGTATGATTACAATATAACAAACAATGAAAATTTGTATTGGTTTCTCCATACATTAAACAATTTCCCTATTTCTTTATCATATCCTAATTCTTTATTTTTATTTACACCTCTTTTCCCTCCCGCAGTATTAAGAATTCGTTTTTATCGCCTTTAAATGAAAATAATATTTTAAGATTTTATTTTAAACACCTTTGTGTCTTATCTTTTCAGAATATATTTCTTTGGAATTTACGTAAATTTATATCTACATATCCTTCATAATACAGCATATAAAATGTTTAACTCGGGGACTCTAAAGAAATATGAAGACCACAGACAAGGACCATTCTAAGCCACAAGAAATTGAATTGAGATATTGGAAATTTGGACGTGGAAACCAAATTATTTGAGCTTTACTAAATGCCAATGATGAAAAGAAGGGTTTCAAATAAAAAAATAATAAGTCAATAAATATACATTGTAATAAATGTTTATTTTTCTGCTTATTGTGTGCCTTTTAAAACTAAATATTGTTCTGTTTTGATGTTTGTGCATTTTATGAGGATATAAGTTAATCTTAATCTTATGACAGGTTGTTAATTATTTTAGATATTGATAAATTTGCAAAATACATTTGAGTTTTAGAGTAACAAAATGTTTGAAAACCTTCAAATCTTCATACTTCGCTAATAGGCAGGTCATTTTTTCCTGGGGTTCTGTTATTCCTTCGATCAGTAAGAACGGGAGATACCCAAGCATCCTAGTTGTGCTCAATGAGATAGATTTTGATTGGTTTTGTCAGTGAATAGTGGGATATAGCTCCCTTAAGCGACCTTGAATATTTAAGGGCACAATCAACAGTAATTAGATTCGAAAGTGTTTAGGCATTTTATCAGTTATAATGTCTCCTTCTGTTATCAATAGGAGCTGAACCAGTAGTTAGTGCCTTTCTGATTGTTTGTTACACCAAATAAAGCAGTAAAAGATTTGTGACAAACTGGAATTTCATAAAGTACGCCGTTTCTTATAACGCTAACTTTGTACTTTTAATGTAACCTGAAGCAGGACTTGTTGTCTGAAAAAGTCCTATTTCAATAATAATTGCTTCTGAGCGCAATTATAATAATGGTTGCATTTAATTTCAGGTATTGTTTGACAAGGTCAAAAATGACACAATAATCTAGGGTACCAATATTACAACTATGATCAGGATTTTAATATTATAATTGTTGATGTACGTATATATATATATATATATATATATATATATATATATATATATATATATATAAATTAACACTAATAATAAAAGTAGATAAAGATAAAACACATAGAAAGAGTCACACTTGAACACTAATAATAAAAGTAGATAAAGATAAAACACAGAGAAAGAGTCAAACTTGAAATTTCAAGTGTGACTCTTTCTCTGTGTTTTATCTTTATCTACTTTTATTATTAGTGTTAATTTGTTACATTGTTAATAGTGTTTCTTTATTTTTATTTTTCATTAATATTGTTTGCACCTCTGGTGCTGCTTTTAACTTTGCTTATTAAGCTTTATTTGCTTTTGTGTGTTTTGCTTTTGCGTGTTTTGCTTTTGCCTTCTTTACTATTTATATATTATTCTTTTAATTTTATTTCTGTGTTTTCTAAAAGACTTTATTATTTATTACATCTTATAAAGGTATAGCTTCTTGCCATTGAAGAACTCGCAGTAATTCGAAAAATAGCAATTTCAAGTGTGACTCTTTCTCTGTGTTTTATCTTTTTCTACTTTTATTATTAGTGTTAATTTGTTACATTGTTAATAGTGTTTCTTTATTTTTATGTTTCATTAATATTATATATATATATATATATATATATATATATGTGTGTGTGTGTGTGTGTGTGTGTGTGTGTGTGTGTGTGTGTGTGTCTTTTTGTTCAATAAGTAATATTCAGACAAAGGTTACATTTCTGAACATCTTTCAAATAAGCAGACTGGATAACGATGGAACATGCTGGACATTTGTCGGAATGGTTATGTAGAGGACAATAGCCTCACCTCGAAAGAAGGTAACCTTTTGTTAACATTAGGCCCATTTTACCCTTCCGCAAATCCTCCAAGACAGGCCGGCCGAAGAGACAAAATGTTTTATTACACTTTAAACACAGATGCCCCATAGCAAGAAATATGATTTCAATCGGAAACTGTGACTTGTCATATACAAAAGAAGCTCCGCATGCGGAAACAGGTGTCTTAAAAGAAACCAAAATTTTAGCTATTTCTGACAGTTTTAAAGGAATGCTGCAGATATATGGCCGAAGCGTGTCTTATCGCAAACCTTTAATATATGGCAGATGTCTTCTTCCTCGTAGTAAGCCCGAACGTGGGAACATTGATTTTACAAAGCAAGTGAGTTGTTTCAACCAATAAACATATTTCAAAACCTACTGAATAGGAGCGAGTATATAATATAAATGATATCTATCCAATAAGAAACTAGAAGTGAACCGAATTCAATTATATTTAAAGAACATAAATTTTCGCGAGGGGCGGAGCGAATTCACATAATAGATTTAATATCAAATATAAGCAGTAAGTTTGAGCAGGAGATACACAGTAACAGAAGTCACAAGAATACAGAGAGATAGGGTAACGGGACAGTACGAGGGATCACGACACCGAACAGTATTATACAATGGTATTAGTAAGACAGTCAATCATTGAAAGGTATAACACTACAATTCACTGAAAGAAATACGTCGTCATTAAGATAATATACGAGTGTCCTTAAATCAGTGTTAAAGTTAAGACAGTCAGATTATTCTTATAGATAAGTCCTCACATCGAAGTGATATATTATAGGCGACAGTACACGTGAATTTGTTACAGAGGAGTGCAGTTAAAATTAAAATTAAAATTACGTGAATAGTGTATTTAAATCTTCGAGTGGTGAACTTTAGCCTAAGGGCAACTATACAGTAAATACCAAAATCAGATCTATAGCTACATGACAGACGCACAGCATGTTCCTAAATTCTTCAATTGTCCAATAAATTAAAAATTCACCTAAAGCCGAAATTGTAATATTTCAGCGAAGAATCGTCCTTCCCTAATGACTTCAAATCATTAAAAACAGTCCAAACTCCCCTGAGATCCTTATCCTCTGCTTTGAAACCAGCGAAATAAGAAACATGGAACTCCAGACGTCAAGAACCGAGGTAACGCAAGAAGACCAGTTAATCATCTAATTAATTATTCAGCATTTAAAAATTAAAAACCATTTACTGGGAATAATAAAACCCCTACAATAGTACATTTCCAATTTTCCCAAAGATATCTTGATTGTTAATAATTCTCTCAAAAAGTGCTGGATTAAAAATATTTCCAATTAATTTACCTGTCTATAAGGACAATGTTAATATTTATCACCTATTGTTCACAGTGACCTTTTGTCTACCGTAATGTATAAATTGTATTGGCTAAATTTTATAAATCTCTCTTGAGTTCTTTTGATTTATTTATTTAATTTCTTTCTTTCGTTTTTTATTTGTCTGAAAGCAATCTTTCATTCCTTATTCTTTTACTGCTTCAGAAGCATATAGTTATGATATTTTCGTTGTTCTAAAGTTATACATTTTAAGCGTAAAGGTTGGTTTTGCAGTGCTATTCTTAGTGGATTATTATACATGTTAAAGTATTTATTAGTAACTGGTACTTAAATGAATTATGTTTTAAAAAAGAAAAAATGCGAGGAAAAAGATCTATTGATTCTGAAATAATAAATGGGACTTGTTCCCAAAGAAACCGAAGCATTTGGATAAGAAAATACTACATATTGCATAATGTGCTTTAAATTATATTTAGCTAACCGCCATAGGTGACCGAGGTCGTTAAGGCACGGACTCGTGAGCTGAAGGTCTGGGGTTCGAATCCTGCCAGGACCGTCCTCCCCGACTGAGGTTTTATCAAGGTTTTCCTCATTCCTTATAAATTGGAAAATGCCGGGGAGGGACTCTAAACTTAGCCCTGAAACGTTTCCTTCCTTAAAAAAAATTCTTTCCCAGTATTTCATGTCATCTCGTGTATCATTAGTGTCCACGCCTATGGTGCCTCAGTAGTAAAAACGGGCGTTAAACAACATTCAATATATATAAACAACACTTGCTCCAAACGCTATAAATTACAACGATTTTAGAAACAATAAGAAAAAAATTAGCTGTTTCATAATAACTGAATTGCTTAGCAAGCGATTATAATAAATCTTTTGCTTAATGCTACACCTTACTGTTCTGTTGGGTGCTCTTCCAGCGAAGTAATAAATAGTATAAAAGCTATAGAGCACAGAACTAAGGCGAGAGTTGTTGGATCCTAGAAACAAGATATAAGAAGCCTTTGCAGTAATGTGCATCTGGAGGTTCTGAAAATATTTAACAGCAAAATTCTTACATGCCATCATCACTAACGAACATTTATATTCTGAATAAAACACCCAACTGCACAAATCCACATCTTACTAAAACACATAATATTTTTTAATCAGCTGATCTCTTGTGCAGATACCTATGCAAACAACTTTTCTCAGCGGGAGAACATACTGGAAAATAAATAAATATAAGTTTGATCTCTGTATTATTACATAATTTGATAGATATTATCTTTTAACTTTTATTTTAAATTTATTTTTTTCTTCTTTCAGTTAAATTAAAAAAATAATAAAATAAAATATTCAGTTGTGCATTTTCTTTAATTTTAAATTAAAATTGACAAACTGCTTGCTCAAAAGAAGAAGAACATTAACATTAACATTAGCATTTAAAAGAAAAACGATTAACTTAAAAATCAGTTTATATTTTTTATATTAAATTAATTTTAACAGTTCTAAAACGCGCTGTAAAATTTACATTTCTACACCCAACCGTTTCTGAGAAATAATATTTTAAAGACACTGTTGTAATATAAACTAAATTTGGAGCATCCAGGTGCCAGTAAACATTGTTATAATTTATAACGCACACACACGGCTATAGCATATTGTTATTGTTATTATTATTATTATTATTATTATTATTATTATTATATGAGTTCATTTCTGTAACGAGAAACAAAGGAAATAAGCTTTATAAATAAGCTTAGGCTAAGGCTATTAGGAATATTATGAGCGTTCACTTCCTGAAGGAGACATTGGCATAATGATTTATATAATCTTTTTTTATCCAAATGTATGTTTAATTATAGGATTTAATAAATTTAACAGTCTATTCATTTTGACAAAATGTTATAATAAAACCTATCACGAATGAAATATATAATCAATCAGCTTTGCATATAAAACTGCTAAACCAAGAACTGTTGGCCATGTTAGTTGATCACGTGAAAGGCGAGCTATTTGTGGCAAACTACTTATGATAAAAGCGATTTCTCTCCACAGCTAAAACAATAATCGAGGGTATTAACGAACGTGTTTAACGCAGCGAAAGACACGCGCCACTTTAACGCAGCAGGATATGTGAACATCAAGTTCATTAACCGACCTTTTTTGATGGTTGTTGTGTTTATGTAATCCCCTCGTTCGCACCTGACGATTCAACCTGTAAACGCTGAAATGTGCGGTGTCTTGACCTTGTGTCGCGCCGGCCGGCGAGATGATGCAACTTCTTTGGCGCTTGAGTGCTTTTCAGTTACCAGAAATTGCCTCAAGGTACTTTTGTCATGATCTGATCACGCTGTGAGCATGTGATTAACCAAAGCGGGCCATATGCGGAAACACGCCTTTTCATTTTATGACCATGCTCGAAATTTACGACAGCACCCTGACGGTCTGCATCGGGAGATTAACATCTACAGCCTTTTGGATCATATTCGGGTAACAAGTGGATAAGACAAGGTTCCAAATATGCACAACCCTCAGCTGTATTCTTTGGAGCATCTGCCACATTAAAAAGCCCATGACAAAAAGATATTTTCGGGTTTGAAATTGCCTGCATCTTTTATATTAACCTATTCGCTTTCCTCTTGCATTGTTCCCAGTAACCTCTTGCAAAACTCTTGCTTTCTTTATATCACTTACTCGATAAATTCATGCTTTCTTCGGTTTTCCTCCCCTTTTCTTTCCAGTTGGAACATTCTTAAGTCTTCTTTGGTAACCCATTTTCTGATTTATTCAAACACATTTTAATACGGAATGTTTAACGCTCATGCATTTTTTCTTATTATAATTTATACCACAGATGGGTTTCTTCTCTGGTAAATGTACTTTCCTCCAACCTAGCCTTTATTTGCCATGTTTTTGCAATAGCCGATTAATCTTCTTACAATTGCATTATTATTATTATGGTCCGGACTTTTAGTTTTTGTCAACCCTGTTTTATATTATTTAACACGTTAATAATAGTATATTTTAGATTTTTTAATATAATCCTATAGATGTTTTAAACATACTAAAACAATTTTTTTAGAATTTAAAAAAAATTAGGTAATATTTTAAGTTCCTTTTCACTTAAGTATATAACACATTGAAATAAATATATTATTATTTTTTTCTTGCCTTTTAATGATCCAGAACCACAACACTCCACGAATACTTTGGTTAATTTTTAAAATTTGTAGAATATAGGTTTAGATTTATCCCTGTTATTTCCCAGTTTTTATAATGCCAGGCACAGAACCTTATTAAAAATTATAACTTACTAAACCTAACAACATTTTTAACTAATTGGATGAAACGCTGTTGCACTGCACTATTAAATACATTGCTAGGTATTGTATGGCAAAACCTTTTCTCTTGTCTTTCAAAACATGTTGTGTCTACACAGTACGAAGTCATATGCGCAGATTTCAATGAAGCCACTGCTGCCGGTACTCGTGGTAAATCGTCCATAATTTGATCCCCCAGTAGAATGCAGATTCAGTTTTCATAGTTGCAAACCCTGGATTCCGCTGAACAATATTGGTGAACTTCAATGAACAGGCTGTACCCACCGGCCCTGATCTTTCTTTCTTTGAAATTGTGTCAGTGACTTCCATTAGGTAAAATGCGAATTCCTAGAGTTGAAAAGTTGTAGGAAGATGACTAAAATTGAACTTTATAAAGGCGAGTGAAGTGATGCTATGCTTATTGTAAGCATTGGCTATGCTGGCTGCAAATGTGTCTAGAGCACTCTTGATGTCTTCAAAATGGTGGGCATAGTACGAGTTGGCTGCCATTAGCCAACAAGATCCTCAGCAAGCAGTAATGAATGCTGATGGATGAGGTGTTTGTGGTAGCATTTTTTTTGAAAATCTGAATATACTGGGAGCTTTCAGAAACACTTTCTTCATAGCGAAATCATGTTGTTTACTTCTGGTTGATCCTAACCTCCAGCCAATCGGTGTACGCCGTGAGGAAGACCTGTGATATGAAGTATGATACTGTAGAAAATGTTCAGTTTTTCACCATTTGGATCATGTAGGCCGCTCGTCGGATATAAGATGAAACTTCTCATCTCGTTTTCTGCTGGCCAGAGAATGTGTGTGGCGTCTCTGGCAGTGCATCGTTTATTTTTTTCAGCATCTTGCATAATGTGAGGTGGGGGGTTAGCAGGTTCTGTGGGGACTAACTAGCGATGAAATGACCACAACACTGTCGGAGGTCTCATCTACTGAAAGCCAGATGTTACAGTCCTGTAGTTTTGTTGTGATAAATTCAAAATTTTCTTGGTAAAGATTCAGAAATGTTTTTTCCTTAAGGATGATTCGTTTGGTATTTTTCGGTCACTTTTGTCTTGAAGAACTTTATTGAAAACTGGATTCTGTAGCACATGTCATGGCACATTTTCTGATACTAGCACTTCAAATAAACGTATATTAAAATTGAAGAGCTAGAAAACCCTGAAATTAGTGGTTAGAACTGAATCATCTCAATGTTGCTGACTGTATGTTGCACAAAATGTGTGGGTGTGTGTGTTGATTTTATTTACTTATTCAGTTTCATTTATTTATTTCTGTTCACAACTCAGCTGCTATTGGTAGACCTGATCAAAAGTTTCCATCTGTAGTAAAATCAGGATATTTGCTGATCCATCGGCTATTACAACAACTTTTAGTACAGTTTACATTTGACATCTAGTCGGAGAGAAACCGTTGTTAATTGTACGTGTAAGCGTCTTAAGAATATCTTCAGTTTACTTTACTGTGACAATGAAATATCAGGACAGTGTAACAATACATTGTCACGGTAAAGGAAAACGTTAAATGCAGTATTTCCTCTTTGAAATGTAAAAATGATGAAGATGTGTAATGTTGCCAATTTTTTAAAACTAAACTATAGTAAAACATTTCTAGGGAAACACTTTGAATCAAACTAAGAGAAAAAGGACTAAGTAAGAACTTTATAAAGGTAATTAAAATTTTATAAGAAAAATAAATTTTGATATTAAATATGAAAGGGAGGATAATATAAAATATCAAACAATATAGGTTTAAGACATGGATATAAATTTAGCTATGTGCTCTTTAATCTATATATATTAGAATAAATTAATAAACCATAAATAACATAGAGATGCCGGGTTTGGTCTTTGCAGATCTTCGAGTAACGTGTTCTTTAATGAGCGCAGGATTAATAGGTACATTTTGTAGAGAATGGGATCTTAAAGACAAATAAAACTAAATACAAGATTAAAATGACGAAAAAAGATTCCAAATTCAAAAAAGTGTGCGTATTATGTATTGTTGCCTAGATTAAGTTTATATATTTATTTCATATATTTTCCTCATTACATATGTGCCACAATGTATATTTGAAATGCACGAAGGCTACACTTAATAGAAGTACCAATGTGTTTCCTGCAGAGATTTACTGTCATAACCGCAGTAAAAAATTTAAGGTTCCTTCTTATGTTGCCCAGGGCAATTTAACCGTCGCCCCTTTTGTCATTACTTGTGTAAAGTCACCCAAGACCCGTTTCTTTTGTTGGGGCGAGACGTCTTAAGAATTCCTCCAAGGAGCGGACCAAAGTTTTGAAGGTTGCACTTGAAAGACAGCCGGAAAGGTCCATTATGCTTTTAGTTCACTAGGTGCTCTCTTCCCTGCTGTGAACTAACATATCTTTTTAAATAAACAAATTGATAAAGACGCTTACGGGATACCAATCGGAGACATCGAGAGATCGCGAATGGGAAATCCAGCCAATAGGAGGCTTAGACAAATATTAGAACTTTAAAGTAACCTTGATTTAATTAACTCTAAGATTCAAAACAGCTGAGCGACACTCGACGAACACAGTGAGTGAAAACAGTTGGTTACAGTGAGCTCGAGGCAGTTGGTCATAGTAAATGATTTGAATAGCTAAACTGAAGAAGTTAGAGTAATATGTGACAAGGAGAGTAGAATCGCACGTATAAGTAGAGTGCGTTGGCTGGAGAACAGTATACAGCTAGGGGTTGTGCATTTTGGAACCTTGTCTTATCCACTTGTTACCCGAATATGACCCAAAAGGCTGTAGATGTTAATCTCCCGATGCAGACCGTCAGTCACCAGAAATTGCCTCAAGGTACTTTTGTCATGATCTGATCACGCTGTGAGCATGTGATTAACCAAAGCGGGCAATATGCGGAAACACGTCTTTTCATTTTATGACCATGCTCGAAATTTACGACAGCACTTCTTAAGACTTACTCGATAAAACATTTACCATTGTGAACCCTGAGATAGCAAGAGCAACTGTAAAAATCAAGGATGTTATCGTCACAACATGCGTATTCTGTCAACAGCTACGTTTCCATCTCCATTTCCCTCAAGACAAGAAATTTGAGTTCAGGATACCAGTACAGTATTATTCGAAACTGCGAGGAAAATCAGCATCAAGACACCGTCAATGAAGCGGTGAGTTGGCGGAGAAGACAGTCCACACATCAGCCTGTCTGAACCAAAGCCGTGATTAATCCAACACATTGTCAAGACATCTGCATCCCCCCTACTCATTAGCAAACCCACTTCAAGTGGCATCCACAACGTGAGGCTATTAATATGAACATATACTCATTCATTTTCCAATCCTCTTCAACCGTCTAGTAATGGAAAATGGAGCGACCAAAAAGAAAAACGTTAGCAGATGTAAAAATGGGTATGAATGCAATTAGCAATAAGATCTTGTGTAAATGAAATACCAAATATGCAAGTAAAATGGTTAGAAAGAGTTTATGGTTCAATGGTGCAGAGCATAATGATGTATGGAATAGAAATTTGGGGGCCAGATGGAGGATGGAAAGCAATAAATGAACTAAATGTTTTATTTTATAAACTTGTTCCATGCTTACCTAGATCTTCGCCTCACGAGGTTGCTCTATTGGATTTAGGAAGACTGGACTATAAAAGCAAACTAATGGAGAGAGTACTGCCGTATTGGTATGGAATAAGGAGACTAGAAGAGGAGAATGTCACAAACAGTGTTTGTTAACACAAGAAAGAATTAAAGAGTAAGAAACTAGATATATAAAATCCAAATTACTCTATAGATAGTTTGTATGGGATTAATATGGTAAGAGGGAGTGAGTAGTGTTTAACGCCCGTTTTCACTACTGAGGCACCACAGGCGGTGGACACTGGTGATACATGAGATGAAATGATAAATTGGGAAAGGATTTTTTTTTTTTTTTTTTTTTAAGGAAGGAATCGTTCCAGGCCTAAGTTTAGGTACCTCCCCGGCATTTGCCAGTTATGAAGACTGAGGAAAACCTGGAAAAAACCCCAGCCAGGGAGGACGGTCCTGGCGGGATTCGAACCGCAGACCTCCCGCTCACGAGTCCGTGCCTTAACGACCTCGGCCACCCGTGGCGGTAGGAGGGAGTGAGGGAGGAAGAATGGGAAAAGGATTTTGGAAAGAGATAGAAACAAGAATTGAGGACAATGAAAAACAGGAAATATGGGCTAGATTTAATGTGAAAAATATCTCTGAAACTGTATAGAACACTGAAAAATGTCTGAGTAAGGAAAAATACATTGAAATCTGTGATAAGGCAGGAAGGGAAGGACTGGCATGGTTTGGAACAGGAGTAAGTGGGATAATGAATGGATGTTCAATGTGTGAAGAAACAGATAGTACTTGGCATTGTATTTTAGAATGTGAACAAAAGGAGGTAATAGTTTCATTTACAAAAGTGGAAAAACTTACTAAAGGAAGTAAGAGGGAGAAGAATTGATCTAGATATACACTAAAAGACAGACTACAGAAATAAAATGGAGAACTGCAATAATGTCAAAGTGGAAATTCTTGCAGTGGGCTAGCTATAGTCAGAAGTATGGAATTGCCAATTTATGACAAAAAATTACCGAGATAGTAAAGAATAGATAGCCAAATGTAAGTAAAAATATCGGAAATTTATAGAAAAAAAGTTGAGGTTGTACAACCCGAAAATGTACTATTGCAATGGAACGAGAATTGAGAGTGACAGGAAATGTAAAATAAAAGCATATGCAGAAATAGGTAACTATAGGTGAGCATAGTTCTGTAAATGACCATGAACAACAATAGTAGGACCATAGAAACGAAACAAAGAAAGCATAAATAGAGGTCAACAGACTTTTGAACAGCAATAATTAACAAGAGGCAAAGCGTAGACATGAAATCGAGAGGAACGAAACTGAAAGAGTGAACGTTTGAGCAAAGATGAACAAACATGTCACAGACAACCATTAATAACAATAGGTAACCCTTTGAAGCAAGACAATGGACGGCAGGGTTGTGGAAGTGGTAGATTAAGCATGACGGTCGTAATACAGGCATTCGCCATAAGGGATAATATGCGATCCATAAAGTTACAAGACTGTGGAAACGCACGTAACACAACGGTAGAGAAGCTTGGCAAATACAGTAGGGAAATTATGGACCTGAAGTAACAAAATGTCATGTCCACATAAACAAACTACTCAGGCAACGCGAGTACTCTCAGAGATATATAATATGGAACACATAGAAATGCACTATTTGTTATTTGTTTGCTTGCTTTATTGCAGTCAAATAAATAGCCATGTTTTCACTAAACGTTTCACTTTTTGGCTTAAAGGTAACACTGAAAACTTCCTTCAGAAAAAGCTTTCCTTTGACTTTTTATCGGTGTTCTGTAACAGCAATAGCCCTGTGTTACTTCGTCACTTTTATTTCACTGGTATGAAAAGGAATTATAGATAAAAATTGAATGTTGGTTAAGCTATCGGCATTAGATCTGAGTCTAATACTATAAAAACCTCACTGATTGTGCCTGTACCACAGGGCGAGAAAAATTATTAGTTTCTAGACTTTTATAAATTTGTAAACCCTAAGGGAACTTTGTAAACGTTACAGATAAAAATGAAATTTTAGTTGAAAAACTCTAAATATAATGCATATGTTAAAAATTCTTAACTATATTTAAGTTAACACTTTCAAAGCAGAAAATGTAGGTTTTCCATACGTTCCTTAAAAACGGGAGTGTCTCTTTTTTTGACTCTAGTAGAATGTGTCCCTTTCATTTCTATCGCAATGGCGCATTTGTATTGATTATAAATAAAATATTTCAATATTTCCATAGTTAGATGGGAAGATTAATTAAAGAAGCTCTGTGAACCTGGAAATAGAATATGAACATGTTTTAGGCAACTGGCTATCTTTGCTTCTAGCTGTGAATAAAGCTATTGATCTGTATGATGGATTGAAATCATATTTTCTCTTATGAGATAATATCATTTTAAAAAAACTGCCATTCCTTAATTTGGCATAATTTTATTTAATGCGAACTTAAGATATTATCCGGAATGTTAATGAAAATTGGCATCTAAAGTAGCTAAACATTTTAAATTTTTCCGAGAGAAATATGTGAACCGGAAAGCTAAAATATTCTGAACTTTGAAAATTAAGTCAACTATTTCAAATCTGTAAGTTGAGAGTGTCTTTGAAGAAAAAAAATGGGCATAACGATCTTACAGTATGTATACTTTTCTAGAATAATTGGATACGTGAACTTAATCACTTCTAACCACTGGATTAAGTTGAAAAGTTGACAACTTCAGAAATGTCAGGCAGCCTAAAATCCTCAGTGAAATTGATAACAAAACATTGAATGATGGATCAAGACGAGCTCTTTGATGAATTTCACCATGTGTGTTTTTAAAAATTCTCCAAGGAAGAGACATACACTACAAAATTGTTGGACTTGTTATATCAATTATAGGAACAAATGCAGCAATGGAGATTTTTTTTCACGTATGAGTTTTATGTGGACAGATGAAAAGAACCGTGTCATTGTCGAAAATGATGGCGATAATGATGATGATATTGTGCAACCTCTGTAGTTCTAAATTTAAGAAGAAATTATTTTTATAAAATGAAATTGTTTAATATATTAACAGATTACTGGAAGCCGTCAAGAAAATGGTCAAAATTCCATTTTTCATCTTGCATTAATCATTATACTCTTTAGTATGAATGTTCCGTTTTTGTCCCGTATTTTTAAGTTTGGAAAAACTGAAAATGTCCGTTTTTTATTCTAAAAATATGGGCAACCTACTGTTATGATTTATAGCACTCGATATTTGAGTGTTCACCTGTCACGCGAGTGTGGTGAGATCACTTTCGAGTTAATTTTATTGGCCAGTACATGTCGTGTTTTATATGTTTGGGGATTAATCTTTCCCTTTTGGGGCAGCACGTCTTTTCTTCTGAGCTGTTGTAATGATAGGACCTAGGTAAGAAGTTCCCGGGGAAATGGGACTGGTTTTCTCTAGAAATCCAAAGAGAGCTTCTTGCCTTCTGTGGAAATTCAGGGTTTCTTTAGAATTTAAGATGTATTTTGTCTATTTATAATGAATTATGCACAGGATTCAATAATATGTTTCTTGACATAAATTATAACACAATTTTAATCTTAGATATTACTGGGTTTTAACAGTTTTTAATGGCATTTAACGCCCGTTTTTACTGCTGAGGCACCACAGGCGATGGACACTGATGATGCATGAAATTATATATTGGGAAAGGATTTTTTTTAAGGAAGGAAACGTGCCAGGTCTAAGTTTAGGGCACTTTCCTGGCATTTGCCATTTATGAGGACTGAGAAAAACCTGGGTAACACCTCAGTCAGGGAGGACGGTTCTGGCAGCATTCGAAACCCAAACCTCCCGCTTACGAGCTCTCCTTAATGAACTCGGTGGTAGGTTTTAACGTGGTATGGAGTTGATATTACAGAACTATTCAAGTGTTACTGGGTCTACTTATTTGTGTAACGTAATTTTGCCTGCTCCTAGGCGAATGTAAAGTATCCAAGCTCAGTTTCTTTGTCTCTCCTTTTGCAAGCAATTTCATAGTATATGGGATCTTGTAGAACTTTTGAAATGTCAAAACGTTTAAAATGATCTTTATTTCTTTATTAAGATTTTAAAATATTTTATGTAAAATTAAATCACTTATGTGCAGCACACAACCTAATTTTGTTGCTTCAATCACATAATTTTGAATTCAAGGATTTTGATTTTTGTTATAATAATAACAAAATATATCGTTTCTTTTCTTTTTAATCTTTTATTTATTCGCTTTGACTGCATTGATCTTCTCGCGAGTTTGTAGATTGTGGACTGAATGCTATAGGTGTATGTCTGTAGGGGTAAATGAATTGAAATGAATTAATGACGGCGCAAATGATTGTGGAGTCATTGGTACCTTAAACCTATTTGACATTCACCTTCTCAAGGCAAGGAAAAACTCATAAAATCCTTACTCAGGCACCTTTATCCGACCGGGATTCGAACACCCAGGCCCTTCTTATTAATAGCCATTTAGATGAATGGTGGGATGGATATTAACATTCCTCGAATTTTTGTTCTCTCATTTCTCATAATTTCATTCCATTGGTTCTGTTACAGGATTGAAAGTGCTAGGGTGAGTTCAGGTGCGGTGTGATGGTGGATTTCGCTTTGAACAGGTTTCTGCTCTGGTGTGTAGAACGGAAACGATCTTTCCGAGGGGATTGTACAGTTTGGAGTGATTCCATCGTTGTCTGGTTGCTCTAGCTGGAAACATGCTAGGGAACCCATCTGCATCTGCGCAGTTTCCACCAGTAGGTTCTAGTCACCCAGTGTTTACCTCACCCTGTCCCTTCCTAAGTATCGTCCTCCGCTTCAGACCATCTACCCATCCATTCAAGCCAACAAAAAATAATGGAAACGGTCGAAGTTTTTGCTTAATTAGACTTCAGAGAAAGTTATGCTAATGCCTGTAAAGCCATTGAAAATATGCATGTAGGTTGATACAGTTCCTACGACCACCCCCACTGAAATATAAATATAATATATAGGTTGTAAGCCTAATCGTTACACCGAGGGTGCCAAAAATGTATACACACTTTCACAGTAGATATCTATTTAATATGTTTCAAAGTTGAACCGATAAACTACAGTAATGTGTAGTATGATGTTCTGTAAGCAGATGTGACTCGCATTACGTTATGCTAGCGTTGCTACAACAAAATGGAGCCAATATTATCGTTTGAACAGCGGAAAGCAATTTTGAAGTGGTATTGGAAAACCCAGAATGTTTTTGAAGTTCAGAGGCAATGGAGACGTGTGTATAAAACAGAATCGCCGACGCGAGTAACAATTGCACGCATTCGAGACAAATTTGAGACTCATGGCACCGTATGCAATGTTCACAAGGACAGATCTGGGAGACTTCGCACAGCAACAAACCCCGCCTCCTCGGCCATGGTTTTGGAACGTTTTGAGCACTCACCGCAGAAATCTACAAAGCAATGAGACTGGGATTAGCAGAACCAGCGTACATCGTATTATTAAAACAGCAAAGGTGAAAGTTTTCATCCTAAGACTTTTGCATAAGTAACTGTTAAAGTCTAAGATGATTAGTGCCGATCATTTTCTGTTGGTGTGAATTCAGTTTTGTTATATTAATATAGTTTTTCTTTGATTGAAGTGTGTATACATTTTGGCACCCTCTGTATTTTGTGCATTTTAATTAGTATGTAGATATTATGTCTCGTATATGTGTATCATGAGGTATATCTTTAAAATGTTACTGTATCTGTCAAAAGAGAAAGTTGTCTGGTGTAATTGTCTACAGTAACCAAGCCAGAAACGGGGCAAGCCAAGGAGGCAATAAACCGCTGTACAAAGAAAAGGGACAAGTACTAAGCCACTTCTTAAAAGGTCTTCAGTTTCCAAAGATTAACAAAGTCCAGACTTTCGAATACGTTAGGGTAAATGAACTCGCTAGCCGTCTCTACAGTTAACTTTAAACCAACGAATGTAAATAAACATTTTAAACCCTAAATAGTAGCAGGTGGCATGCGTTGTCAGGTAAATTTGAACCAACCAATAGCAGATGTATATTTTGAATTTTTAAAGCAGTCCTTGTGTGACCCCCGCTGGTTTGGTGAAGTCAACGTTTATTTGATTTGAATCGAATACATGAGGGGGCGTTTGCTCTGCTGGAGCACTCATAATAAGCTCTACAATCGACGCGGGCACTATATTAAGTTCTACTTCGGACGCAGTTCTCAGTTAAACAGAAAGGATCAGTTCATCAGTTCACATGGACAGTTGGGTGTAGAAGTTCAATTCAGAGAGAATCAGTTCAATTCAGTTAATGCAGTTCAGTAGAGTATTCAGGTTCAGATTCTTCTTGCAAATCGTCTATCCTGGTGGTCTAGTGGTAAAAACACTAGCCTTCTAAACCCAAGACCGCGGATTCAATCACGGCCAGAGTAGATGGATTTTTTCGAGTGTACAAATCCTAAGTGTGACTTCAGAAAGTAAGTGATTAAAAGTTGATCAAGCTACTTTTAGAGAATTTTTCATTTACACTGAAATAATGGTTGTTCGGAAGGGAATAAAGCCATGGATCTCGTGTCGTATATTTACGGCACGAAAAAGAGCCTGAAGCCTGAAAGAAGAGGCCTCTGAGCAAAATTTGTCGGCCGTTTTACGGCCTGAATTGTATGGGACATTGGGGGCGTCCGTAAATAAAATTAATCAGCTAAGAATCCTTGAAAATGAGGCAGTTAAATTTATATTCGACACAGAAGTTTTATGTACGCAGTACACCAGAGGATGCGAAAGTTCTTGAAAATAATAAAATACTATATATATTATGTCGCATCGCGTATTTATTAACACAGTTGATATTCTCTTCCAGTCCTATTGAGCACGAGTCACAAAATAGCGCCACAAACCCTGGCATATTGTTGTCATAAAGTGTGGGCAACAACACCAAAGATATCAACAATCAATTAACGATATTCCGCTACAAAATATGGCGATCAGCAACTAAATCACTTCATAATTGGTGACCAACCTGTCACCACCAACAAAATCACTTCAAAATTGGCGCCTAAAGTGGGGCTACTATACACAAAACCTCTTCAAAGTATAGTTCATAACAAAGAAAATACATACAAAGGAAAAAAAAACCGAATGCAAGAAACTGTAAGACTTTAATCTTTAGAGCGTCTAAAACTAGTTATAAATTAAAAAGTATCTTGGATGCATACTTCTCTCTTTCTTACGTATCATGTATTACAGTGCAGAGATATCTGGTTAACGGATATTTTAAACGACTAAAGAAAGTTATTAGAAATTCAGAAATGGGATAAACTTCACGATCATCCTCACTTTTACTACTACTACTACTACTACTACTACTGCTACTACTACTATTACTACTACTACTACTACTACTACTACTACTACTACTACTACTAATAATAATAATAATAATAATAATAATAATTAAACTCCTAAGTGTATGCAAAAGAAAAACTAACAGACACCAATTGAGAACTTAATGTTCATTTTTGTCTTGTTCAAAATAAGATTTTGCTTCCACTTGGTAAAACTAAAATATATACAAGTTCAATAAATGAGCTTAAACATTAAAAAGTTGCCATAATTTTATTTGTATTACAAATAAAACATTAAACAAAATTATTATACCGACTTATTGTATTAACGACTTTGATATGACACATATGCTAGTTAAAACAGTTAAACTTCCCGGGCTGTTTTACCATGGTCCATGGTTAAATTACTACCATAGCTTTCGCCAACTACTTCGGTTGGCATCTTCAGTGGACGATGAACAACACCTAACTGTTAACAAGACGACAATATTGATCCATCTCTGTCTGACTTTAGAGGACGATCGATATTTGTGTGCGGCGGAAGTGGAGGAGGAGGATGGAGGGGTGGTAGTTGTTTGTTTTTAAGAACCGGTTTCCATGTGCTACTTAGGTGATATTCGCCATCTCTATTAAAGTTGTTTGGATTCAGTTGTATTTACAATGCTTCCCTACTGGCTAGATTGAAAAAACTTTGTGTTTTTGCTACCATTTCTGTTGTATTAAAGTATATACCATGGCATTCATTTATTGCATGTTCTGCTATTGCCGATCGTTCGAGTTCAGTTAGGTTCAGATGTCGCTGATGTTCCTTTAATCGTTTTAAATCGATCTTCCGGTCATGCCCTTGTAAACTTTGCCACAGTCACATGGTATTTTATAAATTCCTGTAGTGTCAAGAGGATGCCTAGGGTCTTTTGCATTATTAAGCATTTGCCCTAATTTATCAGTTGGTGTGAAGATAGATTGTGTGCCTTTTTTCTTTAATATACGTGTTATATGCACAGTAACGTCTTCCATGTACGGCAGAACAGCCTTAGGTTTTTTGTTTGAATATGTGTTAGATGTTGCCGTTTGCTTAGGGCGAATGACTCTGTCAATATTTTTGTTGCTGTATCCATTGGCTTTGAAAACAACCCGGGAGATTTTAATTGTTTTAACTATAACACCAGTCGTGAAAGCCTAAAAAGTACTACAGATATGACAGATTTTTTTTTTTTGATTTAGTACTATTTTTTACCGTTTTAATTTAAATTTGCTTATTTTATCTGTTTAAATGGTAGTAATAATTTGGGGATAATGCATAAATTTGTAGATTTTCTGTAAAAGCAATAATATTATTTGACTCTGCGTGAATTTTGTCTATCCAGTTGCATCGTTTATTAACAAAAAGGAAATAATATAATGAAAGCCAGTAATCTTTTAATTTGTACATTATGGCCAAATGGAGTATTTATGATATTTTTTATCATTTTGTCCTCGTTGCTGCGAAATATGTTTATTTATTCATTCAGTCACAGTGTTTTGTCCGAGGGCAGGCCCTCGTCCATTGCAGGTCCATTACACATTAGGAATCAGCAGCCGTGTCTGCAGCTCTTTCGAGCATATACTGCGATAGCTTTCCGTTGTTTTCCGCAATAACGGAGATAGGACGATGAGGGGCAAGGGAACCACAGTACCCGGGAAAAATCTGTGCACGAGCCTGCCACAAATCTCAGTCTTGTTAGTCTAGTACGAGAGTAACCATACTTGTCTCGTAGACCCAAGATCGCGTGTTCAATCCCGGCCTTTCAGGCGTAAAAATCCTAATTAAGACTTCCTTCGGAAGGGAAGTAAAGTCGTGTGTCCCGTGTAATAGATTTGCGGCTCGAACCTCAAGACTGAAAGAAGAGGGCTCTGAGCATAATGTATCGGCCGTTTCGCTTCCTGCATTGAATGGGACGCCGATAATCTGAGATGTTAAATAAACCAATTATTATCTGCCACAAATCCCATTAACGGCCGCTGGGAATCAAACTAGAGCCGCCACCTAACCACTCCGTCAAGAGACCGTCGTTAAACACACACATACCGGTCCTCAAATTTCCATAAGAAATATACTGACAAAAAGGTGGACTAGGTAGTAATGACAGTATAATGTTAATTTGATTTAAGTATACATATTTTTAAAATTGACAGCAATTGATTACACCCCGCAAGTATTTGTATTGAAAACTAAGTGACGACGCGTAATTTAGCATCAACTTTAATCTAAAACAATGGATTTTCCCCA
The DNA here is from genome assembly GCA_030762175.1 of Metallyticus violacea. Lineage (NCBI taxonomy): Eukaryota > Metazoa > Arthropoda > Insecta > Mantodea > Metallyticidae > Metallyticus > Metallyticus violacea. The sequence continues at coordinate 106,391,953 of CM060842.1, forward strand.
GGGTGTACGTTATCATATAAACGTGAAGAAATTTCATTAAAGAAATCGGATTATTAGACTTTGTATGTAAAAGATATAGTGTTCAATTTTAAATATTTCAAAAATGAGTTCAATATTAAGTTTACTTTTATAACTTGAATTAGCATCAAGTACAAAATCAGTTATAAGAAAAAGAAAATGATAGCATATGAACATTACTACTAATAACAGTAGTAATAGCATATGTTATTACTACGTGGCTAATTTGCAGAATGTAATTCGGAGAAATTAAAATAAATAAATTGTTTAATGTTTGCTGGGGAAGAACCGAAGCATCGATCATGATGTGCATCATGCAGTACAGTATCAACTCACTGTGAAGCTACTATTTCGCGCCTGCGCATAACTCTACGCCGAAACGCGTTACCAAGCTTTAGAGAAGCAAACTAGTCCTTACGAACACATTATCTGCCCGGAATGCCATTCACTACTCACATGTCTAACCCTCGTGACCCAGGGCGACCCACTGTGTGCTCCAGTAAACAAGTTCAAGGTCAACCACTCGCGGTCCCTAGGTGGTTACACAGCGTTACGGGTGGTATATACTTTTCCTCCTATGATTCAAGGCTTTAAGGCCTGCAGCAGAGGCTAAGCACGTAAAATGTTGACTGAATTTTTATTTTCCGAAGCAAAACGTTTCAAACATGTATAACCGTGTAAGAATTTGAATGACCCTTGCCTATTACTCAGATATGAAATCTCCCACGCTGTGACAGCAGAGTTGTGTATCGCTATGCTTGCCGCTGTCTCAGAAATGAGTTCCTTTAGCTTACAGCTGGGTGACGCCAGTGGAGCGAAGACATTGACTCTGAAGAAAATGCTCCGATATTCGTTGCGTCATCCTATGAATTATATTATTTTCTGAAGCTTCTTTTTAACACATTCACTTTGGGTTGATTTCAAAAATTATTTAAGCAAATTTTTAAGAGAAGAAGACACTAATTTTGCTCATAGTTATTCCACCTCCCTCCCCATACCCTCAGATTCCTCTAATCATTACAGAATTTTAAGATTTAATTCTCTTTTTCATTTACGGTTTAAATATTTTAATTTTTTTCCCACATAGTCTTCCAATTGTATGCAATTTCATTTCAAATCTCCACAGTCTGAATAGCAATTTAAAATAAATTTAATTTAAACAAAACACAAATAAACAAACACGTACGTTTAGATATTGAGGGGGACCTTTGATTACATTTTAGGTTCCATGCTCTCACCCCTAAACACACGCAAATTGAAAATTCAAAAGGAACCTCTGTCTTAATATACTTCATTTTTAATGAAGGTTAAACTGTTATCTTTTGTTTTTTATCGTTACCTCCCAACCTGTATGGCTGCTGCTGCTGCTGTTGTTTAAATTTAAACAGAATAAAAATAAATCATTTAGCTGTAGGATGAAAAACAGCTCATTTGGGTAATATTGCAATTTTGAAGTCGTTTGTTGTTGTTATTGATGCCTTGGACTGTTGCCTACGCTTCAAGGCAGCAAAATCTCAGGGTAACTTTCGCTATTTATTGAGCGCTGTTCAACAGAACCGAAAGAGGAAATTTTTCGTTACAATATTTACACACGTAACATTTTGCACTACACAGTTCATTGATCGTAACGTTGTTTACATCAGCAGGGGTTTCTCAAAATAACCTGGTTTGGTGTAGCATCTGAACCTCATAACATTATTTTGCGAGGAGAGGTTATGTAGAATCTGATCTTAGAAATGCACCTGTCCTCACGTTTGGGTCACCGACCTTCTAATTATAACACATCATCAATTTAACTCTTAACACTGACCGCGTGAAGCGTTCGAAGTGTTCGAAGTGTTGAAAAAAATTGATGAAGAATTGATGTCAAACGAAGCGAACTGCGTCCTTATATATTTCAATGAAAAATCACCTCCACGTGGTTTACAGACGCGCACGGGGTTCACAAATGTAAGCTGACGCCTCCCGTGATGCTTTAAAAGTTCAAAATACACAGAAAAGTTTGGCTCCTTCAAAACTAAATTACGCCATAAGGCGCAAAAACCAGCATTCTGATGCGACCAAAATACCAACTATAACTACCTTCCGCCTGACGTTTGGTCATTAAAGAAACATAAAGCTTGCCTTTCGTTTTCACCTTTTGTTACATTTAGCAAGTTTACCATCTTGAAATTCTTTCCTGCTAGTATTGAATTGTACCGTGCGACCAGTTTTGTTTACCCCCGTTGTGTTTTGCCTATGGGCGAGCGCACCTCTCGTTGGTGATTAACGGAACAACCAAACCTATAACAATACATAAACTAATTTAAGAGGCTCAATACTTACCGAAGTATCAAATGAGGTGTTGAAACAGCCGGCCTTCATTCTCCACACATTTTTGACAATTCTGTATGAAATTATTCATCACTAGCTGTAGTTCGATTTGAGAAATCTGGACACTTTCCTAACGGATATTATCTTTGAGTTCTTGTATGGTGTGTTGGTTCGTCTTGTAAAGGACATTTTTAATTTACCCCAGATATAATAATCGCAGGCTGTCAAATCGGGAGATTGGGGGGGGGGGAGCACAAATCTCTCCCTACTAATAACTCTTGTCTTGTGGAAACACATTGTGGATTGCTCTCATGAAATTTATTCGCAGTGTGAGCAGTGGCTTAGTCCTGTTGAAATAATGCATATCATGCTCCCTGTCGGTTAATTTTCTGAAAAAAGGGGGTTAGTATGGTATTCACATAAGTAAGAGAATCAACTGTATGCTAAAAAAAAATTGGTCCTATAATTCCTTCACCACTGAGTTAACACATATTAATCATACTTAAAAGACACGCTGTGCCGTTGTAAACAAACAAGGTATACTACCGAGTTAAGATATGAACAATGCAACACACACCCGGGAGCAGCTGCACCATGACTGCGGCAGTCAGCAAGATCAGCATGGAAGCAAAGCATGCTTGCTACCCCTCCTTGGCGCGGCAAACAAGTGGGGGCTCGCGCCGCGGGGTAAAGCATCACTGATCGCACTGTATAACAGATTATCATATAAAAACTTACTATTCTGGAATTATACGTCAGAATGAACACATAATATAAATATTATTACTTAAATAAAATACGTTATTATAAAATATTTACTATATAATATATACGAGTATTACATTAAATTATTATGGAGGCATACGATAAATACTGCTTCATTCTCAAACATTATAATATCATAAAGTAGAAGTTTCATTTGAAATTTTAAAGTGGGCTGACTGTTAGTGAGGTTTTATTAAATAGGTAGTTATTCAAACTGGCAGGTTTTGAAATGAATTCCTGTATATTGCATATCTGCCAGACAATCTTATCGTTGATGTTATGTCTAATTCTGAACTTACTATCATATGTCCATTAAAGGTCATCTATTCATTGCTCCATGATTATGAGATATATTCTGCTTTTGGCTAGTTTATTTTATAATTATTTTAGCTAAGATACAATGTTATATCATTAAAGAGCAAGTTGCAAAATACAGATATTATATATTATCTGAAAATGAGCGAAAATGGACATATTATAATGCAGGACTGACATACAGATTTGTTCAAACCAGTTCTTTGTAATATTAATTGAAATTACACTTTTATTTTAGTTCTTGATTTTTTAAATTTTGTGTAATCTGCAATGTTGCGTAATTTCCGAATTCTGCAGTTTAGAGACTAGGAGGTCAAAGTGGAGAGCATCGTATCAATAGATGCAGACACTTGTTAGTGTTGTGTCTACACGTATAAATTTTTTACTTCTCAGCAAATTCATCTTCCTTAGCCTCTCTTGAAACTTCTTTGCAGAAATGAAAACGGAGAGTTTGACCCTGAGGCCCTCTGGCCAATATGATATGCATAGATAATTGCTTTAAACAACTCTGCATCTGTCGACGTTGTCATCGCTTTCTGCAGAAACATGAAAGTTTGAAGAGCTGCATAAAACACATGGTATTATATGTATTTTCCTCAGCTATTGGTTTTCTAAAAGACTTATCGATCAAAGATGATGCACTGATGAGTAATAAATCACTATATTTTCTTACGCCCCTGTAATATATGTTGGAAGTTAGTATTTAAATATCTATAAATGCCTTTTGGGGTGTAGATTATTATTTGGCAAAATTATGATAGCAGATTCAATGCTCTTAACACATTACGTTACTAGCTATCTTTGAGTACCCAGTGGCTAGGGAAACAATGATATCCAGCAGTGAGATAGGGGGAGGTGATTCGAATCGTTTCTAACCTTCAAGCTTACAAAAATAATAACTCACTCATTTCACTATTTAAACAATACACAAACAATATTAATGCAAATTTAAAAAACCACAATATCATATTAGAAATGCTTCTGTAAAACGTTTAGGTCTTCTGAAGCAATGTTTTTATATGAGTCAAAATATACATGCAAAAATGTACCCAAAGTAATTAAGTGTACTTCAGCTCTCGTATACTTTGGTAAAACAAAAACAAAGGACGTTAAAATGCTCCTCGCTATTGATCGCGCCGCATAATCTCTGATTCTCTCAGTCAAAACATATTTTCTTCAGACACTTCCGCAGCAGACTTCATGAACAATGCACGAACTTACAAGAAAACAGTAAGAAAATTGAGGAGATAGCATTTTGTCTTGTATAATTCTGCAAGGAAAACAAGTGAAGACGTTTGAATTGGTTGAAGCGACCCTACACTGAGAGTCTAGTCATTTATTTCATTTATTTATTGTTTTTTCTTCCGACTGTGGTGGCACCTGGGTGTGCATAGATTAAATATACCTCGCATTTTGCTTCTTATTACTGTCCGCGATCCCATGCTTGAACTTTGCAATAAATCAAGTTAGCCAGTTCAGTAGTAAACAAGAAAGAATCGCCTCATGCGAACATAAACATATGATGCGACGATACGCGATGATCTAGTTGCCAATAAGTCATCGACCGTTCGGTCAAGAGGTCGATCGGGCAGGCCGGAGATATAAATCATCCGAGGTTGACAGAACACAGTAGGCAACTAGGGTGCATTTCTATTACAAGTCTGTAGATTTAAAAATGTGTATGTCCTCTTTATGTAGCTTTAAAACTCGTACTGCGCATAGATAGGTTTGTATATGTTTGTTGTCTCTGAATGAATAGTGTTTAACGCCCGTTTTTTGCTACAGAGGCACCACAGGCGATGGACACTGATGATACATGAGATGAAATGATATATTTGGAAAGGATTTTATGGAAGGAATCGTTCCAGGCCTAAGTTTAGGGTACCTCCCCGGCATTTGCCATTTATGAGGACTGAGGAAAACCTGGAAAAAACCTCAGCCAGGAAGGACGGTCCTGGCGGGATTCGAACCCAAACCTCCCGCTCACGAGTCCGAGACTTAACGACCTCGGCCATCCGTGGCGGTGTTGTCTCTCTTCCATGCATCCTTCCAAAAGTGCTCTCAGCTGTACTTGTACATACTGTACTTATTTCATATCTAATATAATTTGTTTTTAATTTTTCACGGTTTTTAATCTGTTTAACGTCCGTTTTCACTATCAACATCACAGGTAGTAATTATTTTACAGAGCTGGATGGCTTAGTTGTTTACACGGTGCTCACATGGAAAAATTTGTTCACTAAGAAAGGTTTCTGCCCTGGCATTTGGTGTGGAAGCGACTCCCTGAGGGTCTCGGACTCCTTGGAGACTCCGCTGACATCAAGTGTTCCATTCAGAAACGTTAGGGACCCGCTTGCATCTTCCATTCTTGTCCCGGTTCCCCTTCGATACCTCATCTCATTCCTTCCTACCGTAGGTGCGCCCTTGTGGGCTTAAGAAAAGCCTCGTTAGTGGCCATTATCCTATCCTATCCTAACGTTGCCTAAAAAAAAAAAAAAAAGATAAGTGTACATATTGACGGTAAGACAAAATTATATTGCTGACACCTTGTTAAGCGTTACGCATTTTTATTGCAGTTTCCCAGTTTTTTTACTGCCACGGATGACCGAGGTCGTTAAGCCACGGACTCGAGGGTGGGAGGTCTGGGGTTCGAATTCCGCCAGGACCGTCCTCCCTGACTGAGGCTTTTTTCAGGTTTTCCTCAATCCTCATAAATGGCAAATGCCGGGGAGGTACCCTAAACTTAGGCCTGAAACGCTTCCATCCTTAAAAAAAAGTCCTCTCTCCAAAATATCATTTCATCTCATGTATCATCACTGTCCATGTATCAGCACTGTGTGGTGCTGTCGGTCCTGGTGGTGTGGTGGTAAACATACTTGCCTCATAAATCCACGATCGCGGGTTCAAACCCGGCCAGGATCGATAGATATTTTCCGGCGTAAAAGTCCTAAGTATGACTTCCTTCGGAAGGGAAGTAAAGCCGTGGGTGCCGTGTCGTAGATTTACGGCACCAAAAGAACCTCAAGTCTGAAAGAAGAGGCCTCTGAGCACAAAATTTGTCGGCCATTCCACGCCCTGAATTGAATGGGGCGCTGTTGACCTGAGCTGTTAAAGAGCGTTCATAAATAAACCAAATAAACAAAAAACAAGCCTATGGTGCCTCAGTAGTAAAAGTGGGCCTTAAACAAAATTAAAAAAATCCCCGTTTCTTTCAATGTAACTTTTCTTTAACTACCCAATAGGACTTCTCTCCTTTCTTTTCGTTCTTTCTTACTTTATTTTAAACCAAATGAACAGTTTTACTGTAAAGCTACTGGGAAATAGTGGGCATAATTCTGAAAAAGTTGTAATTTAGAAGCACAAGTTCGATAGAGTGAAGGAAAATACAGTGAAGTGAAGTTTTAACCCCAACAGAGGGATAGAGAGAACTGGCCAAATGCGTGAAACAAATTTATATATGGGAGGGGGGAACCAAAGCAAATTGCGCTGCTCATACGCCCGAATAGTTTCCAACGAAACGATGGTCTCGCCAGTAAGCGCTGTGGCCACAATGCCTTCAAACCCAAACGAATCTCACTACAATAATTACAATAGCTTCTTCAGTCGTCAGGTACTTCAGGTGATATCATGCCTGACTACAGACTGAGCATTGAGGAGCTCGTTCCCCTGCAGGGACAGAGAGCTTATCTCTTCAGATTGGCCCAGGCTCACTCAATCCACAATCAAAAGTAGTACCTGGGAGTTTTGTTGTATAGCTAGACGCCCTCAGCACACTCTTCTTAGACCGAGTGGGGTGTCTCAGGCGGTAACTTGGAATTCGTATTGGAGAGGTCCCTTGACCTTGGTTTTTTTTTCGTTTAGGCGAATGCTAGGATCGATCTTTTCTTTTTACGATTTTTCCGTTCTTCCATTTCATCTCATTTTATTCCGTTGGTTCTGTCACAGGGTCGAAAGTGCCAAGAGAGGTGGGGTGGTGCTGTGTGCAGTGTGACGGTAGTTTTTGCTTTGGAAAAGTTTCTGCTCAGGCATCGAGAATGGAAGTGAGTCTTCTGAGGGACTTGAGTGGGGGAGGAGGGACTCCCTGGGCGTTGGGGTATTCTATCTGTAATAACATTAGGGGCTCCATCTACGTTTTATGATCCTGGCCGTTCAATGTCCCCCTCGCCTAATCCCTTCCTCTCGGAGTGGATTCCATTGGAGACATACGCTCATACAGTCAACCCTTAAGCATGGCTGAAGTGCCTAAATGTCATCCTCCGTTCCTACTAATGCAATCCAATCAATGTGGTGAAGTGGGCTAAGTATGCTATAGAAGGAGAAGAAGAAAAGACAGATGATGGAGATGGAGAATAACAGGTAGAAAAAGTTATATAATACACAAATGTACAGTTATAAGAAAGAAGGTATCGTGAAAAGAAGAGGAAGAGGGAAGAATATAATCAGCAGCAGGAGAAGCAGGACCTGAAGGAGTTGTTGGGGGCATCAGTGAAATTGTAGAGGATGGGAGTTAGAAGAGCTTGTTTAGGAAGATTGGAGAACTATAATAAAGATTGAGAGGGGTATAATATATTGGAGTGTAATGGTGTAGTAGATAGGGGTGGTGTGGAGTGAAGTGAAATTAGTGGCGACAATTGTAAGAATAGTTTTAAAATTTATAATTATGTGAGTATAGAGGATAAACAAATGCAGCAGAGAAGTGTGAAGTACAGTTGAGTAGCGAAAGGAAAAATTTAATGGTACAAAAAACGGTATTCTGTATAAAGAATGAGAGGAGGACAAAGAGATCATGGAAAAGAAGTATGGTGAAAGAGTGAAGAAGATGAAGAAGAAGAATAGAAAGATAAAGAGGAAGTAAAATAAAATATAATAAAACTTGTTATATTAATTATTATAATTATAACTAATATTATTTGTGATAATATTATTACTATTGTTAACGATGTTAAAATAATGAACTGGTAGGGTAAATACTGCATTGATAAATGTCGATTAGATTTGCAAACATAGAAGATAATCAGAGTTGTAAAATAGATTAATTTAAGATATAAATGTGAAAGTTACACGAATATATTTATAAAGATTATATAATATAGATTATATAGTATGTAAGAAGTACTGGTCATCAGTAGAGTTTCTACCGGATACCGGTGAATAGTAGTTTATTAATTTAGAGTTAAATATTAAGTAGAAGTAGTAGAAGTAGTAGATGTTTCCAGCAATTAGGAAGTAGTTGAAGGGAATGTAATGTTGTTATTTATCACATTTGTTATTTTTATTATTACTGTAAATTTCTAATTGCAACCAAGGTATAAGTACCATCTGGAAAATAATAATACGTCGTCCCAGTGTAGAAAACAAGATACCGGGATGGAGTATTTCAGATTTTTATTATTATTATTATTATTATTATAATTATTATTATTACTATTATTATAATTATTATTATTATTACTATTATAATTATTATAATTATTATTATAGTTATTATTATTATTATTATTATTATTATTATTATTATTATTATTATTATTATTATGTGCTATAGCTTGTCGTCGCACATCCCAAGGGCTGTGAAGCATGTTCAGGGGACATATCTAAGTAGCTGCTTTGGGTTGCTGGTGGGTAGATGTTCACGAAAAATTAGCAATATTGCGTAACACTCGAGGTTTAGAAATTATCGAAAATCTATCATCCAAAGCACCTGCAGTAGTAATATAAATAATGCTTATGTGTCTGTAACAATTCATTTAGGATAAAGACATTCCACCTGACACGAGTAAATCAAACTCTCTTGAATCTGCAACCGCAATTTCCACACTAGTGTAATCTAAAACAGTAAAATTTACACTTGCTATCAAACTGATATTAATACAGCGTATAATAATAAAATAATAAAAAATGAAATACTCTATCCCGGCACCTTGTCTCCTATACCGGGACGTGTATTGCAAACTCTTACACCTTATTTCTAAATTACAAAGTTACATTCTTATATTATTATTTTTCAGATACCTAGGCTACCATTAAAATTTTACTAAAATAATAAAAATAACAAACTTGATAAATAAACAAATATATCTCCCTTCAACTATTTCCTAATTGCTGGAAACCACCTACTACTTCTACTACTTTCACTTAATCTTTAACTCTAAATTAATAAACTACTATTCACCGGTATCCGGTAGAAACTGCTGTGATAACTAATACGTTTCTGACATATTTTTACTTTTACTTTACTACTGTCTATATTTGTATAAAACTGTATTACACGTTTATAGATCTTGTATATGTTTCCTTATTTTCCTTATTATATCATGTCATCTTTCTGTATTATATAATCTTTATAAATATATTCGTGTAATTTCACATTTATGTCTTATATTAATCTATTTTACAACACTGATTATCTTCTCTGTTTGCAAATCTAATTGACATTTACCAAAGCAGCATTTACCCTACCATTTCATTACTTTAACATCGTTAACAATAGTAATAATATTATCACAAATAATATTAGTAATAATTACAATAATTAATATAACAAGTTTTATTATATTTTATTTTAGTTCCTCTTTATCTTCCTATTCTTCTTTATTCTTTCATCATACCCCTTTTCCACGATTTCTTTACCCTCCTCTCATTCTTTATACTGTTTTGTGTCCTAAATACAACTTACACCAATCATCGAGATTTGAGTACATCCTATAAGCTCAAAGCCTCTTACTGTTCATCATGGAACACTTGACGCTTTCTTGAAGATGTCCAAACACTGACACGTTGACCTTCCTAAGTTTGTTTTGTCTGTGTGATTTCCCACATTGATGCTGTGTTTGTTTGTATTTTAAAATGAAATATTGCAAAGTAATGGTTTTCATTTTAGCAGCGGGTCTCGCTCTGTGACGTCCTTCACGCTCGTTTCTTTTCTCTTGTTTCATATTCCACAATGCTACACCGAATACCTTCATATTTTTACAAAACAACCTTATATTGGGGTATATAGAAGATCTCAATTGACAGGAAATATGAAATCGTAATATTTTGTTGTTTAGACGTTAAACTTAAAAGGAATAAAAAGCATCCATTTACCGAATTTCAGTTTAGTTATTTGTTTAATAATGTTTAACGCCCGTATTAACTTTTGAGGCATCGCAGGCGGTGGACACTGGAGATATATGAGATGAAATGATAAATTGGGAAAGGATATTTTTTTTAAAGGAAGGAAGCGTTCCAGGCCTAGGTTTAGGGTACCTTGCCGACATTTGCCATTATGAGGCCCGAGGAAAACCTGGAAAAAACCTCAGTCAGGATCCTGGTGGGAATCGAACTTCAGATCTCCCGCTCACGAACCCGCGCCTAAACGACCTCAGCTACCGTGGCGGTAGATTACTTCACTGCAGAGAGGAAACATGACATGGTGATTTAAATAAGCTAGCAGTGAAGATAAGGGCATTTAGACAGCTTGACGTTTCCGGAGATGAATATCGTTGTTTGAAACCCAGCATTATCACCCCTTGCCCCCAGGTCTTTCAATAGCTCATTTTATCGGAATTAAAGCGAAGTCGTGGCTTTTCTGTAAAATTTACTTGGATGTAGCGGAATGTAGTCAAGCTCTCCTTTCTCCAGGTGATGAATAGAATGTTGGAGATCGAGTTTTTGTTTCTCCTTGCTCGCCTATATAACTGCACTTTAGGAATAACATGTATGTCGGAGTAAAGTGATAAATTGAGCCTGGTAGTAAAACGTGACCAAATCCAAATGATTATAATAAGTTTACTCTTGTGCTTAATTAATTAAAAACAAATGCAGCCCGAGCTTTTTATATTAAAATGAAATGTTAATTTTAGTCTAAACCTTTTGAGTTTCCTAACAAAGATTTTCTTTTTCTTTTTCTTTTTAATACTTTCAATGACAGGGATCTGCTACTTTCAGCATGTAAGTAATTATTGAACAGCCAGATGACTGAAAACCAATGTTGTGATTATTGAATAAATTCCCTTATTATTATTATTATTATTATTATTATTATTATTATTATTATTATTATTTACAAATATACAGGAATTTCTTGCACCGATCATTTTTTTTTCTTCTGCTCTTTTTGTACTTCTATAGTCTGAGACCTTTCTTAAGCAAAACTTTATTCCTTTTTGCAAATTAAACACAACACTTTACTGTCGTACTCTTCTGCTTCTTTGCTCTCAACAATAGAATAGTTGCATCCACCGCAAATGTGTTCATTGGTCGTTTCCTTTTGAAATACAGAACACTTGAACTCTTCCGTACTGCTTTCTCTGTGAAGTTGTTACTTTATTATCTTCATCGTCATAACGGAAATGCGGAGGCGCAACTTGTGGCAAAGGGAAGAAACAATGGAGAAAAACTAACATGTTTTTAATTATCCTGAAACACGAGTGAATGTTTCAGGATAATTATAAAATGACTGGAGGTCGTGTTAGCCTTTTTGTACGTTCTATAGTTAGAATATAGTACACAAGGCATGTGTAAAAAGATATCAAAATTGAATTTGCATAGATTTTCTACTAAAGGTGGCATATTATAAAAAAGGCTATGCTTTTTTTTAAAGAAAATTCTGAATTTACAATTATACCATGACGTTAATCAATTTATTATTGTTTTCTAAGTACTTTCCTCTAAAACAATACAGTATATAACAAAATAACGAATAATTTCAAGGAATGGCTTTATATCGTCATGATGTTTTAAAATAACGAATTGGTAATATGTTTGCAGAAGCCTACCGTCCAGAACTTGAACTTCCGTGGCATAGGTTTTAATTAAATGAGGGGTTAAGTTTACTATCATAAATTCTCCACTATCCCATATACCTCCTATGGAAAACGTGAAACGTTAGCAGATAACATAAAGAATAAAAAGTTATAACGTATTCAGAGAAATTTCATCGTTTTATCCTTCGGAGCAACAGCCATCATTGTGAACCAAAAATATTTTTATCTCTCACTCAAAAATGACTTCCTGCATTGCTTTCAGACATAAATATACTAGAAATTAATGAAGAAATAAACATTCTGTATTGAAGAGAACAAATGATGCAGACTTGGATTTCGAATTGTCGATCAGAACAGCTTAGGTTAGGTTAGGTTAGGTTAGGCATTTAACTGATATTTTCTGTGAGATGATTCAGCCACATTTATCACCAATCGCCTCTGAGAATTTAAACGTGTTTATTGAATATGATGGAAATTTAACCAATGAGTTCTTTTGACCAACAATAGCATACTTTGATACATTGTAAAGACAAACGAAGTTCTACGGAGTATACCTTGAGATAACTTTTTTCTCTACGGAGACAGAACGCATAACTTGCCAGAAAACTTGTGCGCATCAGTTATTAGAGTCTGCCAAGAGATACATATTCTTAGCGTACACGATGACTTTGTCCAAAGATTTTTGTGCACTGAAAATAGATGCTTCGTAACGCAGAGCACTGTCAACTATTACTAAATCAACATTAGCATCTCATATTACGTATAAGCTTGGAATATCAAACTCTTTAGCTTAATATATCTCAGCTTTGGTCGTTTTGAATCCTTTGCCTTTTGCTCAAATGTTAAAATTAAACATAAAAAACGGGTTTCCTCCAACTCTATTGACACGGTGATATTATATTGTATAAAAAAATATATCCCAAGATTGAAGTGCGGGTCACAGACGGTTTTACTAAATTTTGCCTACCCTGGGTAAAGTAAAATTTATCAGTGCAATGTAAATTAACAAACTGTATTAGCCCCTCTAAAATCCTTGTGAATCCGTGAAGCAAATGTAAGACGCAATGACAAATTTTAGCCCTTTGTTCTGAGATTACAATTTCTCACAAACTGGTTTGACAGAGGTATAAGGAAATACGCCGAACAAGATGACATTAAAACGGCGCGTTAATTTATATTCATTTTTCCTATCTGTTAGTTTAATACTGGAAGTATAGCCTTTACAGAGTCTTCCAAAAAGCACTTAAAATTTTAAAGCGTTATAATGTATAAACATTACAAAAAAAAAAAAAAAACCCAAAACATGCTGTGTTGGGCAAAAAAATATTTAAAAAATATTTGGAATATGTCCGCTGTTTTGTTGTTCAATATACACCATTCTTTCTACTGATAGTGTCTCAGAATATTCTAAATTTCTTGCGAGAAAGCATCTTTCATTTGCTGAAGGGTTGTTAGATGTGACAGAAAACTCTTCTTTAAGGAAACCCATAACTTAAAGTCGGCCGGGTTGAGTTCTAGAGATTTTGGAGAATATGTTGCTGGAAAGTACCTACCTATGGCTTGATCGCCAAAGATCCTTGTAATTAATTAATTAATTGTAGATGTGGGGCGGGGTGCCATCTTGCATGAATTTTAGTTCTCCTCTGTTTAGGGATGACAAACGTTTGTAACATACTGTATTAGCGCACTCTCCTCCTCCGTTTACTGCTACAGTTTTTATTTTTCTAGTATTTACTTATTCAAATGTGTATGAACCAATGGTGAATTCTGAAGTGAAGGCACGCCATAGTGACTTTGAAGATTGATCCAGGGCTCGTTTTCGGACCAAACTCTATATTTATGTGTGATAACTTCATATTAAGAACAAAGTATACTCCAGAAAACTTTATCTGGACAAAGATGTTGTTAATTTGATTCTTTCCTACCCCCATATAAGGCAAAAGCATATCTTTTCTGCTTGTTACGGTAGACTATGATGTTTTCCTAGAATTATCCAAACTGTGTTATCACTCATTTGAAGATGCCTGAACATCTGACTAATTCTACTAATTCCATAAAAATGATTTATGTTTATTTCATTATTTGTATAAAGCTCCCCAGCAACAGGAAAATTATTGACCACCTTTTGTATTTTTCATATTTATTCTTATTGTTCTTCTTTGCACCGGATCATTAGTTGTTATGTGTCAAATCTCTGTTTCTCTTCCCTCTTCCTTTCATCGTCTCTCCATGATCTTTCTTTCATTGGTGTGGAACCGTCGAGTCTGATGACGTCTTAGCCTGCTCCGGGATTACTGAGAGTGTGATTGGAATGACACAGAGAGGAGTGGCAGCTTCGAAGGACGAACACATTTTTCGGCCACATTTCCAAATTGTTAGAATCGTTACTCCTACGTCGCGTCAGCTACTTTCTGTAAGTTATGTATTAAGGATTCTAAATATCTTAAATGTAAAGAGATTTTCTTGGTATATTACATTGTCTTTTGTAAACCATATATATATTTGTAATTGGAAGGCAAGAATGCTTTATATTAATAATTTATGTTACCTGTTGCTGTGTTGTGCCAGTAAATTCTGTGATATTTAATTTGATGGCAAATACACGGTGTTATTGATGTTCAATTGTCTTTTCTACTGTGCTGTGCTGCTAAAAGTTTTAGTGTCAAATTGGAGGCGAGTACGGGGTAATTATACTTGCATAATATCCTATGCACTGTGTAGAGAACTAGTATATTTTAAAGGGAAGGAAATTATTTTTAATTTTCACAGTTTAACAGTTCTTACTTCTCAATGTGTAGAAAACACTTCTCTGTTTCGTTTATCGCAAATATTCGTACATAATTTGGAAACAAAACTTTTCTTAAATATAACCTCCCTCACCTATAGGTAAATTGTTATAATTTGGCACTTGTGCATATAAATGTTTTCAATATGAAAAATACTTAAATCGACATTGATTTTACCACATTTCCATTACTGCGATATTCTGTTAACTGACATCACAACAACTCTTGGACAAAGATTACGTGTTCATAACGCCTGCGTTCGGTACGTATGTAACCTACGAAAATCACGTCATAACACTTCAGCTTTTGATTTCTTATCCTGGCATCGACTGAATGCCAGAACTAAACTGCACTCCCTCATTCTTCTGCGTCGAATTCTATGCACAACTCCGCAATAACTTTCGACCTGTTTTCACTCCTTATCTTTTCATCATAATTTAAACACCTGATCGAATTTCAATAACATTCTCTCTACCCTTACACCTAATCTCTTATTTTTCTTCGTCCTTCACAGTTGTCGCTACAACTGCAGGTCACAACAGCAATTTAGAGATTGCTCGACGATTATTTATTTAGAGAATGTAGTATTCAACAATTACTACGCTCAAATTGTTAATGCCATTAACTGTATTGTCCCTGATAAAGTGGGAGGGAAGGTCTGGGTATTAACTTCGCCAGGTAAACTAAATGGAATTATTATTATTATTATTATTATTATTATTATTATTATTATTATTATTATTATTATTATTATTATTATTATTATTATTAAATATGCAGTTATCATATATATATTTTTAGCTGATGTAATCACCAGGATAATTATTGAATAGTTGCTGCCCTGCAACAATGAAAACAAAACGACTGTCAAAAAGAAGTTTAGAAGTGTTTTAATAAAGGACATTTATAACACGAAACTAAATTTATACATAAAACTAAAAATAGTAGCTGTTTTCTTTAAAAATAGTAGCACTATCAATGAAATCTTCCACGGATACTATTTTGATTCCCGTAAAATCAGTGCAGTAATTGAACTTGGATATAGTCTCTTATTAATCTTCCTATTCCGCTCTTCCATCAGAACCAAAGGTTGCGAATAAAATCATCGCTCCCATATCAGTTCGTGATCAGTTATTTATATTTCAAAAGTTACTTGTGAATTCCAGAGCTACTGAAAGCTTTGAGAAAAATAAAAGAAACAATAAAATGGAATGGTTTTTCTTTAGTATGAAAAATTTACTTTATGCAGTTTGCTTAAATGTGCCACACAAAGAGATTAGGTTTAAAGTATCATGGACAAGGATATGCTAAATTTTGAAGCAAAATACGTAAAATAGACAAAGATAGGCTAGGATAGGCTAAAACGCTCAGCTAATATGGGAAATGGTTAAAGATAGGCTAAATTTTGCCTAAATATTGCAAAGAAAGGCAAATTTCGGCTATAATTGGTCGAAAAAAGGCAAAAATAGGCTAAACATTGATGCAGAAATGCAAGGACAGGCTGATTTTTTTAAATAAAAGGCTAAAATTCACAAATTAGTCAAAAACTCAAAACAGAGATAGGCTAAATTTTCTCCCCGAATTTTTTCCTTTTTTCTTCCACTTCATTTAGCCAATCTCTGATTTGAAATTTTTTTGAAAAACCACACATTTTTTAGTCTTTTTACGCATTTTGCTGCAAACTTTAGCCCATCCTAGCCTGTCACTCTTATTTCCTGCAAATTCTAGACTATCTTAGTCCATCTATCATATATTTGGAGGAGAAATGCAAAGAAAGGCTACATTCGGCAGGAAACACGCAAAATAGGCCAAGATAGGCTAAGACAGGCTAATATTGGCAAGAAATAAGAGAAATAGGCCAAATAGGCTAAATTTGCCTGGAAATAAGAGAAATAGTCAAATAATATTTGGCTAATATTTGGATGAAAATTTGAAGAAAGGCTACATTTTGCAGGAAACCCTCAAAATAGGCCAAGATAGGCTAAAATAGGCTAAAGTTTGCAAGAAATATCACGGATAAATCTACTAAATAAGTTTTATTTAAATATTTTAATGTACAGTAACAGCAGTATAAAAATGTAATAATTAGCAGTATAATATAATAAAATAGTAACAGCAGTATAAAAATAAGTGATATCTGGATGGGGAAGTTTTGAAAGATCGAGGAAAAAAAATGGGTGTAAATGCGAAGCTGTAACAAGCTTATACGTAAAGGAAGATGATGTTGATGATTATTATTATTGTTCTTTTACTACATTTCTGTCTAATATGAATAGCATCTGCCAATATACAGAATATTTTAAATGCATTAAAGTTGTCTTACCTTCGTTATTTTATAAAGCAAAGTACAAGAAATCAGGTCACTTATATTTTGTAGTCAGTTTTTCTAAATTGTTCTTTAACTTCAGTATTATCCTGGGTATTTTATAATATAACATGCCAGTCTTTGTCTAGGCCTGCATCTTTCTCAAAATACCATTTTGTTATATTTTCAAGTAATGTCCTATGATAACTGGATCTTCAGGCGCAAGATTATGAGCTTTAGTTTTTACCCTAACGACCCTTAGAATCTCAACGTAGAAGTCTACCGTCTGTTCACTGGAGTTTTAGCTAGGCGTAAGGTGTGAATATGGCCTTATATCGGTTGGCAAGTGCTAACCTGCAGGTACAACAGATTTCAGGTAGAAACTGCAGCGTTATCATATTTTGGCTGATTTTTACATGCTTATTTTAGGACTATGGTAACGCGTAGTTCATTACTGTATTTACGATGTAAATAACACTAATTACCACAGAGGTTAGATTTTTAAATTCGGCACATAGAAACTATTGCCTTCTTCAAGTAACGTCTGACATCCGCGATTACTGTATGGTCACTTTCGCGAGCCGATATGTTTCAGAAACGATGGTCAAGTAAGCAAAACAAGATGCAGAAATTTTACTCTAGGATTACAACAAGGCTGCAGTTTGTCGCCGCTCCTTTTTAGACTAAAGTCTAAAATCATAGAAATTAAAAATAAACATTTATTTATATAATTTAATAAATTATAAAAAGCTATGCTTTTCGCAGATGCCCAAATAATAGCTGCAAATTATGAAGAAAACTTGCAGAGAGCAACAACCATTTATGTAATAAACTTGGACCACAACCTCAAAATATCAGCTAAGAAAGCAAATTTGTGACCTTCTGTGAAAATGCCCTATAAGATAAAAAATTATGCTAGAAAATAATTTCACAGACCAAGTGAATAATTTTAAATTTGGGGGTGAAATGGTTTCAGCTCTGGATGAAGTAGACAGGAAAGAAATAATTTGAGATTTAATTACATTAATGGAACTCTAGGAAGAATTCTAAGGAATAAGGCAAGAAAAGATACTATGATAAAATTTTATAAGGTATATCTATTGTATAGAAGTGAAGTTTACGTTTTAAAACAAAAAGATAAACAGAGAACAGAAAACCCTTTAGGTTTTCACAGCCGGTGATATAATTAAAACAGTCAATGCTGTCGTCTTTTAGCAGACAGGTGTTGTTCATCGTCCACTTGTGATGCTAACCGCAGCAGTTGGTGAAAGCTATGGTAGCATATTAAATCATGGACCTCGGCAAAACAACCTGGAAGATTTAACTGTTTTAATTAATAAACAGAGGTTGCAAGCAAGCAAGCAAAATGAAGTTCTTTAGAAGCGTGATAGGCTATAAAATTTCGGACCAAAAACAATTGATGATATTAGAGATGAGCTAATTGTTGGAATTAATAAAAAATTGTTCAACGCAGAAATTAAGGAATTTCTCATCACTTGAAAAGTAATGTAAATAGAATCCATACATATTTTGGAAATATAAACCAATTGGCAAAAGAGACGTCGGAAGACCGTAAAAACGTTGCGAAGAACGATGAAGTAACTAGTGCAAGCAAACTGCCCAAAGCATGAAGCGAGATGAAGGTTAGGTACTATATATCGTCCACCGAATAACACCAGCGAAATGGGTGTGCTTTCTTTGGATTGAAGAACATTTTGAACAAAAATATCAGGCAGAACTACAGATTTGTCAACGGCAAGTACAAAATTCCTCAATTTTCCCTAAAACTATTTATCTTTGCTCTGTACAACTTCCATTTTAAAAATGAACAACGAGGTAAGAAAATGTAACGTTATATTATCAACAAATAATTTATTTCAATTTTAGTCTACCAATGATAATCAACTTGTGCCCTTGTTTAGATATGAGTGCATTGTATGTATTCTGTTACCCAGGATGTATTGATGTGGTTTGTTTTACAGATAAGAACATAGTTCTTGGTTAAATCAGGCTGGCCTTGACTTTTCCGTCTGGCTGTCATTTCCGGATTTGCTTGCCAAACGGTACGGCCTTGTTCCATTGCATTCACGGCAATTATCAACCAATCAGAGTATGCATGGAAATAGTTGACCTCTGTAACATCGCGCGAACTCAAATTTTCCGTGTGCGATTCTTCTGAGGGCAAAACATTGTGTTTATATGTCATGTACGTAAATAGTGGCAGAGGAGAAGGGCATGTTTATTAGTTCATTCCGTTCGAAATTCAGGGATATCATAGAAGAAGAACATATGCCTCTTCATTTATTTTAATTTTATTTGTTTAATTGACAAACATTCATTATTATAAGTCAAGAAATATAATTCTTTCAATGAAAAATCTTTGAAAATATATTCCGATAGCCCCTTTCTTTTTTAAAAATAGTGAACTTTTACTGAAATTAACTGTTAAATATTGAATCATGTGCGTATAATAAGCTTGATGTGCAAAAGATTTCAAATTCGGAAGTACGACTTTTGACAAACATACGTAGTTTAGATATCTGTAAATTCATCGAACTGGAATGAGCACAAGCACTTTGTTTCTGCTACAATAAGAAACTGAAGAGAGAATATTTGTGTTTACTTCTATTAGAGAAATTCATTTTTGAGATATAAATGGAAATTATTGACTTTTGAAGTCCTTTTTTGATTTCTGCAAAGAATGGAGAGAAAATTAAAAAAAAAAAATATGAACATATTTTGTCCAATTTTCATTAAAACGGGTGCTTATAACATGACAAGTCATCCTCTAATTTTCCAGCATACTGCATATTTTTCATATCTCTCTGTAAACAGTTTCTAGTTTCTGTAAATAAATTCCCTGTATATTAAATAAAACTTTTAGAATATTATATAATTGAAATAATAAAATAGTAAAACTTTCGGAATAATGGCGTTTATGTGACTTAAAGCTGCACATGGGGCTCAAAAGTTCTAAATTAACTTTATAAATTAAAATTACAACAATAGGCCTCGTTTTTGTCAATTACTAGCAAGGTTCTTTATATCATTAAAAAAATCGGGGCGTCTAGAGGAGCTGAAATATTTAAATGTCGTTAGAGTTTCTTCTTATTTATGGAAGATTTTATCCTTCACTAAACTGTCCAGCTGTTTAAATAAATGAAAATCAGTAAATGAAAGATAGGGTTTATTTGGTGGATGAGATAGTTAATTCAGCTTCTGGAGTGTTCTTTGCGAAATGTGTGGGCGGGCTACGAGTGCAAGTCCATAAGTTTCTGGCCTAACCATTTTCTAGGTATGCTAAAGACAAAAATTATATTTCACTTTTCAATATAGTTACTCCTTATTGCAATGTACTTCTCACATCATTAAATTAATGTTTCAACCCCCTTCCCAAAAATAGTCAGAAGTCTTGTCTGCAAAATGGGTATAAACAGCATCCATCACTTCTTCGTCACACTTAAATTTTCTTCCTCGAAGGTCCTTCTTGAGTTTTGAGAAGAGGAAATGGTCACTGGGAGCTAGATCTTGGTTCTAGGGTGAAGTCACATTTCTTCGCAGCTTCCTTTGCAACAAGATCTTATGTGCACAGGCGCGTTACGAAGATTTTTTTTTTGATTCGTTTTATTTAAGGACGCTCTTTAACAACTCAGGTCATCAGCGTCCCATTCAATACCGGGCGTGAAACGGCCGACAAATTTTGCTCAGGGGCCTCTTCTTTCAGGCTTGAGGTTCTTTTTCGAGCTATAAATGTAAGACACAGGACCCACGGCTTTACTTACCTTCCGAAGGAAGCCATATTTAGGAGCATTGCGAAGAAGGTGCACACCACCACTCAGCTTTCCTCGCCTTTTCTCTTTTATGTAAGCACATAGTCTGTGCAGTAGCCAGCATAGTACTCCCCGTTTACTGAGGTGTTCGTCTCCTTGAAGTCAATGAAGAGTATTCCTTCAAAGTCCCAAAAGATTGTGGCCATGATCCTCTTGGTTGACCGGGTGACCTAGGCCTTTAGAGGTGGTGCTTCGTCAGATTTACGCCACTCTATTGATTCTCTTTTGGACAAGGAACCATAGTAGAGGACTATAGATTCATCTGCTGTAACAATGGTTTGCCGAACTTCTCCCTCGTTGCCAAGACAGAGCTCCAAAATTGCTTGACAACAGATGATTCGTTGCTGCTTTTGGACTGAGGAAAGAAGTCTAGGCACCCATCTTGTACTAACCTTATTCATGTTAAATTTATGAATAATTCGAAGGACTGTTGTTTTAGAACCTTGCTGCTATTTGTGTAACTTTGAGCCGCCGATCTTCCATAATTTCTCCGTTCACAAGAGCGATGTTTTCAGGAGTGAGCACCTCCGAGGGCCAACCTGCACTCTCTTCGTCTTCAATGCTTTCTCGATCCATTCGAAAAAGTTTGGCTCATTCTTTTAGGGTAGAATATGAGGGGAATGCTTTTCCATATACACCGTCCAATTTATGTTTAATTTTACTTGGAATAAGTCCTTCTTTTGTGAAGAAGTTAATATCAGCTCGATACTCCATTTTGAACATGTCAAAATCTTCTACACTGCGACGGAAAGGATGGGTTTTAATTTATCATAATGCACATAGTGCTTTCTAACATTAGTTTCTTCTTCTCCCCCGCCGCAGTCTCGATGCGCCGCTATGCCACAGCTAGATTCAGTAGAACTCTGGAATTTTGTTACCTTTTCAGGTCAACGGAGGAAATAGTCGGGAACTAGGAAATGTATAAGAGCAGATCTTAAGACTGGACATGACACTATTTATTTACTTTTGTCACTTGTTCAATATTAAGGGTCGCCTTTTTGAGTTCTGTTGAGCTGATTCTTAAATCAAATTTGCACTAACGGAACTAATTGTCTATCAAAAACACACACCCGTTTATCGCTCTACTTTCACTTTCTATATCTCCTCTGTCTGATGGTTAAGTTCATCCTGTCTGCACTAAATTCATACACCATTTATGGGCTAAACTTACATTCCCTCGATAACTCAACTCTTTCTCTCCAGATGGCTCAACTCTCCCTCCATTGCCCGGAGTTCGAAATTCCTATATTTCATCAAAAATCTTCTCATCCGGTTGTTAGATCATCTCCCACCATTTCGACTATTATTCCTCTTAAAAAATTCTCTCTATTCACTAAGGGGCGTGCATATATAAATTCTAAGAGTCCTGATTGGACCTTTCATAGGCTTTAAATTTAAGCATTATTTCCTTCTTTCTCCCTTTTGGTTCCAACAAGTCGGGATATCTGATTTATGTCACCCTCATAATTAGAAATTTTTTGTTTACTCTATTTTAAACTTTGTTTCGGAGTCTAACAAAGCTGAGTTTTTCCAGAAGCCTAAGAGGCGACCCTTTTTTCAATACAAAGAATCTTGGGACAAAACACAAAGGTATAACTGGCCATCTGTTCATTGTCAGCCTTACACATTTACTATCTATATATTCTGGCTTACTTCTAAAGTTTCTGTGCGTCAGATTTTTTCCTTCTTACTACCCATGAAATACACAATAACAAACACAATACACAAATAACTTAACTATTAACATGAATACACATAAATTGTACACACTAATTGTAATACCATTTATAATATATGCAATTAATTAGGCTAACATTTTATAATATTTTAATTGGGGACGGCATCTCATAAATATTATTTCAACATATTATTTCAACATAGCCTTCTTTATCTGATCAACTGAACACAGTGGAGCGGGAGTTACAGCTGCCATTATTCACACAACAGATAAGTTATGACACCAAATAAGGGTTTTGTGAAGGCGGGAATCCTTATGGCTGAGGCCGGAAACTTATGGACTTACCCTCATATATCATGAATAAGATTATGGTTTTTCTATTAACTTGTGGTGGCTGTTTTGTCATTTTCCTTGTTTCGCCACGATGCATTAGAAGTGCATTAAACCAGCCATGGAACGCCATACCGTCGCCATAACCTTCTTCTGCTGTAATTTTGGTTTTGAAAACACGCAAAAATTATAAAATGAGCATTTTTGCTCATGCAGGTTACCAATAGTAATCGAAATATTTTATTATAATACAAGCAACAACAATTATAATAAGGACATTAAATTATTTGAGAAGCATATAATGAACTTTCACCCAATTAGTACTTGGAAACTGTTAATGCCAGTGAGCGGGAGGTCTGGGGTTCGATTCCCACAGGACCGTTCTCCCTGACTTGAGGTTTTTTTTCTCCAGATTTTCCTCAGTCCTCATAAATGGCAAATGCCGGGGAGGTAAACTTAGGCCTGGAAAGCTTCCTTCCCAATTTATCATTTCATCTCATGTGCCATCAATATCCACCGCCTGTGATGCCTAAAGTTGAAACAGATTATGTAAGGGGAGTAATTGTTGATTTGGTTTATTTACGGACGCTCTTTAACATCTCAATCTATGTTCCCTTCAATTCAGGGCATGAAACGGCCGACAAATTTTGCTCAGAGATCTCTTCTTTACGGCTTGAGGTTCTTTTACATGCCGTAAATCTACGACATGGGACTGCTTATTTCCATTCAGTAGGAAGCCATACTTAGGATTTTTACACCCGAAAAAGTTCACCGATCCTGGCCGGGATTGAACCCGCAATCTTGGGTTTAGAAGACAAGCATGGTTACCACTACACTACCAGAACCAACAAACCGGAGTAAGGCAGTTATGCTAGTTATGACGTCTTCTGATAAATCACTCAAAATGTATTAAAAAAAGAGTATTTAAGATAGTAGAAAAATTAATCTATTCATTCAACAGTTGTAGATAAACTTTCAGGTCAACACGCTTTTAAAGTACGTTGCTACATACATCGATATACGCATGCACTCACACACACTCCATGATCGTACTTGGAAAATACAAGCTTAGGTAGGACCTGAGGGAAAACAGGAACATCTAAAATTATGTCAACTATAAACACTTAAAATGTACTACGGCCTTAGATGAGTTCTTTAATCGTAAAAAGCGATTATTGTATGTTCTACTTTTATCATATACTGACATAAGATGAAATAAAAGTGCATAGTATACACAAGAATAAACTAAAACTATAATCTAGGCTCATAGGTAGTTATAGATTGCTATAGGACTCAGAATGCCAATCTAACACACCGAAATGTTTCATACAAGGGCAGGCCAAGATCATAACTGCTCTGGTTACAAGACAAAAATAGCGGACGTATTCGATATTGTTTAAGAAACAAAATAAAGCGAGATAGGCCAAGAAAAGAGAGCTTTATAGACAAATTGAGTTTTACTGGAAAATTATATCTACTGCTAAAATAAAACAGTACATAATCCCATATTACCACAATACAACTAAAACAGGGAAATGCTATATTTC
The DNA here is from genome assembly GCA_030762175.1 of Metallyticus violacea. Classification (NCBI taxonomy): domain Eukaryota; kingdom Metazoa; phylum Arthropoda; class Insecta; order Mantodea; family Metallyticidae; genus Metallyticus; species Metallyticus violacea. The sequence goes on from CM060842.1 coordinate 106,416,587, forward strand.
ACATCGAAATAATCTGAGCCTTGGATTTCTATTGGGCTTCAGGTTCTACAAAATCCCAGACTACGGTAGAACGCAGATAGGGTAACAAAAAAAAAAAAAAAAAAAAAAAAAAAAAAAAAAAAGTATTCAATTAAGTAAATAATAATTTTCAAAAATGTTTTTCTTATTTCATTTCATTTCATTTCATTTCATTTTTTTTTTGAGTAGTGTTTAACGCCCGTTTTTACTACAGAAGCACCACAGGCGGATTTCATTTAAATGTGTATGCCTAGTTTTGTTGAGCAAAATTAATTATCGATACTGCTAGAGCGATATTCAAATTGTGGGCTTCCGGTAACCCACTGTTTTTCAGAAACGATTTTTCTTATTCTATTTAAATGGCCTACACGGAGTTTCGTTGCGAAAAAACATATTAATGCCACTAAAGCGATTTTTAAATTTTGGGGTGCAGGCATACACCCTCCGGCCTTGCTAATAGTCTGATGTAACTGATTTTCAGGAACTGTTCCCCCCCCCTTTCTTTATTTATTTAAAGGTACGTAGGGAGTTTCGTTGCGAAACAAATGTTAAAGCCACTAGAGCGATTTTTAAATTTTAGATAACCCCTGTTGCTAATAGTCCAATTTCACTGATTTTCAGAAACTAATTTTCTTATTTTGTTTCAAATGTCTATATCCTTCAGTTCCTTTCAAAATTGCGACCATTAGAGCAAACTTTAAATTTTGGCTTAACTCCCAAAAGTTTTTAGGTATGCTCCCACTCCCAATAAGCTGATCATTTTCAAAAAAATATTTCTGTTATTTGATTTAAATGGTATATGCCCAGTTTTGTTGTGAAAAAATAATTATTGGTACTGCTGGAGCGATTTTTAATTTATTTGTTTCGGGTAACCCCCTTAACTCCCATGGCCCGATTTGCCTGATTTTCAATTCTTTTTAAATGGCATATACGGAGTTTCGTTGCAAAAAACACATTCATGTCACTAGAGCGATTTTTAAATTTTGGGTTTCAGGTAAACACCTCTCCTAATAGTCCGATTTTACAGATTTTCGAAAACTTTTTCTACAGCGGTATATATTGAGTTTCGTTTAAAAGCGTTTAAAATTGTTGCTACTAGAACGATTTTTAATTTCGCTTTAACCCCCAAAAGTTTTTCAGATATACCGTGCTCCAAGTGTTCCGATTGCCATGATTTTCGAATAGTACTTTTATCAATGACCCTGTTTTGCTGGTTTAACGAATTCGAAGAATCGTTTGTTAATTGATTGATTGATTTATTCATTTATGGACGCTCTTTAACACCTCAGGTCATCAGCGTCCCATTCAACTCAAGGCGTGAAACGGCCAACAAATTTTGTTCAGAGGCTTCTCTTTCAGGCTTGAGGTTCTTTTTTGTGCCTTAAATGTACGACATGGGACTCACGGCTTTACTTCCCTTCAGAAAGAAGCTATACTTAGAATTTTTACGCCTGAAAAAATCCATCGGTCCTGGCCGGGTTCGAACCCGCGATCTTGAGTTTAGGAGGCAAGTATGTGTGTGTTTTACGACGGCTGCAATTGTTTCAACTTGGAAATTCGCTAAAAGGAAGATAAAAATATACTAATCTACCATATAAATATAACAATATAAATGGACATTTTATATAACACATTTATTTCAGTTGAAATTGTCTTTTATTAAGATATCCTGTTCTTCCTTGTTAATAAGGATTCTTCAAGAACTTCATTTGTATATCGTCTCCACATAGTGGTAACAGAGCGCATGTCATAATAATGTCAACAACTTCGTAATAAACTTTTATATAAGTGTTGACAGAGCTATGGTTCCCCTAACGCCATGAGTAATATGCATATTAACATTTTAAAAATAGAATATGAGAAGTAATTAAATAACCCAAATTAATCTTCTTTCTTTGCACATTTGATTCTTCCTAGATAGACTTCTCTCTTCTTCTGACATGCTCATCGTTTATAAAAATGATCAGAATGGTTATTGGATAAATGACCTTGCAAAGCAAACAACTGAAAATCCTCTTTCGCCTGGCTGTTTGAGTACCACAAGTAAGTTGCCTGAGAGAACAGTTCAATGACAGCAAAAACATAAATGGCTTTATTGCCATGTCTACCGTCAGAGGCTCCAATGGCATGGCAAACTCTTTAATGGCGTGGTCAATAAATCCTCTTTTATTCTTGACACGTTCGCTTCTCTCAGTCGACTGCTTTTTAATGCTTTAGCTCCTAGCTATTTTTGTCCCAACAGTGGCTGTTGCTATGCCAGAAACGATAGGACATTGCAGTGGCGTAGTTACAAGATGATTATAGCAAATATGGCAAAACATTTAAAAACAATACTGTTATAAAAACCATATCTTTAAAGCTCACGTTTCCATAGTTTGTCGTTGTTTTTATATTAGAAACATTATAACTATTATAACATTTAATGCATTAGAAACTATTTCAACACATCTATCATAGTTTTGGGTTTTGTTCAGTGCTTTGAGGTTTTATTACTGTAGACAAAAACCACAATGTACGATTTCGAGTGTAAAAGGACATCCGACTTAATGGTTGTTTAAAATTTTAACATCTAAAAGTAGAGAGATGCATAAGCAACATAAGTTAACATTTTTTAAATAAAAATAGTTTACACAAATATATAGAGCTTCACTTAGAGTATTCCCTCAGTGTGTCTGTCTTGGTGGTGTTTTTCGGGGTAAAAATCCTAAATATGGCTTCCTTTGGAAGGAAAGTAAAGCCCTGGGTCCCGTGCGGTACATTTACGGCACGAAAAAGAACCTCAAGCCTGAAATAAGAAGCCTCTGAACAAAATTTGTCGGCCGTTTCACGCCCTGAATAGAATGGGACGCTGATGACCTGAGTTGATGAAGAGCGTCCTTAAATAAAACAAATGGGGGATTTCTCAGTGCACCAATTGCAGAATATGATCTAGGAAGCGAAATTTATATATAATACCAGATTGTCCTAATATAAATTCTTCTTCTAATAGTCACAAAGCGAGGGAAGAATGATATTTTTTCTCTATCATATGAAAAACAATCATAAAATGAAAGCATAAAATATAAACTTTTAAAGATTAAAAATTCTTCAAAATTAACCAGCAATAATCATTTTAAAGAGAAACAAAAATAATACACATTCATGAAGAGATAAAAACATACAGGTTCTCAATTGTTACTATTAGGTTAATTTAAGGACGCTGTTTAATATTTTGGTCATTAGCGTCCTCTTCAATTCAGATCGTGAAAAGGCCGATAAAGTTTGCTCAGAGGCTTCATTTTCAGACTTGAGGTTCTATTACGTGATGTACGTTTACATCACGAGATAAACGGCTTTACTTCTATTCCAAAGGAAGCTATACATAGAATTTTATGCGCTAAAAACCCAGTGATCCTTTGAATTAGCGACCTTGAGTCAACGAGACAATTAGGTTATGTTTACTAACAGGTCTGACACAGTATCCCAAGCTACCCTATTTGACAACTGCTTCCAACAATACTTTTAAATACACTAAGTAATATAAACTAGCAATGTTTAACCAATCATTAACATAAATACAAGGGGCAAAACTTACACAAGAAAATGTTTTGTTAAACCTTTTGATCAATTGTCAACGTACATACACTGGCAGAAAGCTTGAATATAATGCATTAAATACTATTCATTTCAAAACTTGAATTTAAAAAATCATATCTCCTACATAAATCTACAATTAAAGCTCCTTACACTTAGGCTACCATAATTTACTTGAGATTTTGAATTTATAAAAATTACGAGATTTCGAGTCAACTTCTATGGAATAATAATAATAATAATAATAATAATAATAATAATAATAATAATAATAATAATAATAATAATAATAATAATAATAATAATAATAATAATAATAATAATAATAATAAACCAACAATTTAGTAGGTAGCCCCGAAAGTGCAGATCGCTAAACATAAATGCATGAAACTTATATCGTAGCCACCACTAAGTCAGGAAAGCCAAAACAGAGAAGCACGAAGCTAACTGAGAAAGGCGAAGGCCAACTCACTTGGTGTTACAAGCAGGGTTGAAAGCACTAGGAATCGTATGGAATCTCCTGCTGCAGTGGGCTGCTGCACTGGAATTATGGACTCTCCGAGCGGTTGGCCAATCCCAAGTGACAGCGGAGTTCACGTGTGTCTCATGTTGAATGTATATATATATATATATATATATATATATATATATATATATATATTGTTAAAATAATGTAACCTATGTGTTTCCCTGTGAAAAATGAATTATTAGTCCATTAGTGCGCGGGTAAAATATTAGGCTTGACGGCTTACGCTAACCTCCTTTTCGTAAATATAAATTGATAGGGCAGGTTACATCACTTTAATGAAGGGATAGTTAGGTGGGTGAAATATTGTAAGCGTGGAAAACGTGCTCTTGTTCCAATATGCTACTAATTCATACTAATTCATAAATCATTGAATTACGATGAGCATGAAATGGCTGGCTGAATCTAAGTTAGCCTCTGTGGCGTATTTACTCTCTTTGAATTAACTGCTGCATATAGAATGCTTGTGTGATGTTGTGAGTGAAGGAAGATCAAGATTTGGGAACTTTGTGGAAGCATCGCTCGGCTAGTAGATGTACCCACTGCCCTTTTATCGGCTTGACATGCCTTAAGAAACTTTGCATAGACTCAAATATCGAAAGTGATATTACAAGATAGAGAAGTTGAATTATGTACAACATAATACTTGCCTTAAAATAGAAGAACGTTTACTAGTAAAATTCGAAAATTTGTTTTATTTTGCAATGTTCTGTTGCGGGTTACAAGTCCGGAATTACCAGACTATAACAACTGGTCGATGAGCAACTGCAACTTTATACATTGCCGCAGAGCATCATGGGATGTTATTTACGAGTAGGCAGCGGAGAAGATTCGGGGCTTTCCTTATATAGAAGTGAATTCTCTGGGCGGTAATATCTGGATTGGTTGGTTTTGGAGGCGCCATAACTGGTTAGAACTTAGCGGGCTAACCGCTTGTACAGAGCATTTGGCGACAACTGGAAATCAAATATAAAAGCAACTAGAATCATATAATAGAACGAAATTAAAGACTGACAGAGGTGAAAAAGGAAATTCAGAAGAAAAAAATATTCATGACATTAAAAGAAACGTGAATGTAAGCGCGAACATGAGAGAAGAAAGACAAGGAAGAAAAATAAGACAACAGTTAGAAGAAAAAGAAAAATAATAGGCATACGATAACGGGGGGGGGGGGGGGGAGAGTTGATAGGAAAAAAGAGAAAGCACTGAATGTTACGGTATAATGTACGGATGAATTGCAATGTGGAGATCAGTAGAAAGGGAAAATTGAAGAAGCAATTAAAAGTTAAAACCTATAGGCAATAAAGGGCAGAAGCTGGTTAAACACGGTTTAAATAAGTTAAGCATTCACACAGAACAGAGAAAAGTTGTGGATTAGAAAACAAAAATCTTTCTCTTTATTTACATAATTATTTCTTTTAATTTTTCTTTTTTTTTTCCTTTCTTCGTTCCATCTTTCCTTCCTTTATTTGTCTGTTTTTTTTTCGCTTATTTTTTCCCAGTTTTCTATCTTCCTTTCTTTCTTTGATCCATATTTCCTACCTTTATTTCTTTCTTTTTTTTTCTTCTCATTTATTTCCAAATTTTCTCTATTTTCAATCTTTCTTCCTTTCTCGTTCCATCCTTTTCTTCCTTTATTTCTCTCTCTCTCTCACCCCTCTCTCTTTCTCTTTTTCTCCTTTAATTGCACTTTCTCTACTTTTTCTATTTTTCCTCCCCCCTTTCTCCGTTCCACCCTTCCTTTATTTTTCTCTCCCTCTTTTTTTTCCCTCATTTATTTCCATATTACCTGTTTCTTTAGAAAAAGGAATTAGAAATCTTTTCTCCTCTTTAAAGTGCGAATACTTATACCATTTATGAGTTATACTATAGAACTGGATATATGCATTGATGGATAGTTAGAGGCGGAGAAGAATATTTTTGGTACTTGAGCCTTACTCACGCTGGCCCTGTGTGCCTATGCCCCCAATGGGGGCATCTCCAGCAGAAAGAGATAGGCGACAAGTGACTGGTAACATGTTTCCAGACAAAACAGCCTGGTGCAGGTGAAGACCTTCCCCTCCCGTCCCTCAGATGTGCAAGTTCCTCAGAAGTTACGCAGGGAAACCTGTTTCCAAAGAGCAAGCCACCATCACACCGCGCCAGCCCATCTCGACTCCGTAACAGAACCACCGAAATGAAATGATATGAAAAGGGAGAGCGAAAAGTGCGTGGAATATAATGACAATCAAAAGCGTTAGGGTTTTTTTTTTTTTTTTTTTTTTTTTGAATTTGCTTATTTAAGGACGCTCTTTAACATCTCAGGTCATCAGCGTCCCATTCTATTCAGGGCGTGAAACGGCCGACAAATTTTGCTCAGAGGCCTCTTTTTTCAGGCTTGAGGTTCTTTATCGTACCGTAAATGTACGACACGGGACCCACGGCTTTACTTCCCTTCCGAAGGAAGCCATACTTACGATTTTTACGCCCGAAAAAATCCATCGGTCCTGGCCGGGTTCGAACCCGCGACCTTGGGTTTAGAAGGCAAGTATGGTTACCACTACACCACCAGGACCGACTCAAAAGCGTTGGATCATCCCTTTTGATCACTAGAGTGTTGGTCAAAAGCATCTCCGGTGTTTTACAAAGCAACTGCATGCACACTAATGAAACTATTACGACAAATTAAGCACCAGCAGACAAGCAGCGATGAGAGTTATTATTCATAATAAATAAGACATTCTGTATATATTATATTGGTAGTTTTACCGCGTCTAGACGGATGCACGGTTGATATTCTCTTGTGCAGACAATGAGAATCTTTATTGCACATACAATGCATGGCTATATTCATCTGTTGGTGTATCTTTCCCATATTCTGCTCGAGGATTGAAGTATGAGTATGAACTTAGTCGCATGGAATTCCAGCACATAAAGTACCTGCTCCGATGCTGTGCCCACCATTCCCACAAAACACCACCAACCATCCAAACTATAATCATCAAAAGTAGGTACAAATTTCCAGTTTCTACATGTCCAGCTGTCATGTTGACCATACGGCGTAGAAGGAATATGAGGCGGTACTAGGAGATCATCTAGAGCTTTTTGCATATCATAGGCGTGCCGTGTTGCCTAATTCGGACCCTCACGGCACAAGCGTGAACAGCAGTGTTTCCTATTTTTCATGTATCCAAAGGTACGATTGGAAATTCGTCTAGCTGTATGCAGCAAGAAATTTTGAAACCTCTTATCCAAAGGCCACGTTTGTACACCGCATACTTCTGGAGTTATCGTTTCAGGAATAAACAGAGTTGATCCTTGTGTTTATGATATGTTTTATCCTGCCTTTATGTTATTTATTAATTTCTTTTCAGTGAGCTGTAGTCAGTGAGAGGATTGCGACTTATAAATTAATTTTACACAATTCACTGCAATCCGGAAGCGCACGCAATCATTGATCGTTCCGTGTAAGACCTAAGTGCTTAAGGCAAATTTAAATGCTTTGTATAACTGTGACAACAAAAATATTTTTACACTGTGAGGTTTATGAACTGTTAATGATGTCACTTTCAAAACCTGGTGCAGGCACTAAGGGCAAGATCTTCCACTCCAAGAGCAGAAATATTATTTTTGAAGTGTATACTTTCTTTAAAGAATTGTCATTTGAGGAAGGGCGTGATAAAACAAATTTTCACTCACGGCCAAAGCATGCAACGTGAGTGTGCATACTGTGTTGCGCATTGTGAAACAGGGCCAAACTTCTGCCACAGAAATTGGTGAACCTTTATTTAGATCTCTAAGAAAGCATGCCAGGAAATAAGTAAAAAAAAGTGTTCCCAATTTAGATAACTTTGATAAAGATGTTCCTCGCCGCACAGCATATGAAAAGTTTGATAATGGCGAATAACCCACCATTACAATGCGCGTTCATATTATGAGGGAAAAATTTACTATCGGTTCCTCTATTTCCATGAGATTAACACAGAACAAATTGGGCTTTAAAAAGCCTAGTGATGGGCGAAAACTTTGCTACGAGAATAAAAATTTTAAGAACTATGCACATGCTTAAGACATCTATAGGTACACTCTCCATTTTTTATCTTGATAAGACGTGGGAAGTTGGAACCACTGCAAGATTCGATGGGAAGGGGCGGACTCTTAAGGTAAAGTAACAGGCTTATAATTTGTTATGCAGGTTCATTCTCGAAAGTAGGTGGGTTTTCCGTTGCAAACCAAGGAATAAATATGTTGATTATCGCTGAAACGAATGCAGATACTTACACAAATTGGTTTTGTGTAGCATTTTTTAAATTTTTAAATTTTCTAAAAGAGGGATCAATCATCATCTTCATGGATAATGCTAGTAATCATTCTAAAATCATAGACAAACCTCCCTCTACAAATTACCGGAAACGGGGTGTTCAGTACATAGCATTTAACCCTTCTAAAAACCGCCGTGGGTGGCCGAGGTCGTTAAGGCGCGGACTCTTGAGCGGGAGGTTTGGGGTTCGAATCAGGGTGGACGATGCTGGCGGGATTCGAACCCCAAACCTACAGCTCACGAGTCCGCGCCTTAACGATCTCGGCCACCCGTGGTGGAAATGAATTGTGTATAAATTCATTTACCTTTAATTAAAGCAGTTCTTTAATATTTTGTGAAGCGTATGCCATATAGGCTATGCAGCGGTTTTAAAAATATATGAGGGCGTTGATGGTTAATTAAATTGTGTAATAGATAGAGGGAAGAATTTGGAAAAAAAAGGAATTCGAATTGTTAGGTTTTTGGGTGTATAATCTCAGGGGGTAAATAATACTTTCTTCCTCTCCGACGATAGTTACCGCTGTCTTACAGTTATGCCCCGGCTGTTGAGACTCTGATGCTGGGTACTTTTATGGCACTGTGACCATAGGGGAAGGAGCATATGCAGATTAATAATGTTTTTTGGTTATGGAAGATGGAACACAATTTATTGTTCTTGAACCATTGTACATAAACTATTGCATTTAACTAATGAAGAATGTCCACTTAATTCTTGCAAAAACTAACTATCAATTTCCACTAATTTATCGGAACCGAGAAAGTCCGTCCACTGACCTTGCCTCGCTGAATTGCTTGCCAGACTGCGGGCCTCAAAATTGCAAGACTAAGTAAAATGTGGTCTGCGTGACTTTTCCAGGTAGTGGATGGCTTCTTCCCTTTCTTTTCATCTCTATAGTCATCAAATATTTTTATGGTACCTACCCCGCTTAAGAAAGGTTCTAACAAAATATCAGTTAGCACCTGTCTCCAGAATTCTTTACAAATATTGCTACAAAAGGGCTACGGAAATTTCCAGGTCAGGTTTTATGACTATGGTAGCTTTCTGCGCCTTGGCAAGAAAATAACCTTTTAGACATAATATTGAACACTTGTACAGAAAATGACATTACACATGGCTATAACGAAGTTACATAAAATTATTGGTTACAATCAATCTAATTAAATGCAGGGGTGGCAGCTCATAAATACTACGTCAGCTACTAGGTGATTTAAATCATTTAGGCAAAAACAAAATGTACTTCCATTTTATTTTTCTAATATAATGTCTTACACTTCCCTTGTCCCTACTAAAGAAAGGTATTAAATTTGTAAATAAACAGAAATTAACTTATACTGGGGCAGCTGATAGTTTAAAATATCTTTCGCCCGACCATATTACCATATCTCAGAGTTCTTTCGCTCTTGGGAGGAAATGCAGTCCAAACACGGCATGGGTAGCGTATGTTCGGCTGTCTGGTTTCTTGGATCCTGAAGCGTGGAATGGTCTTACCGTTACATGCTCTACTACAGTAGGCAAGGTTTCTATTTCACAAAATACCACACTGCTCGCCGCGATGATCTTGGTCACTAGTGGTCGGCTATCGTGTGTAATATTGCGTTTAATTTCCTAGAGAAAAGTAATGCATTAGAACATGCTGTTCTCAAAAGTTTGAAGTGGACTATTTTTGAAACTATCTGACAGTGTTTGAATTATGACAAATACAAGCTGTTTTTGTGATATGGCTTTCCATCTGGGTTAAACCGCTATTTATTTTGAGAGATCCCAAGGGCAATCTACCTTCTAAGAACTCTTAATGAGGAAATGCTGTTAGTTAGAATGTCAACAAACCTTACTGTTTACTGTTTCTATAGTCCCCTTAGGTGCCGCGAATATTTTAAACGTAAAATACAAAAGGATACCCTTTTCATAATATGAGGATTGGTATCTATGTTTTATTTTCCTTTCTTTCATTTCATAGGCAGCGGTAATCTAATCTAAAGAATTAGAATTAAATTACGTGTATCATAGATTGTCAAGAGATCATTATTTTAATGCTGTAAAATTTCAATTTTTATAATTTCTGCCTCTGAGAAGTATACTACAGAGGCTAAAAGGTTAAATATTTATAATTTATTAATTTCTTCATATATGTATTTACATATGTTTTCAAGAAAATAAATGAACGCTGTTTGCGGGACAAATCGTTCAGGTGTACATATTTGGGGATATGAAAATTAAATCAGTGCAACTCACAGAGCGAGTGTAGCCGAAGATTTTCAAGCGCTTGTTTACTTGCTGTGTCAAAATATATGCTAAATATCATGAACCTAGTGAAAAATCTACACGTTGCTTAATTAATTACAATATATCTATGCTGATTATCAAATGAAACAGGAATCGCCACGTATGGCCGAGATCGTTAAGGCGCAAACTCGTGAGTGTGAGTCTGGGGTTGGAATCCCACAAGGACCGTTCTCCCTGGTTGAGGTTTTTTCCAGGTTTTCCTCAGTCCTTATAAATGGCACATGCCGGGAAGGTACCCTAAACTTGCTTCCTTGCTTTAAAAAAAAATGCTTTCCCAATTTATCATTTCATCTCGTGTATCATCAATGTAAACCACCTGTGGTGCCTCAGTAGTAAAAACGAGCGTTAAACACTAATTTAAAAAAGGAGAAAAAAGCTTTATATTTGTAATTTTAATGCATTAATGTATATTTTAAGTATACACATTTGTTGTAACTATATGATAGCCGAGCGGACAAACGCAGTGCTGAAATTTTGTAACTATGATGCAAATTTAAGATTCATATTTTCTATATGCCTTTTCTCTTTCTTATAAATTGATGCGCAAGATACCATTCGCACTATTTGCTGTCTATCTTTCAAAAACATTCCTTTTAGGGAGTCCGTCACATGCAAGTATCATGCTTATTGTTAGTCCCCCTGGATTTGCTGATTGTGTTTTGTTAATGTGCTGTTTGAAACTGTAAACATTCGTTACCATAACAACCATAAAACGGGTATTATTACACAAAAGTAAAACCAACAAGTACACTCAGAACTGCTGTTTACAATATTCTATGTTGAGCTACATAGATATACTGCTACTTATGTTAACTAGTAGAAAATAGCTTCATTGATTCGTTTTATTTACTGCCGCTCTTTAACATCTCAGGTCATCAGCATCCCATTCAATTCAGGGGGTGAAACGGCCGACAAATTTTGCTCAGAGGCCTCTTCTTTCAGACTTGAGGTTCTTTATCGTGCCGCAAAGGTACGGCACGGGAACCACGGCTTTACTTCCCTTCCGATATGGAAGTATGGCTTCCATACTTAGGATTTTTACGCCCGAAAAAAAATTCCATCGATCCTGGCCGGGTTTGGACCCGCGGCCTTGGGTTTAGAATGCAAGTATGGTTACCACTACACCACCAGGACCGACTAAAAGATAGACTTGTAACATTTAACGACAAATTTGATTTTTAAATTATATCCAATACTTCATTTATCAAAATATCATATTTTAAGATTCCTATCAACCATCACAAATCATATTACATAAAAGGTTATAACTAGTTCACCTGAATGCGAACAAAAATAATTCATTACACAAAAATAACAAAATGAATGACTTCCTACAATTAATTGTATCGCTCAAAAGTTGTTGTATATGGAAATTCAAAGTGTCTTTATTACTGAGAACTTGGATTCTGAAAGTCATAACAAGAACATTGCTTTGTGTTTTGTAGTATATATATAATTTCAAGTGCAACTTTTTCTCAGTGTTTTATCCTTATCTATCGCAGTGTTTTATCCTTATCTACTTTTATTATTATTTTATTATTATTATATTATTTTATTATTACTGTTAAGATGCATATTACGCCATGAAATATCGAATTTTTAAAATAGTTTATGGAAGGATAACAATTTTTGGTGTAAACAAGAATATATTCCAATAAAAATTACAATGTAAGATCATGATATTCTAAACCATATTTATTTTTATTTTACTTTTATATTTCTTTGCAATATTCAACACAGTTACTGCATATGCAGTAATTGCCTGGAGACCGAGGTTATTCGTTTATTTATTTATAATATTTTTTTTAAAAATGATATTTTGTTATATTTTGCAAAAATGACAACTGATAAAAGATAGATATTTTGTATGTATAACATTTCACGATTCAATGCAAAATTACTGCATTTATGGTAAAGCTTCAGCATTATAATTCATCTAATAATAAAGAGCTAACGTGATTTTATTGCTTCTGAGGCAGGCGCTAAACCTTCCATTAATAAAGGAAAATTAATATTCGAGCAAACTACACCATATGTCGTTAAAACAAAACAAAATAAAATCAATTATTTTCTTAGAGAAATTAAAAATGTACTAATAGTTACATGTATGAAATATCCTCACTGAAAAGTGAATGTGCAACAACACGTTGATGCAACAATGCCTACTAATCTTCCAGAGAACTTCAGTTTCAACAACCGGGTTAAACTCCACAGTTGTGAAATGATGGTGAGTTCTAATATGCTGTTAAGCATAATGGACAATGCTCTCTTTAGGAATTCAACGGTAAAAAAAAACCATGGACAATTCTTTCCACAAAAACACCTCAACACACTAATTATGCCTGGTGGTCACGAGAAGGCAATGAAGAGTACCAGCTGATAGTGTTTAAGCAAGATAAAACATGTTGGAAAGCTGCATGCCAACCATACTGTGACCACTGAGATTTTTTACAACTGTTAATGATTAAAGTATTGAAATCCTTTTTCATAATTCTATGATACTTGTGAAAAGATGAAGTAAAACGGGAGAATATTTTCGCCTTTACATTTTTGATGATGCAGAATACACGGTGATAGTACTGAAGGCCTGATTGTACTTATTAAAAGGCAATGCGTTGCTGTATCCTATTGTTGCATACGTTAGCAGAAGAAATTCGTAATATGGATAGCTGCAACAAGAAAGGAATATTATAAAACCTCCGAAGCATTCAATCAGTTAGCCCCATTGTCATTCCTTCTTCCCAAACTTTTTCATTTTCACTTGGGGAAGATGGCTTGATATAATATACTACTGCACATATTACTCAGTGATGAAAGGGCAAAGATTATGCATCTTCATACAGCAAGAATTTGTCATAAAATTGATTGAAAATTAGCTTTGTATTAATAAGTTGGACATCAATTAATTTTTAGCAGTTGTGAAGGACTTGGAATCAAAATTCATCGGGCAGTTGAATAAACAACATTTTTAATGTTTTGAATCGTAATAAATTTTACTTTACTGTATGTAAAATAATGCAGGTGCTAAGTTTCTATAGAAAATTTTGTGGTGGCTTCACTTTATGTAAAATAACTTCCTAATCCTGTATGCAAGGAAGTCTTCTTTACTTGCGGGCAATTGACAAGCATTTTAATTTGATAACGCGATGAAACATGTCCATCCAATTCCATTTTATCAAAATAAACAAAGTAAGGGAAAAGAATACAACGAAATTGTGAGGAAAGAGCATTCTGGGGGGGGGGGGGGAACCGTTTCCCAGGCGAGTTTGAAATAAAAAATGCAGTTAAATTATATTTAAAGGTTGATTGCAAATAATCTTGCAATAGTCCAAGAAAAAAGGAGATAAAGGTAGATCTAGAAGTAAATGGAAGATAACTCTCGTGAAGTCGTAACAGGCGACAAGGCTTAAAATTGGATAGTTAATGATAATGATACGACAATGATTAAAATTAAGTTTTGATATTCAATTCTAGATTCTAGTGTTAGTGTTGTGATGTTAAGGCTTATGTTTAGTGCAAAAAACTTGGTATAACAGAATACGTTTGCATCTATAGTAAATGGATTATTAAAAAAGCATTATGGTGCCCTAATAAGATCATTTAGGTAATGTATTGTATACGTTTCAAATTATACATCCTTAATAGTTTTTAGATCTTGAATATTCGAGCTTAGCTGCAGTGGTCGCAAGCTGTTGAAAAAATAACTACTTACAGATATCTGCATTTTAAACTGCCCCTGGTAAAACGATTTGGTAAAAACGTTGCACTGCCTTAATTTCCTGATCTGAACTGCGGCTGCTATCTGGTAAAAACTGTCTGGTAGAAAAACGTTCTTTGCTAGATTTGTTTCTCCTTATATATGAAATCCAAAATGTCGCCACGTGGTTACAAAACTCACGGGGGTTCACAGTATGGCGCCCACAGCTTCCCCGAGCCTTTGAAATATTCAAATATTATTGGTGAGTTCTTGGGCTCCCAAACGCGCTTATTTTTAATTTATCGCCTTCCTTTATGACACTTTATTGTAGAGTTTCTCATCATACGATGTAACGATTTCATCGCTGACATCTGTTTTCCCTTCTACCTTCAGCGAATTTTGAAGCATCTTCTGCAACTAAGATACAAAAGAACCTATTGTTCGGACACCTGCATGCACTTAGCTTTGTTATAGTAGAGAGACCCATCGCTTTAGCCATTACCAGCAGAAAAATCACAAAAGATGACAAAAGGCAACCTTATACCTATTGCCATAGAGTCAAACGTCCAGATAGTAATGTGTACATTTTAGCAATACATGAAATGTCTCTGTTTGTTACTATTAGCTACATTTTATGATTATTACTATTTACTTTATCTAAAAGCATTTACTCTTGGGCATGCGTGGGTGTGAGGATCTGTCACAAGTTTATGACATACTCGGTGACACGTCTGTGGGACTAGGGGTATGTAAATAATAAATCAGCACTAAATACAGATATACAACTTCAGCATTATATTTCTTAAAAACAATAAGAGTAAATATAAACCATAAAAGCCTGTTCTCTAGCCAGTTTGCATAACTTGTTATATAATTATGACTTGGTTTTATCATTGCTATAATAGGGGAAGTTTCCTTTCGGTGTATCGAAGCCTACTGTAAATAAAATTTTGAAAATGTAGAAAAAAATATTCTTGCTTATGGTGCAGAAATTATTGAAAACTACAGTTTTACAGATAAACATCGTGTTATAAAGAATGGTCAATTCAATGCAAGTTCATAATGAACTTTAAAAAAATTAATAAAAATAAGACAGAGGCATTGACGAGTTGCTCATATCTCCAATAAAATAAGTGATCCGAGGAGAACTGAAAGTCCTTGCTAGGGAGTCCCGATGAGGCCATATCGCGCAATATGGCTCGTGTCTATCGGAAAAGGAAAATAATAAGTTCCTCGTGTTGGGCGTTTTTCATTTCCTTCTTCATCATTTGCTTTGGCTTGCGTCACATCATCTAAACTGAAAGCATACCACAATTTCTTGCAAATTGCATAAACTAGACATAATGCAAGAATTTCCTTGTGGCAAGGGTTCTTGCATGGATTTTGGTCATATGATTTATGTGAAAAGGGGCCAAAAGCAAATTATTTATTAACAAAATGTCGAATATAACACACTGTATATTTAAAATACGACATTTTAATATTGCCCACACTCTTAATTTGAACTTCTTGTTTAATAAACCAAACCCTTTGTTTTACTATTAATATTTGAACTAGCGATAAAAGTATTTTGGTGCAAAAGACCTACACGACTGAAGGATAAGCTGAGATCTCTGAAAGCGTTCTGTAATTTAATGGGACGATAAAATGTTATAATTAAACAACCTTTTTCTAATACCTTATTGTCAGTTGGCGTGTTGTATGGCCCAAATATTAATTTCTGCATCATGTTTAATGAGCTGTAATATGTTAATCCGTTGGGATTAAATATATTCTGATATAAATAATAATAATAATAATAATAATAATAATAATAATAATAATAATAATAATAATAATAATAATAATAATTATTATTATTATTATTATTATTATTATTATTACAAACAGACAAACAGAAATAGAACAAATAATGTTTTTTGCTATTTTTTCATAACTCTCAACATTTTGAAAAATTTATGTGAATCGTTTCGGTTCTCAAAATTTAATATGGCATCACTGAGCCTATTATTGTTTTTATAGCGTCGATGTTTAACAAAGATTTAAAACATGAACTTTGCTAGCTTTGAGTTATGATTTTTCGCAGTGGGTAGTAACAGGTGAAAGTGCACCAAAGAAAGCAAAAATGGTTCCGTCTTCAGGAAAAGACATGGCTACTGTTATCTGAGATTGGCATGTGTGGTGCTCATAGACTACCTGCAGAAGAGCAGGGCAATCACTGGGATGTATTACGGCTCACTACAAAACCAACTAAAGGATGTAAACAAACACATGCAGAGTATCTGCAATTAGTACTTTATAAATATATACAAATTAACTATGGACAGTTCACCAGTGTTTAGACATGTTATTCATTTACGGAGAAGCACATCAGAACTTAATAGAAGCAGCTTGCTTGTAACAGGAGAGATACCCGTCAAAAGGTCACCAAATCTAACTTTTCTCGCCATGACCCTAAGACTTGCGGACACGGAAAAGTTATACTCAGGAAGGAAACAGACAACGGACACATAATATATAAAGTTAAGCAACGTTGCCATATATTTCGGATTAAATATGTACTATCTCGAGATAAAGTTCCTTTCCATTCTGTATGCTTTCAAAAATTGTATAAACGTAATTAGAGATAAGAATTCTCTGTTTTGCTAAACTAATAAATAATCAAGTCGCTCTATTTCTTCTAAAAATTTACGTGTGTAGAAACTTTAAAATAAGCCAATGTATTATTATGATTCAGTGTCTGAAGTAATTTAAAACCCTACAATATTTATTTTAAATTTTATGACGTTTTAAGGGAAATGTTATAAAATTTGAGTCATTTAATTTCATAGTTAAGGTATCTTTAAATACTTGTACAGTTATAAATTTCAGCAAATAAACTTTAGAAAATATACAAAATATCTCCCATGACCAAACGAAATTATGTTCGCCACTCGCCTTCATAAGCTTGGTTGCACAAAGCATTACCACTCCGGTTAAAGGCCAGAAAACGTAGATTGCATGCTGGGTGAATGATTTGTACAGAGCTCACATAAGAAACTGTAAAATATAGTTGCCTCTTTAAAAAACCTAATGCAGTATCCAGGGTTTATTTCTGCCTCCAAACTTCCTACACAAATTTACTCCTCCATTTTAATAGGAAAATAATGCGGGTGTTTGGCCTCAAACATAATAGAAATAACTATGAAGATAATAATAAATGCATCCTTCATATCAGCACCTACTAGAAACATGCAAAAATTATTACAAGACGAAAGGACTGAGTAGTAAAACCAGGCGTCAAACACCATTCAAAAAAAAAAAAAAAGACTGAAAAATCTTGAAGAACAAATTGGATAACAAAAATATTTCAAAAAACGGATATTCATAGCGCAGAATGCTTTAGTTTTGAGATAAATGAATAAACAAAATATAAAACGTACACGCATATTTTATTTATAGTAATGTGAAGGGATATTACAGAGCAGAGAAGGGCGAATTAAGGTGGACATTAAATAATATAGTTCATTCCTTTGTACTTAATAAAACTTAAGAACATATATAAGACTAAAACATAAAGTATATATAAAACTAAACATTTTCAATACTTGCAAAGAGGTTGAACATAGCTTAAAATATGACCTGAGGCAAGATTAACTAAAACACGAACCTGAAATTTACTATCAATCCTATCTGCAGAGGCAAAGAAATAACGGCTAAAATATAAACCACACTACAGAACAATTTTATATTTATTTGAACTAAGTAAAATCAAAACAGAATATACTATTAAGGTCTATCATATTATAATAAAAGAATTTGCATTTGCATAAAAAAAAAAAAAAACAAATTTAAGAAGCAATATCTGATATAAACACTGACTTTTAATTATACCTAGTTTCAAGTTATAAGAACAGATGTGCATTAAACAAAGTATATTAATATGAATGTGTGTATGTCTGTCTGTATGCAGGATAAATAAGTGACAAATAATATTAATACTTAATACATAATTTAAATGAAATCATAGAAAAAGACAGAAGTGGGGCCGTTTCCGTGGTCTAGTGGCAGCGCTTGTGATTATTAATCCGGAGATCCTGGGTTCGAATCCCGGGCAGGTCAAACTGAGTAAGTTTCTTTTTCGAAGATTTCCCTTGTCCTGAGAAGGTGAATGCCAGATAGCTTTAAGGCGCGAAAGCACTCTGAGTTCATTTGCGCGATCATTAATTCTTTCCATTCATACCTACAGTATTCACGCCCAATCTATAGACGTCGCGAGAAGGCCAATACAGTAAAAACTACAACAAATAAAATAATATACATAAGTTGTATATATATATATATATATATATATATAATTTGTGTCAACACATACCAATAATGGAAACTGCGAGACTGAAAAAACAAACAGAAATATAAACCGTTTATACGTACTGTCGTAATAATAATAATAATAATAATAATAATAATAGTTTTTGCGTTATATTCTTTTCTAGAGTAAGCAATTTATGTATGGTATGCAATAGAAGACGAAATGAAAATATTGCTATAATTATTATTATTATTATTATTATTATTATTATTATTATTATTATTATTATTATTCCTTGAGTAGTGTTTAACGCCCGTTTTTTCTACTGAGGCACCACAGGTGGTGACACTGATGATACATGAGATGAAATGAAATATTGGGAAAGGATATTTTTTTAAAGGAAGGAAACGTTCCAGGCCTAAGTTTAGGGCATTTGCCATTTATGAGGACTGAGGAAAACCTGGAAAAAACCTCAGTCAGGGAGTACGATCCTGACGGGATTGGGACCCTAGACCTCCCACTCACGAGTCCGCGCCTTAACGACCTCGGCCACCCGTGGCGGTTTTGGTATTATTGTACCCCTGGTTCGGAATATTTTATTGTGCATAATATTCAATTTAAAAATTATTTTATGAACTAAACAAAATGCAATAAATTGAATGTTATGCATAAATTAGAATGTAGAAAAAGAAACCTTTTATGTTACATTTCACATTCATACACAAGAGGAACCATGTCCGTAAGCTGATTGAAGGAGTATTGCATACTTCTATAAAAATTACAAGCTTCAACAAGAAATAGAAATAATCTATAGAGTCATTTAAATAGAAGCTGCAGTTATACTAATAAAAGTTTAGGTAAAAAAATGGTTATGAACATTAAAATTGTAAATAAAATGAAAACAAAATCAGATATTCAGCAAGGAATATTGTTTGTGCTGGAAGAAGGAAATAATAGCTCTAATTTCTAATGAAATCTTACCTTAAAAAGAATACCAGATGTGCTCTAATTATTTTAGAACTAAATATTACGCCGAACTGTAAGAGTATGACGTAAGTGCACATAATTAATATTATGTTAATAGGTTGTTGAACGCTGAACTTGAAGTTTCTGTTAACTAGAAACAGAATTAACTTCAGTAACGGTTGAAACTTTAACAAAACTCCACAACCCCCTTGCCCTGGAACTTGTCAAGCGTTTGAGCTCAGCTGCTGATATCGTATGTCAATTGTCAAGACCATATGAGGAAGAACTTGATATTTGCCCCTATGAAAACTTTGTTTATTAGACAAGTTTGCCACCACAGATATGTTTAAAAGCAAATTAGCAACAATTTTGGTAAAGAAGAAAAGAATGCTACACGTGGCTTGTTTACCTGAGCACTACAAATAAAGATTGTACCTGAAAACAACCGGAATTGACCATAAGTTTGTATACGATGGTTTTTTTTTTTTTGTTTGTTTTTGAGTCTTCTAACAATTCCCCAGAATCTTGCTACATGTTTTGTTGTTCATTACAGAACAAACACATTTTGTTCCAATTGTTACTGAAAGTCAATATGAAGATATTTTTATCATTACTTTCTTTAACCAACAATAGATCTAAGAATATAAACAAAAGCGCAATTATATGCTTTTTCCATATTTTTTAATTTTTTCTAAAATAAATAAGAAGAAAATGAAACAAGCATGTTCAATGTGAAGAAGAAAATGAAACAAGCATGTTCAATGTGAAAAATATCACATTTAGCACTTTTACGGCCATGAAACAAAATAATAATTAATAATAAATTAAAACACAGTATTTTAAGTGTAACATCATATTATCGTGAAGTAAAATATTAATTAATCATAAATTAAAAACAAAATTTTTAATATACTCAAGACTTGTTTATGGAACAATTTATTGCAATAAAGAAAATTTCTATTAGTAATAGAGGAATTGCTGCCAAATTTGATTAGTTCCAATTATCATATATTCTTCCTCAATCTTTACATGACTCGAGATCTGAGCACCAGTTTCTAACGTTATTTCTTGATTCAGTATCATTCTTAGAAAAAAAGGAGGTTAGCATTGCATTTCTAGCGCTGTGCTTTTCTCTGACGCAGGTAGATATTCCATTTACAGTGTGGTCTGCATGCCGGGCTATGTGGTCTATTTGTCATGGCAAAAGACGGGCAATGAATAGCAAAAATATCTCGGTTCTTGACGAAAACCTGGTCCTCCTGCTGGTTGCTGCATAATAATCTTCATTCAAACACTTCCATTCTTGCTACATACCCAACAGGTTCACCAACTTTACAACGTGACTAGCAGCTTAAACGTGGTCTTTCTTTTGCCCTCTAGCACTGGGTATAACTCGACAAACAGCGGAGGTTCCCCAAACCTGTAGATTTATTTTTATACTGAGATGAGATTGCTTGCTAGCAATAGTCGTGCATTAAAACCCTTTGCGGTTTGAAACACAATTTTATATTCACCCTCCGTATACTATTATAAAAGCATAATTTACACCTTCTCAATTCTTAACTTTAGTTATATTTCTTCTATATTTTTAATACATTACTACATTGAGCATAATAATATCTGGCATTTGATCTACAGGCTCCTTTCTTCTTCTTCTTCTTCTTCTTCTTCTTCTTCTTCTTCTTCTTCTTCTTCTTCTTCTTCTTCTTCTTCTTCTGATTTTAATATTAGCCCTTATCTTTCATTCTTTTTATTTTGTTCGTTATTTTTCTTAAACAAGCGAACGATATCGGCAATTTTCTCAACTTAGTAATAAAACAAAGGTTAAAATCATTTTCTCCCTTTCGTTAGCATTAGTCTACAAAAATTATATTTTGCTGCATAAGATATTATGTAAGCAGCAATTTTGTTAATATTTATTTCAGTATTTCAATGCTCATTTCTTCATCAAACGCAAAAACTGGAAAACTAGTGCATATCATCAAGTTTATTCCAGAAGAACATCTATCAGGGTCTGAATAATTAGTTGAGTTCTCGTCAAGGTCATTTGCTGTGTTTCTTGCATATTATTTTCCTGTAATTTTCAATCGCGTTGTTATGACCGCTCTGGATTGTGATTCGCCAGCATTTAGAAATGAAGCGATACCTGCTTAATTGGCAAATATAGCGATTTCAAGTATGACTTTATCTTAGTGTTTTTATACTTTCTACTCTTATAATTACTGTTAATTTGTTACATTGTTAATAGTGTTACTTTATTTTTAATTTTATTTTATATTGTTTGCACCTCTGGTGTTGCTTTTGACTTGGCTTATAAAGTTATATTTGCTTTTGACTTCTTTACTATTTATCTATTATTCTTTTAATTTTATTTCTTACTCTTTCTTTGTTTTCTAATACACTTTGTTGTTTAATACACTTATACTATGACATCTCTCCAAGGTAATTTTATAAAATTTCGGTTCAACAAATGTAAGTACTTGGTAGAGTCCAACAAAATGCGGGACATGTGTGACTGCGAGGGTGAATCCTTTTGAACTTTATTTTTTCATATAATTAGACACCGGACTTTCCAAGTACTAAAACCAGTACAAAGCGAATGAAGTTATGTTGGTACGGGCTGTAGACAACAGATGACCCAAACACCACCCTCTTCCGGTATCTGTCACTTATCAGTTTTTATTTACCTGCCTAGAATGGCTGATAGCTTGTCCTCTTGCTTTGTTATGTAGCTTGAAACTTGTGTTAAGGGCTTAATAATTCGCAATGAATTAGGTTGTTTCCAAATAGTATAAACACTAGTATCAAAGTCAACGTTTTACAGACTTTCAATCAGCTTTTTATGCTCTGCTTATATTTAGTGAGTGATCTTGAAGTTTTTCATTAAATTGAAACTTGTCCTCCATCTCTAATACAACTTCTTCATAAAGTTTACTTACTGATGCTAGGACAAGAGTTGAACTAGGAAATATGCTGGAAAGGAAACCTCCAGGATGTGATCGGAGAAAGGTAGTTTTCAAATCCGGGAGAAGGCAATTAAAAAGGGGTGGAATTTATTCAACTGTAAGTAAAACTTGATTAACACGGAAAATATGCTAAAATTTAGTTCATTCACAATGTTGTACTCAACAACATAATTTAAAGCTTGAACATTTAAGTTAATATTAAATATAAATTACCTTTTACAATTTTAAAAATATTAAGTTAATTATCTAGCTAAAACTGTTACAGTCTTCATTTAAAGACATTTTAAAAGAGATTTAGTTTTAGCCCTTTCTAACAGCAACTTCAAATGTTATAATACACAAGTTCCAATTACAATTAAACAAATCAGGAGCTTACAACAGCATTAAACCTTTACAATACCATTCATAAAGATCTTGCAAACTTTCATAATACCGCGAACAGAGGGGTCAGGCTAACGGAGAGATATCCTGCCCTACAGTTTTGAAAAAAGACCAAAATGTATGTTACACCATTGATTCCAAAGTGCTCTCTGTCGGCGGTGAACATCGGAAGAATTCGCGCTGTTTCTCAAAAGTACCTTACCGTCCCAATTAATAGGAACATGACACAGGTTACAAAGGGTTCCAGCGTGGACATGGGAAAGGGAGGAATATTAGATCAGACGTGATAGGAGTACGTGCAAGAATGGCCTAAAATAATCGGACCTTTTTATATCAAATTGTGTCTAATTTTCATTGTAATAGAGCTCTTTATGACATCCGCCTGTATAAACGACATTTCTTTCATTACGAAGACAGCAAAAGCTAAGAAATTAAGATCTCGAAAGATTGATTATCCTACGTTGCATATTTGTGGAAAATAACATTTTACTATCTTGGGAATGAATAACTTTAGTAAAGGCGATACTATTTTTTTTTTTTTTTGTACAATGCAATATATTTTATTACAATATCAAGAGATATTCTTTTGTTTCACATAGTCATTTTTCACTATCAAATCCTTTTCTTTTTTTTTTTTCCTTGTTTTTATATGTTAATAACTCCAAAACACGTTTTATGTGCCTATCATTAAAACAAACTACAATTCAATTGTACCAAAAATATCATTTATTGGAAATATATTTTTGTGCATTATTTTTCATTACTTTTTATGTATTTGAATACATTGTACATACTAAATAGCTGCATATGAGGCTTCCTTATTGTTCTCCAGTAGTATATTTGCCCTCTTTTATTCTCTTCTCTTGTCTGCTGCTTCCTTCTTTCCATTTCGTGCACTTTCTTTGCTCTCATCTCTTCTAATTTTTTACGCATTTCTTTTTCTTTCCTTGTTTTTTATCGAGGTAAATAATTATAAATTGTTTAGGGATATCATTGGTGGAATGTATCTTACCTTACTAATTTATTTGTTTCTAATAAATTACTGGGAGTTGTAGCCTTAAACATTATTGTAACAACATTATAGAATAACAATGGGTAATTAATTTCATATACTTATAAATCTATTTATTAAGAAAATATTTAACGATCGGGTCTGTTTCAAATTTTCGTTCCTATGTTTTAACAATAAAAAACTAGTTATTTCTAAAATTGTGCCAAGCATTAATGTCACAAACGTAAAGAATTCTTTAACGAAGAACTATATAAACATTAAGCAAAAAGAATCATTGCAAGTTCATTTTTTGTAAATAGCTTCGTATAGGTAATACTCTATATTCTTCTTCTTTGTGCCTTTTGAACTAAGCGTAAACCTATCATGTTGGTGATAGATAATAACTATATCCAGATGATTTGTGTTTTGCTGTCCATTTGGCGTACCAAAATAAAATATCAGTTCTAGATTTTAACTTTTTTTCACGGAATTTCTCATAAATTTCTCTTATAGATACTTAAAAATACCATCGATATCATTCAGACGACCTCACAAGGGTATCTTGAAGTGTTTAGACATTTAACATTATTTAAAAAATCAAGATTTACGCCATCGTTCAAAGTGCATAGCAGTAATCCTTTTTCGTTTTTGGATCTTTGAGCTAATAGCATATATCAGTTGCCAGGAAGGTTAGAAAGAATTGTTTTCGTATTGCTGAGGAAAAGAGGCAACTTAATACTTACGAAGAAGAAAGTTCAGATTTGGCTATGAGAGGTTTACAGTATGTGAGGGTTAGTAGGTAAATAGCATCTATGAACACTGCGTGCTTAGAATTTGATTGAGATAAGATTATTTTGGACGAACGTGAAGTATGAGGACTGAATGAATAATATTTAACACCCGTTTTTGCTACAGAGGCACCACAGGCGATGGACACTGGTGATACATGAGATGAAATGATATATTGGGAAAGGATTTTTAAGGAAAGAATCGTTCCAGGCCTAAGTTTAGGGTACCTCCCCGGCATTTGTCATTTATGAGGACTGAGGAAAACCTGGAAAAAACCTCAATCAGGGAGGACAGTCCTGGCGGTATTCGAACCCAGACCTCCCACTCACGAGTCCGTGTCTTAACGACCTCGGCCATCCGTGGTGGTGGGACCGAGGAAAATCTGTAACAAAAACCTCACTCAGATCCTGGCGGGAATCGATCCCCAGAACTCGCGCTCATAAGTCCGCGCCTTAACGACTCGAGCCATCTGTGGTGGTAAATAATTGGGTGAATTGCAACTTTTCGCATTGTAGTGGAAATATTTTTTAAAATAATGTTTATTGTCCGTCTTCAATACTGAGACATTTTAAAGGTAGACACTGAAGCATTCCAGGCCAAGTTTAGACACCTCCTTGGCTAAGGACTGAGGAAAAATAACACAATTAGGGAGGACGATCAAGTAATAAATATCAATCATAGTAGAAGCAAACGCTTATCTTATGTTGCAATGGAGTTATCCGATAAAGGTAGCAAAATACTTTGCGATTATTGGTTATTTAGCATATTTATAAAAACACTAATTAAACATAGAAGTACGAAGTTCATGATCTTCAAATTGTTATACTAAAAACATAATTTGATAAATTGAAATCATATAAATATTTTTAGATTCAATATTTAAATAATCTGTCTATTTTCCTCTATATTATTCGCACAATTCGAGTTTTATAAGTTTAATTCAGACTTTCATAATGACATTCTTTAGAACTTCTTCTTGTAAAGCATTTTCTTTTGGAATTTAATAAACATTATATGCTTCACTCTATTGAGAATTTTACTATACTGTTTAGCAATCATACTGGGAAATTAACATTTTTAATCCAATCAATTTTATCGTTACTGTATTCTAAGTGACTATACTACTTCAATGTTAATTGTTTCTCATCATTCCTGACTTAGCAAATTGGAATATTTGTACAGGGTTTTTCAAAAGCAACACGCATACTTTGTTTAACAGGTAGGCGGAAGATTTTAGGGAAAAAAAAAAAAAAATACAAAGGTTCGTCAAATCTTATTTCTTAAAAGGATAAATGCAAAAATTTTCCGTAATCAAGTAGGTTGATTGATTGATTTATTTATGGACGCTCTTTAACAGCTCAGGTCATCAGCGTCCCATTCAACTCAGGGCGTGAAACGGCCGACTAATTTTGCTCAGAGGCCTCTCTTTCAGGCTTGAGGTTCTTTATCGTGCCGTAAATGTACGACACGGGACCCACGGCTTTAACTTCCCTTCCGAAGGAAGCCATACGCCCCGAAAAAAATCCATCGGTCCTGGCCGGGTTCGAACCCGCGATCTTGGGTTTAGGAGGTAATCAAGTAGAGCTATGACGTCATCGAGGAACTTTTTAAATCAGAACCTATAATGTTTTCCATATTTTCTAATAGAACGCCCTCATTTTTATGCTATGCACCTTTATTTGTCTTATATAAAACCTTCCTTTGTTTAATACAGAGGCGCATTTTAGTAATTTCGAAACTCAAAGACTAACAAATTCATAAACAAACGTATGTGACTAAGACAAAAATATGTCAGTAATATATGCTTCTGTAAACTCAAACGAAGTTTCTGTATATAACAAATGAAGTGCAGTGATAAAAAACAAAGGCGTTCTATCAGAAAATGTTAAAAAAAAAAAAAAGGACAAAAATCAAATGTCTTCCATGCATGCAGCAATGATTATGTAAAGTTTTTGCATTTATAAAATACATTTTTTAAAGAAATAAGATTTTGGCATATCTTTGTATTTTTTTTTTCTAAAATTTTTCCTCTGCCTGTAATATGCTTTGCTTTGCTTTAGAAAAAAGCCCGTATAATAAATTTAACTTTTTCACGCATCGACATATTTAGTAAATATGTAATACTGTTTTAAAGCATAAAAAGACATTGCATTTAGTCCTACATAAAATTAATATTATCACGAAACTGGTTCCTTTGCCTATAAGTATCACGTTGTATACCATCCTAATATGGGAACGCAATCCTGAAAAAGTAGTTTCATTACTAACGCTTATCAGAATTCTGAGAGGGGTAGGGTAGTGTTTAACGCCCGTTTTCACTACTGAGGCACCACAGGCGGTGGACACTGATGATACATGAGATGAAATGATAAATTGGAAAGGATATTTTTTTTTTTTTTTAAGGAAGGAAGCGTTCCAGGCCTAAGTTTAGGTATCTCCCCGGCATTTGCCAGTTATGAAGACTGAGGAAAACCTGGAAAAAACCCCAGTCAGGGAGGACGGTCCTGGCGGGATTCGAACCGCAGACCTCCCGCTCACGAGTCCGTGCCTTAACGACCTCGGCCACCCGTGGCGGTATTCTGAGAGGGATTTTGTTAAATTAGACACTCTAGATCGCATTATAAGAGTTATTACAACATTCTAACTGTCCAAAAGTACGACAATACAATGACTGTATGACTGACCTTGAGTGCATACTTTACATAGCGAAGAAATAATTCCGACGATAGTAAGGAATATGGCCCTGTAACATACGTCTACCCCGTTTGATGGTTACTTTTCAATTAACTCTTTATTCTAATGATCCACACGCTTCTCTTAGGTGGGGATGCCATCAACTGCCAATCCTCCCTGAAACTAAATTACTAGTTGCTCCCTCTGACACTGCTAATCCTCGTTTCGAAATAACTAACGACTTCCCCCCAACAATACCAACACCAACAATGTTAACTAACCTTAAACAATCTGTGCAATGTGCATTGCCACAATAACACATTAAAGGCATCTTTCTATTGCATACTCTCTAAAATAGTTGCTTTGGAGAAGGATAAATACTGGAAAAAGTTAATTTAGTGGTCAGGTAGTTAAATTTGTCATAGCAACAGTAGCGAACTATTAAACAGAATATGTCGTTATATAACAACAAATACAACTTTTATCATTTTATGTATACTTGTATAACAGAAATCACTTAATATATGTCCCATACAATATTAATATCAGTAACTCGCAAAGAATGCAATTCTTCCCTCCTACAAGCTCCATCTCTACTTTTTTCCCCATAAAGAAACTTGGATTTTAGCGAATTCCGAAGGAAT
The DNA here is from genome assembly GCA_030762175.1 of Metallyticus violacea. Lineage (NCBI taxonomy): Eukaryota > Metazoa > Arthropoda > Insecta > Mantodea > Metallyticidae > Metallyticus > Metallyticus violacea. The sequence goes on from CM060842.1 coordinate 106,444,686, forward strand.
GTCAGCTATTACGGCTGTACCCATGGAAAGATTTTTTAATAAACTATTCAAACCTGCATCGATCGTACTTAAAGGCAACTACAATTAAAAATTAAAAAAAAAAAAAAAACTAAAAATGCACCTGTGTGTGTTTTCGTTAATGTTCTAGCTGTCGCATTTTTTTCTCAACGAAATTCGGCACATAATTTTATGTTAACAAACGACCGTCGAATTCTTTAACAGCAAAATTAGCCCATTAGTGGTGGGGATTAACCTAAGGCGGGCGGGAATGAAAAATTACTCAATTTTTTGTTTTTCTCAACGAAACTAGGCAGATTTATTTAAAATAAATTGATAAAAATACTTTCCGAAAATCAGGGCAATCAGGTAATAGGAGTGAACGATACTTAAAAAATAAATAAGGGTTAAAACGAAATTTAAAGATCACTCTGGCGGCCGCAATTTTAAGTGTGTTTAAGGAAACTCGGTATATGACATTGAAATAAAAAAAAAGTTTCTGAAAGTAAGTGAAATGAAGCTATTAGGAGGAGGGGGTTTACCTGAAACCCAAAATTTAAAAATCGCTGTAGCAGAATTAATATTTGTTTTTTTCGCTACAAAACATTACATGTAGCATTTAAATAAAATGAAACATACAGTTTCTAAAACTCAGAAAAATCGGGCCATTAGGAGGAGCGGTTAACCTGAAATCCAAAATTTAAAAATCGCTCTAGCAGCACCTATATTTGTTTTTTCTCAACTAAACTCAGCATATACCATTTAAATGAAACAAGAAAAATAATTTCTGAAAACCATGAAATAAGATTATTAATAATGGGGATTAACCGAAAAAACGAGGGGGGTTAAAGCAAAATTTAAAAATCACTATAGGGGCCGAGTTTTAAAGTATTTTTAAAGGAAACTCGGTATATGCCTTGGAAATAGAACAAAAAACCAAAATAAAGAGAGAAAAAATAGTTTCTGAAAATCAGTGAAATCAGATTATTAAGAGGGGGGGGGGGGTTGCCCAAAATTTAAAAATCGTTCTGATCGTTAATATTTGTTTGTTCGCAAACAAATTCCGAATATAGAATTTAAATAAAATAAAAAGAAAACGGGGAAAATTAAAAGTACGCGTTTACCTGACACTTCACATTTAAAAATTTGTCTAGCAGGACCAATATTTGTTTGTTTGTAACAATACTCGACATGTACTATTTAAATCAAATAAGAGAAATATTTTCTGAAAACTATCAAATTATTGGGGGTAGGGGTTTACCTGAAAAACGAATGGAGGGTTAAAGAGAAATTTAAAAATCGCTCTAACGGCTGCAATTTTAAACGTTTTTAAAGAAAACTCAATATATTCAACTGAAATAAAATAATAAAAATAGTTCCTGAAAATTAGGGGAATCGGACCATTAGAAGTGCAGGTTTACCAGAAATCCAAAATTTAAAAATCGGTCTAGCGGCACCAATATTTGCTTCTTCTCAACAAAATTCGGCATAAACTATTTAAATAAAATAAAATAGTATTGTTTCCAAAAATTAGGGAAATTGCACCAATAGAAACTTGAAAACCAAAATTTAAAAAGAGCGCTCTTGCATTTAAGTTTCTCTGTATTGTTTAAAATAAAAGGACAAATTAATTCAGTATATAAACACATTCATAACGATGCATATGTTTTATATTTAATAAAAGCTTCGAATGTGAAATATTAATCTAATATGTGTTCGAGAATTATATTTGTATGTAAGAGCTCTCTGTAAAAACATTCAGAAAACTTTGCGTTATACATTTTTACTACAATAACATTTAAATTAAACTTTTTAAAGTTAATGAAAATAAATGAAACGTTTGATTGGTTTTATTTGTTTTGCATAATGCAATGGTTTTTAAATAATAACATGTTTTTGTTTCATTAAAACATACATCTTTACTGCGAAGTAACTCGAACGTTTTGTTATTTCTGAATGTAAAGATGATACTAAAGGCTCAATTCACAAACATGGTTATATTTAAAAATGTTTAAAAATTGCCACACACTGCAGCCTTATCTACCAGTGGTATACATTTAATTTAATTAATAGTATACCGTTAATTTTTGTGGTTTAATCTCAATAATTATAACAATAGTTCTAAAAATGTGGTTTCTCTTTTGTGACACTTATACGTTGCAAGAATTCTAATTTTGTTCCCCTAATACCACACAGTAATGCGATAACTTATTTAATTTCATTAATTAATAGGCCTAATTTAGATTTTATTTCCATTTTTATTAAAGACAATTCAACTCGGTGAGGAATTTCTTAGTTTAACCAGCTCCTTGCGAACATTTTTTTTTTCAATTCGAAATTATTTCAGAAAAGATGCCACTTAAAAACAACCTCTATATTAATATTTTATTCCCGATTTGGTGTTGATTTTAATATTTACTATTTTGACCATATCGAAGACTCTTTCAATATATATATATATATATATATATATATATATATATATTTCAAATAAGTTATAACCACGTTTTCATTAATAAAATTACACCACCTCTCACCAATTTTTTGAATGTTGTATGTTCCTTCTCGCACTGCTCGCTTAGACTTTTCCGGTAGCAATTTGTCTCAATTTGTTTGACTTTAGCGAACTTTTGTCAAGAAAAAAATTCAATATTCAGGAAAAACAAACTGGCTCGCAAAGGAAAAGGGTTTGCCGCTTAGTTTATTGAGAGTGTGAACGAATTGGTCATAAAGCTTCAATATGTAGTACAGGCACTGAACATTTTTTGTACTTTTTTTTTTCGCACTCTGAGATACGCAAAGGTATAAACCCGGCTGTTTACATTAAGTCGAGGCACTGAATAATCTGGGTATAGCTAAATTCTAAAACGTGGTGCCAGATTCTTTTAAAATGTATGCCCCCTTCAGAATTTTAGATTAATTTTAAGCTTGAGAACGTTTAATGGGACTTTACAGCTATCATTGGAGTTTCGTAATGATTTTGTGCCCCGTTAATAACAAAATTATACCAGTTTCTGGCTCTCTGGAACTGTAGGAGAAATAAAGAATATGTGTACACGTTATTTTAAGCTTTCTATTGCTTTTTTCTGCGCTTCACATTTATAACATATCAAAACGAGTTTAGATTTCGAGATTTAACATTGCAAAGTACTTTGGAGTTTTTGTGGGCACACTTTTTATATGAAATAATTTCCAAATTCCAATATCTAAGTTTGTGTGTCAGATTTGTGTATACTATAGCACTTATAAAAACCGCTACCTTACAATTAACGCTTTTACCTGACCACCACTCTACCAATACCTAGAGAATAAATTCATCAACGCATGCTGTTCTTTTGTTTTGTATTCATTTAATATTTGCAGACTTATTCAAGCAATTAGTTATGAATGCATTTTGAAGAGATTTTTGTATATCATTATTCGCAGCTTGCTGTAACTGTAAAACTTAGTGTTTTTATTTCCTATTGAACCACATTCTCTTAAACTTTTCGCACTTACACGCTTTAATAAGTTTAAGCAAGCTAATTTTTGTAAGAGTATTTACTACTGAGGCACTGCAGACGGTAGACAAGGATGATACATCAGGTGAAATTATAAATTCAGATTTTTTTTAAAGAAAGAAAATGTTCCAGCCCTAAGTTTAGGGTACATGCCCGACATTTTCCATTTATGAGGATTGAGGAAATCCTGGAAAAAATATCAGTCAAGAAGGACAGTCCTGGCGGTAATTGAACCCCAGACCAATCCGTGCCTTAACCACCTAGGCCACCCGTGGCGGTCACGCGGGCTGTTTGTACCATGTTTCATGGTTTTGTCGTCTGTTTCACGGTAGCTGCCTGGTCGGCCGTCAGAGCGGTAGTTCCCGGCGAAGTGAATGAAACATTCGCGCAACTGATTCAAGTTCTTGCAATTATAACTAAAATTACAATTGAAATAAGTGTGTAACTTATGACAGGAGGTATTGGAAATGCCCTACACACACTTATTGGCATCCTTTTAGAAATTATCATCTACACGCATCAGTTCATCTTCCGAAATTCTTCAATTTAAACATGAATGCATATAAGGACACTACTGACTACGAACTGCAGGTTGGCCTATTATTAGAGTATAGTTTTGTAATTGGATGTACGTTGATGATAAGAATGATTGACCAGTGCATATTCACAAAGCATGGTTCCGTTCACAGGGTTATGTTTCGAGGCAAAATAACAGATGCTATTTTATAATAATATTCTCGATTTTGAGAACATCAGAAATGCAGAAATACGAATGACATACTGACAATATGCGACTTTTTTTTTATTTATGGAGGGAATTGAAAATAAAGTGTGTGGAATAGACCCCCTGAAAAAATATCAGGCAAGAAATTGATTTTAATTTCGAAAGATAAACTAAAAAAAGAGGCCACAAATGTGTGGATGTAGCAGGAAAAAATTCCCAACTTTTCGAGCTAATTTTCATTGCGAGAACCTGAGTCAGGTGCACGTATATTATAACAGTTACTCAAAAGAAACACAGACAACGCTGGTAACACTGCATATAGTTGATGGGATGGCTAAGAGGTGGCAGCATGGAGTGGCTTGGTATGTGTTGTAACAGCTTTCTGAATCATAGGCAGGTGTTTGCTTAGTAGAGAAGACAGTTGAAGCAACCGTTATTTGTATAGATGCTTCCAGCTGAGTACAAAGGGACGTGAAAAGAAGATGCTTCGACAAGTGAAGTCTTTGGTCGAATGCAAATGTCTATAGGGACGCATGTCTTAAACGAAGCACTGTTCAAGTGGTATGTAGAGTTTCTAGGTGGGCAAGTATGTTCGGCGGATCTTCCACGACCAGGACGGGAGCCTGTACTGACACAGGAAAATATTGCCTCTGTGGAAATAATTGAGTGGCAACCGGTCTGTGCCAGGCACAACGTTCAGCATTACTATTACACACTACATAATTTCCGAAAGGCCATCCAAAACAGAAAGCTAGGGAAACTGGCACGAAGTGTGTTTATGCTCTACGGAAACGCATGCCTACATACTGCAAATGCTACACTGGAAACATGTCATCATTTTCGCTGGATTCTTATGAATCACCCAATAACAGCCCAGATCTCTCTCCTTGCGATCATCGCCTATTTGGTCCGATAAAGAAGACCCTGAAGGGTAAATGTTTCACCTGTGATGCTATGAAACGTAGTTTCGTTAGCAATTAGCGGCTCTCTTTGCGGAGGGTATTGAGAAACTTGTTCAAATTAACATCTATATTCTATCGTTGTGATATAGTGTATATTTTCCAATGATGATGGTAATAGTAATAATAATAATAATAATAATAATAATAATAATAATAATAATAATAATAAAGAGCCCAAAGGGCAAGGATCTTCAACAATAGGTTACCTCTTATTCGGTAATGTGATGAGCTTTTACTCAGTTGTAAAAATTTAGTAACCGTGTTGCACAACAAGTAGAAAAGGACAGCAAGACATACAGAGCTTTCATTTCAAAACTATCCATTCTGAATAACCTGTCTAACATAAATTTCATTTAAACAAAGAGCATGTCAAATTAGGTATTAAGCGAGAAGTTTAAAACCAGCATTGAGTACATTTCACTCTACACCCTTGGCTACTCATTTGAAATGGCCTCGATTTTTTAATTCTTAAAATCCAAATAGAATGCAGTAGTTAAACAAACGCTTTGTATTATAATGATGACTAGCAATTTGATTTGTTGTTATTGCTATTTGAATTTGTATACAATAAAAAATAAATCAGTTATTTGTAGGATGAAAAAAGCAATTTATTTTGTTTCGGAACTACGAGGGTAGGCTGTAAGTTACTATTTCTAAGTATGACAAAGACAAAAACTATGTTTTACTTTTCAATATAGTTACCCTTTATTGCAATATACTTCTCTCATCTTGAATTAATACATCAACCCGGCCACCCAAAAATAGTCAGAAGTCCTGTCTGCAAAATGAGCATAAACAGCATCTATCACTTCATCGTCACACTTAAGTTTCCTCCTCGAAGGTCCTTCTTGAGTTGTGAGAAGAGGAAATAGTCACTGGGAGCTAGATCTGCGCTGTAAGGTGGATGGTCAATCTCCTTGAAGCTACATTTCTTCACAGCTTCCTGCAACAAGAGCTATGTACATGGAGTGTTGTGTCGTGAAGAAGCGCACACAACACCGAGCTTTCCTCGCCTTTTGTATTTGGAAGCACGCAGTCTGTGCAGTAGGCCAGCATAGTATCCCCATTTACTGTGGTGTTCCTCTCCTTGAAGTCAATGAAGAGTATTCCTTCACAGTGCCAAAAGATTCTGGTCATGATCTTCTTTGGTTGACTGACTGGCCTTGGTGCTTCGCCAGATTTACGCCTGCCACCTCATTGATTCTCTTTTGGAACAAAGATTCATATTAGAGGACCATAGTTTCATCTCCTGCAACAATGGTTTGCAGAGCTTCTCTCTCGTTGCCAAGGCAGAGCTCCAAAAATGCCTGACCTCTCTCTTTGCTGCTTTTGGACTGAGGAAAGAAGTCCAGGCAAACATCTTGCACAAACCTTATTCATGTTTAAATATTCATGAATAATTCGAAGAATGTTGTTTTAAAAAGGCCCAACCTTGCTGCTATTTCTGTAACCTTGAGCCGCCGGTCTTTCATAATTTCTCCTTCCACAAGAGCAATGTTTTCAGGAGTGAGCACCTCCAAGGGCCGATCTGCACGCTCTTCGTCTTCAATGCTTTATCCACCCATTCAAAATGTTTAGCCCATTCTTTTACGGTAGAATATGAGGGGGATGCTTCTCCATGTACACCGTCCAGTCGGTGTTTAATTTCATTTGGAGTAAGTCCTTCTTTTGTGAAGCACTTAATAACAGCTCGAAACTCCATTTTGAACACGTCACAATCTTCTACACATAGCCTTCTTTATGCAACTAAATCTGAACAACGGAACACAGTGGAGCGGAAGCTACAGCTGCAATTATTTATTTAACAGATAAGGTATGGCACCAGATAAAGGTTTAGTGAAGGCAATAATCCTCATCGGCGAGGCCGGAAACTTATGGACCTAGTTTCGCATTTCGGAACATCTAACAAATCCGCTTACGTTACATTCTTTCTTTTGAGTGTATACATAATTTTAAAACAATTTATTATCGAAACACTAAATGTTTAGTAGTTTTATAGTATTATTCGGTTCGACAATGGTTACAACGTCCAGATAAAAAAAAAAAAAAAGATATGGTCTATTTGTATGCTTTTAAAATTCAAGCATCAAAAGGCAATTATATTATAATTATGATGATTATTACTATATTACTATTACAATGGCACTTAGAAAAAGGATGAACTACTTAAAGAGAGAGCCTCCTTACTGGCATTCTTTAAAGACCTCATACTTCTACTGGCATGCTAGGTTATTAAGGACAGGCACGAAGAAAAGGGAAAGGAAAATGTTTACAACAGTTTTTTGCACAGACCTGTTTATGAGTTATTGTACCCGGCGTGCGAGATAATATCTATCGTGATCTTCTTTACTGCAGCTAGAGGTGAAAATTATACCAATAAACTTTAACTTTTCAGAAAACTTGCAGGTAATGAAAGTTTATTACTACAGCTATGATACTAATGGAGCTGCCCCCTTACTTATTTCATTTATTCTCATATATCACTACTTTTAGTAGTTTTTAAAAGTGTCAGTTATATATTTAGTTCATTTTTAATATTGCTTTAACTATTTTCCTTGATCGGTTTATGAAAATCGTCTACAGAAACGTGGAGCAAAGCCCGTTTATCAGATAGAGGCAACTAAAAACATTCCTATCAATAATAAGATGACAAGAAAGATAGGAAAGTTGTGGATAGGTACCAAATCATGCTCCACTAAGCTTTATGCTAGAAACGGAACAGTAGTCTTCGTGCAAGCATTTGTCAAACTCGATCAATTGCTTCGAGAATCTATAAATCTGAAAGAAATTTCTACTTAAAAGATCCTTCCGTGATCACCCCATAACTGTAGTTCTATCTTTAATACTGCCACACGGTTACTTTAAATAATTTTTTGACAAACGAAAGTAGTTCTTGGAGAGACTGCTTTGCAGCAAAGCACATACAGTTTTTTACCTAATGTGAAAAATGTGCAGTTTATAAATTGATACCTGCTTCATAAAAGGACTGACAATAAAGAAATACTTCAAGTTCGGCAAAAGGGATGTTAGAGATAAAGTAGTTTTGTCTCCCTCTAAGATATAAAGGTTTGTAAAGCATTTTGATTGGACATGCACGCAGTACGTTAACAACAAAAAAAAAAAAAAAAAAAAAAAAAAAAAAAAAAAAAAAAACTTAACAAGAATGAGCTGGATTTTATAACTTCAACGCTGGAAGTTGATATACATACTAAGCAAAAGTGCCTATAGCTGCATAGTTTATAGACTGAGCTATACAAGGATTAACCACTCGTTCGGCCTTTTCGTATTTGTAGCTTTTGAGCATAGTTACTGTCGATAATGCCATCGAAAATAGTTTTTTTTCCTGCATAATTTACGATATATCATGAATAAAATACATACCTTCTCGTTTAAGGAAAGGACATAATGCAATTGTCCACCATATCTGTTCACTTTTTTTTAACTTTATAAAAAATTATTAACTGAAGTATGCATTATTCAACACAGGCTAATTGCCCACGTGAGAAGGACACGTGACGAGGATGAAACCGGACAAATAGACCTATACAAAAACAATGTGCGATCCACGAACAGGCAAGAAAAGGGCGAGAAGCCTAAAACAACGATTGGGTTATATCTGTTCAAGAATACGAGAGTTGCTTTATATCTAGAGAAGCTACAGCCTGTCAAATTGGAAGATCCGCAAATCTTTCTCATCAATAGAGTATCAGTATATCGATTGGCACAAGGTGAACTAAGGAAGGGACGGGAATGCCGAAGGTACTCAAGAGAGACTTTACGATTATACAGAATTAAGATACTAGATATAAATTTTGCATTTAGTAGGAGATGTAATTCAGTAGTATAAAGGTTATTTTGGTTACCTCACCAAATGAATGTATTAGAGTTATGTCTGTAACCAATTGGAACTCTTTACCCTAATGGGATTTTATGACTTATTCTTATAATTGCTGAAATAATATTATAACTAGACAAGACGAGTCAATCCCTCCAGTACATATAAAGCATAGGCGCATTGTACAATAGAAAACTTGTGCAGAGCCTGGTGACTCGTAGTTCGTATGACTTTGGTTTTTAAACACCAAGTGAGCACGCCTCTGCCGACCTTGGGAGAAAATGCCGCTTAAATGATCGATACTTGTATTCCTCACAGTATTTATCCAGGAAACAAGTACAACATAGAAAGGTGGCACAATTAACAGGCGATATTTTGGATAACTGTCTAGGAAAATATATTTTGAAAATTAATAACAAAGTCAAGAGTAATAGTAAAGAAGCCAAAGATTAAACACTTACTAAGTAAAAACAGTAAATGTTAGCAAACGTTAAAATGGCAAAAAGAAATGATATAATTTGGGATTAATAATAAGTAGTTACAAAAAATAAAAAGAACTCATACAATAACAAAACTGATACACAAGAAAAATATACTGAGAAAAAAGCAAATTGGCACACAAAATGATGGTTCCGTCGATCTTCCTCACAGGCAAGGAAAGGGACGAATTTCGCAGTTACCATCCTTTGCTGTAGTAAAGTTGTTATACCCACAGCATGTGGCTACAAGAATCGATATAATCAACGTCATAGCTACGTTGCGATGTGATATACGTTTCTAGTCATTCAAATGTAAAGTAATGTCGTCGCAGGCGCAGTCATAAACAGCTGCACATCACCTTAACCATACTGTCACTAAGTATACGTTCATCCGGGTGGTGTAAGACATTTGTGGAACTACAATAAGTGATTTTTATGAACGATTATTATACTTGAACTTCAATTAATTAAACAATTTGCTGTATGGAGTGTATTGCTGTTATTTGAAAGAAGTGATTTGATGCATTGTTTCCCGCATAAAGAGTTGACTGACATTCATCTGGAATACGATACATTTGGCAATAATGCATTGACGGTTCACTGTTGCATTTATGTATCCATTGAAGTAATTGTATATGACACAATAAGTTTTTAGTTTAAGGTAACTCAATGTGTTTTCAATCTTCTTGACTATCCGTAAACACATTTGAAGCTTTGGAGTTAGCGCCTGCAGCTCTACAATGAAGCTTCCAAGACAATTTGTTCCTATTTTTGGGGTGTCTATTTTTAAAACCTCTTTCTCGCAGTAAATCCTTTGTACATTCTTTTTATGCAACCTTTACATATTTAACCGAAGCAGAAAAATAACTTATTACGAAGATGAGCAGTTCACAATAGCGGGAAGGGGGGGGGGGGGTAGAACAAACCAAAAGAATTAAACATTTATACAAAAAATTAATTAAAAACAAAGCATTCATAGAGTATGGCTGTGGACTTGTTTCTTACAAAAATTATCTTAAAGCCATGCAATAATTTTAATAATTGTGAAAAACCTACCACGTTTAATTTAGATTTTAAGAAAACTGATAGACCAAACTTTAATTTAAAATTAATATGAGAATTTAATTGGTTTGTTTTATTTACGGACGCTCTTTAACATCTCAGGTCATCAGATCCCATTCAATTCAGGGTGTGACCGATAAATTTTGCCTCTTCTTTCAGGCTTGAGGTTCTTTTTCGTGCCGTAAATGTACGACATGGAACCCACGGCTTTACTTCCCTTTCGAAGGAAGCCATACTTAGGATTTTTACGCCGAAAAAATCTATCGATCCTGGCCGGGTTTAAACCCGCAATCTTGGGTTTAGAAGGCAAGTATAGTTACCACTACACCACTAGGACCGACATTTAATATGAGAAACTATATGGTCGATATATTTACTCCTTATAAATCTTAGAAAAAGCAAAAGGAAAAATGAGCAGTATTTTGTGGAAATTCTTAGGTTTGACATTTTTTCAGCAAGTTTACAATTCTCATATTTGACATTCACAATATTTTTCGCGCGGGAGTTAAAACTTTGTGCAGTAGGAGGGAAATTAAAACATCTTACATATAATACACATATTTACAGCTCAAGAACATGATAACAGACGGAAAACGAATAGGTACGTCCTTTTCAGTCATATTTAATGGCAAGTGTTCATATTTGAGGGTTCAGCTACTAGGAAACTACTGAAGAACCAAAGACAGAGGGTAGTATAAAGGTAGTAGTATGTGATAACCAAGAGGTAATCTCTCTCTCTTCGGTCATGGTGGTGTAGTGGTAACCATACTTGCCTTCTAAACCCAAGAACGCGGGTTCAAACCCGGCCAGAATCGATGGATTTTTTTCGAGCGCAAAAATCCTAAGTATGGCTTCCTTCGGAAGGAAAGTAAAGCCATGGGTCCCGTGTCGTACATTTACTGCACGAAAAAGAACCTCAAGCCTGAAAGAAGAGACCTCTGAGCAAAATTTGTCGGCCGTTTCACGCTCTGAACAGAATGGGACGCTGATGACCTGAGATGTTAAAGAGTGTCCATGAATAAACCAAATCATCATCACCAAGAGGTACTCAAATCTACTCTGTTCTGTTTGGGAGTTTTATTCTAAGATTTCAAATAAGAATTAATTATAAACAGTTTATGAATTGTTGAAGAGATTGATTGTAAAGTATTAATTGTAATCTTGGTGAGTCACATCTAAGAATGGCCTGGGCCAGATGGGTGGAAGCCTCTTAGCATTTCAAATAAATAAATAAACATTTACTCACACCCCTTCTCCAACTCACCCCTCTTCATTATAGCTATTAACTCTCTTTGTCGGGTCTTCTCTAGAAATATTCCCAGATTGCAAGAGTATCTCGCATGCACTAACACTTCCCGGCAGATTTTCAAAGTTCTATTGAAATTCAGAAATTGCGATGATAAATGCTCATTTCTGAAAATCTCCGTTTTCCTAAATTCGGTTAAATTTTGCCTCCAGGTATCGCTTTCTTCGCACAATGGACAAATCCTTTCACCGAAAGCATTAACTGTTTTGTGTCCTTTCAAAACCCCTAATCTGAACCATGCGAGACCACTTCTTTCTTCCCTGCCACACATATCTAAATAATGTCCCTTATCCCACTCTGGATGTATTTGGGTCTGCAGGTTATGCGATACTTTTTCTGCGCATTGAGACTAAATAAACACTTTAGTTATTAGTAACATATTTTGAATGACCATTTTACGAGTAGTATAGAGACGAGGTTTCAGAGTCCTAAATAGTGTTTCTGGCCAAGAAGAGCTAATGATAACAAGGACCCGGATCTGCCATTTTTTATATGAAATGTATAATACATAAATCTAATCATGTATTTCTAGATGTAAAACAAAACTTTTAACTTTTTATTTTGTGAAGCTTTTCGCTTTAGGTCAGTTTTTACAGTTTGCATTATTGCTCATTTTTGCTGTGTTGCTATATATTTAATTTAATATATTTGAATGCTATTTTATTTTATTTTGCATACTGTTGCCTTCCTCGACTAAGCAAAGCCAGGTTGGACTTTATAATTAGGACATGCCTTAACCCTGAAAGAACTACAGTAGTAGAAAAGGGTGTTTTAAGTTTACAAATTTACCCAGAAACTTGCCAGTAAGTGTTATTTAAACAGTCAAGCTTTCATTCTTAGAACTAAGGAGAAATTATGATGCAAAAAGCAGTCAGAACCTCTCATCTTGCTACCATTGTTTCAGATTGCTGCTTCCTTGTCTTGTGTTGTAAACAAGAGACTTCTGTGCTTTACTGCATTTCAGAATAGCTTTTGTTTTTACACTTCCACCTTATGGACAAATAGCAAATCTAGGAAAACAGTCACATTTGGTGACTTGCAAAACACAGTTTCTGTTGTGCAGAATTTGCAAAAGGGGATTGCAGTTCAATTGCGTTTATAAAATGCCAAAAGTAATGTCCTATAAACGGTATCATTTAAACCAAATAGTTTCTAAATTTGAAGCTGTCTCTGGCTCCCCATCGATTACCGAGTAATTGAAATAATTAATACTCGTAATTTTAGAATCAGCAACTCAGTAATTATGTGCAAGTATATTGTGCATTTTCTTTCAGTGTAGGAACTTTAATGACATAACTTGTATATGTAGAATTAGTATGTATAGTGTTTATAATGTGTAATTTTTGGTAATATTTAGGAGATAACATATAGTAATATAGCAAAGCAAGGATAAACTCACGTCTTTCCCCGAGCACAGTAAGACTTGGCAAAAGTCAGACAATGCAAGTTAATCCCTTCTCAAATGCAGCTAGTGTTGGAAATGGCCCCGCCTCAGGCAGACACCGGCCTTTTCGGTGGCAAAGTTGCAGGTGTCCGAATAAAGGGTCAGTGACAGTAACGTATGAAATGTGTTTAAATTTATCTTATTGACGAATAGTGGAGCATTCGGCTTGATCAAAATTGTCCAGCGAATAAAAATGGAATTCAGTGAGGTAAGCACTGACCTATGAGCGACTGGCGGGAATATTTAGCGCCGCTGTCCGTAGATAGCGTTATTTTATATTCAGCATAAAAGGGATAGATTTTTCCCAAAGGTCGCGCAGTCTCAGAATTTTACGGGCCCAGATACGTGTAGTTGCGTCGCCCGGAGATCAGGGGAAGAGCAACGTAAATACCAAGCACCAGTTCTGGCAATAACCAGTTTTGACTGTTAATCACTACGCGAGATACCGATACAATATCACTGGGCTGCATTAAGAATACTGTTGAAATAACAATCTCTTCGCATTCGGCACCATTTGGTGAACGCAATAAATTTACGTGTTTGCCAAGATTACCTTGCCTGTGGTTCGACGCGAGACGTGAGTTGGCTTAAACATTCATGTTCTGGAGAATAAACAACCTCAGCAACTAAATTACGAGGCGTTATTTATCGGTGCATCCCAAACAAAATCTCCTTCCCTCAGCCCTGGCTAGCTGCAAGCCCTAGAGAGTGAGAGAGAGAGTCGTATAAGCAGAGTTGGTGGTCTGTAGCAGCCGTGGCAAAATCTGCGATCAGCGGGCTTAAATTAACCAACACAGCTACCATACAGCCCGATCCCCACTCCCCGCATATCTATTTCAAATTGGCGCTCACGACTTGAGTCCAATTCCCACCACCCATCAACAATCTTATTACAAATTTGGAAAATATATATTTGCATCTTATGGTTTGATATCATTGTGCAAGGTTTATGAAATTAAGTGGCAACAGAGAGGACATTCACAATACAACACATCAAACGCAATAAACTCCTATAAACTCTCAAGAATTGTGCCTAAAATAAAACGCATGTACAGTTACTATTCTTATTAACACAAACTACATCAAGTCGCAGTAAATGTTCAGAAAGTTTCAAAGAATTGCCTGACGCTTTAGTTTCGTGAATATTCCTCATGAATATTGAGCATAAGTACCTCAAAACTGACAGTCTTTCTGCAGCCAACACTGACCAATCGATTCCCAATGAGACCAGTTTAAGCAGAACTTTCATTGCACAGTGCTATGAGGATACCATAAGAAGAATTAAACAAAAGATCGAAGGTAACTAAAACTTAGTCTCTATTAATCAAACCAGAAATATTGATGGTCGCATCCATGGCCTACGTACTCATAATTATGGAGCTGATCAGTTCGGGTGAAATATTTCCGCTGATAATGAACATTTTGAAAGCAGATAATCATTCAATAATTTTTCAACTATGTATCTAGACGCAAAATCTATTAAACGCTTTTAGTCATATATGACGCACTTTCCTTGCGCACGCTATGCACAGAGCGTGGAAGAAGTTTGCGCCCACGTTCCTAGTTAATCTGTGTCTCAAAGAAAGGAAATGTTTATTAAAGCTCCATCAAAAAGAAAAATCTTCAGATCTATATTTCCAGATGTTCCCCTGCCATTATTACAGGGTAGGGACTCCTGGATCAATGCTGCTGTATATTAAAGCAACAACTTTCAAGTGTAAAATTGTGGTTGACGAGACGCAAGATGCTAAAGCGATCCATTGAGCTCAAGAGCTGTTTTCGTGCAGTGAAATGGGGGGAAGCAGCATATTTGAAATCAAATTTGGCTTACTACTATCTACCACTGCAACAATTCAAGAAGGTAGTATGAAAATTGAAACCCTCATTGTTAAAAAAAAAAAAAAAAAAAAACACCTCAATTTGCATTTGGAAACGTGAATGTGGTGAAATGGTGAAAAATAAAATATAATACCTGCTAGAAGTAAATCGAAGTGCTTAATTTACTAAATTTAATAAGTGCTAACTGGTGAAAACTCCAATGTATCAGATTTCGAAGAGGTACTGACTTCTAGTCATTTAGCATATTAAAAGTATGCTTTAATTGAAATTGCCGATGTTGAAAGGATATTTAGGAATTTAAGGATGTTCTTGCCGATAATTGGCGTTCCCTTACTCTTGAGATCCTACGCATGTACGAGGGTAGGTCCATAAGTTTCCGGCCTCGCCGATAAGGGTTATCGCCTTCACAAAAGCCTTATCTGGTGTCATAACTTATCTGTTAAGTAAATAATTGCAGCTGTAACTTCCGTTGTTCAGATGCAGTTGTATAGAATAGGCTATGTGTAGAAGATTGTGACATGTTCAAAATGAAGTGTCAAGCTGTATTAAGTTCTTCTCAAAAGAGGGACTTACCCCAAATTAAATTAAACAGCGATTGGAATGTGTATATAGGGAAGCATCCCCATCATATTCTACCATAAAAGAATGGGCCAAACTTTTTCGATAGGGTCGATAAAGCATTGAAGACGAACAGCGTGCAGGTCGGCTCTTGGAGGTGCTCACTCCTGAAAACATCGCTCTTGTGGAAGGAGAAATTATGGAAGATCCGCAGCTCAAAGTTACAGAAATAGCAGCAAGGTTGGGCCTTTCTAAAAAAAACAGTCCTTCGAATTATTCATGAACATTTAAACATAACTTCATTAGACTTCTTTCCTCAGTCCAAAAGCAGCAACTAGTCATCTGTTGTCAGGCATTTTTGGAGCTCTGCCGTGATAACGAGAGAGAAGTTCTGCAAACCATAGTTACAGGAAATGAAACTATGGTTCTTTACTATGATCCTTGTCCAAAAGAAAATCAATGGAGAGGCGTTAACCGGGAGAACCACCGAAGGCCAAGATCACTCAGTCAACCAAGAAGATCATAGTCACAATTTTTTGGGACTGTGAAGGAATACTGTTCATTGATTTCAAGGAGAGGAACACCACAGTAAATGGGGAGTATTATGCTGGCCTACTGCACAGACTACGTGCTTCCATAAAAGAGAAAAGGCGAGGAAAACTGAGTGGTGTGCACCTTCTTCACGACAACGCGTCTGTGCACAAAACTCTTGTTGCAAAGAAACTGTGAAGAAATACGACTTCAAGGAGATCGACCATCCAGCCTACAGCCCAGATCTAGGTCTCTCAAAACTTAAGAAGGACCTTCGAGGAAGGAAATTTATGTGTGACGAAGAAGTGATGGACGCTGTTATGCCCATTTTGCAGACAAGACTTCTTACCATTTTTGAGAGGGGATAGAACTATTAATTTAAAGATGTGAGAAGTGTATTGCAATAAAGGGTAAATGTATTGAAAAGTGAAGTATAATTTTTGTCTTTATCATACCTAGAAAATGGTTAGGCCGGAAGCTTATGGATGTACTCTCGTATATGCAATACAAAATAAGGTGACTACATGTGTACATAGAGTAATTTTTCATTACTTTTTGTTTATTGTAATTGAATGTAAAAGCATACTTTTATAAAGGTTGCCAATTAATGTAATAAATATTAATAAATATTAATACTTATTAATCTACGCTACTTTTTATGCTTTTCGAGAGTTAGGTTATTTTTCACAATTATAAGGTCATGTTTTACGACTTCATAAACATAACATAAACATAAACACTCCAGTACCAATGATAACGTTAAACATTATTCCTATTACCTCATCGATTATATAAAACAATTGAACTTTTGATTACCTCACTAATAACAACATTAAAAGTGCAAGTAAGAAATGTACACAATTTAGCACTAGGGCTTAACTTGAAACGCGCTCAACGTGATTTTACACATGTACGCTGATTTTCCCGCGAGAATAGCGCTTTTGGTATCCAGTAATGTAACAAGGAGATAAAAGTGCTATTAAGCACGCTAAAGCAACTCGTTAACTTAAACCTAACCTATAGGTTAGGCTTTAAGATTGCTGTGGTTGGCAACGTTAGGTTACGCTTCATTTAGACAAATATCCTTGTAATAACGAATATTTTATTAGGTTAAGTGTTTTCTTAAGCTGTAAGATATTAGCTTTATTAGAAACATACAATTTAAACTTATTTGTTTTTCAAAAGAATTTCTTAACAGCTTTCTTTTCCTCTGTTATACCTATACATTAGTCCATCGATATATTTCACATATGTCTGGGGTACTGGAACGTAAATGTGTCCCTGGTAATTAATTTACACGCTTCAAGCTAGAAAGAAAGAGTACGGAAAAGGCAAACGATTCCGCGATAATGAGCATGAAATGTGCTTTTTGTTTCCAGAACCTTTGTATGCAGAAGCAAAGGCGGTAGAACGAAGGACCCACGAAAAACCCTCTCCATACTAAGAAGAAATGTGATCCGACGGAATGCATGACTCACCGGCTTAATCCACCAATGATGCCGAGCCAAGCGTGATTCTGCTCGATCCCACGATCAAGCAAAGCCGTCTAACATTTAACATTTCTTCCACTTCACTTCCAAGAAAAGAATGTATATATACCTCCACAGGGAAAAGCTTCACCATAGCGTGACCTCTTACTGTGGTCGTACTTACAGAATATCATATTCAATCAGCTTATAATACACTGTAAACCTGTCCAAAAAGCGAAGAAGGCAAGGGGAAAGAGGAAGAAACAACCCACTCATCAGCAAATGTCTCATTTCACTCCGTGGAAAATCCACAATGACCAAATCAAGAGAAAGATGCATACGCTTACAACAATAGCTGACAGTCGAAAGTATTCAAATTTGGGAGAGAGTGTGTAATTTGCAGAGTTCATAGTCCTCTTTCGCAAAACAAGTCATTACAATTACTTATAGACTCTACGTGACACGCGACTTCTCTATTTCGGCACAAGAAGGGAATATTAGTGCCAAGTCCGTTTCCACATAATATCGTGATCTACTTGGAATGGCGCTTCAAATGCAGAGAGAGACAATAAATTTGTGTGTGCCCCAGATCTTCTCAGAGACGCACTTCAAAATGTTGCTTCTGCCAAACCTGGCGAAACAGTCATGCGAGTTGCGTCATCAGGCTAACTATATCGTGGTATCCGTTAGACCACTGTTGTGCACGTAAGAGTAATCCAGATTCATTTCCTTTCACGGAGATTTGGATAGTCTCAGAACTAAGGCTTAATGTTCCTTATCTTCGCTTACGTTTCAATAATGATGCGCAAAGACGCGAAGCTTAAATGAATTCAGGCTGTTCAAGAATACAGACATAATTTCTCGCGTTAAATTTTAACTTTACAATAATTTAATGCGTACGCGATGATAGTTTCGCTGTTATGAGTTCCGGTTCCCGCCTGTGAGAGGTGTGCAAGTTGAAACATGTTCAATTCCGTCTACATCAAAATAGAGGTGACACGCGATGAACAATATGCTACCTGAAAATCTGCTTTCGTCTCAACAAATCTTCAGCTGAGGTCCATACTGTGTTACAGGAGGCCTAAGAAAATTTTGCCCTTTCCTAAAGTACAGCTCGAAGATAGTTTAAAGTGTTTAAAGAGGAGGAAAATCAAAGAATGGTGAATCCGACATTCCAGTTGTGCTATAACGGAAGAAAACACTAACACCGCTGCTGCCATAATGAGAGAGGATCGTTTAATAACATTAAGAACACAAAAGATCCTGAAAATTTCACTGTGTATTGGTTACACTGCTGATTTCCGAGCAAAAGTACGCTCGCGTGTAGGTTTGCATGCAATGAAAGATGATGTTACAGTACCAAGGGGAGTTTCTTTCAAAGGTAAATACAAAGCTCTATATGGAAATCCCATCACAACCAACAAAGTTATGGCCACCTCATTTTTCGATATTCAAGGAATGGTTTACCAGCATGTCGTGCCAACACACACAACTGTAATTGGCAATACTAGAGAGATGTCCTGAAAACTCTGTAAGGCCGTATCACACGCAAAAGGCCAAATTTTCGTGCAACATGCTGGATGCTTCACCACGATAATGCATGGCCTCATCTGACAAATGTTGATGCTAAATATCTCACAAAAATCAATATGACCCCCCCTCCCCAAATGACCGAAGTTTCTCTGGCCTTTCATCTATAGCAGTACGCATTACCTGTATTGAGAAATCTGCCACTGTTGAACCCAGAGTCAGCTTGAGACCCTTAATATTATATGCATTATCTTGCAAACCATTCTCAAATAGTAAACAAAGTTTTTCGTTTAGGGAATTCAGTTCGGGACTCTAGAAGGCCAATCTTGAGGTTAGCAAATTTCTCTCGAGTCAAGTCTAGGTGATTCTTGCCTTATGGGAGAGAGCTCCAATTTTCTGGAAGCTCTAATATCTGTTTTTGAACAAAGTCATGTTGAGGTTCAGCACTATTCCTACATTTTGGTGGTTGTCTTCAATTCTTCATGACAGGATTGGAGCTTGGTGAAACTATCATAGCTTACTCCCCATCAAATCATTACTGAGGCAGGATGGATCTTGTGAAGTTAAAGCATACGCTATGTCTTTCTGTCAGTTGCAGCTTTATTCATTACTCAATAGCATCAGTAAAAACAATTTTCCAGTGGCCAATGTCGTAGCATGTTGCATCTCAACAGGCTTTTCTGCATCTGCAGTTAACATTTTTCAAGTACTGGGGTGAAAAATCCCTCAGTCCAACGTCTTTTCTAGGTACTCTAGACGCGAATCTCCTGAATATATCATCTTCGAGGCCACCACTTTCTGCTTCCAAACTTGCTACTGCCAAACATAAGCTGTCACTGCAGTGACCACAGGTACGGTCCTCACAGAACCTGAGTTTCTGAGAATCAGGCAATAACAGTTTCAGTGAAACGTTGGATAGTATAGAGCACAATACATCCTACTATTTCAGCTTTCTAAGGACCAGGAAAATGTCGCTTGGTGATTTTCCAAACCTATGAAGGACTAGTATAGTAACATGGTTTGCATAATCTCCCCATTCCCAAGCAATGTACTCCCTTAGTTGCTCCTGGACTCAACAATGTGGGTGATAATGTGTGGTAGCAAAGCAGTTATCTTATTGCCAAAATATACCTGGAATATATTTTTTAAAAAGCGTGTAAGAATGTTTATAGCAATATATACGCGTGTGTGTGGTGTGCCAAAATGTATATACACTTCAAGTAAAGAAAAAACTATGTTAACTTAATAAAACTGAATTCATACAAACAGAAAATGATGAGCACTAATCATCTTAGACTTTTACAGTTACAACAGTTGCTCAAAATGCCCATCATCGGCGTCAATACACTTCTAACTACTGATTGAGCAACGTTTGCGAAAGTGTCCCTCGGCGATTGCATCACATGCCGTTTCAATTTCTTCCCGAAGTGCTATCAGTGTAACTGATTTTCTACGGTATACAACATTCTTAAGAGTTCCCCATAGGTAGAAGTCCAACGGAGTTAGATCCCGAAAACGTGGTGGAAACTCAATCGGACCTCTTCGTCTTATCTAGTGCCTTGGGAAGATTGTTATCAAAGTACGCACGTACATCTGGGTGGTAATGTGGTGGTGCATCATCCTGTTGGAAATAAAATTCCTCATTTCCATAGAGTGTATGAATGGCGGGTAAGACAGATGTGCATATCATGTTCAGGTACAAGGGTCAGTTATTGTTCCTTCAAAAAAGAATGGTCCCAATTAAACCTAGATGACAACAAAACTCCAGTAAATTAACAGCCTTTTCCAAAATAACATGTGGATTGTTTGCACACCAATAGACACAGTTATGCCAGTTAACAGTTCCGTTCATTGCACCATGTTCCAAAATCACTCACAATACTGCATTCTCCGATCAGGGTCATCTTCATTTAATGCATGCAAAAGTCTTGGGATGAAAACTTTCAACTTTGCTATTTTAATAAAACGATGTACGCCTGCACTGCTAATTCCAGTCTCACGTGCACATTGCTTTGTGGATTTCTGCAGTAAGTGCCCAAAACGTTCCAAAACCATAGCCGAGGACGTAGGACTTGTTGCTGTGTGAAGTGTCTCAGATCGGCCCTTGTGAACTTCGCATACAGTGTTACGAGTCTCAAATTTGTCTCGAATGAGTGCAATTGTTACTCGCGTTGGCGATTCTGTTTTATACACACGTCTTCATTGCCTCAGAACTTCAAAAACATTCTGGGTTTTCCAATACCACTTCAAAATTGCTTTCCGCTGTTCAAACGATAATATTGGCTCCATTTTGTTGTAGCAACACTAGCATAACGTAATGTGAGTCACATCTGCTTACAGAACATCATACATAATCTTGTCTTCATTTGTTCATTGTTGATTTACCTGTCACGTAGCAACGCTATCATAATGTACATGAGTCACATCTGTTTACAGAACATCATACTACACATTAATGTTATTTTTCGGTGCAACTTGAAATATATTAAATAGATATCTAATGTGAAAGTGTATATACATTCTGGCACCCTTGCTCTATATATATATATTTCGGACTCGTGAAGTCCTTCTTCAAGACTTGTCTTCTTGTCATAGAAGGACTCCACGAGTTCGAAGTATAGCGATCTCAAATGTAACTTTTTCTTAGTGTTTTATTCTTTTCTACTATTATAATTACTGTTAGTTTATTAAATTGTTAATAGTGTTACTTTATTTTTATTTTTATTATATATATTATATATATTATCACATCTAACTTAAGTAGGTATTTATGGTAAGAAGTTCTTACCAAGTTCGATCTCACTCGCTTTTTCTTTGTATCATTATGCCATTATATTGGACACAACTGAAGTCCTGAAAGTCTGACTACAGACAGACATTCCAGGAATCGATACCTGCCAGCAGTCGTAGGGTAGTCTTGATTTCGTGATATGACAAAAAATCGATATATTTTACCATTATCGACCCTAACAGTACACAGTTAGTATCTTACCCGTCTACAAATCAATCGAAGTAAACAATGCAGAAAAAGTCAAAAAGTTTACATCCTAAATACACTCTATAGGGAGAGACAGGATATGCAACATGCAGAAAGAGTAAATCATTTAAACATGGACAATTTTTGCTCAGTTTGTTGTTGGCACTGCTCAATTTTGCATTTTTGAGTGTTATAATTGTTTTAAGTGTTGTTTTTAGTGTTTATTTTGTTAGTATTCAAAATATTATAATAACACTGTATAGCTTTGTTCATCACAGTAAACGTTTAAACTATTAATGTCATTTGGCGGATTAATTCCAACATGAAATAGAAACCATGTTCCAGAAACATGGAAAAGGAATCATTTTGAGAAAGTCAGAGTTAAAAGTGAAATTTTTGTTAATATGAAAGAACAAACATAATGAAAAGGAAAATTGGTGGAAAGTGTGCAATCCTTGACATTTTTAAATATTCGTATATCTGCAAACAACCAGTTAAAAGTTGCTTAAAACGAAAGAAAAAGTTATAATTTCATTATTGATGAACTTCATTTGGTGATATAAGCAAATAGCGTACCCATCTTCCAACATCCAAAGCCTATATCAATAAAGAAGAAGAAAATGAACAACATAAAGACTCTGCTTAGATATACATAATGACTATTGGGAAGATAGTTGGGAGGCAACGCAAGATAATTATGGAAACTGAAAATGAACTACATTATGTGTCAACTGTTCCGTTTACGTTATTAGGAGATTGATAGAGCAAGAATCCGGTATCTTGTTAGTTTGTTTATTTGTTTGTTACACATTTCTTGCATTAATAAAACTGTGAACTATTGTACACAATGTACCATCTATTTTGAAGTATAGGAACCTAATTTCCTTTCTTAAATAAATCCTCATAACCATAAAAGATGAGCTGTGCAAGAAGGGAACATGATTTCAAATTTATTTATTTTATAACTAATCCTAATGTATTTTGGGAGTGCTTTCCTCGTAAGATATAAAATGTTACTAACTTATGTTTGTTAACTGTAATATTGAAACGAAAATTCATTTTTTTTGTGTCTCCTGTAAAGTTAGAAAATAATAGCATGTACCCTTTCTACGTGCTTATATTATACTTAATTACTTGAAATTCCTTTAACGTCCTGTACAAACTGTCATGGGCTTATGACTAGAAGTTTCTTCCGGACTTGGAAGCCGTGGTCTGTTGGAGCTAGGGAGTCCAAATGTTTCGTCCCCACCTGCGGGTCGGTCCTGGTGGTGTAGTGGTCACCATACTTGCCTCCTATACCCAAAACGCGGGTTCGAACCCGGCCAGGACCGATGGATTTTTTCGGGCGGAAGGGAAGGGAAGTAAAGTAAAGCCGTGGGTCCCGTGTCGTACATTTGCGGCACGAAAAAGAACCTCAAGCCTGAAAGAGAGGCCTCTGAGCAAAATTTGTCGGCCCTTTCACGCCCTGAGTTGAATGGGACGCTGATTAACTGAGCTGTTAAAGAGCGTCCTTAAATAAATCAATCAAAAAAAAAAAAACCCACCTGCGGAGGACATCTTCAGTGGCGCGGTCTGAGTCTTCTAGGAGAAGGTACAAGTTGCTCAGACCGCGCTACTGAAGATGTCCTCCGCAGGTGGGGACGAAACGTTTGGACTCCCTAGCTCCAACAGACCACGGCTTCCAAACCCGGAAGAAACTTCTAGCTATAAGTCTGACTCCGGCCGTGGAAGCTTCCGACTTGTCATGGGCTATTTTCTTTAAATAGTGTTAAACGTCCTCTTTTACTATTTGGAACCGCAGGCGGTGGTCACTATGTCAGAGAAAATTATAAACTTGGCAATGAATTTTATTTATGAAAAGGAAATATTCCAAGTCTAAGCATTCCCCAAAATTTTCCATTAATGAAGTGGGGAAAACCTCAATCAAAGAGTGTAAGGTTCAAATCGCAGCTTTCCGATTACGAGATTGCCGTGTTACTGTCACAGACAATGAATAAAATGAACTAAAGTACACATAAGTTCAGAGATAAAAATTACCTTCCTTTAATATTTTAGGGCGAGGAAAATTGGGCTTACCAATAAGTGGCAAACACATTAATGCTATTCTTTGTCCTGGCCCATTATAACGGGAAGAAGAAATTCCGAACCACCGCACTACAGATAAAATAGATCATATAAGTTATTCAGTATTTAGAGTGACAGGCAAATAAAGTGAAATATTAAATGTAAAGTATCTAAAACGTTAAGGTATCATAAATAACAAGTACAAACATTACCGTCATTTTTAATGCAAGAAAAAAGTAAAATGACAGTTCTAGAAATGTGGGACATGACAAGTTTTTTCAACGAATAGGCTTTATTTTAGATGCATCTACCTTTGCTTTAAGACGTAATATTACTATTACTTGAGTTCACCCGAACTATATTATAATATATTCTCCAAAATAACAATACAATGATGTTATAGTGATATCTCTGCTGTTATATCTAAGGTAGCTGGGAGAGGTTGATTGATGAGCGTCTTTCCAAAGTTTTCCACATCTTGCTAAGGAAATTATATCCCCATTGTGAATGCATAGCTCCATAGGAAAGTAACTTTTCGCTCATGTGCAGAGATTCACTCTGACTGCTACCCAAATTAAATCAAGAAGTGCGTTCGATTCTCAAGATATTCAAAATGCCCGCACACCTTATGGTAACAATAATAATAACAATAATAATAATAACAATAATAATAATAACAATAATATCGCCTCAATAATTGACAGATCAAATAGAGTCGCTTTGGCAGAGCTGTAAATCATTTAGTTCCTCAGAGACTTCCAGAGTACTCGCAGTGTGCGCCTTCGCTGTATCTTTTAGTGTTTGCTTTACTGCCACGGGTGGCTGAGGTCGTTAAGGCGCGGACTCGTGAGCGGGAGGTCTGGGGTTCGCCAGGACCGTCCTCCCTGACTGAGACTTTTTCAATAAAGTCTCATAAACGGCAAATGCCGGTGATGTACCCTAAACTTATGCCTGGAACGTTTCCTTCCTTAAAAAATTTATTCCCATTATATCATTTCATCTCATGTATCATCAGTGCCCACCGCCTGTGGTGCCTCAGTAGTAAAAACGGGCGTTAAACACTATTAAAAAAAAAGTTTACTTCGACACTACTTAGTACAGATTTACAGATTACACAGACCATGGACAGAAATTGTCTTACAGGTTGCACAACATTACATAGTAACAAAGAATGTGACAAATATTGTGAAACGAGGGAGAGAATACTACAAAATTAAAGGGACCGAAAAATCTTAGTACATGTTAAAAAGTTCATACTAAACAAGAAATCTACTTTTAGAGTTACTTTACCAACTGTTTATATAAAAGTTATTTATGATACAAGCGTTAAAATGGCATTTTATTTTGTGAATAGGAGGTTTGTGAAACGAGATCGGAGGCCAAGTAGAGCAAACCACTTTTAACATGTGTATAGTATAAATTAGTAATCATAAATTAAATTTACCCCATTCATTCCAAAACGTTCGTGGTATTATGAAAATAATCTACATATTTATCACTAGGAGGAGTATGGAAAAAGCACTCGTAAATTTCTAGATAATGTTAGTAATATCGCAGCAGAGGAAATCGATGGTTTTTAGACTATTTTAAGGGGTAAAATAACAAATTAAACTTTTATCACATTAAATTTTATTTACATCTCTTCTTTGTTTTGTTTTTCCCCGCACGTGGAGTCGGTCCTGGTGATGTAGTGGTAACCATACTTGCCTTCTAAACCCAAGGTCGCGGGTTCGAACCCGGCCAGGATAGATGGATTTTTTTCGGGCGTAAAAATCCTAAGTATGGCTTCCTTCGGAAGGGAAGTAAAGCCGTAGGTTCCGTGTCGTACATTTGCGGCACGAAAAAGAACCTCAAGCTTGATAGAAGAAGCCTCTGAGCAAAATTTGTCGGCCGTTTCACGCCCTGAATAGAATGGGACGCTGATGACCTGAGATGTTAAAGAGCGTCCTTAAATAAAACAAATCATCAATCCCGCACAGGGTCCGAAGCTGGCAAGTCATAGCTGCACACCCGACAAGTACGCACATTGCCGGTGATTAGGCCGATTGGTATGTGTTTAGGTTAATAACAATAAGGCGATACTGTGTTCTTGCGTTCCATTTCTCTGTTTGCAATTGGCTCAAAGATTAAACACAAAACAATGTATTTTCATTTGCTATAACTTCTTAAGCAATGAGTCAACTGTGTTGGGCAAGAAAATAAGATACAAGTGTAATGTGTTAACAGAGGGAAAACTGGATGATAGAAGGAGAAGCTCCTGTAGAACAATCAGGGTGAACATCTCCTACACAGCACAACAACTAACCGTACATCAGCACATTCTGCTATAACATTCCTAAAAGTTCATCCCTACAATATTAATGGAGTACATACCTTACAGTTCACCGGCTCGGAAGGAAAAATGTCATTTTCTGTGAAAGATATGAGCATGTTTTCAGTACTTTGCCGATTGCACGGCAGATTGGGTGTGAACAGCTGCGCTGTGTGCTCCCGGCTGCCAGACTGGCCTGCGTGCGGGTAAAAACAAAACGAAGAACCATTATATTATACTACATTGCTATTTAAAAATGTACTTTTCTTGCACTGAAAGAAGTCAATAAAGCATGTGCAATGACGAGATTTGATTTTCTTTCAGCCTGACGTGATTTCAGACTTGCAACATGCAAGCAACTTAATGTATTGTCTTATGACCTAAATTGAAACCCGTGAGAAATGTAAAAATTAAATAAGTAATGTATTATAAAATGTGTAATTTGTATCCACTTAAAATTAATAATAGTCAGTCCTGGAGGTGTAGTGGTAACCATAATTGCCTCCTAAACTCAAGATCGCGGTTCAAATTCCGGCCAGGATCGATGGATTTTTTCGGGTGTAAACATCCTAAATATGGCTTCCTTCGGAAGGGAAGTAAAGCCGTGGGTCCCGTGTCGTACATTTACGGCACGATAAACAACCTCAAGCCTGAAAGAAGAGGCCTCTGAGCAAAATTTGTCGGCTGTTTAACGCCCTGAATTGAATGGGACGCTGATGACCTGAGATGTTAAAGAGCGTTCTTAAATAAAACAAATCAATCAAACAAAATTAATAATCATCACAATCCATATTCGTGCAGAGGAGTGTTAGAATTTGCAGTTTCTAGTTTGAATGTGTTGTATTAGAAGAGTGTCTACAAACTTTATTATAAGCGACTACAGCTATAAAGAAACTTAGAAATCATTTCCTGGAGAAAAATACACATATGCTTTGCTGTAGTTAACAGGAAACGAACTGTCTGGTAACTTCACGACAAATTGCAAACAAGTGACGACTTGTATGTTGCTGCAAAATGTTCTAATGTGCCCAAGGTGGATAACTTTTTTGTAAGTATCAAGTGGAATGATACCATCCATCTCATTTGTAACGACAGCTCTTACACCAAATGCAATTGCTGGCACATTACATTCCATCCCCATAATTTTAACAAACGAATTCCTCAAAATGTTCACTCAATAGTTTGCAATGTCCTGCTGTATATCCGTTGCATTAGGGAAAGCGGCGCCCATACCATGAACATGGTTTGTGTCGCTTCTGCTTCCGAAATATTTATTAATTCTTCTCGTGTTTTGTTTTGCAGCTCATCTAATGCTTGCAGGTTTGGCTGGAATTTGAGCTAATGAATAAAATTAATTTATATCGTCTATTTCTCAACAGACGTGAATTTTTCAGTAGCTACTTTGAAGTGGTAGACATTGTTAGGCATGTTCACAATTTTTAAATTGTTAAAGTATTACACCAAATTAATTGTTAATTAAAGTTAGCGATTTTGCTTTTGTGTTCTTTACTTACAAAAATGTGTGTATCTATTCTATTTCGCAGATCGCCAGTTATATGGGTACCCTGCCTCGATCGGCCCAGTGAGTAGCGCGAGCTCAGTTGCCGACTGTCGGGGTCATCCTGCCTCGGAAAGTTATGCCCAAACAAACGAATGACACGATATTATAAAGCATGCAATTTGCGGACATAGTTTCTGTTTAGAAAATGATTATTGTGAATGTCATTTTTATAGAGTAATTAAGGAAGAGTTAAATTTTTCATTTCCTTAGTTTTCTTAGCTACGAAGGAAAACCACAATTTGGGCTCTTTCTAATAAAAAAAAAATAAATAAACTAAATGTTCTTGTTAAAAAGTCAGTAAAAACCAAAGAGGTATTCCATTAAGGTGACTCTTATTTTATAAAATTTTAAATGTTTATATTTACATTAAAACATTTAACAATACAAATTTTAATACAACTTTCTTAGGCTGTACTGGTATGGAAATTTAAATCTCTGAGCTAGTGAACGTTTTATTTGTGCTTTCTTTTCATAGAAAGTGTTCCTTTTTTTAATGTTTTCGGAACATGCAGTATATTTAAAGAAAAATGTATTACTCTAACATAATGTTAGCGCAATTAAAAAGGTTGCGAGTATGTAATGGATAAATACTTGTAATGTGTTTGTATAAAGAAAGAGAAAAATTATGATTAAGGATAATTTATATTACTATAAGCTATACGGAGAAAATGTTTAATCAAAATTAATAATCAAACAGAGAAACTTAAATGTTGTTAAATATCAATAACATGTATGAGATAAATTAATATTTCGAAAGCTAGTAACAATTTTGCTCATATCAATATGCACATCTTTTACATACATGGTGCCCCACTTAAAACACCAATAAACAAAATAGCTATAACTGTTAATTAAAACATTTAATTGAAATTTGATATTTTATAATAAGTTAAGAGTATACATTCTTATTTTCAATAGATTTCAACAAGACTACCTTTTGTAGCACGGCAGATGTCAAGCCTGTTGTCAACTTCTATTCAAATATTCCTCAGCATATCTATAGCGATATTTTGAATCATAAGGCGGGTTCTGCGCTTTACATCTTCGAGGTCAGCCACTGGTGTTCCATACATTTGATCATTTATAGATTTCCATAATTTCCATGAGAAAAAGTTCATAATGTCAGATCTGGTAACCTTGGGGTCAAGCTATTGTCTCGAATCCTCTGCCAATCGATTGTCTCGAAAAGTTGTCATTAAAAACTGCGTCCCTGAAATGCGAAGTGAGGAGGAGTGCCTTCTTGCTAATAAATGATTCGGGAAGCTATGGAAAAGCATACAACTCAAGCATGTCTTATTAGGTTGTGGCAGTCGCACAGAAGAAGGGATCTATCAGACGATTTTTCATTAAGCTGCATTATTAATTTTGGGCAAATCATGTTCCTGTTGGAACACAACCATATTTCGAGGAAAATGGAGTTGCAAATCAGCTTTATGGATTAACTATTGGGTTTCTTGCACAGCAGGCTAGATACGTTCAATTAATTTTCTGATTGTTTTCTTAGAATGCTTACCAGTTTTCGGTAACAAGCTTCCTTTTGGCTTGGATTTTGTATCCCAGGGCATTATTCGCTTATAGTCAGGAAGATTATCGATGAAATCTGTGTTTTATATGCTTCACAAAATGTGTTTCTGCTAGCCCAAGGTCACACGAGACTCTGCTTAATCGTACACATTGCTCTAGCTTTATGGGAATTAATTGTTAATATTTTTCATTTCTGAATCTCAATCTCCTAGACAAAAATGTTATATACTTTGCAAGATCTGTACTGCCAAACCTAGGCACATTTATTTTTCTTTTGTGTATACATTTAAAGTTATAGTCATTTATTTTATTGGAATTTTAAGCTGGGCATTCTGAATATGTATTCTTTCAAAATAGGTATTGACTTAGGGCGATTTTTACAAACTTAGCACAATCATATGATTAAATTTATATACATAATTTCTCCACACAAATGTATAAAATGCAACAACTTTTAAAATATAAAGTCAGTTTTCCCACACGTGTTTTTCAATGTACGCAGATAAATGCTGGCAGTCAGTACACAGGTTGCTAAACTTAATTGCTTGTACCGACTTAAGGTGAGCACAGCGCTTCCAAGTATTTAAACCTCATTACATCATTCCACCACCATTCGTCACATGGTACTCTTTTCTTTAGAGTTCCCAATTCTTCCTGTCACCTGAGCTGTCAAGATCAAGGATGATCTTTTCTTGGGCTGCGAAACTGACTGACACTTTGCAACGGCCGAATATTTGGCAAAGTTTTATAGGTCAGGGAACAGATGTCCTGTTTATGGACCAAGGCCCGTAATACAGCGGGAGGAATATGGTAAGATTTAAGAGCTAAGCAGTTGACAGCAAAGCATGGATAAACAACCCACTCCGAAGGCATTTTTTTTCAGTGGGTATTAATTACAAAGGCTTGGCGTTTAGAGGGTTTTGCAAATTAGCACTGTACCAATCTTTGGTTAAAACTGCAATTTTTAATAAACATTTTTCGGTTTGGTTTACTGTTTTGAAAGACTATGTATCTACAAACACGTTAAGACTTAACAAGAAATTGTATAAAACAGTAACATATTAATTTTAATTATAACATTTTAATAGATACTAGAACCCAATTTTTATTTTAAAAAAGTAGCCAATAAAGAGAGAAAATATATTAATTTTTCGAAATCTTAAACCTAATTTAAACTACTTAGAAATACATTACCCAAACATGAATATGGATTGCATTCAAAATTTTAAACATAAAATAATCTTCATTGTCAAGTACATATTCATGTTGTAATATTGTATGTCACACATATGAAAGATATTTAAGAAAACAATTGAAAGTACATAAATTTAGTAGACAAATCCTGCATATCCTTATTCCTCTCTCTCTATTTATTTCCATAGGCTGCACTTTGATTAATAGTAGCCAAAGCTGCTATAGGCCGATCAGAAAATTTCTTTCACTAAATATAAAATTAATTATTTGATTCAAAGTTGTTTTCTAATTAAACATTAGCAGAGCATGTATCTTTCAAACCGCTATCTAAATTTAAGTTGCTCTGTTTAGGATAGGATAGAATATTATAGCCTACAGATGAAAATTTGCGCACCGAGGATGCTAGACGGGCCTATTGTACATGCACCGAGGAGGTGCAGGATACACACGGCGGCCAGGAATCCGAAGAGGCGATGCTTGAGCACAGTCGAGGTTCCTAATGTTTCCACAGGTCCCAGATGCCGGCAGTTCCACATAAGATATGTCGAAGAGGCCCAATGCAGACCCTACCAGGAGCTAGGAGAGGAAATTTACCAGAATGCAAGCTACCGCCACGCCTCAAGGCACCAGCCCGCCTTGCCTGATGCTTTCTACCCTGTAGCTGATGCTATGGAATAAAATTTAAGGAAACGGAAGAGAGGAAATTTCGTGGAATGTAAATGTCCATTCCAGCATTCGCCTAAGGGACCAGGGGAAACCATGAAAAAAATCCAAGGTCTGGATATGATCATATCAACGGGAATTGAATCCAGGACTTCCCAATCATTACTTCCTGTGCCCCTTCTCTCGGTTTTACTTCTGTTTGCCACAGAACTATCTGTAAATCTTGCAGGCTTGCTTCGCATTTTCACTCTTAATTTTTCAGGCCATTCCTTGGAAGAGCAAACAAACTGCTAATCCCCAGAGTTTGGAGGTAATGCTTGTGATTAGTGCCAGGTCAATGTTATACTTTCATGAGCTTTAAAATCTTTTCTACTCCCCATTGTCATGTGCACGAGTCTAACACGAGTTATACTTTCGCAGTTTTCTATTGATTTTCCTAAATGTGATGCTAAATCTTGGGAGCCTTCCCACTATTGTTTCATCCCAGGTGTACATGAATCATTTTCAAGATCTTAAACAGTAAATAATCTTGCTTTAAAATAAAAGTAACCTCTTATTAACAATAACAGTACACTCAACAAGTTAGCACCTGATTAATAACACTGGGCAACAATGAAAATGTTTCGGGCTTAAAAATGGTGAATTTACATGTATTTCCATCTGCTGAATTCAAAAATCACCATAAAATGATAGATTAGCTCTTGTTTTGACGATAAAGTGATATTTCATTTTTAGAGTGAAGATTTTAAATTTGGGGGAATTTTTTTTGGGAGTTGGCACACCTGTCAAATAACAAAACACAAATGCTCTTCAGCTGTTTGTAAGTCATAAACATAGATACTGTTGCTGTGATTGTGAATTACATATAGTTTCTACTCAAATTAATGCAAAATTTCTGGTTCGCGAGTGCTTTTTAGTGTAAAATTTGTAAAAATGCCACGAAAATGGTAAATATGGTGAATTACTTTTGTTATATTTGTGGTGAAATAACATTTTCCTCACAGAAACGCAATCTGACGCCTCTTGTAAAGACTGCCAAGCCTCTTGTGGAACCAAAAGACGTTCTTCTTCCACCCCTGCATTTCAAGCTGGGTTTGATGAAAAACTCTGTCAAAGTTATGAACCGAGAAGGACGGGCCTTTAAGTACATCAGAGAGAAATTTTCGAAATTAAGTGATGCAAAAGTTGAGGAAGGCATTTTTGTCGGACCACAAATAAGAGAACTTGTAAAGGATCCTGCATTTGACCAAGTTTTGGAGGGGAAAGAAAAGGAAGCTTGGGAAGCCTTCAAGGGTGTTGTTCATGGATTTTTAGGCAACAAAAGAGATGACAACTACAAGCATTTGGTGACAGTGCTCCTGCAAAAATACCGTAACCTTGGATGCAACATGTCCCTTAAGATCCATTTTCTCCACTCCCACCTAGACTTTTTCCCTCCTAGTTGTGGAGCTGTTAGTGATGAACATGGGGAGAGATTCCATCAGGACATTTCTGTTATGGAACAAAGATATCAGGGCCGTTGGAATGAAGTAATGCTTGCGGATTACTGTTGGTCTTTGTATAGGGATTCTGCGGAACCCCATCACAAGAGGCAAGCTAAAAGACGACGAAGTCAATAGGCCACCACATGATTCTCTTCAGACACGACTATCTGCGAAGTATTTTTCCAGCAATTTAGAACTCTTAGCATGTAATTACCAGTTTAAAAAATCAAATGCACTTTCATTGTTGTTAGCATGTATGTAATTAAAATGTATCCTTTTCTCTCAATCCGTTAATATGTAATACTTCCACCTTGTGTATATCATAGAAACTAGGGCTAATAAAATTTTTTCATTGTCATATTTGTTTTTCTCAACCCAAAATTAGTAGGAATTGCCTCATGAAGTGCTCGAAACATTCAAAAATTATTTTTTTGTTGCCCAGTGTAATTGGCAGCTTCACTTTGTTGTCCTCTGAAAACAATTGCGAGTGGATCCGAACTTTCAACAAATGCTGCCACAAGTGACGAAATAAGTAAATATAGTCTTTGTGTCTTGTAGCTTTAAAATGTATTCACTTTTGTATTCGTAATGTAGTAAATTCGTTGAATTTGGCTTACTTGGGATGAGAAACTCTATTTTTTACTCTAATACTACGCACATGAAGCTATCGAAATCTTCATTTTTAGCTACCTAACAGTCTTCTACTGATATCATATCTAGCATTTTTTGACCACGGAAATAAACTATTATTTCAAATTATGAGCATCCAAATACGAGGCTATGACAGGATTATTATTTCTCGGAAAAAAAAATTAAAATCTAAATGAATGCAACATTAGATACAACTAGAAATGTATACAGAGCTCCTTATATAATGTAATAATAATAATAATAATAATATTATTATTATTATTATTATTATTATTATTATTATTATTATTATTATTATTGGTATAATAGTGTGTACCACTTGTTATCTTTCTATACAAATTTAACTCTCTTCACCCCCTTATTTTATATTCTCGTGGTCCATTTTCTTAGATAATCCTTTCTCTTGCACAGCTTTCTTAGTTCTTTCCATCTACATTACTAGAGGGTTCTATGAATTTGTCTTCATGCGATATTTCCTTAATATGAAACCCCAGGAGTGTTTAACCAGCTTCTGATACACCTTATACTTGATTGCGATGTTTGCTCGTTCTGTCCAGTCTCCAGAGTATATAGGTTCGATGGTGGAGATCGGAAGTTGTGATTGGACAGGGCATGATAGTTCAGATTGTAAGAGCATTGGCACGGTAAGTCAAAGATTGTGGTTCAAGCACCGCTGCGACCACCATTTTTCCTCTCTGGCATTAGCCTAATATAGGCGTCTGTGAAAAACAAATCGCATTTCAAATCAATTAGCTCTAATAGTCTGTTTAACTATGAAACCCAACAAGAACTCGGAAGGCTTCGGATCGCCCCTTTGAGATACAATCTCTGCAACGAGATAACCTTAGAGGTCTCCTGGATTTGGGAAAGTTTCGCGTTTGTGGTAGAATAGAGTACGGTAGTTTAGATCATAAGAACATCGGTACGGTAAGTCGAAAATCTGTTGTTCCAGTCCCAGTCGTGATCCCGAATTTTTCCTATCTGGCTGTGATTCTAAACTTTATAAGTTTCACAACATTGCTCAGTTAAATTTATTTCTCATATGGTCAACTAATACCGTTCTCATACGTAAACAATGTTGTCTCTGCAAGCCCCTATGGTCACGCAACCTAGGTAAGTCAACCGAGCAATGCTGTTAAGTAAGTACGCCGTATACAAGCAATATTATTACTTCTGGAATCACGCTTATAAGTTTATACGACACAGTGTGCTGTTTACAAGGTTGGTTTCTGTTGTTTCAAATTTTGCCTTTTAATTCTAATTTGCTTCACTTTATCTTCTAAAATGGTACCAATAAATTTTGCTGCCGTGTTGTTACTTTTCACAGTCACTGTAGAAAACGCTATCTGCTTGAGATTATAGCAGATCAAAAAGTAATTTTGCTTATGTAAAGTACAAACACAAACTACAAGTAAGAGTGCAAAGAGCATCTTTAAAAATCATTGTTTTTAAACAGAAAATTATGTTGACTCCGGATTATGACTCGTGTTTTCAAACGAGTTTTAAGTTTTCAAATACATTCTTTATGTGTAAATCCTGGAGAACGAAGGGCAAAACGACGTACTTAAAGGAAGTAGCAATTTTCTAAGAAAATCTGTACTTCGTGCATAAAATCAGTTACTTCAAACTCAACATTTTATATTTATTTTCCGTCTACAAAATTAATATGTATTCATTTTGAGTAACAATTTAATTTATTAGCTTAGATTTTAGCAAACATTATTAAAAAAAAAAAAAAAACACTGAGAGTAGCGTTTTCGGTTGCAGTGCCATCAAGTTTATATTTACATTCAAATGCTTTTTACAAAGCTGGCTAAGGATATGGAAACGTTTATCATAAAAACCTTCAGGTCATTGTATCCACCCGTTTCTTCTCTGCCAAATCTTTCTTTGAGCAACATATAAATGAACTTATAGAGGAGTTAAGTAGTGAAACCAGAGAAGAGTAGCCATAGGAACAAACAAGAAGATACTTTCAACTGTTTGCTTAATGTGAAATATCAACTGACAGATCTAAGTTCATCTATTGATAATCTTTATTCTTTGTTGCCATACTAGCTAGCTCTATGGAAGCTTACCGTCTTCATTTGTTAAACAAAATGTTTTATGTCCGTTGCTGTAATCTACAGCACGACAGGCTTTGAATGTCAACAGTGAATGGCTATGTGTACATCAATCACGGAAACAGGAGCGGAGGTGGGTGGAGTGGGGATCATTTGTGTGGAAACACTCTGGATAAAAGCCAATCAGGCAAGAAACTTTCAAAATACTGATTAACACAGAAGCTCCAACAAAACGTACTACGAAAGTGGCCAATAATTTACAAATCCCTCCATTCAAGTAAACTCAACTTCTGGTCAGTATTTTTAGATCACAAACTACATCTATTCCATCTAATATTTCTAATATTTAATATTTCCAATACTGATTATATTTTATACTTCGTTCTTAACTTTTTAATGAGTGTAAATATCTTGTAATATATAAACATAATTTACACTCTAGTTTTGAATTAAAATTATAATGCAGCCATAAATATTTTATTGCGTATTATCTAATTCTAGCATTCATTGTGCTCCTATTATTAAATATAAATATCGCACGGATTCAATCATGTGTAAATCTTTATTATATTTAAAATAGTTCTAACAATTAACTAATATCCTCTTCGTTTTTAACCATTATAATAATCATATTTACACTATTAGTCCTTGAACGTTGTATGCTCGCAAACAAAAAGCGTTCTGCTTTCACAGTTCCGTAGTCTAACTTAAGAACAAAGTCGGTAGAACTCGGTAAAGCTGAATTCAAAGTAGGGCGAATTTGTTTTCGTTTGTTACGTTTCCGATGAATGTCGTGCTCGTCTCATATCTCTTACCTGGTCTCCGATTATACTCTATTGTAGTCATAATAGAGAAAATGCCACAAAAATGTATAAACTCCAATCTCTCCGTCTGCAACATGCTGGACTAAGTACTGAACTACATGTAGTTTGGAAATAAAACTTAAACCAAGAAAGAATTCACATAATCGTAAAAAGCGGGAACTAAAATAAGTAAAAAATATCAGACGGGGATCGAACCTACGATCTCTTGCAAAACTGGTCCATATGACATCGCTAATATAGCTTCATTTACATTTTCTAGAAAACATACAACTAGAAACCGGATCTTCATGCCAATCCATTTTTTATGTGATCAAATCATATGCGAATTGGCATTTCTTTGCTATTAACATGTCTTTATTTTGCTAATATTATGCAAATATTTTAATCTGTACCTATATATCAGTAATTGGCCAGCAATGGTTTGGTGAGGAATGGGCTATAATGTGTCACCAAGCTCTATTTCTGTCAAAAGGTATTGAAGACAGCAGTCAAAGGGTCCGAGTTCACTTACTGGAACTTGCGGTAAAGAACTTCCAGCAAGATTTAGTCTAACCCACAAGTCAAGGTTCATCCAGTCTTGGCTTGAGAGAAATGCTCCAGAATTTATTAGTTCAAGATTGGCCTTTTAGAAGCCTCAACCTGAGCCCTCTGGACTAAAAACTGTGGTCAGTGCTTGAGAGTATGTTTTTGAAAATCTCAAGCGGTCTTTGCAGTCAACATGGCGGCTTTTCCAAATGAGGCAATAGATAAATAGATAAATGGCAGAAAGACTTCGGTTATGTGTGAAGGCATTTTAAGAACTGATCAATACTGAACGTTTGAAATACACGAGAGAACTTCCTTTAAAAACTATATGAAAAAAAAATTAAAATATGTTGTAGGCACTACCTTGACAGTATTTATGAAAATATCAGGTACGTACATATATCAGACTGATTCATTGAACAAAAATAAACGTAAAAAAAAAAAAAAATTAAAATGAATATTTTCAATATTAGAGGAAATATTTTTAAAAATATAAGTGACAAATAACGCAGAAAGGAAATAATTTGCTGCCAGTAGTAGAAACCAAGTTTCGACCAACTGTGTAAGAGGAATATATGTGTATATATATGTGTATATATATATATATATATATATATATATATATATATATAACTTTCTATTGACCACCTATTAGGTCTAGTGATTAGTTTTGCTGACTGCTGGCCGGAGACAAGGATTCGATTTCGGGTACCTACATAGGAATTGTTATAAGTTGAGAGGTCTGTGACGTAGTCCACCCAGCTTCGTGTGGACATTAGGAAGTTCCTGATGGAGAGATGGCGTTCTTCGATCACGAAAGCCCCGTGATAAGCGGACAGCGGTTAGTCGGCATGCTAAATCACATGCCCCCCTGCAATACTGCCCTCTATCAATGAAGTCATAAGACGGAGGTAGAGGAAGCAGAGGTCGCTGCGGCAGGCTAAGAATCACCCCGGGTGGTAGCGCCAAATAAGAAGAAATAACTTCCGTATTTCCCTGTCCATTTAGTAATATATATAGTAATATATATAGTAATAGTAATATATATAGTAATAGTAATATATATATATATAGTAATAGTAATATATATATATATATATATATATATATATATATTTGTTGATTTGGTTTATTTACGGACGCTCTTTAACATCTCAGGTCTTCAGCGTCCCATTCAATTCAGGACGTCAAATGGCCCATAAATTTTGCTCAAAGGGCTCTTCTTTCAGGCTTGAGGTCCTTTATCATGCCGTAAATCTAAGACCGGAAACCATGGAAGCCATTATTAGGATTTCGACGCCAGAAAAAATTCATTGACCCTGGCCGGAATCGAACTCGCGATCTTGGGTCTACGAGGTAAGTATGATTACCACTAGACCACCAGGACCGACCTAAGTATTTGTAAATTATGGACAAATAATTAGAATATTAGCAATTATTATTATTATTATTATTATTTAAGTTTTATTTTCGTTTATCGTATCTCATTCAATTGAAACCGTGAAACGACCGATAAATTTTATTCACATTATTAAGCCTCCTCTTGAGGTTTGAGGTTCTTTTAAGTGCTGTAAATTTATCACGTACAAAAACTTTACTTCTCTTAGCAAAGCAGTACTTAAACTTTTTACGCCCTAAAAAGAATATGAGCAAGGTTTTGCATTTTCACTGTAGGAGGATTTGTTTATCTAAGGTTGATATTTCTTTTTGTATATTATTTTAAATTCTTAACACTTTTTCCCTCCCTTAAAGAGTGCATCAAGCCTTACAAAACCTGTAGGTATGTTACCAACAAGGAATTGCAGAAAAGAATGGAATGGCTCCTTTCAGAGACACAGAGAATATAAAAAGGGAAACATTTAGCACAAAAGATGACAGCAAGCAGAACAGGTTCCGAAAGTTGAGAGCTTTGTACACACTGATAGCGCTCTACCAGTGGCGTGCAGACTGCAACAGCACAGAAAAGTAGTTGTCATATGTTTGGGGGGGTTATACATAAGTAAAATGCTAAACAGTGCATTTGAACTTTCTACTCCATTATTATTATCTGTGATGTAAGGGAATACGGAATGGTGGATGTTTCTTTTATGAAAAACACAGTGTATTTACTTTCAGCAACGAAGAGTTTGAATGCTATTTCAGTGGATAAAGCGATAACTTTAATTATTTTCATGTGGCCTGATTCTGGCAATTTGCCTCATTGGTGCTAGATAAAGCTCAATTCAATAAGAAACAAAAGAAATACTGCGCCAAGTATAAGCGTTCTTTCAAAGAGAATATGATAACGTAAAAAGTGGAAGGCCCTCGATTCCCAAAGGCAGTACTGCAGAGAACACTAAAAGCTAAAGGAACGTTTATATGCATAAATAAAGGAGAAAAACGGAAATTTTGCACAAGAAAACGTGAATGCACATTTCTGGGCTCCTTATGCATCAATAATCAGGATGTTAAGATGAAATGATATGGTATAGATTCAGTAATTCTTTACTGACTTACTTAGATTTAATATACAGAGCTTTTGTATTGCATTTAGGTTATGTATTCTGATTTGGATTCAGATGGGGAATCCTGTTTCTTCTGGGTCTCGCAGAGATTTATGGATTGAACAGGAATACAGTCAGTGTCTTGTGAACACACGTAGATCCGTTACTTACTAATTATAGAATGGCACATTTTCACCTCTAAGATATCCAAAATGTCCTGCCTATCTACATCTTCCACTTTTTATCTGATCAGCTTCCAGAAACTCCTGTTTGGAGCATTACCTACTCTTAAAGTCCTGTATTAAAATTTTGCCTATAAATATATCAATTCTAGTAACCCAACTATATATATTTCTCATTTTCTCCTGCATGGTTAAACATTTTTTCAAAATGTTATATCTCCTATCTAGTTTCTTGCTTCTAAATAAGTATTTTATACTATTTCAATTATCTTACGTATGTTTTCTAATCTGTTCGGCTCCACTCACCATTTGGGGATGGGCTTGGTAAACTCAATACCTGCTTAATAAAATTTATAAATAAATAATCCACATTCCCCCACCCCTCCAATCCCTCTATATTTCCACACTATATAACATCTTACGCCCAACTAGTGCATTATAAACTCTTTCTAACTAATCGGTCTAATTTCAGGTATTTTATTTTTACACTCTTATCGACTTAAGTGTCCATTTCCATTAGTTAATACTTTTTCTTACGTTCATTCCACATCCTTTAAACCCAGATAATTCAATTTTTTCACCATCCTGTAATAACATCATATAACAGTTATTGAATTAATTTTGTGTTTGGTATTTATTGATTTGTGTGTCACAATTGGCACTCTGTATATTATAAGTAGAGATATACAAGCGTATTTATTAAGAATAGTAGCATAGTTTGATTAGATTTTGTTTTTATTACATAGTTAACGGATAAACTTTTATGACGCTTTTTACATGAGCTCTATATTATTACTCAGTGTGTAAACATATTATGAACAATTTAAATTGCTTTGAATTAGTGTGGCAAGTCTTAACAATGTTGGAATTTTTAAATTGCTTTAAAATAAGTGTTAATTATGTATTCTACGTTAAATGTTTAAGAAAAATATCATTTAAAACCAGAATCAAAGACTCCGAATCTCTTTGAAGGTGAGTTAAAAATGGTACTAGGGCCTTCCTGTTTCAGATGGCCAAGCAACTTTTGTTATTTAATTACATTTTTGTATAAACAAATATGATTGTAATTAAATTGATCTAAATTGTATAAGAGTTTGTTAAATAAATTTTCATTCATTCATTAAAATTACACTAGGCTAGATGAATACGATGAAGAGCATAAAGTAAATGTGTTTCAGGTATATTCCGGTTATGAATAATATATTGGAGTAACAGGTATTTAAAATTCAGCCTTTTCGCCCCTCACTATGGAAAATCCTTTACAATATAGGTATTCATTACCGCATATTGCAAGTCCTTAATACAGCACAGCACATAGTAGCTCGTCATAATGAAATTCTTAGAAAGAAAGATGGACATAAGAGGCTTAGAGAAGACAATATGTATATACTTTATTATTTTTTTAACACATTCCCTCTGCCTGTTAGCCCTCTCTGAAACTGTACAGCTAAATAAGCCCAAATTCAAAACTTACTTCATAGCTCACCTTCATTTCTTTTCGCAATCGGAGTTTGTAAGAAACCGGTTGACCGTGGACGGGGGGATTCCCCGTACGACTGCAGTTAAAATTCCGCTGATGCAGGCAAACAGAATTTGTTTACTGTGGAGTATGCCAAGAGTGATGCATATGCCAGAAATCGTGCAACTACTGTAGAAGATAATTTCGTGTAAAATTTCCAGGGGTAGTGAATCCAATGGGAAGTGCAATTTTCAGATTTGTGAACAAATTTTGAACCCAAGGCGTTTTCAAGAATCCCAGACCCTCCACCACATAAAAAAAAAGTTTAACAAAGAAGAAATTTGATGCATTTTTCCTCGAAAGTCTTTAACATGATAGTCCAGCAAGTTGGTGTATCTGTTGGCAGTGCGTATAAAGCTATTCAGCATCTGTATCTTCATCCATATAAAATTACTGTTGTATTGAAGTAAAACCCACAGGCGCTGAATCAAAATATTCGGGAGGCAGTTGGCAGGATGAATTGCGGCGAATATCTCAATATCTTTACAAAAGATGAGTCCCTTGTTCCGTTATACAATCCAAATTGTCGACAGGAGGTTACTACGTAGTAAATTTTAATTTAATATATTAATCACCATCATAATTCATGCTCTAAATAACTTCTCTGACCCCTCTCACTATGACACATTCCTATATCCTTTCCAGAAGGTCCTATACGTTGTTAATCAAGAGCCCTAAGCAACAATTATTATTAATAAAAGCCGAAAAACGAATTTTAGCGGTAGTTTTTAATCACTGTACGATGATTTGAATTGCTAACGGGATCTTTCCTTCCTTGTGAAAAACAAACTATAGGTGTATTACAATTAAAAAAAAATGGAGATTAGAACAACTTTAACAATTATAAAAGAATTATTTTATTGAACGCTGGGTGTAAGATGTATGTACATATACTGATTGGCAAAAGAAGAGAATTTAATAACAAAATATTTATTATTTATTGACTATGACAAAGTCGGTCCTGGTGGTGTAGTGGTTACCATACTTGCCTCCTATACCCAAGATCGCGGGTTCGAACCCGGCCAGGATTTTTTCGGGCGTAAAAAACCTAAGTGTGACTTCCTTCGGAAGAGAAGTAAAGCCGTGGGTCCCGTGTCGTACATTTACGGCACGAAAAAGAACCTCAAGCCTGAAAGAGAGGCCTCTGAGCAAAATTTATCGGCCGTTTCACGCCCTGAGTTAAATGGGACGCTGATGACCTGAGATGTTAAAGAGCGTCCATAAATAAAATCAATAAAAAATGACTATGACAAGGCATTTGACAAAGTATATAGCGCAAATTTATGGCCAACTTTACGGGAAAGGGGTGGGTTCCATATCATTTGATGAATTGTGTATAAAATCTACATAGTAATACTAAAATATTTTAAATATAGGACATTTGTTTAGTAATAATTTTATTAAAATCAACAAAATTATTGATTTCTTAAAAGAAAAAAAGCATTTCTGTCCAAGGTTAGGGTACTTCTCCTGTATTTGCTATTTTATGAGGACTGAGGAAAACTTGGAAAAACTCAGTCAGGGTCCTGATGGAAATCGAACTCCAGATCTCCCGCTCATGAGCCTGCACCTTAACGACCCCGACCACT
The DNA here is from genome assembly GCA_030762175.1 of Metallyticus violacea. Lineage (NCBI taxonomy): Eukaryota > Metazoa > Arthropoda > Insecta > Mantodea > Metallyticidae > Metallyticus > Metallyticus violacea. Next base: position 106,487,536 of record CM060842.1, read on the forward strand.
CATCCGTTTTAACGTTTACATGGATGAGACCCTATTCCAGTGGTTCGAAGAAAAAAATTCAGGAATTTATTTAGGGCAGGGTAAGTATCTATGTTATTTCATTAATGTATGAAGACGATCAAGTTGCTATAGCAAGAACTGAAGACGAACTGCAAATTAATTTTTTTCAGTTAAACCATATCTTAAAAGATTTCCTTTGAAATTTCAGCTGAAAACAACTAAGCTTATCGCCTTCCAGGAAAAAAGACAAATAAGATCCAAAATAGTAATAAAAACACAACCATAGAACAGATAAATCATTTGAATTATTTGGACTGGAACATTTCCTTCCTAGGAAGTTTTGACATATGAGAGAAAATCAAAAATTAATTCAGTAACTTTAGTATAGTCAAAAGGAACACAAAAACTGAAATATGCTTTTGGAAGGTCTATTTTTTCACATAGCATCCATTCATATTTATACTTTTGTTCCACCGTGACACAAATTTTTGATGAGCATGCGGTAGAAATCGTTTGAGTGTAAGTGTAACCAACGACGCACGGCTGTCACAACTGCAGTGTCGCTGCTGAAGTGTTTGCCGAAAGATATTCCTTCAATGGGCCGAACAGGTGAAAGTCTGACGGGCCAGGTCTGGATTTCATGCTGGATGCTTGATATTTTCTAATTGCTAGGAATTGACTTTTTGTCGCTTGGAGATTTATGACCTCCAGCAGAGATTTTGTTGGATGTATACGGCGCTCAGCAGCTCGTATACGATCCAGTGTGGCACAATATGCAACAGAATTTTCAGTTGTTCCTTTTACCACAAGATCCGCAATAAGAAACTCTATCTATCTCAGAAAAGGGTTGGCAAAATGTTTCCTGCAGACGGGTTGACCTGAATTTTATTTTGGGTAGGGGCGATTTTGTGTGTTTCCTACCATACTCTGCAGCTTTCGTTCAGAGGTATAATGAAACCCCCGCGATTCGTCCCCCATAGCAATGCTTTTCCTGCCCTAATGATACCACAGCAAATGATCAAGGCTGTATCTACAGTCCTCTCTATGCTGTGGCCTGAACTGTCTGGGGACCCTCGCTGACACTTTGATATCCAAGTTCTTCATGGATGATGCTGTATGCACTGTCATATGAAATGCCCACTGTATCCGATCTTGTTTGGAATTTTAGGTTCTCCTAAATCAATGTCTGCACAATATCAACATTGGTCTGTCTGTGGGATGTGCGAGGCCGTTCTTCGAAGCCCTGCGTTGAACTTTGGCCACCAGTTGTGAATGTCATGCACGTATCACACAATTCACGACAGACTTCAAGTGATTTGTCTTTGATCACAGAAACCGAATCACACTCCGCAGCTCAACTGTGTCGAACGTCTCAAGCGTAGCTGCCATTTTGAAACAACTGACTCTAGAGGTGCACACACACCTGCAGGCTTTTGGAAAGGTAGCGAAGTGCAATATTTTTAAATGTATCTTTCACATTCTGTGAATACATTTCCGAGTTTCTATAAAAATTTACTCAATTATTTTTTGATCTTTCCCCGTTTATAATAAAATAATAATATTTAACAAAAAAAAAAAAAAGCAAAAAGATAAAATAACTGACATTTTATAAAGTACGTAATAGCGATTTCCTTTTGACTTACAATATTGGAGGAATGGTGAGAGGAAAATAACGGCATCTGAACTAAGATTTCCTAGATCCGTTAAAAATATAAAAAAGATAAAACACTTAATAAAGTAATTAGACAAGGTCTTAAAATATTTTCAGTTTAAGAAAAAATAAGCGATTATAGACAAAAACTGCAAAAATCATATTAACAGAGCAGTAGTAGGTATTTGATTTATTTGCGGACCCTCATTAATATCTTAGGTTATCAGTGTCCCATTCAATTTAGGCGTGAAACGACTGATACATTTTGCTCAGAGACCTCTTCTTTTACCCTGGGGTTCTTTTATATGCGTAAATCTACGGAACGGGACCCACGGTTTTACTTCCCTTCCGAAGGAAACCATACTTAGGATTTTGACACCAGAAAAAATCCAACGACCCTGGCCGGGATTGAATTTGCGAACTTGGGTCTACAGACAAGTATGGTTACCACTAGTCCACCAGCACCGACATGCTAACAGAATGGATCGAACCGTAATCCACATAAAATATTTTTATGTCACCCCATTAGTAAGAGGGATGTTGGGAAACCCAAAGCAAGATAAATGAAGGAATTACTGAAATTGGAACAGTTTGCATAACCTAATCGCTGATAGAAGAAGGCTTGTTTATATGGGAAGAATATAAAGTATATGAATGGAATAATAATACTCCAATAGGGTATAACTTAAAACGCGTGGGTGTATAAAAGTGCATCTGAAATCGGAGCAAAACAAAGAAAGTGTAAACTCTATATAAAAATATAATTTCTCCCTTTTTTCCCCTCCCTCCTCTCCTCTCGCTCTCCTTTCTATCTTTCTTTCTTGCCTCGTCTTCTGATTTCTCTGTTGAGAAAAATCAGCTTCATGTTAAATAAGTTCATCGGAAGCCTATATTGAAAATTCCTGCATCGTTTTTTAAATGGAATTAGCTGTAAATTTCAAATAATGGTCTAAATAAATTAGAAAAAGGTTGGTACGTAACCGAGTTCAATATATAGCTTTTTGTTGAGGAGAAAGCACCTGTCTGCAGCAGATTTCTGTAGCTTTAGTGTTGAAATTCATAACTAATTCTTTGAATGTACAGGAAGAATGCTCTGGATTTGTGCTAACAGTATCATTGCTGGCTACATCTTCCAACAAGACCCTACTGAATTCATGCACTGCTTCATAGCGCCATCAGAAGTAATTCAATGTAGGCGAGAGCAGTTTATTAACACAACATCTTTTGGTTTGTTTACGTAAGTATATCATCCATCGAGTTTCTAGCGGCAATAGGAAAGCCAGCCCGCCACTGACACAGGGATGAACTTCCCCAAGTCCAAGGACAGCTACTTCCTTGAAGCGAAGCGTCCTCAGCTCCAGTTCCTTAGTCATGTTTTGTTCTCAGGCTATTTTTAAAACTCTTGCAACTTGTTTAGCCTTCCCACTATCGCAACAAATTGTTAATAAACGGAAAAGTTGCACTTTTACATAACTCAAGACAGTTGACGACAACGAGAAATCCTTGCGACACCTACATTCTTAAATTAGCACGTCTTCTTTTCGAGTGATCAGTCAGCGATCGTGATGATGAGAGTAATATCGATTCTCGAAAAGTCGGAAATACATAATACACTTGATTGACCACCTGAGAAGATTTCTTTCTATAAGTGCTGCCGTCAGGAAAGCTACAAATCTCGAATTAAGTTTTATTCTTGTAATTTTCCGTGTTTGATGCTTTAAACGGCTCAATTTGATCCAAAAATCTCATCACTGGTCCACCAAAGTTCTCTTGCTAGTAGGTTGATGTTTTCTAAAACACTTGGGAATCTCTCCTTATCCATGGTCCAACCAATTCTTCCTGTAATCCTTGATACGATCAAGGACAATGCGGACGTTAAGATTTACTCTTAATTTTTTTCATTTCATGTATAATTTAGTCGTCATAATCCGGTTACCCCTCGGAGAAATTATTTTTAGTTGCCTGCAATCTACTTTTGGTTTTCTTCGTTTACGTTCATGTCTCAGTTCCATAAAGGTCTACTGGGTTGCCATTATCTTACTAAATCAAATCTGTGTGTATTCCTAGTTTTATTGCAGAGTGTTCTTTTGATAATACCGCACATTTTGTTCAATCTGGCTGTTTTATGGTATGTATCTATTTTTTTATTATATGTGACAACCTAAAAAGTTAAATTGATTCATTTATTAGATTATTTGGTGTTCCAGTACTATCCTCAACATTACTATCCTGTTATCTGAAAAAGCCATCACTTTTGATTTCTCTCTTGAGTTTATTAAGGTTAATTTTTTGGGGGATTACTTTAAATAAATAAAGGAAACTTCTCTGCAAGTGTTTCACCAATGGATACAATTGTTTTCGTCTGCAAACATAATGGTTTTCAAAAGTTTTCTAATATATTAAAACTACTGGGCTGCACTTTCCAATTTCCAAAAGCTTCATCTTAATATAGATTAAATATGCAATGTTGGTGATTAGCTACAGTTTAGTTGTGTACAGGTTCTTACTACTTGATTCAGATGTTGTGGAATGTCCCTTTTATTCGTTATTTCCAAAATTTTCTCTCTTCTAATGGTATCCAGTGTTTTTATGTAGTGTATAAAAAAGTGGGGTTATTTATTACATTCTTTATGTTTTTCACGGCTGTTCCCACTCACGAGCTTTTTCCTTATAAATATTCTTTGAATTTGGCAAACACGTAAAATTCAGCAAATCGAAGTTTAGGGAAGTAAGAGGGTGCTTTTGTAAGTTCGAATGTAACAATAAGAATTACATTTAAATTATTAATAATTTTTACCTTAAATGCTGAGAATTTAATAATACGTTTTATTATATATATGTTCTTTGATATGTTTACAAATTCGCGGATGGCCGAGGTCGTTAAGGCGCGGCTCGTGAGCGGGAGGTCTGGGATTCGAATTTCGCCAGGATCATTCTCCCTGACTGAGGTTTTTTCAGGTTTTCCTCAATCCTCAGAAACGGCAAATGCCGGGGAGGTCCCCTAAATTTAGGCCTGGAACGTTTCCTTCCTTAAAAAAAATCTTTTCCCAATGTATCATTTTATCTCATACATCGTCGGTCCTGGTGGTGTAGTCGCAACCATACTTGCCTTCTAAACCCAAAATCGCGGGTTCAAACCCGGCCACGACCGATGGATTTTTTCGGGCGTAAAATCCTAAGTATGGCTTCCTTTGAAAGAGAAGTAAAGCCGTGGGTCCCGTGTCATACATTTACGGCGCGAAAAAGAACCTCAAGCCTGAAAAAAGAGGCCTCTGAGCAAAATTTGTCGGCGTTTCACACCCTGAATTGAAGGGATGCTGATGACCTGAGCTGTTAAAGAGCGCCGTAAATAAAACAAATAAAAAAAAACTTCTCTGGGTAAGGAAAGTCCCCGGGAAAAAAAAAAACCTTGACCAGATCCCTTTACCTGACTCAAATCCAGGACTCCCGAACGCCTCTACTAGACCACGAAGGTCGTTCATATTTCAATTGGTTAACTCAGCAATCTACCTTTGTTCTAGCGACTATTTCTAAGGAATAAACCTTTTATATAATTAACGTTTTCTTGAATGCATTAATGTAACAAAAGAGTCAAGTAAAGTTTTATTTATGGGTGGAAAGTTTGAGGTAATTTCCACAATTGAACACTGTTCACCCTCTTATTGCTTCAATATTTTTTCCCATTATTAGCATGAAAGTAATATTTTCAATGAAAGCAGCACTTTTGAATAGTAGGTACATATATCACTGCTTAAATCATAGCCCACTTATGTGGATTACGATAATGTTGGTTGTTATGGATAAGAGAATAAATAACGTGAAAGATCCTGAAATTCTTTGCAAATATTTTCACGTTTAAATTTCGAACTCAAATCGATTTGAACACATTTTGCGGATTGAATTCGAACTCAGTACGGTCTATTTTCACATGATGTGTTTCAGTTTGTATTGTTACAGATTGTTACATAAGTTACATGTTGGCAAATCTGCCTAATTTTATTTTAATATTGGATAACCTACCGAATAATCTGTTTAAATAAAATTAATTATTAATTCAAGAAGCAAAATTTGGAAAGATAAAACATATACATAAGGTTAAATGTGATAAAACAATATGCATGCGTATTTCGTGGGTAAATATGAAATGGCGATCGACTTTGTATGGTAAAAAATGACTAACGTTAACTCACAACAACATTTCATTTAATTTAGATATGTTTAGTCCATTGTCTAGTCCAATAATTGTTAATTTTATTTCAGTTATGAAGTAAACTAAAATGTAAGTATTGCAAAGTTTGTAAAAATCATAATTTGTATATTTGTTAACTAATTGTTGTTTATTTAGTTTCGTTTTTGCACTTAATGAGCACATGTTACCCCAAAAGTGCATCTATTCTCCTCCAATTCTATTTCATTCAAAATGAGAATTAAAACAGCAGTATTGAATTAACAACTCACTCCTGTGACTAAAACCATTGTTTATTGCCAAGGAGACGAAATAAAAACCAATTTAGACGCTGGTTTAGATCAAATGCTAGATTTAGATTATTTTCCCACGCCTCTAAAAATTCAAACATTTACTTCTATTAATTAAAAAAAAATATCTTAAATTGAAAATTATAAACATCGTTTACAGTTCAATTAATTGCGTTTCGTTTCTGTAACTACTTTGTTAGGAACAATAAATATTTTAGAGTTTCGCGAAAGGTTCCAGCTCTTTATGTTCTGATAACAATATACTCCTCCGTTTAGATGATTCACTTCATTTCAACAGCTAAAGTTGTAGAGATTATAATGGTTATTGACTGCTGCGAAAAGTAAAAAAAGAATGGGGGGATGATTAATTAAGCCCCACGTTGAAGTGATAATTTTCGGCGGTAATAAAAAAGGCTTGTGGGTTGGAATATTAATTTTAATTTAAACTGGAGTGGATCTGATGTTTTGATGTAGGATGTCACTGCCAGGGCTTGAAAGTCTGCGCGTTGAACCCTCCTGCTGCCGCTATCGGAGAAATGTTTTCTCAGGGTTGCTAAAATTACTCTAAGGCTTTTTCTGGAAAGTTTCCAGGGGAGGAAGAAGATGCGGATTAAGGCTTCACAAATGACAATGCTGTTTACACTTCACTGTTAATTTATTATTCACTTTCCTTTAACAACACTTCCATACCATTTGCAAGCAGCTGTGAAATTTTGAGATATTTCCTGATGCCGTAACTCACAAATTCTCTAATTGTTTGCATATACATCTAATCTTGCTAGGTTTGAAGTGATTGTCGTTCACTACTTGCGTTAAAAATTGTTATAAATGAGTTCTCGGGAGAGCACCCGGATAAGACGCGGTGAATCTACTAAGCTTTCGATGGCTGTCTCTGTCATCTTCTTCAGGGATCTGCTGCTCTGCTGCTGATCACTTCAGCAGCAGATCCCTGAAGAAGATGACAGAGACAGCCATCGAAAGCTTAGTAGATTCACCGCGTCTTATCCGGGTGCTCTCCCGAGAACTCGTTTATAATAACACACACCGGGAAAGCTTCATGTCTTATAACTAAAAATTATTATTTATGAGACGTCTTTAAACCACAGTTTCTCGCGATCGCTTTGTCTACACAAAATTACTTGTTCCATTATTGATATTGTCTAAGCAAATTGAGCTTTACTGTTCCAATTCATGTTACATTTCTCACAATCTAAATTGAACTGCCCTATCTCGCCTCCCGAAGCGAATTGTTCCCTAGTTTTCAGAAGCGATCCCTCCTGTGTCGTTTTCCCAAGCGAACAGTGTTGAAAAATTCTTTAAAAAAATGTTTTAATAGACTTTCTACTGGTCTTCAATTTTCGAACATTCCAGATGCGTTACTAGATTTCCTTCTTGATTGGCTTGATCTCTTGCCGTTGGAAGTTTCTCAAAGAAACATTTTAAAATTCAAGAACTGGTTGGCTAGACTTATTTCATTGGTAGTTAGCTACAGCCGTTACACAGGAGCGAAATTTTCTCTTTTTAAGGGACAGTTGCCCAAGGTGAAAGCTATTCACTACAATTTTTCCAAGGACTTATTTCACGGAGATGAAAAGGAAGGTTCCTTTGCTATTGAATGGCTGGCCATGCAGATGGCACCAGGAAGTCGCTTCTTTGTATTACATGAAAGTTTTATCTTTACAGCAGAGATTTCTGTTTCTTGATCAATCTACATCATTCTACATAAATACTTTATGAAATATATTAATCTATGTAAATACACTATTAGTTAAACGGGATTAAATCCGAATGTCCCATTACATGACATTGATAAAACAGCACTCTTTCCCATTCTGAAAGATCTATCCGATGTCTCATTTCAGAGGCTGACTGAGCCTTGCATCAAAGATGTACCAAGAATGTGTGAATGTTAAACTTTAGGTGCAATTAAATTGTTGACTAATTTTGGAGGGAAAAAAAGAGATAAAAGTGAGGTTAAATTTGAATAAGGGTGTTGTATTGTAAGCCAGAAATATTGATGAGCATCTTATATGAACATTTGGGGTTTCAGTTTCAAAACTTATAAGAATAAATTATTGCACCAAATGCAAAAACCAAACACTATGTAATAAACATAACCTAAAGATAAAATACATTTTATACCGTTGTAGAAACATTGTCAGTAAATATAAAGCATAGCTCACTTGTTTTCAATAATTACCTGGTTGAATTTTTGACTGTTCTTCGTGCTTAGATTATTTTGATAACTAATTTTCTCTGTACAGATTCCTCATTTATTTGTGTAGTTAAAAACGGTAAAAAATTAGCAATTTTATTTTTATTATGTTTTTAATTATGAATAATAAACATAATGAAATCACCGACCTTATTGTTCTATGACTGCTGAACACATAAATATCAACGTTACAATTAAATTAATTTATTTACAAATTCACTTACAAAAACAATATCCATAATTGGCGTTGAATTACAGTTACTTTAATCTAAATTTTCTGTTGTAAAACTTTGCCTTTTGTCAGACAACAACATTTTATAAACGTAAAAAATCTCTCTACGAATCCCGAAGTAATAACGCATAATTAAACTAGCAATATTTGTCATGCTGCTTTCTTTAGATATAAATACATCTTCCCTAATCAGCACACTCCACGCGGTATTCAAAATGTGAAAACCAGGATTTGTTTTCAATATATTTAATCAAAACCCTAACATTATTCCCAATATTTCTTACTGTTCACTTCAGCATTTTAACTGCTGAAAGTTGTAACGCTGATAAATGTTTCGTCTTATTTCGTTATTTATTTATATATTTGAAACAATGACAAAATGTAATTTTCCCTTGATGAGTTATGAAAAATCTTCTGCTGAATTAACGTGCTTGTGGTTCTATTTGCTTTTTCTTTCGACATTACACAGTTTGTCTGCAGTCTTACTCTGAATTAAATGAAACACAAATTAGTGTCACTAGAAAAAGTTGCACTGCTTCCTTGAAGCATGTAACACGTTGTTTGACTTGTGCGCTTTTTCAAATCAAACGTTTTTATTAACTCGCTTTCTTGTCTGTTCGGGTGGAATTTTGTAATTAATTTGTCATGCACATCTAAATGGGGTAGACACTTGAAAATTTGCACTTAGATCAGAAATGGATGACAATACAATATAATACGGTAATTATCATGGTTCAATGGTTCCACGGCTCGAAAATATGGTTCTGCAGTTTTGAAAGTAAAGCAGCGGCATATCAAATGAGAAGGTTTTAAAAAACGTAAGACTGAATAGTAAGAACACATTTCTGTAGTTTCGTTAATAACGCATAAAATATAGAAATTATAATAATCTGTATTTAAAAATAAGAACAGTTGCTATGATGGCTGTATTATATTTATTAATATAATAAATAAATTATAGTGTAACTTGATTTATATTTAATTTCAATTGAATCTAAAATGATTAGAATTCTTTTTGTTATATTTTGATAACAATACAGTCGTCATGGCAACTATTCAAATAAACAGCGCGATGTCGAACGCGCATTCCAAGAAACGCATGGCTCAAGCGCGATCAGCTGAGACGATGGAAAAACGTTCTTCTCGACTCGCTAATGACACGCAACGACATGCTAAATATTTTGGTAACAATACAGTCACCATGGCAACTTTTCAAATAAAAACATAAAATTTCAATTCTCACAATTAAATCCTTACAAATAGCATTTAATAAATCTGATTTCTATTACATAAATTCATTGCGCTAGTGTTAATATGTAACATGGGTATTAATAATGCGTTAATAATTTCAACTGTGTAAATAAGTAGTGAATTAGTATTATACTTAATATAATATAATGAGTTACATACATTCTCACCTTAACTCACCACGCATATCGGCAAATCCAATTCTCGCAAGGATATTGCTTTTTTGTTTTCCTACTACCTATTAACTGCTCAATAAAACCAATAACTCCCTATAATTAAATTATTACAAGGTCTTTGAACCAAACCCACATGATATTTAAAAATATCTATTTCATTGCTGTATGAAAAAATAATGAATATATTTGGAAATAAAGATTGGTATCTATAGGCTCTAAAACCAGTACATAGTGGGAAAGATAAGAATTGTATCAATAAAAGTTATACCAAATGTTTGCATTTTATATAAAATGTGAAAACATTTAATTTAAGCTTAACCCTAGAATAAAAAAGAAACCAAACAGACATTTAGGCTAAAATCCACGGTCTATAAGCGAGAGATGTTAGGTACGAAGATATTGCAAGTGTATTCTTTATCATACTGTTATTTGAAAGTTTTAAGAAGCTGTTTTTTAAATAATAAAGTGACACACACTCTTCCCTCTCCAAAATGATAACAGTAATAAGTAATAATTGAAAATATTACTAAAACGATCGACGGTGTTTCAGCAACATACAACCGCATGCAAGCATTTTGCAAAACATTTGGTTCTTATGCGTGCCATGCCATAGCTACTACCGTTGTTTGATTGGGTCTAGATTATGCGAAACATAGGTCCAAATCTTATGTAGATCTGGATCTTGAGCGAGGTTTCAACTACTGGGCTTTACTTCAAATTAAGAAGGAATGCTTTAATTGTTCCTGTTTACCGAAGTTGCACACAGGGACGCTCGCTGCACATAAACCCGGGGTGTATAACTTTACTATTGCGGAATTAAATCGCAAGTTTATAGAATCTTAATAATTAGAATTAACGCTCATATGTGAGTGAATGAACTACAAGAGAGAGAGACAGAGAGAGAGAGAGAGAGAGAGAGAGAGAGAGAGAGAGAGAGAGAGAGAGAGAGAGAGTTTAATATGAATATCGCAGCAATGCTCCTCTTAAAAAAAAAAAAGTAGTTATTTTACTCTTCATAGGACAAACTTATGATGGTCATTTGTTTAAAGTTTGGAAGCCTGTTTGTACAGAAAGCATTGTACACTTCCTATGTTTTAAAATTAATTTGTCTCAAACTAATATTTGGAGTTAGTCAACCGGGTTTTTAATTTAGAAATTCTCTTCCAATGGTCACAAAGAAAAATAATTTGAATGTAAAATTTATATAATGTTCATTTTCTTTACATTCAATTCACATAAATAAAAATTACGTAACTTCTTCAAGAATTCAAGATGTTGCGTGTCATCAAGCAACATCTTAATATTAACGAATCAACTAATTATTGCTGTTGAAGTGGGTATGCAATAGAGCATTATTACTTCAAAAACAACATTGTTTGATATTGAAGTGAATTCAAGTTTTACAATATTTAATACATATGACTGTGTTGTCATTAATATATTGTTTAACTAGATTCTTTTAAAATATTTTATTCAACTTTTGTTTCACTGCAATTATCTAACAGTCTTTTATTCAACTTTGTAACGCAACAACAATCAATTTTCCTAAAACTGGAAACAAGCTTTCCTGGAAACGAGGTGACGTTTCAGGTGGTGCACACACATAATGTCTATGAGCAAGATCTCCCCTACCCCGATCTTCGCAAACTCGCCATTGACATTTGCAGCGGTGTTAAATAAAGAGGTTAATTAAAATATGTATGTATAGTGGAAGGAAAGATTTGGAAAAAGAAATTTTGATTTGATTGTTTTGGATTCTCAGAGGTAATGTTATTTCTTCCTCTCCGACGATTGGTTTCCGCTGACTCACAGTTTTGTTACGGCTGTTGAGACTCTGCTGCTGGATACCTTTATGGTCCTGTGACCATAGGGGAAGGAGTATATGGAGATTGATAGGATTTTTCGTTATGGAAGATGAAACACAATTCATAAACTATTGCACATAAAATGTACTGCACTGTACTAATAAAGCTTGTCCGCTCAATATTCTTCCAAAATTAACTACAGCTTTCCACTAACTGAACTGAACTGAGAAAGCCCTTCCACTGATATTGCCCCGCTGAATACTCTTGCAAAACTGACTACAGTTTCCACTAACTGAACTGAACTTATAAAGCCCTTCCAGTGATATTGCCCCGCTAAATACTCTTGCATAACTGACTACAGTTTCCACTAACTGAACTGAACTTACAAAGCCCTTCCACTGATATTGCCCTGCTGAATATTCTTGCAAAACTGACTACAGTTTCCACTAACTGAACTGAACTTAGAAAGCCCTTCCACTGATATTGCCCCGCTAAATACTCTTGCATAACTGACTACAGCTTTCCACTAACTGAACTGAACTTAGAAAGCCCTTCCACTGATATTGCCTCACTGAATACTCTTGCAAAACCTGACTACAGCTTTCCACTAATTGAACTGAACTTAGTTTCCACTAACTGAACTGAACTTAGAAAGCCCTTCCACTGATATTGCCCCGCTGAATACTCTTGCAAAACCTGACTACAGCTTTCCACTAACTGAACTGAACTGAGAAAGCCCTTTCACTGATATTGCCTCACTGAATACTCTTGCATAACTGACTACAGCTTTCCACTAATTGAACTGAACTTAGAAAGCCCTTCCACTGATATTGCCCCGCTAAATACTCTTGCAAAACCTGACTACAGCTTTCCACTAACTGAACTGAACTGAGAAAGCCCTTTCACTGATATTGCCCCGTTGAATACTCTTGCATAACTGACTACAGCTTTCCACTAACTGAACTGAACTTAGAAAGCCCTTCCACTGATATTGCCTCACTGAATACATTTGCAAAACCTGACTACAGCTTTCCACTAATTGAACTGAACTTAGAAAGCCCTTCCACTGATATTGCCTCACTGAATACTCTTGCAAAACTGACTACAGTTTCCACTAACTGAACTGAACTTAGAAAGCCCTTCCACTGATATTGCCCCGCTGAATATTCTTGCAAAACCTGACTACAGCTTTCCACTAACTGAACTGAACTTAGAAAGCCCTTCCACTGATATTGCCTCACTGAATACTCTTGCAAAACCTGACTACAGCTTTCCACTAATTGAACTGAACTTAGAAAGCCCTTTCACTGATATTGCCCAGCTGAATATTCTTGCAAAACTGACTGCAGCTTTCCACTAACTGAACTGAACTTAGAAAGCCCTTCCACTGATATTGCCCCGCTGAATACTCTTGCAAAACTGACTACAGCTTTCCACTAATTGAACTGAACTTAGAAAGTCCTTTCACTGATATTGCCCCGCTGAATATTCTTGCAAAACTGACTGCAGCTTTCCACTAACTGAACTGAACTTAGAAAGCCCTTCCACTGATATTGCCCCGCTAAATACTCTTGCAAAACTGACTACAGCTTTCCACTAACTGAACTGAACTGAGAAAGCCCTTTCACTGATATTGCCCCGTTGAATACTCTTGCATAACTGACTACAGCTTTCCACTAACTGAACTGAACTTAGAAAGCCCTTCCACTGATATTGCCTCACTGAATACATTTGCAAAACCTGACTACAGCTTTCCACTAATTGAACTGAACTTAGAAAGCCCTTCCACTGATATTGCCTCACTGAATACTCTTGCAAAACTGACTACAGTTTCCACTAACTGAACTGAACTTAGAAAGCCCTTCCACTGATATTGCCCCGCTGAATATTCTTGCAAAACCTGACTACAGTTTCCACTAACTGAACTGAACTTAGAAAGCCCTTTCACTGATATTGCCCCGCTAAATACTCTTGCATAACTGACTACAGTTTCCACTAACTGAACTGAACTTAGAAAGCCCTTCCACTGATATTGCCCCGCTGAATACTCTTGCAAAACCTGACTACAGCTTTCCACTAATTGAACTGAACTTAGAAAGCCCTTCCACTTATATTGCCCCGCTAAATACTCTTGCATAACTGACTACAGTTTCCACTAACTGAACTGAACTTAGAAAGCCCTTCCACTGATATTGCCCCGCTGAATATTCTTGCAAAACTGACTACAGCTTCCCAATAATTAAACGGAACTGAGAAAGCCCTTCCACTGATAATGCCTCGCTGAATACTCTTGCATAACTGACTACGGACCGCAAAATTGCAAATTAAATAAACGTGGTCTACGCGACTTTTTACATGTAGATACCAACTCAAGCTGATAGCTTCTTCCCTTGAAGAGGTTATCAGACTGTCTTTTCATCCCTGCAGTCGCTATATGTTTTATTATGCCTACCCTGCTTTACAATCGCTAACAGAATACCAATAAACATCTTGGTGAAGAATTTCCTCCAGAAAATATCGGTTTTCCATGTCCTTGCGCCTTCTATACACATATTATTACAATAGGCAACATAACTTTCCAGGTCAGATTTTATGGCTGGGGTAGCTTTCTGCGCACATGCGAGAAAATAACATTTTATACACAGTAATTCATAATTTGTACAGAAAATAAATGACATTACGCTCATAATATAACGAAGTTACATAAAAGTACTCTAATTAAATATGGGAGTGGCAGCTCATAAATACTGTCTCATACTTCCTATAGATAATAAATAATTTTTATGGGTAGCTCAAAACAGCAACTTTCTAGAGAAGTTTCCACGTTTTAAGTAAAAGTTATCTTAAACAGCATTCGTCATGTCAAGTTCTGAGTGGCAGCAAAAGACCTTAACGACGAGAAAATAAAGAAAATGAACAGACTAGTTTGCGTCACTTCATCATTTGCGTTTTAAACTTTTTGTGAATTGCATACGTAAACACATAAAAGAATTTTAATTCTACGGTTCTACTCTGGCATGCTGACCACGCAATGAAATATCACGTTCCTAGCTAGTTTCTGTGAAAATGTTCGCTTGTTTTCACAGTTATGCAATTGTTTTTAGCTGATAGGGTATCGCGATGGAATGTGATTTTTATTGAATATTTATTTCCTTTTACACTCTTATCAAAGCTAATTAGTGATTCAAGATTAATAGCTAGCTATGTGACATGTCATAAATTAGGAAATATTTATTTGAAAGCTTTCAAGATTTGACATAATTACACACAAACGGATAGTAAAGAGATTTCAGTGGTTTTTTTTTTTTTTTTTTTTTCCTGCTGAAATATACAATTAACAGCAATACAAAGTTTCTACCACCCATACGCAAAATTAAAAAGAAAAGGAATTGTAAACTAAATAATAATAACTTCATTTGCAGAAATGCAATCGTTTGGTAACTTTTAAAATGCAGAAATTAAGTCTTTATTTTATAGGAACTAAAAAGTAATTCATAAAGTAATATGAACTTTGGGTTTATTATAGTACAAATATGACCTCAGGTGATCTTTCAGTCAATATCTTAAGTTTGTTTTTCCGTTGTTTTGTTTATTAAACTGCAGGAGTATTAAGGGGAAAAAAGAGGGCATAATCCACTGGCTCCTAACAAAATCTCTATTTGCCTTCTTGGGATAAGAGAAACTTCACCGAGTAACCAACACTAACCTCAAAATTCAGGACAGATCCTTTCTTTGCATAAGTAGGGAAGACAGGCGGTAATGTGTAAGAGGTAGAAATGTCTTAATCCTAGGCTTTAAATGTACACATGCCACAAAATATTCCTTTACAGTCTTCAGCGGCTCAAATGCACAAAATATGTTCACTTATTTTGTATTTGAGGTGTATGCTATGAAATGGAACTGCCAAAGATAGCGAAATCAAAAAGTAAAATGAATTATAATAATACATACTTGTTCCTCGTGTTACAAGAGGAACCGAGCTCAAAAGCAAACATGAAAAATTAGTGAGTTGAACTCAATGTCAACTCACTTACGGCCAGGCATTGGAGTTCCGTATACGAGCGGAAGGAGGCATTTGAAATACGCATACCGGAATCGGTGGATTACGTTATGCTGTATGGTGAAGGTGAAGATGAGGATGAGATGATGGAGTAACCATTGAATGAATGGAAGGGGAAACCGGACTACCCGGAGAAAGCCTGCCCAGCGCCACTTTATCCAACTCAAATCCCATTTGCGTCCTCTGGGATCGAACCAGGGTCACTTGGTTGGGATCAGCAGTCTAACCACTCGGCCACGCTGAGATGTTTTTTCTGTTTATAAATTTCGTTTCTTTCTCTTTTAATACCAACAGTTATAAATATACAATCTAATCTCTCTGTGCAAGGATAAAATAAAATATTTATACAAAACATTTTAGCATTAGGCTTTGATTAGTCGACTATTATCTTAAAAAACTGAAGTTCTTTTTTTATTGTTATGACTTGTTACTTAGGGCAGGTTTTATGATCTTTAAGGCTTGTAGCAACTTTAACGGATTTCCAAGATTATCAACTTCTATAGCTGCTAAGAGAAAAAATATTTAATATTTAAGGTTGTGACTACGTTACTGCCCTAGGGAATCCGTAGAATTCAGTTATTGGGTCTACGTTAAAATAAAGCAAGGATTTGGCAAGATTAACAACATTTATTGAATAAATATTCATCTAAATTTGAACGCAAATGTCGGAAATGTCGTAACAAGTTGAACAAATTAGGTTTGTGCATAGCACGTGAAATAATTAAGTGTAGTGTAAAGTAAGTTACAAAAATTACTTTAAAATAAAAACATTGACAGTAAAAATTTAAAACTCCTTTAAACATTTAAACTTTTTTATACAAAGAACACACGCTGCAATACATTCCACAACAAAAAGACAAAGAAAACTACCCTACTGGCTTGCCAATGTGTCTTCGCCTAGTAACAAGCATGTTTTGCAATATCATTAAATAAATAACAAGCAAGTCCAAGATTCTTTAAAGTCCTTTGCTAACAATCTTTTGTCCCAGTTCAGCCATGTGTCTGCTGTAACAATATATTATAATATTGCCCTAAAATTAGGTTAAAACGCTATATACAATTTACCTTTAAAATAAAAAAATATCAATAAAACCAAAATATGAGTCACCATAGTAGGCAAGAATTAGAATTTCTAAAGGTTATCCAAAACTACCCCATTCCCCCCATGAGAACGTCCTACCTATGACCTGCCACTACTCAAGCTCAGAAGGAAAAGACAAAATGGGCCCAATCCCAAGTAAAGCGTTTATACAAGGCGCGTTGTAACCGATCATATTAAGTTTCATGTGACGTCAGTATGCTCATGTGACAATAGCTGGAAATGAACGAGGAAATATCGATCGGAGGAAACTTCTCGAGTGCCACGGCACATTGCTTTGGAAAAATAAGCTGTACAAAACATCAATATCCAATTGGGATTAAGCAGAAATAATCGGCTAGCTAAATGTATTCTTAACACGAACAATTTTAATATATTTTTTACTATTGTAACATCATAAAGTTCAATGTTTTGGTGAAATATAACATTTCGAAGTTAATAATTTTCATATAATAATATGTCGATTCTCGAACCCTTTTAAATAGTTTTCTGAACAATAGCTCAGATAGATACCACTATATCTTAATGAATATAATAATTTTTAAAACATAGTCATTACTCCCTACGTACCTAAAAATAATATAGAAATCCAAAAATATGGTTTACGAATGTAACACACTCCAATATATGGTATAGAAACAGATAACTTAGTGGGTCCTGTATATGGTACAGATATACGATGTATTTTACAATGATACAAAGTTGGCGTTATCCTATAGCATAAGTTCAGCAATCGAGTTATTAGCAAAGGGAATGAATGAATGAACAGTGTTTAACGCCCGTTTTTGCTACAGAGGCACCACAGGC
The DNA here is from genome assembly GCA_030762175.1 of Metallyticus violacea. Lineage (NCBI taxonomy): Eukaryota > Metazoa > Arthropoda > Insecta > Mantodea > Metallyticidae > Metallyticus > Metallyticus violacea. Next base: position 106,505,305 of record CM060842.1, read on the forward strand.
GATGCATGAAATGAAATGATATATTGTGAAAGGATTTATTTTTAAGGAGGGAAGAGTTCCAGGCCTAAGATTAGGGTACCTCCCCGACATTTGCCATTTATGAGGACTGAGGAAAACCTGGAAAAAACCTCAGTCAGAGAGGACGATCCTGGCGGGATTCGAACCCCAGACCTCCCGCTCACGAGTCCGCGATTTAACGACCTCGGCCACCCGTGGCGGTTTTTTTATTAGCAAAGGAACATGTTTGATTTCTTTCAGTTAAACTGTACCTATAATACTTGCTCCTGTGACCGCGGTTTTCTTTCTTATGTAAAATATGAGAACACATTTGTACTTCATGCCAATTCCGAGAAATACTTAAAAGATTTTACCTGAAGCTTAACTTTAGCACACCTTATATATCTGAGGGGCGTCAGTCATAAAAGATGGTAACTGACAATTTTATCAAAAAAGAGATTTTGGTACTAGCACATTCTATGATCTTCGCAGAACACATTTTAAGAGTTTTTCTGAAAAATTTTAGTTTTAAAACAAAAAATGTCTATTGTATATGGCAAGAGTGTTTTGTTTTCCTGAAGAACTAGGCATCTGCTCAAGGTGATGACTAAAAGAAAATTGTTTGCAGAAGACTATTAAAAGTAGAATAGAATTCGAATGTTTAAGATGTAATTGAAGGGTGCAAATATATAAATCATGAAGAGTATTATCATTGATGCTACAATCTACAATCATTAAATGTTGGTAATTATTTATAAATCCCCCCCCCCTCAAAATTAAGAGAAACATGGTCCCTCTTTTTGAAAGCTTTAGCTGTATAAGAAGGGATCTGTTGAAGTTACCACATTACTCACTCAACGTGGTATAATGAATAAATAGAATTTAAATATAAATTAAATGTAATTAATTTTTGATTGATTTATTTATGGACGCTCTTTAACATCTCAGGTCATCAGCGTCCCATTCAACTCAGGGCGTGAAACGGCCGACAAATTTTGCTCAGAGGCTTCTCTTTCAGGCTTGAGGTTTTTTTTCGTGCCGTAAATATACGATACGGGACCCGCGGCTTTACTTCCCTTCCGAAGGAAGCCATACTTAGGATTTTTACGCCCGAAAAAATCCATCGGTCCTGGCTGGGTTCGAACCCGCGATCTTGGGTTTAGGAGGCAAGTATGGTAACCACTACACCACCAGGACCGACGTAATTAATTTAGTAAAATAAAATATTATATACAAAATTGTTGTATTGTTTGAATATAATGCAGAAATAAGTCAGTTCAGGCTAATTTAAAAATTAAACTAAAATATTACAAGATATGCTTAGTCTATTTAGATTTCAGAAGTGCACCACGGGTACTACAAAGAGCTGAAATAGAACTTAGTGCAGGTGATGAGCATGAAAGAGAAACTAGGTTAAAAAAATATTAACTGATTCAAATGGTTTTAACTTCAACTTTGTAGCCGTTCGAATAGAGGAATAAAAACTTCCCATTTGCTAATAAAGACTTCGAAGTGATGTATTAGAGGAACGTTCTGGAGCTTGTCCAGTGTTATCTAACGCGTCTTCTGCAAGTGCTGTACAAGATTGTGTATACTTTTTAGCAAGAATACTTCCGTTTCACGAAATTTATTTACCAATCTGTGTATCGATCTTCGACTTGGAGGTTGAATATCTGTATAATCTGTATAATCTGTATAATCTGTACTTATTCTGTCGCCTAATGAACACGTTCATATATTCCTAGAAATAAACTCGTACTAACCTCCTCTCCGGTTCCCCGGCCGACTTTCAAGCGCGTAAATGAGACGAGAACTGCAGACCTCGGTCAACTGCGACCGACTGCACGTGGAGCGATACCGCGAAGGAAAAATCACACAGTATAAAATAAATGTACAATACTTTTTTTATTTATTTCGTTAAAGTCAACATGCCCAAAATATGTAGGAACTAGTTCAATACATGACAAGCATCACCCCTTGATCTGGCATAATTTACTAATAAATGATTTTATCTTAAAATGTACTTTGCCAATCGTTATAGCATTGTTAACGCTCGTTTGACTTTCTCATTATCGATAGGAATGGTGAGTTTATGCTATATGATAATATGTATCAAAATTAATTTCAGTTTCTTTCTTTACTTTGTTAACTCACTAAATTTTCAGCTGATAAAAATCCAGCACACAAATTCTTTTATGAAGTTGTTTTAAATTTCGGTAACTTTTCATTAAATGGTGACACAAATCTGCGCTAATTGGCATAATTCTTGTAGCCGTCTACCATGCGCAGTTAAAGTTTGACAAAACATTCAAGTCATCCACTGCACAACTGCCATAAAAATGACACAACGAGTTTGTGTACTGATTAACCATTTTTATTGGAAAAAATGAACGACATGCAGATCAAAGCCAGTTGGTAAAGTTCTTGTACACCGTCTTTGAGGCCTGTTTGTTTGCATGCATGCACCAAAGATGAAACACCCTTCCGATGCCCTTTTGATATCATCGAGAAGGATGTCATTAAACAAATCCAAGGTAATGCAATGAAAGGGTTTAAGTATGCGAGACAGTAAAGAATGTAGGTATCTCAACTGAACCAGTTTCAGATTATCACCTGCATGAAAAAGTATCATCAGGTGACAGGTATGTTCCATAAGTTTAGGCCGGACCAAGTGCAATGATTGGAAAACCTTTAGCCCAAGAAATATCCTTACCTTAGACTGACCTACGTAGAGAAGAGTGGCAGTACCAGACTAGTTCTATGGCTTTCTACAAAGGTATCCTCAAATTAGCGTCAGGAAGCTTGAAGGTAAAAGCGTAAATGGAATTGCAGGATTTGATAAAGCTAAAGTAAAAGTGCGTTACATAAATATTGAAGCAGTTATGAGTAAACTTAATGTCCCTGCATCCAAATTCTACAATCTGATGAAACGGGTATTAGTAATGTGCACAAATATTGTGAAGCTAAGACGACAGGGTTTGAAATACTATCTTCTTACAGGAAATCCTGTTGATATGAATGACGTGTCTACCGAAGTTGAGAAGAAAGACATTTTATCAAGCAATCTTCCTCCTCGAAAAAGAAAATCAGCACTGAAAATATTTCAACCTTGTCTATCTTCCACAATAAAAGAAATTGTACAAACATCATTCAGAAATGCCCACATTTACTCCGAAGAAAAAGCAAAGCAGAAGGTGAGAAATGAGAGATGTTGCCAAGAATAAAATAATATGCCCAAGATAAAACTCCATTAGAAGTAACAATGCTTCTATTAAAGCAAAAGCTCCTGCAAGAAAAAAAGCTTTGAGTGCTGTTATCAAACGATGATATTGATGAAAATTGCATTTTGGTGACATCATTATACGTCTTATTAGCAAATAATTAGGAAAAACAATGAATTGTGGTACCGTGTACTGGTGCTTAAATTGGACCCATGCCGAATGCAGCGACTATGAAACAGCTGATGATTTTATATGTTATTTCCTTCATAAAATATGTTTGAAAATAAACAATAATACAAGGTATTTAATATAGCCTATTTCTAATAAATGTTTTTCTTGTTCTAAATATTATTTAAAACGTTATTTATTGATTTATGGCAGCATTAAATGATTTGTTCTTAAGATGGCGCCATTCCTCCATCCTTCCCTACTGATTTTTGCTATACATTCTTTGATTTCAATGACCTGTACCTCAGAATGCGAAGAGATGTGGATAATAATAATAATAATAATAATAATAATAATAATAATAATAATAATAATAATAATAATAATAATAATAATAATAATAATATCCGTTTTTCCCTTGTTCTGCAAAATGTTCTACTTTTTACCTTAACCTCAACTATGTATTTTCTATTTCTTTCTTTGTCTTTTCCCTGTGTTAACATAACAATGGCATCAGATTTCTTATGTATTTAACATATTACTCTAATTTTGTGATTCATATTTTTCGATTGTTGCGGAGAATAAAAATCCGTTAGATTGTGCAACTGCCTTTCCATTTTTAAAAAACTTTCTCCTTAATCAATAGTTGCAGACAGCGTGATTAGTGTTAGTTACATAGTGCTAAGTGGAAGCTGTTGAAGTTAAGTGTTAATTACTGAAGTAAAAGAAGTTGTATATTATTTAATATAATTGTGCATCTTTTCTCTTATTGATGGAATGCCTCCTTGAGGGGAATGTATCTTTAATTCAGAATTTCAATCTCTTTATTCATTTCTTAAGAGAGGGAAAATGGACAGTCACTGCCAATTTGTTCAGCTGACTTCTCGACTGCTAAGTGGAAAGTCTGAAATAAATAACATGACATCAAGCTGCAAAATTCATGTTCGTTATCGGTATGAAGAGCTATTTTCATTCTGAAGGCATGACAAAAAGTTTGTTTGTTCCCTAATGTTATTTTCTTTATATAGAAATTATGGGGATTATATATTCCCTATTCTGTGTAGACACTGAAGGCATTTACCATGCTTACTTAGAAACTGGATGAGAATAAAAGTTTAAAGGATATATTTTGTGTGTTGCCTGGAGTGAACGTTGAGAAGAAGAGTATTGTATGGGAGGCTTTAGGAGGTTCCACAGTTTTCTGTAGTAGTCTAACATCTTTCGTTTACAAAATGATTAGGGGAGAGTTTTCAAATTTGTGAGTTTGTCTATGAAGTGATGCTTCCTGGACTAAAAAACCCTCCCGTTCGTTTCCATACTGCCTAGCTTGTCCTCGAATCCAGTAAAATGTGTGTTAGGAGAGGTTGAAGAGCCTTTCTGATCTGGATGACTGGCTTTAGGATTGTTAGATTTACTTGATGAAATTGCTTTGGAAGCAGTTTGTGAGTCAACGTTGATTGCACACTAATAATTAGCTGTTATATTGTGTTGTATCTAACTTATTGCCAGCTGTATGCTTTGTGTTTCTTCTTAAAATATTTACATTGCAAATTTAGGTTTCCTTATTTGGAAAATGCTTTAGACTTTCTAGAGTAGACAACTACGGCCGTCCCAACGTTGTCATCTGTTTAGGATTCATCTGTATATAGTGTAATTCTCTTCGATGCCGAATTCTGAAAATTCCGTAATTATGATGAAGTTTTTGAGTTGTCCTTTTCTTCCTGGGATAACGGCGCAAGTTTTCAGGTCTCCACTCCTAAAACTTTCGTTGTCGTAGTTCTATTTGAAAGGAGATGACGTCAAATCTTCGTTTGGTTAGGATCGTATGATTTTTGTAATTGGCATCAACGCCTTATTTATAACTTGTCGAAGGTAATGGTTTTGGCCGCTTTTGGGATTCGCAAGGAATAATCCTGTTAGACTGTTTGAAAAGGTGTAAAACGATAACAGACGCCTATTTTGAAACATTGTTGGACGACAAATTGGCACATAAAACGGGTTCTTTCAACAAAGACAACGCCAGTTGCAATGGCAAAAGTGTGCGAATTGGACTTTGAATTCATTCCTCTTCCACCCTAACTCCCGGCTGAGCCTCTAGCGACTTCTTCCTTGAAAATTGGAAAAATTGTCAAGAGGATATGGTGGGTGCCATTGATGGCGATTACAGGGAGTTTGAAAAAGCCAATTTTTCATCAGAATGAAAACAATGGAAACTCATTAAACAAACCCCATAAGTAAACAACATAGCAAACTAACATTCTTGACCTTCATTAAGGATTTCTCTCAGCTGCAGAATATTACGTAACGAATCATTCCAGTAGTCTTCAATCTTTTTTCACTACGATCCACTGGACCCATAAGCAAAATTGCATGACCCAACGAAATCTCCCACAAAAATAAATACGTAAATAAAAAGTAATTATAAAGTGAATAGTACGGACGTGCTTTCAGTTGCCAACATAAGCATTACATTTTTCACAAGCCAAAAGAACGATAACCTCAGTACTAACTCAAGGTCGGTCAGGATTGTTCATTATGACGAACCACCTATGCCATTTTTTTTAACTTCACTATCAAGAATTGTAGTTTCCTAAACCTTTTAAAACAAAATTTGCGATGCATTGAGCTGCGTCCGTATGTTTCATGCAAAGTAGTGCATTATTTAGGTCAGTGTGTGTTTCCAGTTCTGTTGTTGGTGAAGGTCGTGAAGGCAGAATATCCCAAAAATAAAAGTATTCAAATGGAGGAGACTGCAGAACAATGGGAGGCTCGTCATCTCCATAGAGAATGAATACATCTAGCTACCTGAACAGAACTGGTTCATCCAGGCGACATACGTAACAACACATGTGCTTTATGGTCCAGCAATTCGCTCAGCACCTTCTAGAGTTACGATGTCTCCATGGTCACCCCACGGAACTGTATCTTGTCTTCTCGCCTCATGCCTGCTGAAAATCAAGTGTTTCTTTGTTTAGAGGCAGAACTAAAAATAGCAGCTTTGCACAGCGTTTAGTAACGTTCGTGAAATCACAGTCAATAAACAACTGCGGTTATTGTCATCTCTGCATGTGTAGCATACTGCATCAGGCAGTTGTCCAATTTGGTTTAGTGGTGCATTTTCTTGCTTGTAGCAAAAAGGTAAACTACAATCACCAATGGCTCGTGTTAGGTACTAGAAGACAACAATACATAGATTGCACACCAGTGTAACAATTTCAATGTGAAATTCTGTATAACTTTTAGAGTATATTTTGTGATCTTTATTTATTTATTTATTTGGTTTATTTACGGAGATTCTTTTAACTTCTCAGGTCATCAGCGTACCATTCAATTCAGGGCGTGAAATGACCTTTAAATTTTGCTCAGAGGTCCATTCTTTCAGACTTGAGGTTCTTTACTGTGTCTACCATAAACCTACAGCATGAGGCCCATAGTTTTACTTCCCTTCCGAAGAAAGCCATAGAATTTTTACGTCCGAAAAAAATCCATTGACCATGCCGGGATTGAACCCACGATCTTGGGTCTACGAGGCAAGTATGGTTACCACTAGATTACTACGACCGACTTTGTGATTTTTAGTGCTCTGCAAGCATTAGAGAGCGCTATTTCTCTTATTTCAACTTTTAGCTAAAGTACGAACTAATTTTTTGCAACTCTTTTTTCAATGTTTCTCTTTCAACTAGCAAGACATTCATGACAATGGATGAATTAAGAACGACACAAGTGACCCCGGGGTTCTTTGGCACCAGAAACAACTTTGCATTCGCCTTCTAAAGGCAAAGGAAAACTTCCCAAAAAGCTCACCCATGCAATTTGACCCTAACAGATATCGAAATTGTGCCCTCCGTTTTTTGCAGCTGGTAGCGAAGAAAACGCCTTTGCCAAATTGGCAAAAATGTAAGCATTCTTTTTTTTTCTAAAATTAACTTATTTATTGTGTGTTATCTGTATCGAAATGAGCTAATTTCTACACAGATTATTATTTTGATTCACATTTTTCATTTAATCTGTACTTGGATATATCATTTCGAAGTTTGATGTTTAGTGTTGACTTTAATATCGAATATTTAGTTTGTCCATAATTTACATTTTGAACTTGCTTCTTTATGATCGATATCACTCATATCGATCAATTTCGCAAAAACGAAACTGTTCTTCATTTGTTTATTTTTGTAGTTATGGCGATCGCTGCAGGTTTTTGTTTCCCACTATTTCAGATGGTGCTCACACTTCCATTTCGCCAATATCACTAAACTAGAGCGTTTCTAAATAAATGCATAGCTTTTACCTGTCGTGAAAAAACAGTGCATACATCTCTCACATTATTGCTATTATTTTTATGAATTGCGTCATACCTCGATGTGTACTCGTATTTTAATAGCTATCATTACATGATCGTGGCATAATTTACTATAAACAATGCGCAAACTATTATATAAATATACCGAATTAGTCCTCTCATCCTGCGAGTTGGTAAATTACACAGATTATCCCGTAAACACCATCTCATGCATCTTATCGATTTCGGCTGAATTGGTTGCTTGGCATATTTTGCTCGTGTTGCGCTGTGCACGCGCTGGGCTTTAGCAGTGAGGCTCCGGGGTTCAAGTATTGAACCATGCCTATTTTTGCTTTGTTTTCTGGCACGGAAGAGAGAAATAATACTTATTCGTAATTTTTATTTATATAAAATCCTAATTATGTACATTTGATTTAAATCGAAATTACTGTAAGAATCTGCTTTAAGTAAATGCGAATAAATTTTCATTATTGTGAAACGACAACTTAAGGCATTGAACGATATTGTACTCTTTTTAGATATTCTTACAGACAAAAAGATAAAAATAGTTCTGGAGTAATAGGTACACAGTAGATAAAAGGACGGTTCTTTATAGGAAGATTATGTGAGAGTACCAGCATTTCCCATAGATTGTAAAATGCAGGCTTGCCTAGTTCCCAATCGGCAGGATAAGAAAACTCACCTGGTATACACAATAAAAAACATATCTGCTTCACCGCCATCCAAAAACATTCTTGAGATCCGAACCTCAGAAACAAATTTCCATGCCACCAACAAACACCATAATGAGGGTATCGTATGTTGAATGCAACGCGGGAGAACGGCGGTGCTTCACAGAGATGTTGCGAAGTGGTCTGCGACTAGTCGCGGTATTATACACATCCTTATACAAGCTTTTTGTCCATTAATTGACGAACAGCGAGTAAATGGCCTCAAGTTAGAGCTTGGGGAAAAGATGCTGAAGAGACAAACAGTTAAATTATGAGGAGGAAAAATGTGAAGGAAATGTAAGTAACGATTATGAGAATGAATTTATTGTGTTGATTTATACACTGGCGAACACTGCGTGAGGTGTGCCATAGTGAATGTGCTGGTATTCCCAAAAATGCAAAACGATTCATTTGTGAACTGTATGTTGAATATACTTATAAATATTTATAATTTGTAAACTGCATAGGTATATGAAGTGTTTTAAAAAAGCAAATTAGATGGAACGATACAAAAACCATGAAGAATGAATTAAACACAGTATTTTCAATATTAATGATAGAATAGTAATGATGTTTCTTAAAAGTAATATTGTGTGTAGTTTTGTATTTTATTTTTGTCTATTGCAACATATTATGTTCAGTTTATTGCGGTATGTAATTTCGCCCATCATTCAGGACAAAATACTTTTGGCATACACGTAAATTGCATTTTCTTCTGGTTACTGATTTATTAAAGTTAAGCGATTACGTAATAGTACGTGTATAGCACGGGAAACAAGAATTGTAACCACACGACTTTCAATTGTCAATGTAACTGTATGAAACATCTATCTAAAAAAAAATATGTCATTTTAGACACCATTCCGTATGAATTTGGACAGAATAAAAAAACATGTCAGTAAGTTACATGATTAAAACATCATAATATTACAATTTTATAATCTATTTTAGAACTCCTGACTAACCCGCTTACATTCTGCTCCTCCTTATAGGGTATATACTTGAAAATAATTTATTACTAAAACACAACTATTATATTAAATGCTCAATAGTTCTTGTAATTTTATTCTGTCCAAGTTCAAACAAATGTAACAACCAAGATTGCCAGGCAACGATAAAAAACAAAAGCTCTGGTAACAATTGAATCTTTTTAAAATATAAACAAGTGTTTTTAAATTTTCTCCTCGAACATTCGGGTGCTAATGACCTAAACAATTTTGCGTTGTTCCCTCATATCTAAATTTGCGTTTTTTTTTAATTAAATGTCTTTAAAACAGGTGGTAAGTTTTGAAATGAAAGCCCTATATACGCATCAATAATGAATAAAACGACAAATTCACAGTTCATTACCAGAAACATTACGTCTCTCACTGTACTAAGTGCAACAGGACTCCTGCCTGCACTACTATGTTCTCGATCTATTCTAATGGGATAGTCGTGTAAGCGAAAATCCCGCACTACGCTGTTATTTACTGAGACTTTCATACTTTTGTCTCCTGTTTCACGGTAGTAGGAACGTCGGCAGTCAAAGCGGTACCTCCCGGCGAAGCGGTTGTAATATCCGCGCAAAGTTCAAGTTTTCGCAATTACAATAAAAATAAGTACATACCTTATGACAGGAGATTTAGAAAATGTTTTCCTGCTACATCCACACATTTTTAATCATTTTTGTCATTCAGAGGCATCAGTTCATCTACCGAAATGAATTGTTTTCTTTCAATCCTTCTAATTCAACTTTCCATATATATAAAAACAACATACTCTCAAATCAGAGGACCGTACGGGTCATAATCCCATACTAATTGCCCTATCTTCAAACACTTCCTAAATGAAACTTAACAGACTCATTAGCTGTGGCACAGTCTTGCTCGAAATATCCAGATCGGCAGATTTTGCCATTCGTGCAAAAAACTGTGCATGTCATTCCTATATCTTTTAAAATGTATGATATTCTCATAAAGATAAGCCCTTTTCAGGGTTTTCTATACATACGTGTTATTTTGCGTCAAACATGGCCACATAAGTGAAATTATGTTTTACCAATAAAGAATATTAAGCATAGATACATTCATTATTTTACATTTAACTTTCCATAACAATCAAGTAAGAAATTTACCCAATTATCTACATCATTTACCTGCGATTCGTGGACAACAATGTCTTTATATGCGTTCAAATTTAAATTGACTCAGTTTCAGAAGATCGTTTCATGTGTGTGAATGACAAATTTCTAAAATGATGCCAGAAATGTGCGGATGTAGCAGAACATTTCCATCATCTCTTGTCATAAAGTACATGCTTATTTTAATTGTAATTTTTAGTTATAACTGCGAGATCATGAATCAGTGCCGCGGATATTACATCCGCTTCGTCGGGAGGTACTACTCTGAGTGCAAACCAGTAAGCTGACATGAAACAGACGACAAAACCATGAAAGACCCGATATTTCTCTCAGTTCACTATTTGTATATTTTAAAAAGGCACATTACAAATACGCATAAGAAATAACTGCCCACTCTCGTAGCTTAGAAACAGTGAATATGTCAACTGACGGAACCAGATTCGAAGAGACAACTTCCCTGGTTAGCTTTTACCAGAATTTTCTTTCACCCATAATATGCCAATAGACTATGGGTTGATTTTCCGTAGCTCTATGTGGCACTCTCATGCATTTCTGCCGCAGAGAAAAGATATTTTAACACACGTACGTTGTTAATTCTTCGTGATTTCCATTTCTGACCACTGTCCCTCACCAACATAACTTCGGGGTTTGCTGAGACACGCAGCTCTGCTCACGTACATCATCTAATGACTTCTTTCGAAAGATCATTCCATACACTTTTTAATTGTATATCTTAAGATTTTTTTGCGTTTCCCATGTTCGCGAGAAAAAAATTACCATGACTTATTCCTTATATGATTCCGGCCAGGACCGATGGATTTTTTCGGGCGTAAAAATCGTAAGTATGGCTTCCTTCGGATGGGAAGTAAAGCCGTGGGTCCCGTGTCGTACATTTACGGCACGAAAAAGAACCTCAAGCCTGAAAGAGAGGCCTCTGAGCAAAATTTGTCGGCCGTTTCACGCCCTGAGTTGAATGAGACGCTGATGACCTGAGCTGTTAAAGAGCGTCCATAAATAAATCAAGAAAAAAAAAATATTCCTTATATATATGAAATTTAAACAAAATCCTCAAATTTCGCCTCAATTTCTTTCGTATAGTCAACAAGATTGATGGATACACAATAGAGTGCTCCATCTGAGAAATGATTCCACTACAGATTTAGGCTGGGAAAAGGCAACATCAAATGCACCATTTGATGAATTTGGAAAACCAACAACCGATAAAATAATGCAAAAATCATTCAATAGTTTATAATTTTGTTCTGAAACATGTAGATAAAAAGCAGTCAGATAAAGTTGAATCAAGCTACGTGTCCTCTTATCTCCGCAATGTGGAACTGTATGCGTTAGCCGCCCACCCCCTCCCCCCAAAAAAACTATACTACTGCAATATTTGCCTATTAAAAGTTAAGAGACAAACCCAATTCAATTGCCATAAAGCATACATTCTGATACAACTAGCCCGAATTTCGAATTCAAACACTGGATTGCTAAATGCTTCAAGTTACATAAGTTGCTTATGTGAAACGAAAAATTTAGGAACTTCTAATGTATTAATCAACGGCAATCTTAATTTATCTTGCACAGAAAAGTTGAATGTTTAGTGCTAAAAAGGGACCGTATAAACATTTTTCCGACGAAATGCAATGCGTAGTTGTTTGAATTACTCTATTCGTAAGTGTTACTCAAATGTTTTTGCAACATGTATTGTATCTATTAAAAAGTAAGAATAAAATTATAAATGCTACTGCGTTAGTTAAAACCGTTTCAACATGCACCTGTTTTACCCGATAAAAGGTTTCACGGTCTAGGAAGCTGATGGAAGGTCAGCAGCAAACTTGAGAAAAATTGTGAGGATAAGTAATTTTAGTAGCAGTTCGTTCAGCAAGATGTGACCTTGATGAACACGCTTACCGTCACAACGAAACAAGAGACTTCTTTAACAAAATCTCTCGAGTCTAGACTGAATTAATGCAGAGGAAGGAGGCGGGGATGATCATTGCGGCCAAGGTAGTTCACTGGGGTATTTTTACACGCAAGTGTGTCTTCTTCTCGCACCTTCTTCTCTTTACAACTGCCACTGCACTGGCTGTAGTGAATGTCATACTCTTGGTTCAGGCAATTTGTTCAGCAAAGCATAATCGTAACAAGATAGCATACGCTTACTAAAGATGGTCAACAAAATTGATCTTTAGAAGAGCTAGTGTTAATAGTTAAGAAGAGTAAACGACATTATGTCTGTTTTAACATGACACATTAAAAATCATAACTAATCACTTGACAACATCCGGTATGCTACAGTCAACGTTGTCCTCCTTTTTTCAAATATGCCATGTTTAGGTAATATTAGAAAATATGTAATCCGTAATCGAAGGTCAAAAGATAGACTCTAAATGAAGACGCCCTCACTTTCGCTTCTTCCTTCTATAATGGGATACTGAAGAGATTAGAAGTCGGTCCTGGTGGTGTAGTGGTTACCATACTTGCCTCCTAAACCCGGGTTCGAACCCGGCCAGGACGATGGATTTTTTCGGGCGTAAAAATCCTAAGTATGGCTTCCTTCGGAAGGGAAGTAAAGCCGTGGGTCCCGTGTCGTACATTCACGGCACAAAAAAGAACCTCAAGCCTAAAAGAGAGGCCTCTGAGCAAAATTTGTCGGCCGTTTCACGCCCTGAGTTGAATGGGACGCTGATGACCTGAGATGTTAAAGAGCGCCCGTAAATAAACTAATCAAAGAGAGAGAGAGAGAGAGAGAGAGAGAGAGAGAGAGAGAGAGAGATTAGAAAAACTTGAACAGTTCCGACCAGTACAGCTGTGTCTGCGAGACTTTTTCATAGTAGGATCAAGTAAAAGCTGTGTAGATACCAAGATATCTGGAGTGGTTTTAGGATCACCAGAACTCTTAACTATGGAAGAGATGAAACTTATTCCTCAATTGTGTAATTTACCGCCATGGGTGGTCGAAGTCGTGAAGGCGCGGACTTGGAGCGGGAGGTCTGGGGTTCGAATCCCGCCAGGACCGTCCTCCCTGACTGAGGGTTTTTCCAGGTTTTCCTCAGTACTCATAAATGGCAAATGCCTGGGAGGTACCCTAAACTTAGGCCTGGAAAGTTTCCTTCCTTAAAAAAATCCTTTCCCAAAGTATCATTTCATCTCATGTATCATCAGTGTCCATTGCCTGTGGTGCCTCGGTAGTAAAAACGGGCGTTAAACACTATTAAAAAAAATGTGTAATTTGACAACATAGGAGATGCGGTCCATAATATTCCGACCTGATTGTTACGATACTCATGTTTTCTGAATGTGTGAACACTGCTTTTCCTTTCCCCTCAAGCCATTCATTTGCTTGACAAAGCTCATTTAAGTCAGATATAGTATGATACGAGGATCATACTGAAAGTTATAAGCAACCCATTGTTAAAATTCAAATTCCAACTATGTAACAAAAAGGACTGCAGGATCGTAATCTACAGACTTTACACCATACGCTGCCATACTGTGACGTCATTAGTTTCTATCACGTAACCAAAAGCATGATGGTGGACGTCAATGTTTCGTTTCGACAGAGTATTGTCACTGAATTTCTTGTTAAAGAAGGAAAATCTGCTGCTGAAATACACCTCAGACTTCAACGTGCCTATGCAGATGTCTGCACGACTACTGGCAGTGTTAGGAGATGGGTGAAACATTTCAAAGATGGGAAAACAAGTATCTAAGATGAGCCTCGTAGCGGTTGCCCGCGCATTGCATCCACGGAACGCAACAAGGAAAGAGTTGATGAGATCATTAGAGAAGATTCGCTGCAAAACATGCAGTAGGACAAAGTGCAGTGCAAGAAATGTAAAAAGCTTCGGTTATCGAAAAGTTAGTACCCGTTGGGTCCCACGTTTATTGACCGAAGACCACAAACTTCAGAGAATAACCATCAGCCAAAACCATCTTCAGAGAATTCAAAATGAAGGTGATGATTTTTGACGAGTATTGTGAAAGCTGGTTCCATCATTACGAGCCTGAAACAAATGGCCAGAGTATGGAATGACACTATTTGGATTCGCCATCGAGGAAGAAAGCGAAGACAGTGCGATCTGCTGGTAAGGTTATAGGGTACGCTTTTTGGGATGCACAGGGTTACATTTTGGTTGATTTTCTTGAACCCAGATAAACCATAAATGTTGCCTGCTATATCCAGACACTTTGGAAACTCCGTCGTGCACTGCGCGATAAGCGCCCTGGAAAGATCATCCTGCAACAGGATAATGTGCGTCCTCACACTGCCCGTGTCACAATGGAGAGGATCAGAAGATTTGGGTGGGAAACTCTTCCACATCCCTACAATCCCGACTTGGCATCCTCTGATTACCATCTTTTTGGTTCTGTTGAGGAACAATGCGAGGCCAACACTAAGAGACGGTGGAGAATATTCGGAAAGCAATGCGTCAGTGTCTTCGTGCAGCTGGAACGGAGTTCTCTCGTAAGGGTATTTTCAAACTTGCAGAACGATGGGGAAAATGTGTGCAAAGAAATGGAGACTATGTTGAAAAGTGAGAGAAAAGTCTGTAGATTACGATGATGTATTTGGTTTATCTAAAATATATTAAGAGGTTTAAAAATTGTTGCTCACTACTTCCAGTATGACCCTCATATGAGCAGGAATTAAATTTTTTAACTAAAGGACTTTCACCCAGTTAAACATTAAACAGCCTCTACTCCACAGTTCATTGTGAAGGAGTTATTTCATTTGGGCAAAGAAAGCCTTGAAGATGACCCATGTGAAGGTAGGCCGATGGACGTGTTGACATTTCTTCCTTGTAGAGGAGGAAACTCTGAATAATGGGTGTATGAAGACAAAATAGCTGCAAGGTTCGGGCTTTTCAAGCTGGCATCCTGGCTGGAAGTTTGCGTGGAATGTTGTCAAAAGTTTTTTAACCTTTTCTCATTGTAACGAAATAGCAGTATTGAAATTCATCTTCACAGGGGACGAAAATAAGGTCCTCTAAGATGATCCTCTTTCAAATGGAGTGGCAGAAGAAGGGTAAAGCATCTCCTAGAAAGGCCAAGGGCACAAAGTTCACGAAAAATATCATTGACCATTTTTGGGGCTGCAGAGGAATTCTGATATGACTTCAAAAGAATGCAATGGTGACTAGGAAGTACCATGCCAAGCTACTGCATTAATTGTGCAGTGTCATCAAGGAAAAGAGGCTTGGAATGTTGTGTTGAGTTTGACTGCAGCATGACAACGCATCAGTCCACATGGCTGCTATGATCACATGTGGCTTCCAGGAGCTGGATCATCTGCTGTAGAACCTAGATCTTGCCCTTACCAACTATTATTTATTTTTAAAATTTAAATGTAACCATGAAGGGCAGAGATTCTGAACCATAATGTGTTGAATGCATTTTGCAGACTTTACCCTTTTGGGGGAGGGGGGTTAAATTTTTAATCTAGAGACATGAGAAATGCATTGCAGTTAATGGAGGTTCTGTTTAGAATACCTGTATTTTTATAAGGTAATAATTTACCTCACATGGACAGGCCAGAAACTTATGGATCAAACTTCATATTTGCATATTTTGCTAGCAAATGTTACTTAAACTAGTAAAATAATTTATATTTAGACTGGTTGTGATTGTACAGTAAAACTATTACCTAGTGATATTACTTACTGCTTCTGAGAACTGAAAATACAGAGAGAAAGTCGGGCTGTTAGAAGAAGAAGCATAATACTGACGCATCATTTTATTAATATCACATTCCCCTCTTCTGCATGTGAAGCAGAGCTTCAGAAGACACTTCTTATAACAGTTAAGCACAAAATAATGGTATTCAAATTATAAACCAAATTAGACCTGTTATGAAAGAAATTGCATTTTTTAATGTTTTGGGTTGATTGCAGAGTGGGAGTGAACATTATGCAAAAGAGCTAATTTTTTTGCTGTCCTATATGGTAGGAGACATGAACAAATAACTATTGGGTCATTCCATATGTGTTGCAGTATTGATTACCCACAAATAGATAAAATTTCAAATTTTGAAAGTAGTATCATTTATAAATTGGCTGTAACACTGGCAAAAATATTAGGATATAGTACAAGTGGACCATTTCTAAAAATATAAATGTATGCTTATAGTTGGTCAGAATACAAATGGGGTACAAATGTAAAGATAAATAAATATACTTTCAATTGCTGATGAGTTGCTAAGAATAAGTAATTGGAACAGATGTAAAAATTTACAATAAAATGCAAAAATGGTAATAATTCTGAAAGCAATGCATATTTTTATATAATTTTAATCCATATAATTAAGAGTTGAATTATTATAATGTAAGTTAAGATTCATTTTGGAATCTTTAAAACTGTCAATGTAATAAAATAATTACTAATACTGATTTTGGTTCATTAGGACCAGTTTCGTGGGAACACCTGCTCAACAATTGAAAACATCTAGCGAAAATATCAGATTCTAACTTGCCTTACAAAAAGTTGGTCTGAAAATAAATAAACATTTGGCACTTCTCCTTATGTAGCGCACATTGACACAGTTACACAAACTAAAAAAGGCCTTATGTCTTCCAGACAGAATATATGAACATCTATTTAAAGTGAATATGCTTAAAGAAAGTTGTGTTCTATTTTTCTTCATCATATCTCCATTTGCATTGTGATTTAAATGCATTCTAGATGGAAGCAATTCTGTAGGTCCTTGCACTGATTTTAATAATTATGTTTTTTTTTTAATATGCCAGAATTAGCAACATGGGAGAAAATGTACATTTACAAGTACAAAGACACTTTAATGCACTCCAAACACTTTCGGTGATGAAAACATAAACTTCAAGTTCATCACACTTCCACCAGATTAAATTACACATCCCTATAGTATAACAGTTTATCCTCCAGTTGACAATGGGGCTGACAATGTGAACAAAGGGTTTGTGAAACCGGTTCTACATATTTAAACAAGTAAGTGGAGCAAAAGTGTGTTAGTTCAACTCGATCACACAATGATCTTAATATAGGGTTTGGAATGTTTTAAAAGCAACAAAACTGATTTATGCATTGACTTATATCTGTGGATGAGACATGGATTCATCATCACATACCAGAATTGAAACAGCATTCAAAACAGTGGTAAGAAGCTGATTGTTCAATGCCAAAATATACAAAATTGATTCTATTTGCAGGAAAAGTGATGGTAATAATCTTTTGGGACACTAAAGGAATTTTACTTATAATTATCTTGAAAAGAGCACAAACCACAATGGTAGAGTATTATCTGAATCTTTTAAACCAACCAAAAATTATGAGAAAAGACTCAATTTGCAGAAGAAATAAATAATTTTTCATCAAGACCATGCACCTGCTCACAAAAGTGTTTTAGTTATGGAAAAATTGAAAGATTTGAAGTATGAATTGTTACACTATTCCCCAGATTTGGTTCATTCAGACTTTCATCTGTTCCCAAAGCTCAAACACTTTCTTGTTGATCAGCATTTTTGCTCAAATTAAGAAGTAATTGGAGTTCTCGAAGAGTATTTTGCAGACCTGGCAAACCTCTTCAGAAATGGAATAATGACACTGGAGCATTACTGAAATAAATGTATTGATCTTAAGCGAGATTATGTTGAATATAAGTTCAAGTTAAAGATTTGTTCCTTCATTGTTAGACCAAGACCTTTCACATCTTCCTCACAGTATATTGATCAATCACTTTAAGATATATTATACATCCATAAAACAAATGTAAATTATATAACTAGTGCAACTATCATTTTGCACATTCAATGGTAAGTGAAGCTAAGAGTAATAAATTGATTCACTAGCTAATTAACAATATATTAGTTGCTTCACTGTATTAGTTTTGACACGGAATTAAATTTAAATTTAGTGCACATATGTTTACACAACATTTTTGCTGAAATGATACTAACTACATCTTTTATTTAAAATATCTGCTACTCTCTCATTAACTGAAATGTTATATTCTCAATAGGCTAAATACACTACTATTCTAGTTGGCTTAGTCACAGTTATACTACATGAGGGAAAGGTTAAACAAGAACATTAATTACCTGGTCTAGTCATAAGTTCTGTTACAAACTTTAGATAGGTACTGTACCAGATGTTTGGGCAATCAGTTAATGCTCTTGCAGCTCGCTATCTTATACATTGTTGACTTTAACTGCTGCCAAGCTAAAGGTTTAATAATGGATTCAGAAGACTATGAAAACCATGTTGTAGTCCTCCACAGGGTTGGAAGATCCTGAGATTTTTCATTTTTGAAAAACTGAAAATCAGCAGGACATTTGTGTATCCTACCACTGAGCACTTAAATGAAACTGGTACAACTACTGACCAATCAAGATTGGAGTGTCGGTGTTCTGTGAGAACCAGGAAAGTGGTGAAAGCAGCAGCAGCTCATATTAGGAGAAATCCAGTGTGGAATCAAACAGTAATGGCTCATGAGATGAACATTTCCAGCAGACCAATATCCAGATTGCTCAGACAAGACCTTGGGCTGAATGCTTATTGGCAGGGTACTGCGCATTTCTTAATTCCAACACTTAAGCAGCAGAGAGAGCTAAAATGCAAATGCCTACTTCAGCGTTATGCTAACAACTGGCACAAAAAATCCTTTTTTACAAAATTTTCACAATTGAAGAGAGCTACAACCGCCAGAATGACAGTGTGTATGCCAGGACTTCTGATTAAGTTCATGAGATGGTCCTAAAGATCCAGAGGGGCCACCATCCCGCCTCAGTGATGGTTTGGTAGGGATAGAGCTACAATGGTATTACAAAGCTGCATTTCTACCAAAAATGGGTTAAACACTACGGGCAGAATATATGAAACAACCCTCCTTCAGCCTGTGGAGAAAGACCTGAAAACCACTTTGTTCAAGCATGGGTACTGGACCTTCCAGCAAGATTCTGCACTAGTTCATAAGGTAAGATCCACTCAACCTTCTCATAAGAAAAATTTTCCAGATTTTATTGATATCAAAAGTGGTCCTCTAGAAGTCCTGATCACAACTCCTTGAATTACAAATTGTGGCCAGTTCTTGAGGATTTCGACTCTAAGAAAAGGCACCCCAATATTCAATCCCTCAAGCTATTATTGGAGTTAGCAATGACAGATTTCACCATGGAGACAGTGTGTGGTGCTATTAATTGGTCTGATACACTTAGGTCCTGTATCACGGCAAAAGGGGATCTTTTTGAAAAATGGTAACTGCATTTAGTATGGAATACATATGGATGCCATTTGCCATAGTCAAATTAAAATAACAGTAAAGTACATTGTTGCTTTTATAAAAAAAACTTTGAAACAGAACTTATGGCTAGACTAGGTACATACATGGAAATTATAGAGAAATTGCTTTGAAACAAGAATTTCATTCTTCTTTCAATTCACATTTGCAGGATTTTAGTTATTCATTCATAAACTTCAAAGAGAGCTTACTCTTGAGACTAAATTGAAAGAAAAAAATTAAGGAACCAAAAATGCCTTTTATTTACAAAAAGCACTGAAGTCTTACATTAAAAAATTAAAACATCAGATATTTAATTCTGCAACTAATGCAGTAAGTCTAAATATAAACTCTATATTCATTTGCTGGTTAGTATTTCTTGATATACTTTAAATGGTAGAATTTCAAAGAAATACAAATTGTGAATCCATAAAAATACATACGACTTTTATAATACAATTAATGTCATTAATTAATAAACTCACATATACATTATCTTCTTTAAAAATCTGCCTCCTATGTTTGATGATGAAGCAAACCTATAACAGAATAAAGGTAATGTTACTTTGAAATGTCAACACTTGCAGTAAATAAACAAAGTGAAAGAATTTAATTTTACCTGTGGAATGTATGCAGAATTTAATCGCTGCCAGTATCGCTGTCACTTTCCCCGGACTGAAAGTCACCTACATTGATGGAGAATTTGTACTCTTGGTCACAACCAAGGTAGGCATCACTCATGAAATACAATGTGTACGTGTGATGTCCTGAAACAACATAGTTCTGATTAATACAAAACCGCTTATATTTTCTTTGGTTGACATGAACTGAAGTAGGAATATTGTGACTGTGATGAAGTACAAAAGAAGACTTAGTACTGATTTTATTTGTTAATTATTAAAACACAATGACAATGGTTAGTCATTTAAGTCACTCATAAACAAGAAAAATTATTCAATTTAACAGCTCTATAACTATATTTTGACATACATCCTGCACTTCAATATAAGAAAAGCATTCCAACTTTTAAATCGCTTTTAGGAAATACTCTGTATGGACTCTGAACATCAAATTGCTGTTTAGCTCATATGTACATGGATCTGGAAATACTTTATTTCCTTGTTAGAGCTCTTTGTCTGCTACTCCACTTACATGTGTGTGTTTTTTAATGCCTTTTTTACTACTGAGGTATCATAGGCAGTGGACACTGGTGATACATGAGATGAAATTATAAATTTGAAAAGGATTGTTTTTAAAGGAATGAAACATTCCAGGCCGCAGTTTAGGGTACCCTTCTGGCATTTGCCATTTATGAGGTCTGAGGAGGGGGGGAAAAAAAAGGAAGGGGAAAAAAAGCTCAGTAAGGGAGGATGGTCCTGGTAGGAATTGAATCCCAGGTTTCCTGTTTATAAGTCATGACCTTGACCACCCATATTAGAAAACCAGCATAGCTGTCCAGTGGCAATAACCCCACATTGAACAGCTTGTACAGTAGGTAAACATTCACTTTAACTTCTGGTTAAATGGGGTGGGGAGCTGTAACTACTCTTAGTTCCTAGATTCACCATTGTTGTGGTTGTTCTGTACCACGTAATCTGCTCATTATGCTACTTACTTCATTGCTTATTGTAGCACCGAGGACATAGTGTCAATTCTGTGTATTTACAAACCTCGTTCCAGGTACAGTAAAATGAAGTATTCAAATACAGAGTTGGCAGGTGGCCACATGATCTATGGTTTATTCGAAGATGTAAATATTCTTCGTACATGCATTCTGCGAGGCTGCCAGACAATATGAGATACTCCAGGGATGCGACAGCAAGTTGATGGATGTATCCATATTAACAGAGGACATTTTGAACATTTCATATGAATTTCTCTTTCCCACGGTTCTTTTTTTTTAGTATTCTGTTATGGTACAGGCATAGATAAAGGGATTACTTTGTCCAGTGCCTAAATAATCTGCTGAACTCCATCGATAATGATAGAATACCTGATAAGAAGAAGCCAGGAATATATCAAATCAACTGTTCAGAATGCAACAAAGTATACATCGTCAAAACAAATAAAAAGCATTGGAATTAGGCTAAAGTAACACTGGAGAAACATCAGGTACAATTAAATAGATAAATCAGCAGTTGCATATCCCTTTTGGAGAGATAAACATGATATAGAAATGGAATTTGAATTATTGAAATTCGTAAATAGACCCTTGGAACTGGGAATATGAGAAAAAAGTTTATAAAAAATATGAAGATAAGGTTATGAATTTGAGATCCGAACAGAAGACAAATTAATTCAAAAGTTCATAAAATGTTCACGAGACTACATCAAGTCCATTCAACCAACAACGAATTCAGCAATCGACTCACAGCTGATGATGCGGGTGAAGGCCTGTGAAACATATTCTGTATAATTCAATGGTAAGTGGAGCATAAGAGTATTAAATCATCTCACTAGTTAATTAAGAATATAAAGAAGGCTCTAAAAAGGAAATAAAGCAATTCCAGATTCATGTTGATATTATATTTTTTTATCCTGAAATGTGAGGAATGTTTCCCTAAAATTTTAACATATTTTTGTTATACTCTGTATTAAGTTTAGCTAATGCTGTTTTCATCCTTAAAAACAAATCTAATAAATATATCCAACATTTGTAATTAAAAACACAAACATATTCTGGTCTTAGGGAACTGAGAGTTGTAATGAAGCCTTATGTGCTGATAATGTGCACTAAGATAAACAGAAAATCAAAGCTCAGAGTGATACAGGCATCAAGGCACTTTCAACCACAGCTATTGTCTAACATAGTATTTGTGTTTCCCACATAAGCAGGTCCGAGTTGATTTTCATTTGGATTGGTTTTCTCACTGTCTTTTTATTAGGGGTTCTTTCTCAGTTTTTAATATAATGTCAAGGAAACTTAGGTCACAAAATTCACAGAACTCATTCAACCAAATTATCTACCATCCGGCACCAAAGATCTTAATGACAGTGCCAGTTTACAGCAATTGCACAAAGCATAATGGTGACCCCCAACACCATGTTGAATTCACTTATGCTAATTTCATACCTGTGCTTAACTCAAATCAGAATAATTAGGATGTTCTATGGAGGTTACTATAGCAACAAAAGAACTATGTTTCAATCCACATTTCTTTCACAGATGAGGCTTGTGCGGCTTCAATATATTTTGAGGTCACAGTACGAAGTCCAGATTCCATAACTGACACAATTTCTTGGCATTGAAAAGTATACCTGATGCAAAACAATCTATTATATTCAATCTTATTATGTACTGCTATCATGATTATTTAAAATTTATGTCTAATTTTACAACTAGATCAATGCCTTCAATTGAAAGGCCTAATGCTATGTTTCATGCCAATTTAATTATTCATGGGACAAATGTCAGAAAGGATGCCAGTTATTTGCACAATGCAACTGCATATGCACCATTCTTATCACTGTGATATAAACAAAACAGGACTGAGTTATGGGAGTGAAATATATTTCAGAGAAAAACAAAACTTGCACACTGTGGAGAACATATTCCTGAGAAATATATTCAAGTACTGTAAGCAATTAAAGTGTAACTAAATTGAAACTGTGAAATGGGTTTAAATAATGCAGATTTTTACATTGAAATATAGTGTAATATAACAAATTATATCTGTGCTGATGGTAAAGGCAGCAGCCTTCAAAACATGTCCAAGTAAGTGGAACAAAATTAGTGAAATTTGAGAGAATTCCTCATAAATTAATTTGTTATATTGGAAATGAGCATTTGTATATAAAAAATTCAATTTAACAAAATCCTAGAAATTAAAATAACACTGAAATTATCAAACTTCACTCATACACCAATACTGCATAACCAACTTTAGAGTACAACTCAACTATAAAACTGAAAGATAGTATGTGTTTCTTGACTCCACCCCTCCACCCTTTGATATAAGACCACCTAACCTGTGTAATAATTATGTTGTTTCATATTTATGAAACTTTTGTCCCATCTTTATTATGCTAAGAGTATGTAAAGAAACCAGCTACAGCTTTTAGATATACATTACCTGGACTGGGGGCTACGAAGTCAAGCTTAACTTTGGCTTTTTGCTGCAATGTAAGTCTTTTGATTGACAACAATGAATTTGTCTTTGGATCACCAATGACGACCCACCATCCTTCTTCACGTTTCTGTATAGATAAAAACAAAAAGATTAGTATATGATGGTAAACAAGATGAGCCAGCCCAATTTATTGTTATGGGTATGGTATATACATACCATACCCTTATCAGTTATACAACTGATGCAAAATATAAACATTCATCACTGTTAATCCAAAAACTCATGAGTGGACTTTTTGAGGGTTCATGAAATGCTACTTTTTTCATAAATACATAAAAAATTATAATAAATAAAAAATAATATAATAATAAATATTAAACATAAGTACTTACTACAGGTTACTGAATATTTATGAAATATTACTGGAAAGTATAGATTATTTCCATTCCAAAATATAGTTTAATAAGTAACCTGTACTTTATGAAGTTCCACAATATAGTACAGAAATGCAACATATGATTCCAAAGTAAGCTATGGAAACAAGCATGAGCTTTATATATATACTATACATTTTACAATAAGATATTAAGTTGATGACATTCCAATAGGATGTATCTGATTTTGCTCAATTCAACTTCATAGTATTTATGCCACAATTTGCCTTTTTCTGTGAACAAATACCAGGATATAAAATTCCTTGATTGTACTACATTTTTGTACAGTGTCAAATTCAAGAAATAAATTAATATTTTGTCTGAAAGTTAAATGAAGCAGTTTCAATATTCCCCTTCTACTTTTTCAAACTTTTTTTTTTTTATTAACTCGCTTTCTTGTCTTTTCGGGTGGAATTTTGTAATTAATTTTTCATACACTTCTAATGAGATAAAGGCTTGAAAATTTGCACATAGGTCAGAAATGGATGACAATACAATATAATATGGTAATACAGTAATTATCAATGGTTCCACGATCAAAAATATGGTTTTGCAGTTTTGAATGTAAAGCAGCACAATATCATACACGAAGGTTTTAAAAAAATGTAAGATTGAATAGTAAGAACACATTTCCGTAGTTTAGTTAATAACTCATAAAAACATAAAATTTATAATAATCTTTATTTAAAAATAAGAACAGTCGCTATGATGACTCTATTATATTTATCAATACAATAAATAAATTATAGTGTAACTTGATTTATATTTAATTTGAACGTTTTATTTGAATCTTAAATGATTAGAATTCTTTTTGTTATATTTTGATAACAATTCAGTCGCCATGGCAACTATACAAATAAACAGCACGATGTCAAATACGCAAATTCCAAGAAATGCAGGACCCATGCGAGATCAACTGAGGCAATGGAAAAATGTTCTCGACTTGCTAATGACACGCAATGACATGCTAAATATTTTGATAACAATACAAACACCATGAAAACTTTTCAAATAAAAACATGAAATTTAAATCCTTACAACTAAATCCTTACAAATAACATTTAATAAATCTCATTTCTATTACATAAATTCAATTGCGCTAGTGTTAAGGTGTAACATGTGTATTAATAATGTATTAATAATTTCAACTGTGTAAATAAGTAGAATTAGAAGTAGAATAAGTAGAAGTAGAAGCAGTGAATTTAATATAATATAATGAGTAACATATATTATCAAAGATTTTGACTTCTATATTAAATACAAATGTATTTAATACTGAAATATTTCAAAATTAATTTTGTGTTTCTGTATTTTGTTTTTAATTAAAAAAAACAATAGTTAATCAACAGTTTCGATATATCAATGGAATAGATAAAACAATTTTCTATTTTAGATGTGATCAAGAGAAAACAAAATGAACTAAATCTAAAAGTTGCTCAATTTTTGTCATTATTTAATCGAGATGTTTAATACTAATTCCAAAATTACGTGCACACAAGACTTAAAAGCAGAAAATAATTTAAATAATTTTTTTTTAAAAAGCATGTTTTTATTTTCTTAACAGAATAAAAGTTTGATACTTATTAAAAAATATGGAAAATTTAAAACTAAATTATAAATGAACTAAAAAGTATAAAATAATTAATTCTAGCCAAATGCAGATGTATAACCCCATGCAAATTCATAATCTCATAAACTTGTTAGAAAAATTCTTCCAAATGAAAAACGTGGGGTGCATGCAATGGATCAAATTAATAACCTTTAAGCATATTTATAGTTTAAATTAATTACATAAAAGGTTCAGATAACTATTAATGCAATAAAATTTTATTGCATGCGCCTGACATTTTTCGTTTGGAAGAATTTTTCTAAAAAAGTTTATGAGATATGAATTTGCATGGGGTTATAAATCTGCATTTGGCTAGAATGAATTATTTTATATTTTTTAGTTCATTTATAATTTAGTTTTAAAGTTTCTATATTTTTAATAAGTATCAAACTTTTGTTCTGTTAAGAGAATAAAATAGTGGTTTTTAAATGTTTTTTAATTAAATTAATCTAACTACAGCTACTACATCTTCCATTTTCCATTCCCATTTAGCTGGGTTAATGGATGCTGAACTTTACTAGAACATCACTGCAGGTGGAACTTAATTTCTGTCCATAATCAGCTCTGTTAAAGAATGTGGTTTGACACTAATAACAATCACATATGCACTGTTAATGCCTGTGTCAATATCATACATACTCCACAAAGCAACATTCATATTTGCATGCATAATAAACTCACTCATTGTATTTGTTCCTCTACTACATTTTGGAATGGAGGAAGTACATTATAAATTGAAAAACTTAGAGCAAAATGTATATACTATTAGTATTCGCACTAACTTACTTTTAGGTTATATAGAATTACACAGTTTAAGAGTAAAAGTAATGTAATGTTTTAATATAAATTTGAATAGTTTGGGATTTTCACAATGAAATATAGTACCACATAAATTATTTATGAGGAAGTCACTCAAATTTCACTAGTTTTATTCCACTTACTTGGACATTTTTCACGAGAAGGAAATTTGCCTTTGAAACATGTCCAAGTAAGTGGAATAAAACTAGTGAAATTTGAGTGACTTCCTCATAAATAATTTGATATATAATGTAATGTTATTTAAAGAGATGACAATTAATAGAATAACAGCTTAATCAAATTTAAAACACTGCTAACATCTAGCCTATGCTGGAAATAATCACAACTCGGTAATTATCACAGTAATTTTTCACTTTTTATGGTCAAAACCCTTAATTTATTACACAATTTTATTACTGAAAACATAAAAATTATGTATTATTACTTATAGAAAGAAATAAGAATTTTATTTAATATGTGAACCACAAGCTCCCATGAATCACAAGCTACCTCTTTGCTGCTTAAACCTAACCTTTTTCTTATCCCAGTAATGCTTATTCTTCATTGTATATGAACCAAAACCTAACTTTAAGGTTTGAGTTGCACCTTGGATTAACTAATAAATTCTTGGTGCACTAATAAGATGCACCACTAATACTTGAATAATAAGGTGCTTCTCTAGGTATATACAAAAATACTCCTAATAAAAAATATGAATTTAAAAGGTTCCTTTACCAATTTATTGAAGATTTCTCAAATAGAATAACAATGCATTCATTATTCAATAATCAGCAAATTTAAAATTATCCCATTCTTTAATTTTGGCTAAAAATTATAATTTGTAAGACCAGTTAGAATGGTATTTATGACCAAAATGTTCTAATTCCATCAGTCTCTAATGCATATTTTAGAAGTTCCCTAAGCAATAAATCTCCTTCCCATTGACCCACTGATAAAACCCATAATATTCTGCCACCAATATAGCTAGTAGAGGTTGTTAAGGCACAATGCATGATGGGAGGTCTGGCATTTGATTCTTACCAGGGACCACCCTCACTCATTACAGATTTTTTCCAGGTTTTCCTTAGTTCTCATTAATTGCAAATGACTGGAAGGTATCCTAAATATACGCCTGGAGCACTTCCTTCTCAAATTATCATTTCATCTAATGCCATACTGTGTCTAAAGTGTGCAATCCTTTAGTAGTGAAAACAGGTATTTAACATATTAAAATAAAACAATATTCTTCTAAATTTGATAAATGTCCTCTATAAAAACCTCTGAACTCTTGACAATGCAAATGGTCATCAATTCAGTAACATCAACAGTCAGAATTAAAAATACTATGAATCATCAATTTAACACTTCAAGTGTAAGCAAAATTTATAAAAAAAAGTATCAGCAACTTAGTGATCTATCATACCTGAGGGTAGAATGGTGCAATGACAGGTCCTGTAACCTCATCCTCTCGCTCCAGCTGGACAACGACATTTACTGATGAACCACTGTGTATCCTATCCTTATCCTGCACCTCATAACTCATCTCAATATTGGGATAGCGGTTACAGAATCTTGCCACATCTGCCATTTGTGCATCAGTTAGCTGCAGAAGCTTTGAGCGATCTTCATCTTCCAACTCCATTATGTCGAACACAGTCTCCACTCCCTATGTAAAGTACACATTTATAATTATTTATTAATTTATACTCAAAATGTTAACCTTAAAATACTTTTCATATTAATGTTAACAGTAAGTGCTGTATTAGCTACTGTACTGTATAAGTACATAAGTGCATCACCTTCCAGCTTGGAGCGACTGTATTTTAGAAACCTATGCAATGAAGAAAGACCAACACATAATACCTCTTTTCATGACAGCTAATTTTTTCCCCGCAGAATTATGATAAAAGAACACTTGGTTTTTGTCAACATAAGATTTAAATGTTTTTATTTTTATATGTGAAAAAATAGATACATATGTGAAAAAATAGATACATATGAAACCCTTGCTAAGTTATCTGATCCAAGCAAAATTTTAACTTGTATCTCAACTAAATGTACTTACGAAGCTGTTGACAATGGAGTGGTATATATATATATATATATATATATATATATATATATATATATATATATATATATATAAACAATGTATACAGTTTTTTTCACACTAACTCCATTCACTTACATAAAATTTGGACATATGTTTCGGGAGCGATCCCTCCCATCTTCAGCCTGTTGACAAACTCTAAACAAAATTTTATGTAAGTGAATGGAGTTAGTGTGAAAAAAACTGTATACATTGTTTATATTTAACTTGTATGTTCACATTATATTAGAGGTTTATACTGGATTAACAATACTTTAATGGCAACAGTTTCTTTTATATCATAATTAAATATATCTTAAACTTTGGTTACTGGTTTTCAATTTACATTAAATACATGATTTAGCTAATACAAGGGTCTTTAATGATTAACACAGAGCTCTTTGCCATGGTCATGCTCTTTTTAAGAATTAAATATTTCATATGAAAATTCTATTAAATAAAAAATAATAACAATAAAGTATTGTCATAACCTTCAGTACAATATTGCTTTTTCCATTATTCCAGTTAACTTTGCATGAGGTTGGACACTAGGGGCACTCCTACTTTTAATCCCTAAAAATTCTTAAGTTAAAATTTACCTATGGAAAGAGATACACAAATAATAAAATGAACTGATAGTTCAGTTAAGCCGATGCTACTTTTTAATGGTCTTACCTCATTGTATTACAATGATAATGTTACCTGGAGGATGCATTAAAATGGTCTGGGAGAAGAACCGTGCATCTTGACCTGCTCAGGTCTCTCGATAGACTAACACTTCTTTACAAAAATCTCCCAATAATGCAGCTAAATGCATGCATGGAGATTAAATTTTCCTATGTTTAATCATGCCCCAGACAAGTGTTCAATTAGCTCACAATTGTTGACTTCAAGAATACTTGCCTGTTACAATAATGGTTGCTCACATAGGAAAGCACACATTATCAAAGCATGCCAGCAAAGATTAGGGCATGCATCCTCAGAAATATGATCTTTGTAAAATGTAAGCAAGGGCATACTTAAAGAAGAGCTGTTTTGGAATTTAAGCAGCTCCATTTGTACTGGCCCTGATATGATGGCAAAATTGACGCTGAATGGTTTCGAAAATAAACATAAAGAAGGCAGCATGTTATGAAAATCACTAAAGCTTGCTTTGGAACATGGCTAGTTTTGTAGTGTATTCTTCAAGAGGTGAAGTGTTGGACTTAGTGAGATATTGAAAATGAGTTAAATGCTTTTTGGAAACTGTGCTTCCCAAGCCTGGCCACAAAAGTTTTGATTGATCAAGCAAAGTATGCACCAGTTAATCTTTGGATTGTAAGTCACCTATTTAGGTCAGGCTTTTTATGAAATACAGCAGTATTTCAGCCCTTAAGTCAAAGACTCTCTTAAGAATCTTCTCTCTGCTCAACCAATGAACTTTACTACAATAAACCACATTGCTGTGATCCATTTCACACTCTTGGTACTAAATTTTTTGATTTGATGAGATTCAATCTCCTTACCCTAATAAAGTTCAACTTGCATGGGATTCTCAAATTTAATAGTTTTTGTGCACAAATTTTACTTCTTTCTTTTCATAACAGCACTACAAAATCTTCTTTCCCACCATAGCTGTGGCATCATCAGTTACCACATCCCAAAGGTTGGTTGAGTTGAGATCAAAATGCCCAAACATTTTCTGGATCGCTTCAAGATTATCAGTGTCTTTTGTCATTTGCTTCTTAGATGGAAGTGCTGGCAGTTCTTCACTCACATAGAACTGTTGCTAATGCCACAGACAGGGATAGCCAGTTGTGCTGTATCTTTAACATCTGTGCTCTCATCTAATGCAAATGAATATCATTTATATTCATACAACCATTTTTTTCACAGTTCCTTCAATATCAATGACAATTTCTTTGGCACGTCATGAAATATTTACCCCAGAAAGAATTTTTAAACATATCTTTAATTTTGCAGCAGTAATGAGACAATCTTTCATGAACTTGTCTTGCATGAATGCTTTTGAGTTCTTAGCAATTTTTACAGTTAATTACTTTGATCCACATTTTGGTATCTATCTTGGTCTTTGTAACAAAATCTGCTATAATTTTATATCATTTTGTAGACTGTTCACTTTAGCCACTCGAAGCTGCCTTTGAAGGTGATCAAATGTATATGTATGCTTTGTTCATGTAGAGGGCTTTATATTGCATTATTTTGATACTAACATTAACTCATTCCAAATTAAACACACTGGCTTAGCATTTATTGGCTCAAGAAGTACAAAGTGGTTTATATTTCATAAAAAAACTAGCAGAAATCATATGACTTATGAGTTTTACAACTAGATACAACAGTGATAGTAAATGAGGCTTCGATCACTCATGATTACTATCCACTGAATATACTGCACACTAATAACAAAACTCTGGCCACATAAAACATAATAGCTGACATGACAAAAATGCTTGTGCCTATAAGCTTGTGGTTTACAACAAACTGGCTGGCTGGCTGGCTCAATGAGATCTCTTGGTATTTATATAAAAACAACTAATTTTCAGGAACCTTTGAAATGAATCTGGAAGCCACTGGAACAAACTATCTCTAATGCTATCTACTGGTGATCTACCCAAGATATGTGTCACTTGAGGCTGTTAGATGGCAGCATCTTTGGTTCTAGATATTGCAGTATAGGTTAATGGATTGCAAGTGACATTGTAATTTTAATGTGGCCTACATTGTATGACAGGTTGAAGATCCCTGAGCTAATAGCTTGAGAGGAAGTGTAAATCACCATGTGACTGTCAGTGGTCTTAGTGTTTACCATATATTTCTGAAAAATATCTATAACTACATGCATCTATCATTTTCTTACATCACACAGTTTGCTACCTTTTCAATAAATATTACGATATCTAGAGCATAAACCAAACAGATATACCTTTCCCCCTTCACCCAAGTAAAGTATAAAATACAAATAATAAATTTATATACATAGTTCTAAAAACAAGCCTGCCCTGGTTTGCAGATAAGTTCTGCAGCTTCTAGAGAGAGCTCTAGAGAGTATATAACAAATCAAACTGCTGCAGCTCTTTGATTTCCAATGCATTTAAGTAATAATCCCATTTTTCTTATGGCATATTTGTTTATTTATTAGTTTATATTGAAAACTAAATTAAATACATTCAGAGGATTGCCCCAGTTAAGCTCGGATGATTTTCAATCTCTCTCCCACTCCTTCCAGTGAGACATGCTTACATGTGCTATCACGTCAGTTCATTAGTATGTGCCTGCAGTCTGCTGGTACAGTCTGATGCAAATATTACTCTGTAATGTCTTAAAAACTGATTTGTAATTGGGGTACTTGTTGAGCTTTCTGATGAGCGGTTACAGCCTTTCGATAGTAGTAGAAATGTAAAGAGAAAGGTTGTACCATAAGTAAGTTGTGAGTGGGCTGTATAACACAGTGCACAAAAATGGATTCCCATCTCAGGCCCAATCTGCAAAAAAATGAACAAGAAAGGGGCACAACCAGCATGACCTAAATGGCTTGTAGCCAAGGCGAGGACAGCAGTGACACAAGAAAACCCTCGAACACAAAGAAGCATTGCCAGCTGCATTGGAAAATCTAGAGGGACCATTTGTAGGTTAAGCCACCAAAATTGGGGCCTAGAATGGCAGAATTAAGCATGTGGGGACATCTTGATAGAATAGCACATCAGTGAACACTTCATCAATGCAAGTAAGCTGTATGAACACCACCTAGCACATGAAGAGAGGAAATGGGTGGTTTATTTGGATGAAATTGGATTTATCTAGGTGACACAAACAAACCCTGTACTATTTACTATCATTAAGTGGACCAAATAGATGCTTCCACTTCACCCAGGAAAGCAAAAGGCATTTTTTTAAAGGGGTTCATGGTGGTTGCAGGTTACTTCAATTGGGGGAAACTTAAAATTCACATGCCAAAGATGTAAAAATTAGATGTCATGGACACAATTTTTTATAAAGATATTCCCTGGTTTTATGGTAAGGATGCCCCAAAAGTTTTCATCCACATGAATAAAGCATCCAGTTGCATTTCTCTATCATACCAGGACTACTACCACTGGAAAGCTGTGGTAACAAGTGTCAACGTGATACCATTTGAAAGGATCCCTGTGAAGTCACCAGATGCCTCACTAATGGATTTTAGTACATTCTGCAAAATCAGCACCTTGCTTCTTGGTGTCCCATCACAGTTAAGGGTCTCTGGAAAGTCTGCCAGGAGATTTTTACAATGGAAATTCCATTGCAGAGTCATAGTTCAAGCCCATGGACATCAAAATGAACACATCTGGAGGTGGAGAAAGGAAATCTCACCATGAAAAAATGTAAGTAAAATCATCCAAGCTTAATTGAGACAACCCTCCGTATCTCCTATGGCAGCTTCAGCCCATTAAGAACACAAAAAAAAGGAAGATTTTCATTCAAATGCCTTGCATGAAAATAGCTCAAATTGCAATAAAATAAAAGGTAGCAACATAAAGTCACCTGATTCAAAGAATGTGTCAAAAATGAAAATTTTCTTTAAGTGAAGAAGTAATTACACAGCTTCTATTGTAAACAATGTCTCTAGCAGTTGAAACTACACAGGCATGATTCATTTCCAAAGGTCAAATATGTGCTCATGAGAGTAAATTTGGAAAAACATACATTATTGGAAGAAAAATAAAAAAAAAATAATAATAATACCTGATTGCAATGACTATTAGGCTACACAAGGACGTGATTGTTTGGCAAAACATTTAACAGATTTAGTGTTATAGATTCAGTCAATCAAATTTTTTGCAAACTATGTAATACAACAATGGATAATGAACAATTAAATCAGTGTGTTGTATTATAAAAAATGATGATAGAATTAACATTATATTTGAATGGTTTAATAACTTCAATAGAAAACAAAAATGTCAATGCTCAGGTAAAAAGATTTGCCGAATTCATGAATTGCAGTCTCATGAAAATTTCACATATACTAGAAACTGGGTTGTTACCATTTTTTTCAATATCAAAAAGAAAATAATCCTCTTTCCCTCAGTCCTGAATAATTCACTAACACTAAACTTCCAACACTGACTCTCACAACTATATTCATAATTTTTAGGATAAATTGTCACATATACTATAGGTGTTATTTACTTATTACCTAATAAATAGTTATTTATGTCAGTATGGTATTATTCTTTTCAGGTTCTTGTCTTTTCTCTGCTCATAAATGCATTTTTATTTTAAGAACCACATTTTTTGCATAATTCTATTTTGCAAATTTGCTTAAAGCAAGGTTTTAAGAGCATCATTATCGCATTGAGAACAGTACAAAGCAGTCTTTTTTAATAAGGTTACTACAGTAAAACAACATAATGTGAAACATTTATAATATATGATCAATGTAAAGTATTTATAACTGCCTATCTATTACATATGCAAATGACAGTATCATGTTAATGTGATCTTTTATGTTGATTTGAAGCATTTGATCATAGCAGTGTGCACAGTAACACTATTATACCTCACTCACTTATTTTTTTAAAATTCAAACAAGTTTCAAGAGCTCTCGCCTCACTCAGCTGGAAAATTATGAGAGCAAGAGCTCTTGATACATGCTTTGGATTTTAAACAAGCGAGTCATAATAATGTTACTATGCAGACTGCTATGGTCAAATGATATATTGCTTCATTGTTAATAACTTCTGTTTAATTCTTCATTAATAAAGAAGCATCTTACCTTTTCTGTGCAGCGCTTGATGATATCTGGTGTAAAATGTGGAAGCTGTTTAAGATATGAATCTTTACTCCACATTGCTTGTGTCACCATCTGGGCAAGTTCCATAGCAGCTACAGCAGGAGAGAGCCATCCATTGGAACTTAAGACATCCACACAAGCTTGTATTAGCCTTATTGCTTTACCTAGAATGATCTCTGTATCACCCTGCAACTCTGCTCCTAGTTGCAGTCTTGATAGATGAGCCTGCAGCAGTAGGTTTGTCTTTACATGTGGATCATTAAACTTTGGAGATCCTGTCAGTTTGTTTGGCAGTCTTGCTGCCAGGCTACGTAATAAGTTGTCTTCTCTATGCCTCACTGGTACATCCTCATATTCCGCAGCAGAAGAAATTATTTCCAAAAGACCCCTGATTTTTGTTTTGCTATTAAGTGAAAGACTAAACAACTCAATAGTGGTATAATTAATATAATAGTATGCAGCTATCATACCCAGATTCAAAGGCAAGCAATCCATTTCATCTTCAATGCTAATGCACTTAGACTGTTCCAGATCATTTAATGTATTCTCCACAAGTTCTGAGAGATGATCAGATAAATGTCTATGTGTTACACCCTGTAGGTTGTAATAGTTAGGGTTCTGCGTAAGTCTCCTGTACAGGAAGGTCCATGTGAGGTAGTCCACTGCATCCTGTTTGTTCTCTATTGTCTTGGTAACAATCTCTGCATTGAAATGATCATGCAATCTGTGATCAAGATGGCTTTCAACTGGTAAAGATTCATTCAGAAACTTCTTGAAGAAATCCTTCTTAGAGCTCTGACACATAAGTACACATTTTGCATCATCATCTTCCAATGGACGGTTGGCACGACCAACCATTTGCAGAACATCTGTGATTGGATAATCCTCATAAGCATGAATTTTACCATTGTAGAACTGAGTGTCCATGATAATGACCAAATGAGCAGCAATGCTAATGCCCCAGCAAAGGTTGCGTGTAACAACAGCCACCTGTATGGCTCCAGAATCAAATAACTGCTCCACAAGCCGATGATCACTTGGTGTCAGACCTTCGTGGATGTATGCTACTCCCTGGGAGAGTGTCTCTTTCAATGTTTTATCTGACATTCTGTCAAGGAAAGGTTTTATATCATCTTCCTCTGCATGGAAAAATCTATTTGGTTGGCCTTCTGCTGCAGTGAATGTTAAAAGATCAATAGCTGTCAAGCGGGCTTGTTTTCTTGTGGGCACAAATACTATCACAGGCTTATGAGGACTGTGCTTTTGAATAGAATTATACACAGGCTTTGTCATTGCAATGAGACGGGATGCATTGTGAGTGATGTTGAAACCTTGAACATGCAGCTCCAGAGGAATTGGACGTACACTGGGATGAAAATTGAATGTAGCATTTGCATTACATCCAAGCCATTGTGCCACATCACGAGCATCAGCCAATGATGCAGAAAGAGCAACTATTCTGATCTGTTTTTCTATTTGTGAGGATATGTAACGCATTCTTGAGCAGACCACTTCAAGCACTGGGCCATCCTCCCCACCAATCAACTGCAGTTCATCTACAATGAACAGCTGAATATTTTGCACATTTTTTCTCTGCTTCCATCTCCTTGAAAGGACATCCCACTTCTCAGCAGTACAAATTATTACCTGACCTTTTGCTAGCAGTTTAAGATCAGTACCAGTTTCTCCTGTTAGAAGCACTACTTTCTTTCCTAGAACTGCCCCAAACTTCTGTTGCCAGTCAGAGAATACCAGTTCTGCTAGTGCATCACGGGGTACAAGATACACACACCGACCATCAGGATTCTGTGACAGAAGCCTTAAAACAGCAAATTCTGCTATAGTTGTTTTTCCAGACCCAGTGGGAGCACCAATGAAAATGTTATCATCACTATTGTACACTGCATTAAACACCTGTGTCTGTATAGGATTGAACTGTGGGAACTTGTCTGAATACAAAGATTCAAATGCTGGATTCCTAAGTGCTGTAACAGGCAATGGCTGAAGATCTAAAAGCTCTGTAGGTGGAAGGTTCTTTTCTGGAAGAATAAGATGTCTGAAGGATACTGGAAGTTGAGTTTCTGCACCAATCCAACGATCTGACACAATTCTGAGGAAATACTGTGGTGGTAGAGGTTCAAATACTGGTACAAAAAACTTCACAAGATGTTCATCTGTGGCATACTTGGACTTCAGCAGAAAGTACTCATGGTGCAAGATAACTTCTGAGTCTACATCTTCCACCAGAATCCAGAAGGCTTCAGAAGCACCATGGAGCTTATCATCCCATTGAAAATCTGGTGTAATGGTCAGTTCCACACGCAGAGTTGACCTGGTGATGGGCTGAATATGAGTTGAGAGCTCTAGCTTAGGAAACTGGTGTACATACTTATGTATTGTTTTGCCCAACTTTGGCACACGAATTAGCTCTCCTATTTCATTTGGGTTGAGATCATACAATCTGCAAGTAACCAAAATAACAATGAGAAAATATTCTGTAGCAATCTACACTATTAAATGAACAAATACAAACAATAATTAACATTACAAGGTGCAACAAAAAGTTATGTCAAAACTTTAGGGAAACATTCCTTGCAAATAGAGGGTGCAAATATGTTATATGAACATGGGTACAGAAATGCTTTATTTCTTTTAGAGCCCTTTTGTCTACAACTGTGCTTAGACAGTATGATAAGTCTGATGGCTGTCCTGTGGCAATAATCCCACAACGGAACATGCTCAATATGTACAGTAGGTAAACATTCACTTTTATCTCTAGTTAATTCGGATGGGATTGTTGTAACTACTCTTATTTCCTAGGTTCTGCATTGTTGTCATTCTGTACCATATAGTTCACTTGTAATGCTACTCCTACATTGCTTGATGTAGCAGCAAGTTCAATTCTATGTGTTTACAGACCTTATTCCAGGTACATAAAATGAGGTATTCAAATGTAAGTTGACAATTGTTCATATGACCTATGAATTAGCTGAAGGTGTAGAAAGTCTTCATGCTCATATTCTGCAAGACCGCCAGACAATATAAGATACTTCAGTGCATCAGGGAGTTCATGCAATGACAGGTTGATGATGTATCCATGCTAATTGAGGATTTTTTGAACATTTCATATGGTTTTCTGTTTCCCCACAGTTCTGTTTTGTAGTACAGGTGCAAAAAAGTTCTAACAAGGAAATAAAGCAATTTCGGACCCTATATATTTTTATCTTGTATATATGAGGATTGTTGCTCCACAGTTTTGACATATCTTGTTGTTCCATCCTGTATAAATAATTCACAAGATTATATACTGATGATCAATAATGAAAATGCAGGTAGCTGACTTTTCTTAAATATGATACATCTTAACTAGCCAGATTTAAATCTGCATACAACAAACTAGCATCTTGGAATTCTAATGTGCAGAGTGAAGTTTTTGTTTAGTAAAATATGCACATTTGGCAATTTTAAAATATTTAAAAAATTAAGAGTCTTATAGAAAATATAATCCTTCTTTCTCATTTATATATTTTCTTTTGAAAACTATCAATGAATAATGATAATCATTTAAACTTTTTTATGCCAAATCATACTGCGTTTAAAACATTTCCTTATAAACAATATAACAGAACTTCAAATCTTGCAGGATTTACAGCTTTTAAACATTTTTTCATTACATATGAAAACTGAATTACCAAACAAAGCTACAAGTAATTCTGTTTAAATGTTCACACTGTGTTATTCATAGAACATCACAACTGTAAAATTCCTTTTTATTAAAATCTTAGTGATGTATATGTTACAACTTCCACTCAACATTTTTAAATGTTAATATTTGACATCACTGTTACAAAAGTTCACTATATTTTATTTAATAACTGTACTTGTTGGAACAGCAGTCTTAGAGCTATAATCATGCAGCACCTAACTTATAGCTTA
Source organism: Metallyticus violacea (assembly GCA_030762175.1). Classification (NCBI taxonomy): domain Eukaryota; kingdom Metazoa; phylum Arthropoda; class Insecta; order Mantodea; family Metallyticidae; genus Metallyticus; species Metallyticus violacea. Next base: position 106,543,785 of record CM060842.1, read on the forward strand.
TTTTTAATGGTGTTTTTAAATATAAAGTTTGTTACTTTCATACAACATTGAAAGAAATTACTTTAGAAAACAATAATATAAATAATGTACGGTACATTGTTATCAGAGTGCAATTTATTTGTAAACTATACATAAATGAAATCTTTGACAACTTAATCTCTAACTTAATTACAGTCAATCAACTTAATGCTCTTCTTACCTTTCCCAGGGAAAATTCTTTTTCTCAATTTTCTTTACAATTTCTTCTGGCATTTTTCGGAATTGTCGTAAAGGAGACATGGACTGCCACATGCGTCGATCAACCATTTTGCATAAAGATAGTGCTTTATCTGCCAATTGAGCCCAGCCTCGATACAAAACTATAATAAATACAAACCAAATTTGAAAATTCAAAAATATATTGACTGCATACAACATAAATATGGATACCAGATTACTTCTATCCATTAATCTATTAACATACTTAAAGAACTCTTACCACTAGCAAAATGAGGACTGTGTTATAAGTTTAGTAAAAAGCAAGTTAATTGCAAACAGTTATATGAGGGGTACACACTTAGTCCAATGAGTTGTTAATTTTTTAATCCTGTCAGAAAAACAAGTTTTTTGAAACTGTGAAATAGCCAATGTTGGGTCATTTACATATTCCGGTAAAAATGTTTCTTCCCAACAAATTTGTCAAGAACAGAGCAGATGAACACCAAATGTGAACACAATGCATGCCCTTTTGCCTTTACAGCTGTTGATGTGTGAGATGGGGCACTGCTGTGATGAAAGAGAACTTTAATGAGTGCCAATCTTGGCATTTTTCTTTTAATTCACTTTTCAAAAACTTGAACAATGCTGCATAATAGGCTAGTATTATTTTTACTCCTTTTTTTACAAGTAGTCTATCAACAATATCCCTTGGAAAATCTAAAAATAAAGGCATTATATATCCAGCTGACAAAACAACCTTTGTTGCATTTTCAAGATTAGTTGTCCACTGCTTTGATTACCACCTTGACTCAGGTATATAATGATGAATCCAAGTTTTATCCATGGTTATAAATTGAAATGGATTGCAATTAAACATTTGCAGCACTCACCACAACCACAGCTTTTTATATGTAATTTTGCATGTAGAACATTGTGCACTTGTTCAATTGAGATGCCTACAGCCTCAGCTATCTCATACACTTGCATCCATTCATTATAATACCATCAATTTTTAAATAATATTCTTCATGATGACTTAAGACAAGCATCAAGAGTTGCTTCATTTTCATTGTTTGTATGGTCACATTTAACTCATTTATCTAGAAACAGATCAAAGATGGTACACAATTTTTTAAAATGGTACACAGTTCCCTATAAATCTCATCCAGCACAGCTTTAATTTGAGCAGCTGCTCACTGTAGTTGCTGCATGGAACTAGTTTTTTAATGGCAGATTCAGATGATTGTCAATCAATAACTATACAATTGATATCATTGTATGATTTAGTTGAACTACACTTAATGCTTCACTTACTTGTTATAATGTATGGAACCGGTTTCGAGAACATTTAGTTATCATCAACCAGGCTAAAGTTTTTGAGTTGAACTTCACTGTGCAAGTTCCAATTTACATTTTAATTAATAACTGCATTTCTTTGTGATACAACTTACTTTCCTTGCATATTTAACTTTGTTTTGGCCTAATCAGCTTATGCAAATAACACTTTTTTCTTTCTTCCATTGTTTCACATTTAACACAGGTCGTACACTATTCACACAGATTACCTTCAAGCAATTGAACTGATTTTGTACATTATTAGAAGTGATGAACCATTAACAGATTTTTTTTCACTGATTTTTGTGTTTTTAAAATACAGGTTAATGGAAATATGTTATGGAAATGTGTTATAAGATAAAGAGGAGGTGGAGGTAATGCTTTCTACCACCATGACTGCAGTTCATGGCATATATAAATGAAAATTTTACTTCTATACCTCTGTGGAAGGTAAGCTGATAACTTGATAGCAGTACTGCAAGGCCAATATCAGCTAGGAATGTATTAAAGGAAAATGACAATTTTGAGACTATAATTTTGATACAATGACAAAGTTCAAATGATTTTAACAATGAATATACTTGGCACAAACAAAAACCTAATTAGTTTACTTGTGTTTGGCATAAAAGTGGCTAGCCAATAAATGTAAATTTGCGCCAAACACACTTGATATGACACACACTGCTTAAATTGTTCATTAATTTTGTATTATTGGAGGGATCTTTACTTGGGAGTGACATTTGGTTGCCAGTTGCATTCATCTTTAATATGATTGGTGGTTTGAGCTCTCCCATCATGAGAGTAGTCTGGGAAGCAGTCAGGAAATTATCAGTTGGAGGCACATCACCAAGCAAGTCGCACGTATCCCTGTCACATCTTTCTTCTCTCCAGAATGGAAAAACATGTAAGGTACATCTGTAAAATCATTTTCTTATAACCACGAATAATGTGATTGTGATTCATTTGTGTCTAATTTACCAAAATACTCTCCCAAGTACAGCAAAGCAATAATGTAACTATTTTTAGTTAGGTAACCGCATAGATTACATTCCTATATTAAAATGTCTTAGAAAAAGAGGCAAAAGAGCCAGTTTTGTGACTATATATACACAAGGTGTTAATGAAATAATTTCAGAGAAAGTAGAGATGTCATATTAAGCAATTTGGAATAGAAAATGTATGGGCTACCTATTCAAAGCTATAGCTATAAGTTTCTAAAGTGCCAGCACACCACTAGCGAATGAAGATGCCCCTCAAAAGCATTACACACATAACAAAGGGAGGCTTCTGAACATATCACTCTGGTGTCATGGTTATGACATTAGCTTTCAAATAAGAAGTGGTCATTTATTTTCGAGTTTGAGTCTCATTCATCACTTTTTTTAATTTCGTTTTCTGACTAGAGCCTAATAGTAGAGCTTTTAGCCTACGTTTTAAGATGGTGTTTCAATTTATTCACTTAACTAATTCATATAAATAGGTAAGTGTATACCCTTGCTTATCAAAGGTAGAATTATGGGTAATCTTAATTAGTTGGGTGTTGCATATTCAAAGATGACCTAAATTTCATTCATAATTCTGTAGTATACATAACACAGCATTGCATATTAAATAATAATAAAAAAAATAATGGCATGGCAAGAATTGAACCCATGGCCTGAGGCACATTAGTTTTTACATTATGCATTACAACACACAAGCAGCTAGTTTTAGTTTAGGTATCATATTAGTATCAAGCTTATTAGTCATTGTATGTTAGCAATATATTCATTGTTGACAAAGAAAATAAAACTTGAAAGTATTAAGCAAATTTCATTCATAATTCTTTAGTATGGGTATTGTAAAACAAAAAAAATTCAACCGCATAACAAAAATTAAATCCATGGCCTGAGTTTTTGTGTTATGCTTTAAGCTACACAAGCAGTTAATAGATGTTCAGTGTCGCAGTGCCAAATAATTAGTTCGAGATTTGAGGGATTTTTATGGCACTAAATCTTTAAAATGCTGATAACGAGCTGTGGAAAATTGATATTTTTATGCTTGCAAGGCAGTTTTAAAGACATTCTAAACCAATGTTTCACCCACTTGGCTTTAACACCGAATTATCAGCATCTGATGCAAAAATTGTTTAACACCATAAAATTGCATTATAACACCATAAAATTTCATTATGTTTAGATTTGGACCATATATTGCCTATCTCTAATTATTTAAATATGACTTCTCTACACTCTACAGAGCCAACATACAATGGCTAATAAGTTTACTAGAATTAAGATATACAGGAGGGGGGAAGCTGGGAACTGTAAAAGGGGTTTCATAATACCATACATGTAACCAGTTGGTTAAGATAAGGATGAACCACCAAGTTGAGGTATAGGAAATATCCAGAGATCAGAAGACATAAGAAATTGATTGTAGATATTTTGCACTGAGTCAAGTCTTCCAGATATTCCAGTCAGAAACATCTGATTAACCAAAGATGAGGGCCCAGTAGTTAATTATATGAAATTGTTAAAATGAAATATATTTTATTGATGTATTAGTAGGAGAAATTTTATGTAAAATATTAGGTTTTGATATTGTTTGAAAGAAGATACGAAAACTTGTAAAAGAATAATATTTGTATGTATATCTGGCATGTAAATTAGAAATTAGAAGAAATAAATTCAAAATTCAAATAAGCCTATTACTAACATGATGCCTAAAACTTAATTTACTTAATTTACCTAAAGCTGATGTTTCACAGCTCATGAGTTCAATTCTTGTCATGCTGCTATTTTTTATTCGATATGAAGTGCTGTGATATGTATACTACAGAATTATGAATGAAATTTAGGTAATCTTTGAATATACAATACCCAATTCATCAAGATTACCCATAATTCTACCTTTGGTAAGCAATGACTGTAATTATACGAATTGATATGTTAAGATTTAAGTGCATAAATTCAAACATCAACATAAAATATAGCCTAAAAGCTGGATAATTAGGCCATAGTCAGAAAATAACATAAAAAAAGTGATGAACGAGACTCAAACTCAAAAACAAATGACCACCTCCATAACCATGGCGCCAGAGTGATACACTCAGAAACCTTCCTTTGTTATCGTGTGTTATGCTTTCAAGGAGCACCTTCATTAGCCAGTGGCATATTGGCGCTTTTAGGCCACATGTTATCTATTCCAAATTGCTTATATGCATCTCCACACTCTCTAAAATTATTTCAGTGTAGTTCATTAACACCCTGTATATATAAACTTACCAATTTCAAATATAGCTCTCATAAGACGGGCAGCTGACTGTGTTACATACACCATATCAGACATTAGGGCAAAGCCTTCCAACTTCAACTGAGAGATATAAGCTTGTAGCAAAACATTCACTTTAGCACTTGGCTCTTCAATACTTTCTTTGATAGGGATTGGAACTCTTTCCATTAGCTTCTGTAATTCCAGCTTTTCCTCTTCTCGGACAGTGATGTTTCGGAACTCCCCTGATAAAGAAAAGACCCTGCAAACATACAATTTTCCATTTTAAACAAACCATTCTTCTAATTTTTTTTTTAATGGTGTTTAACGCCTGTTTTTACTACTGTGGCACCACAGGCAGTGAGCACTGGTGATACATGAAATGAAATGATAAATTGGAAAAGATTTTTTTTTAAGGAAGGAAACATTCCAGGCCTAAGTTTAGGGTAATTCCCCGGCATTTGCCAGTTATGAGGACAGAGGAAAACCTGGAAAAATCCTCAGTCAGGGAGGATGGTCCTGGTGGGATTCCAACCCCAGACCTCCCACTCATGAGCCCGTGCCTTAACGACCTCGGCCACCCATGGCAGTACCATTCTTCTATGAAATCATATTAATCAACAACTATTCTTATAAACAAGTAAACTCTTCATGTTGACAATCCTCAGTATGGGAGATTTTACCAGTAAAATGTGAAGTTTGCTTTCCAGAAAACCAAAAAATGAGCTCTTAAAGTCAGTAACGTAAATGCTTGTAACACACTAAACTTCACAAACTACCAATGTCACACATACTGTTATACAAATTGGATATATCAATATCAACTTCAAAATGTATTACAATTCAGAAGAACTATATACCAACTATAAACCTAATAAAAAATCATACCTTGGATTTCTTTACACTGAAACGAGTATGTGCATTTCGAGTTAAAAAGGAAATATAATAACATTCAACCCAATAAAGCAAATCATCAAAAGTAATTCCATCAGATACATAGAAAATAGATTGGGGTAAAGTAAAGGTAAACTTACCAACAAATCCTGAAAAAATTCTGAAGAACCTCAACATCTGCATGAAACTATATATTTCTATAGTGAAGCCCCTATTATTTCTATAGTGAAGCCCCTATTTTACACTTCTGCATGGGGGAGGTACTAAAAAGTGTAAAATCCATAAATAGTAATACGATAGCATAGAGATAAAATTGAAAAGAATGCAACAATTAATATCTGTTGTCATTTTATAATAACCAATTTTTTTTTTAGCAATGATATTTTTAGTGCTTTCTTCTTATAGAATGAAATGCAACTTTGAAATTCTTCTCAATTGTGATTATGACCTTTCACTATAATATTATGTGATGACCAAGATAAATGAAGTCTTGGTGCTAAATCAATGCATGAAACCACATGAGTGTTTTCTATTATTTTCACAATGGAAAATATTTTCCAGTTTTAGCTGGATTTACAGCCATTAAACACTAAATAACAGAATAACATGAAAAAATTGTATCTCTAAACTTAGTGCAAAAACTAAAGAGTAAAGCACAATTTGTGAAGAGTACAATGAACAAAGCAGAAGCTACAGAGCAACACTAACATGGAAGCACTGTTAAATGCCAAGAAGGTTCTTGGTCAGGCACAGATTAAGTGCAATGTTACCATCATACATAAAATCCAGTTTTAATGTGAGCTGGACACAAAAATTCCCACATAAAGTTGAGGAAAATCAGAGAGCATAAAATAACTAAAATGATTGCATTGTTACTGTGGACATTAAGTTTATGATGTAAAATGCTGAAAAACAAAATCACAGAGTGCAAAATTGAAGTTTTGTGCTGTATTCTATGGAATGTAAAGAAATGAATACGGAACATCTCAGAACATGTTCAGCTTTAAAAAGATAAGAAATTATGCAAAAATACTGAAATGCAAGAAGGATTGTTATTTGTTTCTCCTATCCCTCTCATATTGCATCCACCAATAATTCTCATTCCCTTGAACACAAATGTTTTGACTTTATCTCAGAACATATTAATTGAAGGTATGAATAAATTTGTAATTATAAACTCCTGTAGGTATTATATAATTATATCTACACATATATGTAATTACTGGTAAAGAAAAATTTATAATGCAAGATGAATGGTCATTCATCCAAAAGGAAATACTCTTTGTAATTTTTCATTTTATTCCTTATGAACAATAATTTTACTAGATGACAAACTAAACATGCATTTTCACTTTCAGAATACAATGTTTAAACCACATAATTGATTGTCTTTCCATAAGAAAGTGATGGAATTATATCATGTCACTATATTTTACTTATTTTTTACATGCATGATTGGCAAGAAACAGATTTTAAGGTGCAGCACTTTTACAAAAATATAGCTGTTTTTATACTCATCATTTGAGATTTATATTTTAAGAGATGAATTGAAGCTAAAGACAAATTTTGTTGCATCTTTTTTAACCTTTTCATGAAATTAGGATATTTTCCTCCTTATAGCCTCATTTTGATGATTCTGCACCTTTTTTTTTTCTTTTTCTTTTTTTACTTTCATTTTGTTAAAAAAATGGTGGAAAAATAAATGATTTTCACTCTTCTTCAGCAGAAAAGTACACTATTTCTGTTCGAGTATCTACATAAAATCCTTCATTTTAGAGCAAAAGGGAGCTAAAAAATTATGTATTTATAACTTTGCAGCCCCAAAATTCCAAGTTAATGTAGCAAAACCTGTAAGAGAAAACACGGATTTCAACTCAAAAAGCTATTTACCAAAACCAAGTTCTCTATGCAGTTTGCGCACATTTTACATAAAGAAGGCTCAAATCTCTAGTTGCTAGTTGCTTTACTTGTTTGTGTTTGTGCTGTTGCAGTCCTGAGTACTCTATCATGCAAAAAGTTCAGAAGGCAAAGTTGTATATATTTTCAGAAGAATTCAAGAGACAATTCATCAAAACTGATGGTCCAATTGTTCGATGTGCCAACTGCAATGTAAATATTTTAATCAATGAGAAACATCAAAGAACCAGAATAAACCAGCACATCCCAATACTGCAAGAATTTGAACTTCACAAGTCTCAACCTAAGCTAACTATTCTGAACTACTCACTTCAGGATCCAAAAAGCAACTTTTATTGAGTCAGTTCTCTGCATATCTTACCATGGCATCAGTGCAATCAGGAATTCCACAAGGTCTACATCTGGTATTCAAATCATTTCTTGAGAAGTATATGCAAAGATCAGCACCACCCTGAGTAAAAATTATACAAATCTAATTTATGAGAATGTTTTCAAGAAAATAAAAAGGTGGCTGCAAACATGAAGTAGGATTTATGTTAGATGAAACTACTGATGCACTAAAGATGTATGTTGGATGTGTTAGTGTTTCCCTTATCTGGCAAAAGGGTGAAACTCTTTCTTTGATATATACCAACTTGAGAATACAAATGTTTGTATAGTATTGCAGTCATTCAATAATTCATGACGAGGGCATACAATACCACAAGGCTTGTGGTGACTGATTAAGCACATTACATGTTTTTGGCTTTTTGAACTGACAGTCATGTACTCGAACCTCAACCAGTAGCTGCACATAGACCATTCCATGTTTGTGAAAGAGTCAGGGAGGAACACAATAGGGTAAATAACTTCATTGCTGATCTAAAGAGAACTCTTGTAAAGGCCCCAATTCATTAACTTTTATACTGAGAATTAGGCTCTACCTATCGCAATTCCCTATCATAGGCAGGTGCAGTACTTGAATAAGATGAGCAGATTTCTTATGTAAAAACTTAGAAAAAATAAAAAGCTTCAAATGTGCTCCAGATTCAATGGATGCAACAGCCATCAATCATGCCCAACAATGCTCAATGACAAAAAACCTAGAAATGTAGTTTTTTGCAGTGCATGGCTACAGGTATTTGCCTGATGTGCTTCAGAGTTTAGAAGAAGAAAGTACGGAGAAGGAGGCAAAATGAAAGAAGTTGACAATTATGAGGAACAACCTTGGTGGTTTGGCAAACTTGAATTCATTTTGAGGAAAATCCAGACATGGAAGCCTTTGCAACTTAAAGGAGTTATGGTTTGATTATATGTGATACAGCTCACTACTCAATAACTCTTCTTGTAGATCTACAGAGATGTTGATGGTTTTTGGGAACTCATACTGCTGGGTTGAGTGAGGGGAATTATGGTGATGTGTTGGATGAGAAAGAACACCTTGTTCTCTGCCAGTTGACATTGTTTATTCCACAAAAAAGTGCATACCAGGGTGTTTCTCTTCAGACTGCAGTAATGAGATGTTTGGCAGACACACGGAGCTATAATGCTCAAGTATTCTGACTGCTGAGAAGCGCTGAGCAGAAATAAAGCTCAAACATTGGTGTTCCAGTGCGAGTTCCCTACACTAAATTCTGATTTCAGAATGCTGAATACTGAATAACCAAAAAAAGGTGATTTCATATCCTTAAATACTCAATAAAACTCGCTTGACCATGTGATACAGGAACGCTCTATCTTCCTGCCACTATGGATTTAGACATCCTTATAGGCTATCTGTGATTTCATGCAACTCTCTTATTATTGGCTAGTTAGATTATCTAGACACAACACTTGGTGATTCGTCCAGCGTTCAATTTCAACTTCTGCCATACGTTAAAGTTTTACATACCTTAACGGTAGCATAAGTATTAACAGCATTCGTCTTTGCCAACATACCTGCCTGGGAGCAACCAACCCCATTCCAATGAACAAAGAAAGAATTTTCTCTATTGTCTGCCTAATTTTTTTTTTTTTTTTTTTTGATTGATTTATTTAAGGACGCTCTTTAACAGCTCAGGTCATCAGCGTCCCATTCAACTCAGGGCGTGAAACGGCCGACAAATTTTGCTCAGAGGCCTCTCTTTCAGGCTTGAGGTTCTTTTTCGTGCCGCAAATGTACGACACGGGACCCACGGCTTTACTTCCCTTCCGAAGGAAGCCATACTTAGGATTTTTACGCCCGAAAAAATCCATCGGTCCTGGCCGGGTTCGAACCCGCGTTTTGAGTATAGGAGGCAAGTATGGTAACCACTACACCACCAGGACCGACTTGTCTGCCTAAGCAGTCCCTCTGCTGTCGGAGCAAAAATTCCTGCTTTTCTTGACATTTTTATACACAGAACCCTTCACTTAACAGCTAGTTGAAATAAAATGTTACATATATTCTAATTAATTCCTCACAATTGATGGGTACCAAGGATGGTATCAAACTTCCACTTAAATTCTTTCCATGCATTTATAAAATCCTCCACTGATTTCAGAAGATATTAAGCAGAGTTTCTCCATATATAAGGATCTCCTGAGCTCAATGCACCAGCAATTTACATTTGAAAACATAGAAATGTTCTGCATATTACAGTGTAACAAGCTGGTTCAAACCAAGTAAATGCCATTGGATACTTTATGTGTGTTGAATAAAGAATGTTAATGTAACTGATTTAGAGCTATAAAGGCTTTTTGTCACCACCTTTTTGAACCTTTTTCTATAAATGTTCAGAACCTTTCTTCTTTCCAACCATAATTTTGCACCTTAAAATTTGTTCTCTGATAATAATCAGTTTGCCAAGTTTACAATAGAAGGTTTATAAACATCTAAGAATATCAAACACATTTTATATGAACAATAAATGAGTTAAAAATCACTACTACAGGCTTAATAGATCTGGTGAAAACACTAACCTGAATAGTTCAATTTCACTTAATGTGGGTTTCAACAACTGATTGTAGGTAGCCATTGTGTCATGCGTACAATAGTAATGACTTGCAATTCTGCCCAATTCTGTAACCTGTAAATATACAAACAAATAATTATACTGAACTAAAGTTAAATACTGCAGATGTTAGATGTCCTTTCAACCAGTATTACAATGCAATGACTTCAAGAGCATATTCCAATCAAACATCTTCCAGTGGATTGATGACAGGATTTATTGGATTGGCTGCTGGCCAGCCATTGCATATGTAGATAGATAATGGTTGAATAGAACACATGATAGTTTGAATTGTGAGTTAAAAATATCTTCCATTAGCACCACATTTCATCCCTTTAATTAGCTTCAACTGACAGAAGACTGCATTCTAAACTGGATAAGGAATTAGAAGTCTATAAGATTGAGCTGAGGAGCCCAACCATACTATGATATTCAAGGTGAAAATTATATTTTTCTACTTTTACTGTAGTCTAGACACCTTCATGCATATATGTATAACAGAACAAACTTTTGAACAATCTGCTTTTGGACTCGTTTTCTAATATACTGCTTCTTTGAACTTCATGTAACCCATCCATGATTCCAAAACCATTTAAATCGGTGAGTTGTAAAAGGAACTAAATACATAGAATGTAATTAAGATTATTGTATGAATGAGTCAAACTACACACTCCTATTGGGTCCACTTACTTTTTATAATTAGAACATGTTTTGCAGACTATCGTCCACATCCTCAGCTAATTGTCGACTGCTGGAAAATTCACAATGTTCCTTTGGGGATGCATATTCAGCTCTGATACAGGTGTGATAAACTTAAAAGTTTATGTTTTCATCCCCTGAAGTGTGGAAGTTCTGTATTTATAAATGTAAATTTTCTCCCACATTGTTAGCTTGTGGGTCCTTGTGCTGACTTTAATAATTTTGGTTTTTTTCACTATGTCATGATTCTCTGTCCAGAAATCAGATACAGCTGCTGATTTCCCATCTGTTTGTATTTTATGTTCCTGAAATGTTCTTTTAAGCATGTGCCTATGTTTCTCTGTTTTTCCAATATACACTTTGTCACATTCTGCTTTTATTTGGTAAATACTTGCCTTTTTTTTTTGGTGGAATACTTTCATAAATATTGTCATTCGGGAGATTTTTAATATTATATCTGTTTATTGGTGCCAATCTAATATTAAAGCCTTTTACAATATTTTGAAATTTGTGTATAGCCGCCCATGGATGATATGTGAATTTTTGAAAAATTATTGTATCTTTTCCTACTGAAAGTATTATTAATTATTAGTTTTTTTAATAAGTTTTTGCCTCTTGAACTTCTGTACTATTTTGTGAACCAGTTCTTTGGTAAATTAATATTTAATCCCTGTTTTTTCAATTTGCTTGTGCTCTTTGGAGTATTCTGTCTTGTTGATGGATCAGTTAACAAGTGTGCGCATTAAGTTCATGATTATTGCATGTTTATGTGATTTTGGGTTAAATCCGTCAGCTTTGATATCATTGTTTGCATACAATTCTTTCTGTAAATTCCAAATTCCAGGTTTCCTTGAAATGATTGTGTCAAAAACAATGCTCCTGCTCTCATCCTGACCAGCCTTTCCCTCCCAAATTTATCACAAGAATCCACATATTTCTCTCTCACCAACTCCTTTTTAATTATTCTGTACAATTTTAAAGAAGTCTTATCTCTAAAGCTAGCCCAAATCTCTTGCACCTCTATATCTTCAATTCCACAACAGTGTAATAGATCTGAAAGGATTTACATTGTATATGTGGTCATTAATGTGCTAGTCAATATTTTTTAAGTCTCTAAGCCAAAGGTTTTCAAGCCATTTTTGGACATTACAGCAAATAGGTCATGGGTTTAAATTTCTGGAGTTGGCAGTTATCTGTGTGTCAAAACTTTGTCTGAATTATCAGTAACACACTAACAATTAAGTCTAATGTGTCTGAGTAAAAGGAATAACAAATTCTAGAGATAGGATTTTCATATCCTATCACAAATATGATTTTTTTTTTATTTGTTTTATTTACGGATACTCTTTAACATCTCAGGTCATCAGCATCCCATTCAATTAAGGGCGTGAAATCACCAACAAATTTTGTTCAGAGACCTCTTCTTTCAAGCTTGAGGTTTTTTTTCATGCCGTAAATGTACAACAGGGACCCACAGCTTTACTTCCCTTCTGAAGGAAGCCATACTTCAGATTTTTAAGCCTGAAAAAAATCCATTGATCCTGCCAGATGTTTCTAAGTCTGACAAAGACTTAACTTTAAGAGGTTTATAGATCACACTTAATAAGTGCCTTTGAAAAGTTGCAGTTATTCCTACAAATATAATTTCAGGGTGTGCTGCATGCTTACTAAGGGATGTGTATATTATTTTAGGCTGCAGATCTCACTTCACATATGCTAGAACACCTCCATCTCTCTTTCCTACCCTGTCATTTCAATATATTGTGCAGTCATCTATGTTTATAAAAGAAGAGGGTGAGCCATGATTCAGAAATTAGAACAGTATGCAAACAAAGTGGAGAAAAGATGTAGAATTCTTTGACATGTGTTGTTATGCTTTGTGTGTATGTGAGCAACATGAATACTGGTGGGGAGAGAAGAGAAAACTGCTTTTAGTGTGGTTGTAATGTGGCAAGATGCTAAATATGTGGGGGGGGGGGGAAAGGAAGAAAAAAGTACATCCAAAAAATATATAACAAAAATTGAAAGGAGAACAAAATACCATTTTCCAGTTCATAAGATCCAGAGAATAGTGTGTACTTCAATTACAGCAATCCTTCTAGCAGTCAACAAATGATTGATAATGCAGACAAGGGTCTGTAAAACATGCGCTAAAGAAAGAGCAATTAAGTGAAGGTACAAGAGTGTTTAGTTCAACTCACCAAAGCATATTGATAATTAAATTACATTAGATTATTACAGAAATAAAATAGTTTAATTTGTTGCCTAAATGTGTGAAAATAAGCACTACTGAAAAATTTAGCACTATGATCAAGCATTGGTTAGTGCTGATACTATTATAATATTCTAATAGTGAATATCTAACTACAGATTCGTAAACATTCCGTAAACATATCTAACTACATATATAACTACAGATTTATCCGAACTAAAATTGTTCTATAATTGAACAAATTTAATCTTTCAATGTACATTTTTTTGTTTTTTGGTTAACATAAGCTTTGTTTCAATATTAATTACATTTGGAATCTAATAGAGTGAAACATGCATTAATAATCTCTTCTGAGTTGAAATATTTAGAACACTCTTTATAGTTTCCGTTACTAAGTAAATTTCAGTAAGTGAAACCATAAAGGGCATTCTAAATATTTTGACTCAGAAGAGATTAATAAGCTTTGTTACTTTTATTATAATTTTTTTTCAGACAATATTAATCGAATATCTGAAAAAAGGCAGATAATAAAAATACATTCTCAGGCACACTTATTACAATTTTGATCATATTGTTCTTTACTCCTTTATATCAATATGAGTAATTAAAAATGTAATACAATTTTCCACAATTTAAAGTTTGGAGATGTGGTTGTGCCAGACTTCAATTAATGGCTTACCTGAAAGTGTCCTGTTTTGCGGTCATATTTAACAAGTCCGCTGCGATCTAAATGTAAGGCAGCAGTATGAATCAAGTCTGCCCGATATTGCTCTAGGAGAGGATCTTCTTTAATACGATCATGAGAAATGCCATACAAAGTAGGAGCTCGCAGCAGTCTGCAAAACATTAAAAGACACCATTAATTAATAAGATAAGTGTTAATCTGTTAACCTTAAAAAAAGCCATTTTCATAATTCATCCAGTTTCTTTCTTTCTGCATCTTTCTTCTTGTTATATTCTTAAATCTTGCTGAACAGTGTTATATTTAATGAGAAAGAAATTGCTTAATGAACTATAGGTATAGGCAGGTACAGTATAATGTGACTAACATCTTCTGCTACTCCTGAAGCACTATGCATTGCTTGCCTACAGGTATCCATCTTCAAATTTCAGAGATTTTAGCACATAAACAAAGCATCATGGGACATTAATGTATTACAAAAACATGACCAGACTGCAGCCATCTATTAACTACAGAGCATTGTAATACACATTTATTTACATTCTGTATATTCAGGTATTTAATATGGAAAAATATTAAGAACACTGATATTCTAAAAACTTATCTGTAACATACTTCAGGGAAAGAAGAGATTTTATGAAAACAATTCACTTACCTGATATAAAGATATGTATAACCAAGCCAAGTGACAGCATCTCTGACATTCTGTATGGTGCCCAGAACAATTTCAGCATTCATCATGTCTGGCAATCTACTGATAAGTTGTGATTCAATTGGCAACTGTTGATTTAATAATGAGAGATAATATTGCAGTTCACTGTGGTTTGTAATCAGAATACCTTCACCTTTCGTATCATATTGAGGTCTTCCAGCTCGACCAAGCATCTGTTTATAAGAAATTAAAATACTTTTACTCACTTCCCTAAATCATATTTGCACACTTTTAAATATGCATCATTAAACATTAATAATTATTTAAAAGATGCAAATATGACATACAAACTGATGCAAAATGTGAGATGTAACATAATAAGCCATGATTATTCTATTAAATAAATCTGCATGCTTTAAAAAAAATGAATATTGGCAACATTGCTTTACATACCATTAGACAAATGTTGCATAAACTAAGAACAATAAAAAGCAATTACATCTGGTATGCAGACTTGATTACATTCTTGTTTGTAGCTTTTTTTGAACTGCAAATGAGTGATATTTTAAACGCACATGGTCTGCCTGTTTACACAGTTCAGATAGAGTGCATGTAATCAATTAACAGAGTTGGATTCCAATCCTGACAAAGAAAAATAAGTAAATTTTTTCCTGCAGGTTTTATTACAAAGGAACATGAACAAGGATAACTATAGGCACTAACTCAATATTCACTTGTAACTTATCCACTGACAGTCAGCAAGACTTTTAATTGTCTTCTGAATTTTTCTTACTTGAGATGCTCCAGTGATCTTTACCAGATTATATCTACAAGATTCAAGTCATACATGCACATATCAAAGCACATAATTGATGTCAATAATGCTAGCAAGTTGCTTATGCAGCAATGGCCACAATCTTTTAATTTCCTTTTCTTGTCAGGATGTGCTAAATGGGAAGGCATCTCTCCCTGAGAAAATAGCATTTTTGCCACTAAACCATGCTTTTGTGTTGAAAAAGCCTCTGAAATCACATATGTTGAGGTTATTCTTTGCTTTGAAAATTTTATCAGCACATTAAAATTCTAACTACGGCTAAAGAAATATCAAAAGATAGTGGCCTGTTGATAATGGTTATTTTAAAAGTAATGAAAAACAGGTGAAACAATTAACTCATATTAACTCTACTAAAGTGCGCTGCCAAAAAGTACAATGATAAAATACAAACAATACCTGTAAGACATCAAGAGCTCCTAGTTCAACCCATCGTCCTTTCTCTGGATTGTATACCTGAGTGCCTTTAATGATAACTGTGTGAGCTGGCAAGTTTACACCCCATGCCAATGTAGCTGTAGACACAAGTACCTGGCAACAAAAATACAAGCTGAATAATTATATGTAGTGGAGCTACTTAATAATTTTAAGTATAAGTAGGATGTGGAGGTTTTTGCAGTTCACATGCTCAGGATCATAAATCATGAACTGGTCTGAGAGACACTCACACTTATTTTAGATGAATTACAGTATTATTTTCCAAGTTTTTTGTGGTGAAATATTGCAATAATGATGACTAAAGATATACATACACAAAATGTCCTTAATACCTCAAATCTTAGTCCTCAGATAGCTTATGGTCAATGCAGAACTGGTAAATGCTACAGAATGAAATAAGCATATACTCTTACAGACATTACTGATATATCTGTTTTCCTGTTTCTGACATCACAATCTGCACACCACCCTTGAACTCTATGGACACAATCTATATAACTTTGTTCTATACTACTAAGTTCAATA
Source organism: Metallyticus violacea (assembly GCA_030762175.1). NCBI lineage: Eukaryota > Metazoa > Arthropoda > Insecta > Mantodea > Metallyticidae > Metallyticus > Metallyticus violacea. Next base: position 106,560,372 of record CM060842.1, read on the forward strand.
TGTCTTTTTGCAGTATTCCTTGAGTTTTTCTATTGTTGCTCTTTGCTTTAAACGGTCTTCCAACAACACCAAGAAAACTGTCTTAAAATCCTTTTCTTGTGAGTTTTTATCCCTTGTATGCATCATAAATGATAAGGCCTAAGTGTGTTATATTCATTTATTTGTAGAAAATAACTCCATCTTCTTATATACCCTGTTACATTGTGGTTAGCATAATTTAATCACAATAATAAGGGCTATACTTTTCATGAATCTGTAAAGTACATCTGGTTTTTCATTTCTTCGCAGTCTGAGTCAATGTTATCAAAGAAGACAACCATTCTTGGCTTAGGTATGAAGTGCACTGGAGTAACAGAAGACATTGCTTTCCAGTTTTAGGTTCTGGTCTCTTATTTTTGTGCCAGGTCCCTATGAATATTCTCTCCTGTGCAATTAAATCACTTGCCAAATTATAACTAATGAGGCAGTTATTGCAAGTAATCCTATTTCTTTAATAGTGTTTAACACCTGTTATGAGACATCACAGTTCCCTAGTGATATATGGAATGAAATGATAAATTGGGAAAGGATATTTTTTTTAGGAAAGAAGTGTTTCATGCCAAAGTTTAGGATAACTCCCCAATATTGACCATTTATTAGAATTGAGGAAAATGTGGAAAAAATCTGTCAGGGCAGAACTCAATACCCCAGACCTCCTGCTCTTGTCATGCCTTAGCAACCTTGATCATCCATGTCAGCGAAGCAATATCACAATCTTTGTTAAAGACATGAATTATTATATTTTTAACCAATTTTAAGAGCTTTAAATTATTTAAATAATCTTCATTAAACTGTTTGGAAAATAAAGTAAACTTTTTTCTATATAAATATATTTTAGATTAAATTACATTAGGGAGTACAATTTTTTGGAGAAGGATTATCTTGAATAAATTGTATTATTTTACTAAGTGATTAAATTGTACTTACGAAGGCGTAGACAATGGAGTGATAATATATCCTACATTAATGTATTCAATATGTTCACATTAACTCTTACTTACATATCACTAGGACATGTTTTGGAAGCTCCCATCATCAGCTGTTGACCGACTACTCAAATTGGTGACTGGACCCCAAGATGCCTTTGTGGCAGTCTCTGGTGGTTCTATCAGGAACTTGCTGAGTTTGTCCACGGGTGGAAAATCAAAGCTCATCAGGTTTTTCTTACTTTTTAAGATAAAAATCTTTTCCCAAGTGGATAGCTCTATTAGTTTGTGAAGTTCTTTTAGCTGCTTAATCTCTGATTAATCTTTAATTTCATGATATCAGAAAGCAGCAGAAAAAAAGGTAATTGAAACAGAAAAAGGTCTACAGTACAAACAGTTGAATGAAATATGATTTAGGAATTTACGGTATGCATCTAAAACTTTTAAAAGCATTAGGTTTTCACTATGGGAAAATTTACAGCACCATTTATACCAAAATTTAATGCATCAAATGAAAAACAAGAACCAGAAACTGAAAAAGAAACTCTGCAATTTACAGTGACGCCAAATCATAAGTTCACCAGTCCCATGTATACAAACAATAGATAATGTAATTAACCTCTCAAACACCACATTTTTGAATGAAGAAATTAATTTCCTAAATAAAGGCCTCAAAATTTGTGTAGATATTTTGGGGAAAAGTAGAAGAATACGCCATCCACTACCTAAACGAAGGAGAAAAATCATTTGTTAAAATAAAATGCAGTAAAATTTTGCAGAACCTAAAAATCCAAAAGAAACTTAACAATTACAGCCTACATTAAAACATTAAAAGAGAAGCCAGTTATACATACAAATGCACATAAAGAACATGAAATAGCCATTTTGGACAAATAGGATTACATAAACAGAATAGAAATTATGTTAAAGGGGGAAGACTACAAATTAATTGAAAAGAATCCTCTCAATAGCTAAATTAAAAATTTAACCAAAACACTGAATGAAGTCAAAATACTACCCATTGCTTTAAAACAGAAAACCACACATAGCAATTCTGTAATAAATTCTGTTATGCACTTCCTAAAATTCATAAAAATGATAATATGAGAACAATAATTAACAATATCAATTCACCTACATACCAAGTAGAAAAAACATTGATTGACTTTTTCAACTCTTTAAGATTTCAAAGCTTGAGCGCCAAATATTCATTTGATTTAGTCAAAAAATTTAAAAATAGCAGAATTACAACAGGAGATATAATGGTGTTGTTTGATTTAAAAGCCTTATTCCCAAGCATACTAAAAGAGAATCTTATGCAAATGTTAAATAAATGGTTAACCTCCTTACATTTACAAACAGAAGAAATAGAAGACTTACTAATATTTGCATTAAACAAAATTTCTTCAGTTTCAAACAAAGATATTATCAACAAGTTTTGGGCCTAGCTATTGGAAACCCCTTGTTTTCATTACTAGCAGATTTATTCCGAGTTCCTTTGAAATACATGACCAAAGCTTTGCGTATAATTTTCAAGACATGGTATAGTTATGTGAATGACTTATTTGCAATAATAATGAAAAAGTATTTAATAGGTTCTCTGAAACTTCTTAATCTACAACATAAATCTATAGAGTTTACCATAGAAGAGAGAAATGGTTATCCCCCATTCCTAGATTTAAAAATCAAGGAATGGACATAGTCTGAACTTTGGAATTCATAGAAAAGAAACACACACAGAAAATTACATAAAAAATAAGTTATAGCCCCACTGCACATAAATATGCAGTGTTTCATAGCTTGGCACACAGAATAATTAGTCGGTCCTGGTGGTGTAGTGGTTACCATACTTGCCTCCTACACCCAAGAATGCGGGTTTGAACCCGGCCAGGACCGATGGATTTTTTTCTGGCGTAAAAATCGTAAGTATGGCTTCCTTCGGAAGGGAAGTAAAGCCGTGGGTCCCGTGTCGTACATTTACGGCACGAAAAAGAACCTCAAGCTTGAAAGAGAGGCCTCTGAGCAAAATTTGTTGGCTGTTTCACGCCCTGAGTTGAATGGGACGCTGACGACCTGAGATGTTAAAGAGCATCCATAAATAAATAAATAATAAAAAAAAAACAGAATAATTAATATCCCACTCACAGAAACAGAATACAAAATGGAAAACCAACAGATAATTAAGAAAGTAATAACCAATGGTTTCAACAAAGATACAGTAATAAAATTATCAATAAATTTAAAAGACAAAAATATATAAAAGAGATTTCCACACTGAAGAACATCAAGGAAAGATAAATATTCAAAAGCTTCATGTACCATCCAATTTACCATGACAAATGTAATAGGATATTCAAAGAACCAGGTATAATGTTAGCCCTAGAGAACAAATATAATATCAAAAATTTATTAGATTGCACAGTAAAAGACACCATACCAACAGCACAGAAATCAGGAATTTATGAAATCAAATGTGCACATTGTGGATACACTGGAAAAACAAACAGAAATTTGGAAATTTGGAGAAAAAAAATACCTTTGGAATATTTGTTTTAAACAGGTTGATAAATCAATAGTAGCAGCTCACTTTTGGGATAAAAATCCTGAAATTAAACCAGAGATTAAGCTATTGAAACAACTTCACAAACCAATAGAGCTATCCACTTAGGAAAAGATTTTTATCTTCAAAAATGAGAAAAACTTAATAAACTTTGATTTTTCACCCATCGACGAACTCAGCAAGTTCCTAATAGAACCACCAGAGACTGCCACAAAAGCATCTTGGGACCCAGCCACCAATTCGAGTAGTTGGTCAACAGTTGATGATGAGAGGGAGAGTTTCTGAAACATGTCCTAGAGTTATGTAAGTAAATGGAGTTAGTGTGAACATTTGAATACATTAGTGTAGGATGTTTTATTTTACTTTCAACAATTCAGATTAAAATTTGCTGGAATAGTTCAGGGGGTATATTATCTTTTCTAAATAAGCCCTCTGATTTTGAAACTTGTACACCTTCTCCAAGATGAAAAAGTAAAACTTTTTGATAATAGTAGCAAAATTATTAGTTTTTTATTCATTGGGTTTAATGACATATATAGTTGGAAGTGACATCTTCCATGGAAACCTTTTAATTTTTCATCCACATTATATATTCATAAAAATGTAATAATTATGTTTGTGCACTCTGCAACTAAGACTCCCATATTTGATGGTTTATCTGACATATTTGAACTGATATTTTCCTTGAAACCTTTCATTTTTTCATCCACTGTTACATATTTAGAAATATGTTAACAATTTCTGCTATCTCTATATTCTCTTACAATTTTGATGGTCATGCTTTGTTACTAGGAAATTCCACGACATATTATTTTTAGTGTTTGTATTAGGAGACAAACTGGAAAGTGAAAACCACAGGATCAGACTGAGGAAAGCATAATTTATCCAGCATAACAATTAAAATTTGTATGCAGGAGACAAACTGGAAAGTGAAACCCACAGGATCAGACTGAGAAAAGCATAATTTATCCAATATAACAATTAAAATTTGTATGCACATTTATTCATTACATTTATTGCAGTGAGTAAAGAATTCAAGCATTTAAATACATAAAAGAGCATTCCCTCAAAATAATTAACAAAGATAAACTCCCTTTTTTGTTCAATGCCAGCCCACATTCTCATGAACTTTGTGAGCATTTCCACTGAGTATAGCAGTATTGCAGTAGACTTCTGAGAACCAGACACCCATTGGTGCTGCCATATTGAAATTAAATTTGAAATACATAATGCTGTAAATCTACGACAAGGGGCAAACAGCTTACCTCTCTTCCAAAGAAAGTCATATTTTAGATTTTTCCTGGCCAGGTTTGAACCCTGTGACCTTGGATCTACCATGCAAATATGGTTACCATTAGACCACCAGGACTGACAGACATATGAGGTAAAGTAACAGCTCGGTTACAATATTCAAAAATACTTCTCACTGGTCTCTCAGACTAACTGCATGACTAGATCTGCTTTCATTATGAATTATTAGCACCACTATAATATGAGGTCCCTTTTTAACCTATTGGATGTCTTCCTTAAACTAAAAGCTTTACCTGAATATGTCTATCAGCAAACAAATCTTCCACAAGAGTTCTGTCCACACGAGTCATTCCAGCATGATGAATTGCAAATCCATATGGCAGAAGATCCTTTAGCTCATGATTCTGTTCCAAGAACAAAAAGAACAATAAATATGCTGCTTTCCTGAATAATATAACTTCAACAATACATTACTCTATATAAAAGAAGAATATATTTCATTTCATATATTCTTCTTTTAATAACAATTGATGAGATATCTGCCATCAGTTTTGGCATCATTACTACATAAAATATGATATATGCTTTACATATTTGCAACACAGTTTAATAAATGCTTAAATGAAATTTTTTCAAACTGTTATGGTGCTTTTACTGGAGAAATAAAAAAATAACTTGTAAACAGTGCTCAATGCAATAAAAATAATTTAACTAGAAGCGTGGGTCAAAAATACTCATAACATTACGGTTTGCCTCTTAAGAAATAAATCTATTACAGTAGAGAAAATTTTACAGACGTCTTCAGGATATATAGACAGATAAGAGAAGTTCATTGTTCCATGCTTAGAAGAGGACACAGTAGCTCAGTTTGTTAGTGCATCAGCATGAAAGGCTGGAGATCTGTGGTTTAAATCCTGGCAATGACGCAAATTTTTCAAGTTCAATTCTTCCTTTCCAACACATGGCTAGTGTGAAAGAACTACTTATATATATAGTTTCTTTTGTTTATGGATTTTATCATTTGCAATAATTAAAATTAATGCTGATTTCACTTTCTCCTCTGATGATGCCTGGTGCTAATCTAAGCAAAAAATATAATGAACTGGATGCATTGCTTCACTGGTGTAAATTATACACTCCATCTGGCAGTGGAAATCGATAGCCTATTGTCAGCTGTGTACTGAAGAGTGAACATGACTGATGCCCATATTTAGGAAATAGTAATTTGACCCTTTTGCCATCAGTCATTAAATATTCCTTCCACTTCTATGGTCAGCTAATCTTAATTAAATCCCAATTGGTAATTTAAACTTACAAATGTCCCTTAAAATGCAATTACTGTACTATTTTCCAAGAAATGTCAGTGAAACAAAAATCAAGCATTAAATTACTTTAATAAATTAAATTCCTAAACTGTAAAAAAGTATATATTATAGGTAAGTATAAACTACATATAACATTTAATTTTGTGTCGGAACCAATACAATGAAGCGACTATTAAGTTCTTAATTATCTAGCAAGTCAATTTGATAATCTTATGCTCCACTTACTGTTGAATTATGCAAAATTAGTCACTAGTCTCACTAGATAATTAAGTATAAACTGTTTTTTTTATATTTTTAGGTTAAATGAATTTTTATTAATTTTTTGTTACATAATATTTAACTCTGTATAGAACTAATATGAATAAAGAAACTATTAAGAGGGTGTAGTTCAACTGAATCATACAATGATATCAATTAATATTTATTTGAAACTTAGTTTCTGTGCTGACTGTACATCACATGAATTACCTTAGTAGGCATACTCAGTCTATAGCTTTTGCATGACACACAACAGAGCTTAGAATGAATACATTCATACTGAGATGAAAATATAAGCTAGCAATTAGACTTATTGGAATCATGTATAATGTTCTGTGACACAGACAGTAATAAACTACTGCTTTCATAATCTTAGAGGGCTGGATTTGAACCACAGACCTCCCATTCAAGAATTATGCATTATCAATCTCAGTTACCCAGTTGGTCCAAGCAGCTTGATGTGATGGTGGGAAATATAATGCAGTTCTTTCAGTTCTCACAATATATCACAGGGAACATTAATTTTTTGTTACATTCAGAAAAAGTGTTTCAATAATATGACTCATTTTTTTTTTATCACCCTTCAGCTATTGATGACAGTTAGTGCTCTTAAAAACTCTTTTGCATTTTAAACAAATTAGGTATAATAGTGCTACTATGCTGACTGCTATGATCAAATGATATGATGCATCACTGCCAATAACTTCTGTTAAATTATTCATTAAGATACTACTGTTTATGAGCATGCAAACAAAAATACATTTCATAAATAAGTCATAAATTATACAGTATATTACACTAGACAGACAATACAACTTATTCATGAAATGATATATCTATCCTACATGCTATAACATGTGCTCAAATTTAAAAGGGATCCTAAGCCCCTTCACAAGAGTTTTGTGCTTTTAGCGAATTCTGAAAGAGTGAAGCTATTGTTTTCATATCCTTAAAACCTCTATATATACATACACACACATTAAGAGGGCTAGTGGTCCCCCCCCCCAAATTCAGTATATGACCATCCATTAACAAACGATTCATCAAGTTTGTTAATCAACAAAATGGGACTATTTATTTGGGAGTAGGGGTATGTAAAGAAAAAATTTAAAAATTGCTCTGGGGAGGGAGCAATTTTTGTTTATTCTGAAAATACAGTAAATTTATAAAAGTAGTTTCAAAAATAAGGGCAATCAGGCCACTAGGAATGGAGGTTTACTTGAAAAAAAATAGGGGTTAAAGCAAATTTAAAAATTACTCTAATGACCGCAATTTTGAATTTTAAGGATAGGTTAGTTAGTTCTCGGAGCATTCAGTGAGTTTGTGGAGCAGCCACAGAGACCTACGAACATTGAACTTGTCATATACAATTACCACAGTAGTTTTCAATCTGTATTTACAAAAATTTGTTTGCATCTACATAAATAATTACAATAAAAATAAAAAAGAACACTTAGAACAAGTCAACCAACACCAAAATAAGACAAATCAATCATACAAATTTTATTATATACATACTTACATATACACTGATATGTTGTGCAGTATAATATTGTCGCTCATATATTCCTTTACAGAATAATAGGCCTTTTTACATAGGTATATGCAATTGAAACAAAATAAGAAAAATAGTTTCTGAAAATCAATGAAATCTGACTATGAGGAGAGTTTTTTTTACACTAAACCTAAAATTTAAAAATTGCTGTAATATATTTTTTTGCAACAAAACTCTGTATATAGTATTTAAATAGAATATTAAAAATAGTTTCTGAAAATCAGGAAAATTGGGCCATTAAGAGAGGACCTAAAACTCAAAATTTAAAAAACTTTCTAGCAGCACAAATAATTATTTTTTCACAACAGAACTCGGTACATATCATTTAAATCAAATACATGAAATAGTTTCTGAAAATCAGTGAAATCAGATTATTAGGAGTAGGAGTTTACCTGAAAAACAAGTGGGTGTTACAGTAAAATTTAAAAATTGCTCTAGCAGCCATATGTTTATATATATATATGTATTTTTTTAAGAAAGTTCTCCATATGCCATTGAAATAAAATAACAAAGACAGTTCCTGAAAATCAGTCAAATTGATGTAGTGGCATTAATACATGTTTTTTCACAACAAAATTGTGTATATAGCATTTAAATGAAATAAGAAAAATATTTTCCACAAAATTAGGGAAATGAGGCCATCAGAAGTAGGGGTTTACTTGAAACTCAAAATTTAAAAATTGCTCTAGTAGCACCAATATTTTTTTTTTTTTTTTTAAACAACAAAACTCGGATATAGCATTTAAGTCAGATAAGAAAAAATTGTTTCTAAAAATCATCAGATTATTGGGAATAGGGCTTTATCTGAAAAATATGTAAGGGTTAAAGCAAATTTTAAAAATTGCCCTAATGACTGCAATTTTAAATTTGTTTAAAGGAAACTCAATATATGCCATTGAAATATGAAAAATAGTTTCTGAAAGTCAGGGAAATTGGACATTAGGAGTGGGGATTTACTTGAAACACAAAATTTAAAAATCACTCTAGCAGCACCAATATTTGATTTTTTCACAGCAAAACTTGGATATGCCATTTAAATCAAATAAAAAAAAAATTGTTTCTGAAAATCATCTGATTATTGGGAGTGGAGGTTAAATCCAAATTTAAAAATCGTTCTAATAGCTGCAATTTTTAATTTTTTTGAAGGAAACTTGATATATGCCATTGAAATAAAATATGAAAAATAGTTTCTGAAAATTAGTGAAATCAGACTATTATGAGGGGGAAGTGACTCAAAATTTACAAATTGCTCTAGCAGCATAAATATTTGCTTTTTCACAACGAAACCTGTATATAAAATTTAAATAAAATAAGGAATATAGTTTCTAAAAAGCTGGGAAACAGGGCCCATATTTGAAACCCAAAATTTAAAATTTGCTCTAGTGGCACCAATATTTGTTTCTTCACAACAAAAGTTTATATATAAATTTAAATAAAATAAGAAAAATAGTTTTTGAAAATTAGAGAAATTGGACCATTAGGGAGTAGGGGTACACTTGAAAAACAAATTTAAAAACACTTTAGCATTTAATTTTCTCTATATTGTTTTAAAAAAATTAAATTCAGTATATAAACTGTGTTTATAGTGTTGCATATTTTATATTTAACAAAAATATCATGCTGATGATAGCAAATGTGAAATATTAATCTAATAAGTGTGTGTTGCACATAAGAGCACTCATAAATAACTTCATACAACGTTTGCATTACATGTTTTACTACAATAATATTGAAATTAAAGTTCAAAGTCAATGAAAATCTATGTAACTTTCAATTATTTTGATATGTTTGTACATTGTAATTGTTTCAGAATAGTAGCATGTTTATGTTTTATTGAAACATATGAACATCTTCTTTAATATGGAATGTAACTCAAAACTTTTCTCTTTATTTAATGAATGCAAAGATGATACCAGGAGTTTAGTTCATAAACATGGTGACATTTAAAAAAGTTTAAAATTACACAGTATAGCTTCATCTATCAGTGGTCATACGTTTTATTTAATTAATAGTATATCATTAATTTTTATGGTTTAATCTATCGACTCATAGCTGCTGATGCAGGCAAAAGCTTGTGAAACATGTTCTGCATATCCTACACTTATGTAATCAATTTGCTTACACTAAAACTCCACTTACTTTTATAAACTAAGACTAGTTTCGGACTAGTATGGCCAAAAACTGAAGATGGAAGAGACCTTCTTCCAAATACAAGTAAATGGAGTTTTAGTGTAAGCAAATTGAATAAGTGTAGGATTTATCCACTCCATTGTCAACAGCTTCGTAAGTACAATATAATGTTCTGTATAATTCAATGGGGATGGAGCATAAGAGTATTAAGTTGACTTGCTAGCTAATTAAGAATAAAAAAATGAATTAATTAATATCATTGTATGATTCAGTTGAACTACACACTCTTAAAGCTTCACTTACTTTTCATAAATGTATGGAACCGGTTTCGAGAACATTTAGTTCCCATCTTCAGCCAGGCTAAAGTTCAACAAAAAGTTCTTACAAGTTTATTACACTGCCACCAGAGCAGAACATACATTCCCACAGCTTAATGAATTATCCGACAGTTGAATTTTAGCCTGGCTGATGATAATAAAATGCTCTTGAAACTGGTTCAACATATTATGACAAGTAAGTGAAGCTTTAAGAGTGTGTAATTAAACTAAATCATACAATATATATCCAAATAAGTTGGTAAAAATTTATGAAATTTGATTTACATAATTATTGTTACATTTCACTGTGAAAATTCCTTTAAAATGACTGTCCAATCAATCCATAAGAAAGCTATAAAATTCTGACTTGCAGCCACCTCTGAGTTGCACAAGAGATTCTTTTAAATATATAACTTTAATAATACAGGTTTAATGAATAAGAAAGAGCTATCACATACCTTCACTTGTTCAGCTTCTGTACGTAACACTTCCATTGAGGCAGATCCTTCCCTTAGGAACTGACCCAATGTGTCTTTCTCAAGACACATGTCACGAATTGCTCGAGCAGTCTTTCCTAGAAGAAAATTACAGTTGATATCAAAATGCAAACATGCTTGTCACATTTTATTATATCTTGTAATTTATCTGGCATTAAACAAATTAATATGGCTTGTAGTCAGTAGTAGTTTTTCAATTTTACATTGAGTCTGTAAATTAGGTCACTGTGAAGTTGTGGGCAGCAGATTAGCACACGATAAAAATTGCACAAGATAATATAGCTTGCTGTCAGTACTAGTTTTTCAATTTTACATTGAGCCTGTAAATTAGGTCCTGTGAAGTTGTGGGCAGCAGATCAGCACAAGATAATAGTTTTAAATGAAGCTCTCACAATGCAACTGCTAACTCAAAACAGACTAATATAATTAACACAAACTTTCAGAAGAATACATAGCCAATATTTAAAACAGTTACATAATTACAATGCATTTTGTAGCAGCCAATGCATATTTTTCTTATGTTGTTCTGTGTTATTTAGAAATAATTTATCACTGAAATGAAACTTAACATTTGCTGTTGATTCTAACATTCCTTTTCCATTTGATTGCCATGCTGAAAGCTATACAGAACGAGAATGAGATGTATGTTGGCTGCTAGTTTACTTACCATTTGTCTGAAAATTTTAGAACTGAAAGTTCATTACTCCCTTTCTCCCAATTTAGTGTTAATATTTCACATTAGCTTGATGAACAGATTCTTAAAAATTGGAGGCAAAATTTATTAATGATAAATTCTATGGCTACCTGGCTAAAATTTTTAATACAAATTTTATAATCTTGCTGGGGATTCTCTGAAACTCTCGAGTACAGTGCAATTTCATGTCTTGAGAGAAAAGTTTATTAATCATCAAACAGTTACCTCCTTCTCTCTCTCTACAATCCTTGTAGATCTTGAGCCTGCCAAGCAACTGAAGCTCAGTAAATCCTGTCTCTTCCTATCTCCTACGAGTTCTAACTTCTATTTTCTTTATGTTCTACTCTATTTTCTCCAACTGTTTCTTTCTCTTCCTCCAGGATTTCCTTTGAATGTCCTTACTTCTCTGTCAGAGCTCTTATCTCCATGTAGTCAAACATTAAATTACCCTTTGTTCTTTTGCCTTGATTGTCTTCTCTTTATATGAATTACTTCCAATTGTAAGGCTTTCTGAAAAAGATTATATTAAAGGGCAGGGTTGTCAGCCTTACATCCAGCCCCCCAACCTAAAACACCAAATCTCAATATTTCTAATTCCCTGAGATAAGATGGATTTATCGCAAGGTACTTGAGACCATTAATCATAATAAAAATGGTACACTTTAATCAATTGAATTCTTTGATGTTATTAATGTTTTAATTCTCCAAATAAAATTATAATGCATTCCATTTGGATTTTAAAGAATATGAAATTCATTTACCTGTTTCTTTGCGAGAGTGTACAAAAACCAATACTTGATTGCGGCCTGCATGCTCCATTACTTTTTCATACACAATTTCATTCATTACTTGAAATCTCTTTAGAGCCTTTTTTTCAGTTACACCAATGTACTGCTGCTCCAGTGCTACTGGGCGAAAACTGTTGTCAAAATAGAATAATCCCTGAAAAACACCATGTTAAATTTTGTAAAATTGAGAATTGTTGCAAAAATATATAAATTTTGGATGCTTTGGTTATGTGCTCAAATATTAAGGACCTATGCCAAAGCTATTAAATTACAGAACCAACAAATCTATCTCAAAAGTGCAAAATTAAAAGACATTTCATAAACAAAAATGGCTGCAGTTTGAAATCATTGCAATGTAACTATTTTTTCTTTTTACATAAAAATTGTGATAACATTTACTTAGAATATGCCAAATATTGATATTTAAATTTTCTCCCTCATATCACACATTTCACATTCAGCACTTCTAATAAAACTACAAATTAATGATGCATTGATAACTAAATGGTAATGTTTATCTTTTGATTCTGAGGCCAAAGTCCAGGATTTTTGAAGTAACTGAAAGTCACAATTATCAAAATCTGCAATTGTGCTAATAAAAAGTACTATTACTCAGCTTTCAAAAAAAAAAAAAAGTGGGGGGCAACACAATGAAATAAAAAGCATGGGTGCCAAATTTCAAATATAACATTTTAAAAACTTATCTGCATTTCAAGATTACTGCATAACCTTACTTGGGCAAGAGTATAGCAATATTAAATTGCAGCAGAGTTAGATATATATTAGTTTCATGCCCTCCATCATCAGATATTATTTTATAATTGATTACACAGTCCACTTTTAATTAGATTTAATTTCAGAACATTACAGCTGGAATTGGCAGTAACATAATTTCACTTTATACATACACTTAACTATGTACTAAGTTTCAAAGGAGATCTTTAAATGAATTTATTTAACACTTTACAACTTCCAAAATGAAATCTTTCAAACAAGCCAGAATCTTAAGCATTTAAAATTTCTACTTCTACAATAGACCATTAAATCTAACTTCAAAGTGCTTATACCAAAAGAATAGATGGGTGCTTCTTACTGCTTGTTTCTTAATCCATTTGTTATTTGTGATCATGCAGAGGGAACACCCAGTTATGTTAAAACTTCTTTTGGGGGGGGAGGGGGGGAGGGGAGGTAGTAATGCAGCTGTTAATAGAAATGACTGAAAATACTAATAGTGAGGTTTCCATGATGTAATAATTGCAGACTACATTATTTGGCCCAATACAGTGCTGGAAATATATTTGAACATAATAGTTAACAAACCAAACTGTTAGATTGCAGCATAATTTGAAATTAAGGTTAAGGAGTGTTATTTCAAGAGCTTTTAATTCATATCAATACTTCTATCTGATTATTTATTGCTTTTATTTTTCTTACATGAAGAAAATGTTTCAGTTTATGTTTGTCACTTTGATTTAAAATATTGTTGCAAAATATGTTTACTTTTTGCTGCATTTTCATTCATTAAGGTGAGAGAGTGTATTATAAAGGCATTTAACTCACTTCTGAATAGTGAGAGTTGAGTGCTGCAAAATGTGTACAATAATTATTTTACATCAAGGTATAATGAAATGGAAAGTTAAAATGATTCAGGTGTATTGAAGCAGGAAATGTGCCTACAGCAATTTCCAATGCCATAACGTTTAATAAAGCAATGTTTTAAGTATATTATTCTATACACATAAAGAGGTTGGTATTAGGTGACAATATACTTTACTAACTGATTAATTTATCAATTACTAACTTTATTATATATATACACAATCAACTTCACTGTTTCTAATGTGTATTAAATTTACAATATTGGTAAGTTACTATTTCTAAACATTAAAATTTTTTGCAACTGTTTTTTTTCCTTTTATTTTTCCTCTCACTTAAACAACAAACTTTTTTTTGGCTGGAAAGCTGACAGTGGAACCATGCTGACGATGAAGGAAATTTTCCTTTGAAACATGCCCAAGTAAATGGAATAAAACTAGTGAAATTTGAGTGACTTCTTTATAAATAATTTGTTATATGAAACTTTTGTTTCTTTAACAGTTGGAAGTTTATCTCGGTAAGAATTAGTCTTTAACGGAAAATTTCTTTTTTTCAACTTCATATTCTTTATTAGTTACATTTCCCAGCAAATTAAAAAACATAGGTAAGAGTTAAAATAAAAAATGAAAATAAACTTAATTGGCTTATTTTATATTCAATGAAGACAACTATTTGAATTATTTTCATCCTTTGCCATATTTATGTATTTATGTCAAAGTTTTCTTACTTTTGACATGATATAAAAATGTTGCTTCTAAGCTCCTTTATGTTTACAGAGTATTTAAAGTTAATGATTGTATTACAATTCTCTGCAGATGGCGACTATCACAAACTCTACCTTACAAACAACTAAACAAGCATGTCACAAATCTAACATAATGCTATTCAAACATACCGTTTCATGTTTAATTCTTAAGAATGTGGCTACATCTTGGTAGTTTGGCAATGTGGCACTGAGACCAACAAGTCTCACATCCTCTTGAGTAGTTTCTATATTTCTAATTGTTCTGGCCACAAGAGCCTCCAGCACAGGGCCTCTTTCATCATGCAATAAATGGATTTCATCCTGTAAATATGAATTTAAACATTTAAAGATGCAATGTTATTTTGGATAAATAATTAGTCAGCTCCAATTATCATTTTATTCAAAACCCCTATCCCATAAGGGAAATATTGAACACATTGGTCAATAGTGACACATTCAAACATTAAACTAATTCTGCCAAGAATAGCTATGAAACAGATACAGTACAACAGGTTCAGACCACAGTAGCATAATGACCAGCATACTTATTACTAATGTGCAGTAGTGACAAAGGCAAAGAACATACACTAAAAACCAAATATATCTTATACCAAACTCAAACCTATGTCTCAGCAGTTTCCAGGCAAATTTTATCAAACAAGATCACTGAGAATGGCATAGCAGTGAAATTAATAAATATTTAACAGGATCTTGAAAATAAGTCTGAATTTCACCAAATATTTTGTCAAAATATAAATAAGTTTATTTCAAAGATGTACTTCATACTTACAATAATGATAAGTCGCACAAGCTGTGTAAAAGTCTTTTCTCCACCCTTTCTTGTGATGATATCCCACTTTTCTGGTGTGCATACAATTATCTGCGTAGCCTGAATCTGCTCTCGTGTCAACTGATGGTCACCAGTTAACTCTGACACTGTCAAGTTGTATGAGCTTAGTCTCTGTATAAAAAACATAAACAAAGCATAAATGATAACAAATTAAAAAGCATTCATTTATTTATTATGTTTCAGAACAAGCATTCAATAAGATCTGCAAATATATCATACAAATATTACATTTTGTTTTATTTTCATGTGAGTGCCAAAAAAAAAAAAGGTATTCTTTGCCATGAAAAATAAAGTTACAAGGGGACAAAATTACTTTCATCCATAGTACACACATTTTCCAGTGGCACTAAATTGGTAGCTAAACTGGCATTAAATTCCAATAAGACCAATACAAAAAAATTTTGCCCTACTCAGGACAAAACAAAAACAAGTCTATGTAAGCATTATTCTATCCAATGTAGGAGATATGTCATGCCTGAAAATGACTTTGTAATATAACACCATAAAAATATAAATTGTAATAATAAGCAATGAATATAATATCAAACAAAACCAAATGTTATAAGAACTGAATGGATGACAAGTGCTCTGTTTAAAACAATTACCAAACAGCATATTGTAGCAAAAACAATAACAACTGCAAAATATAGTTTAAAACAATAAAAGAAATTCAGGCACTTTTATGTTTACATGCCGAATAGAAGATGTATTTGCAAAAAGACAGCACTGTTTGTGACATCATGACTGTTTCTAATAAGACATAAAATTATTAAATAACATGTACACTCTTATGTTTATGACTAACACGCCCTCTCTTCCTTCTTAATGCTAACTAACTAATTAGTCATGCTAACAAGTACAGAACTTTACAGAATCCAATTTCCAACATCAGCAATACATATAAAATGGTAACAAAACTACAAACTACACTTTCCTCATAATATTTCATGTTGGTCCTGATGGTGTAGTTGTAATCATACTTGCCCCCTATACCCAAGATCGCAGGTTCAAACCAGGCCAGGATCGATGGATTTTTTGGGCTTAAAAATACTAAGTATAGCTTTCCTAGAAAGGGAAGTAAAGCCATGGGTCACGTGTCATATATTTATGGTACGAAAAAGAGCCTCAAGCCTGAAAGAAGAAGCCTCTGAGCAAAATTTGTCAGTCATTTCATGCCCTGAATTGAACTGGATACTGATGACCTGAGATGTTAAAGAGCACCCATAAATAAATAAATAAATAAAAAAAAACTCCATACCATAACACTGTGAACATGTTTGAAAACTGAAATTAAGCTATATCATGCCCTTTAGAACAATTCTTCTCAGAGGTTAAAATGCTATACTTTTACCCAAGTTCAGCTGGCAATAATGACTAAGTCTTAACCAATATAAAGACAAAGACTCTTAATGTATAAGACAAAATATATATTGGACGATATACACTATATCACAACAAATGATAGTTTGAGTGAGTCTACAGATAATCACCTCCATTCAGTCACCAACCCCAATGCTGAACAAGTTTCTCCATATCCTTTGCAAAAATGGATGCTGATTATTGACAAAACTACGAACGAACCAGTTTGATCGATGGTGAAACCTACATGGCCTTCTTCAATGAACCAAACACATAATAATCACAAAGGGAGAAATCTGGGCTGTAAAGCAGGTAATTCATTAGATAAAATGTAGTGAACTTTTGTAACAGTGATCTCAAATATTAACATTTTTAAAAAAATTGAGTTGAGATTGTAACGTACACACCACTAAAATTCAATAAAATGGAAGACTAATTTCAGGAGCCATCGCACCTATACTGGTCGACTGCCAGCCTCGCTGTTTGTGGTAGATCGATTCATCTCTGGTGGGGTGTATGTTACAATCTTGACTCAATTTTTTTAAAAATGTTAATTCATTAGACCCCGTGAAAACAGTGCAGTGTGTCTCCATTGTTGCATCGGTAGCATATGGACATGCATTATTGTGGAGCATAAGCACACCTCGTAATTGTTTTCCTGTCCCTTCTGTGTTGCAGTTATGTTGAGCATTGTTTCTGTTCCATGGCGGCAATCATTTCCTGCTTCAGTACAGGTCCCATTCAGGTCATGGGAGGTCTGTAAGGCATACTCCCCACCTTTAAACACCATGCTGCGATTGAGACATGCATCCCCTTATACCACTTGCATTCAACCAAAGATTTCACTTGCCAAAGAATCTTCTTTACATAAGAAATTAATCATGCTCCATTGTACTCAGTTGGACACACCTATCACACACCTTTATTGATTCAATTCTTTCCTATATTCAGCAGACACCTCACTCAGATTGGCTACATTCTGTGCTGTTACAACCAATAGGAAGCTATGCCATTTGGCTGCCCCATCAACTATTGCAGTGCTGCCAGAGTTGTCTGTTTCTTTTGAACAATCCTACAAAATTATGTGAAATGTTTACAACGAACCTCGTGTTTGTAACCTCACTATCGCAAAACAATTAAGTGAAAGTTAGGTACTGTGGTTTGTCATTTTGTCATTTCCTATATCTAGAACTAAAGTTAATGCCTGCTCCTAAGGCTAATGGTACCGAATGAATAATGATAAAATAATTATAAAAATAGACCACTGGAATAATAATAATAATAATAATAATAATAATAATAATAACAATAATTAGCAAATAAATAACAAGTAATATATTGGCAGTAACAAAAACCAATGATTGCAATTGCAGTTTAAATGAATAATAAAAGAAATTAATAATTGTTAAGTTAATAGAAGTTAGAAACAATGAAATTGATTATGTGCATAAAGAAATCGGTATTAGATGACACTATACTTCATTAACTGATTAATTTTTCAGAACATGTTTCCAGAGCTTTCGCTTTCATTTGGGGACCAACTAATACTGGCAGGTGGCGATGTGACCTCTGATGGTTCCAATATACAGCAAAACAGAAAGTCCTTGGGCAGGATGTCAAAGTTCATAACAAGATGCATATTCTTTAAAATACAAATATTTTCCCTTCCCATATTGCTAATTCCCTGAGATTGTTGGTAGCTTTCAATTTTTTTTTTTTGGCGATATCTTGATGGTAAGTCCAAAATGATCTGTAACTGCCAATTTATTCACCTGTTTATACTTACATTTCTAAAGTGTTCTTTCACCCTCGTCTCCAAATTTATTATTGTTCTGCCTATATATAGCTGATCACAATTCAAATAATCTATCTAATACACTTTTGCCTTTTTGTTGGATGGAATAATCCTTTATGATTCTGTTCAAAAGTTTCCTGATGTGAAATTTATTTTATTCTGCCAACACAATATCAAATATGTTTACAGAATTTGGGAATCCACACAGTGAAACTTTTGTTAATCTTATTTTGATTTAAAGTAAAACACTAAAAATCATGTCGTCACATTAAAACTCTCTTTAAGTTTCACAAACACACTTATAAAAGTAATTTTGGTACATGTTTCGTGAGGTACATTCCTCACATTGTCAACCAAAACGACGACTATTTGATTTAAAGTAAAACACTAAAAATCATGTCGTCATATTAAAACTCTCTTTAAGTTTCACAAACACACTTATAAAAGTAATTTTGGTACATGTTTCGTGAGGTACATGTACCAAAATTACTTTTATAAGTGTGTTTGTGAAACTTAAAGAGAGTTTTAATGTGACGACATGATTTTTAGTGTTTTACTTTAAATCAAAATAAGATTAACAATATCAAATATTTACACATTCTCATGAATGCCCTGTTTGCCCATGAATGGTATGTGAATTTTTGAAAACTTGTGTCCTTCTTTATCGTGGAGAGAAATGTGGAGTTTTTAGTATCTTTAAGTCTTTTGAAACGTCTGATCTTCTTGTGTAACAAATGAGTGAATCCATTGTTGAGGGTAGTACTGATGATGTACTGGTATTCCTCTGTATATTCTTCCTTGTTTAGTGGGATAATTAATCTATGAGCAAAACTGTTTATAATGGCATGTTGGTGTGGTTTATAATAATATCTATTCTCATAAAGAATAGATATTATTCTTTATGAGATTATCTGTAATGTGTAGGTTTCCTATGTATACCAAATAAAATTATGTTGTTTCTTCTGTAGATTTTAAGGTCCAAAAAGAGTATTCAACCTTCCTCTTCAATTTCTATAGTGCCCTTAATGCTTTGGTCTTGCAGATTTAGTAATTTTAAGGCATTCCCTGTTTAATTTTTTCGTACTATTATGTATATGTCATCCTTAGAGAAACAATGTTTTAAAGATAAATGGAAATGTCTCGGTAATGTGTGCTTCTACTGCACTCATGAATAAATATGCCAGAAGGATTACCCATAGCCAAGCCAGAATTTTGTTGGTAAATTTTTTTGTTGAACTTGAAGTTTTGGTCTATGGACAATTTTGTAAGATTGGTGTAATCCTCAATTTTATCTAGTGATACGTTCATACTTTTAAGTCACTTCTGCAGTTTAAGGAGCAGTCTTAGTTTTGGAATGCTAGTGAACAAAGATGCAACATCAAAAGAGACAAGGTAGTCAGTCGGCAAAATCACTGCATTGTTAATTTTTTTCACTAAATTACATGCTTCTGCTTTCAAACTGTTCCAAAGTTCCAAATTTCTTTACCAACCAATTGGTATAAGATGGCTTGTTCACTTAGAAAAATTAATACTTCTAGTGCTTTATGGGTAGCAGAAAGTTTACATATATTTAGAGGGCCAATGACCCAAACACGAGGACAGTCCTAAGGTCAAAGATCAGATTCTAATTACTATATCTGTTGCAAAGTAATATTACGAGGTTCAGATGTAGATCAAGGTAATGTGCAAAAAGTTATTTTCAGAAATGCCTGCTAATGTTATACAATTCAATGAACTGTATAATGCAAAATGTTACATCATGTAATTATTGTAATGAAAAGTACCCTCTCACAGTCCTATAAAGTGGGTCTCAATAAAACAGCAAAAATTACACTTAGATTCTGCCGTCTTGATGAGCATGCAAAGGCCAAGGCAATCAATAATAACAATAACTCACTTCAAAATTGACTTGCAAAGTGTGGAACCAATAAAGAAATTGCTACAAAAACTCCTGTTCATTCACTTTTCCTTTGCTTATGCACAGTTAAATGAATATTTCTAAAAATAACATCTCTTCAACATAACAATTTCTTTATTATTTTCTCTGATATTAATAGCTCTTTAAATTCTTGTACAATACCTTATACTTCTTCCTTAGGTCTGATTATCAAGCATATTACAATCCTGAACTTACCTTCCCAAAATTTCCCACCATTTCTTGTACAAGAGATCTCATTGGAGCAACATATATGATTTTGAATTCATCCACATTGATAGTTCCATCAGCATTTATATGTTTTCCAATTTCCCGTAACATACATAGCAGAGCCACATTTGTTTTTCCAGCACCCTGCACCATAACAAAAAATACAGAATAAACTATTTAGCAGAGATGTGGAATTTATACTCTGAAGTTATTAACAGTGAAGTGTAGAATATAGTGTTAATGGAGTTGGTTTGGTGACACACTTCACTTATTTGGTTTTTAATTGGACATGTTTTAGGAACATTTGTTTATGTTGGTCTTTTACTGATGAGAGCAAATGTTCTGGAAACACATCCAATTAAAAATAAAGTAAGTGAAGAATAAGTGACATAAGTGACATTTTGCAATCAAAACAATGGGTGTAAGAGGGTAAAAGCACTCCAAGAAAGTCAAATGGTGCTTCCATTCGTGATGGACATTGTTTTCTAGGATGTTCACGGTATTGCGCTCATAGATTATCTGTAAAAAGCAAAACCATCAAGGAAGAGTATTATGCAGCATTGCTGGAGCAACTGATTGATACTATTAGGGCCAAATGTCCACATTTATCAAAGAAAAAAGTGCTTTTCCACTATGAAAATGCATCTGCACATATTTCAATTGCAGCTGCTAAGTTGCAAGAATTGCATTTTAAACTGCTGCCAAATGAACTATATTTACAGATCCCGGTTGTTTAGTTCCAACAGGCTTGAAGGCTGATGTAATTTTAATTTTAATATATTTAGGAATCAACGCATTGAAAACCAGTATAAGTATCTCTTGGAGATCGTATACTAGTTTCCACATGTTGAAGATCTTCATTAATTTGAACATATTTAGAAATCAACAAGTAATGGAGATCTTGTTTTTACAGATTTTGCTCGTAGGAATTTTTTTAAATCAGAAGAAATTATTTTGTGGAAGCTTATATAGCAAAGTTAGCAAAATCTTATTGTACTGGAGGTACAAAAAAGTAAGAATATTATTGGTCTAAGTGTACTGAACTAAAAGGTGATGTTGAAATATTTAAAAAAAAGGGAGGAAGGGTAAAAAGATCTTGTGTCCTCTTTCTCAGGCCAGAAATTTTCTATTCAACCTTGTAAACTGAATGCTGTACATGCATATTATGGTCCAAGATTATCAAAGCTGGCCATTAAAATGTTTCTGTCCATTTCTTCCTCTGTCTTTCAATCTGCCAAAGCAAGATATGATATTGCACAGTGGGATATTGCATATCTATGTGGAGTGGGGTTATAACTATTATTTTTTATTTAATAGTTATAACCGCAATCCATATAAATATGCAGTATTTAACACCTTGGCACACAGAATTAATAATATCCACGCACAGAAACAGAATACAAAATGAAATACCAATAGATAATTGAGACAGCAATAACCTATGGTTTCAACAATGACATGGTAATAAAAATTATCAATAAATTTAAAAAACAAAAGTCTATAAGAGAAGTTTCCACACTGAAGAACACCAAGGAAAGATACAAATTTAAAATCTTCATGTACTTTGAGCTTAACACAACAAATTTAAAATGATATTCAAAGAACATGGCATAATGTTAGCCCTAAAGAACAAACATATCAAGCATTTATTAGGCTGCACAGAAAAAGACACTATACCAACAGAACAGAAATCAGGAATTAAATGAAATAAATGTGCAGATTGTGATCAAAAATACATTGGAAAAACAAAGAGAAATTTGGAAATTAGGAGAAAAGAACTCTTTAGCGATATATGCTTTAAGCAGATTGATAAATCAGCAGTAGTAGCTCACTTTTGGACCAAAAATCATGAAATTAAACCAGAGGCTAAGCTGTTGAAATAATTGCCCAACCCAATGGAGCTATACACTTGGGAAAAGATTTTCATCTTAAATAATAAGAAACACCATGAATTTTTATTTTCCTCCTGTGGATGAACTCAACAAGCTCCTACTAGAACCATCAGACACCTCCACAGAAGCATTTTGGGATCCAGCCAATTCGAGTAATCAGTCAGCAGCTGATGATGCAAGTGAGTGCTTCTGAAACATCTCCTAATGGTAAGTGGAGTTTAAACATGTTGAATGCATTAGTGTAGAACACATTACCACCCCATTGTTTACAGCTTGGTGAGTATACTTCATTTATATATATATATATATATATATATATATATATATATATTTTTAATATTGTTTAACACCCGTTTTAACTACTCAGGCACCACAGGCAGTGGACACTGATGATACACAAGATGAAATGATATATTTGGAAAGGATTTTTTTTAAGAAAGGAAACGTTCCAGGCCTAAGTGTAGGGTACTTCCCTGGCATTTGCCATTTATGAGGGCTGAGGTAAACCCGGAAAAAAACCTCAGTCAGGCAGCACAGTCCTGGTGGGATTTGAACCCCAGACTCCCGCTCACAAGTCCATGCCTTAAGACCTCGGCCATCCATAGTGATCCTTATTATACTATGAAACAAAGAATAAATATATCAATCTTTTTTTTATTTTGGAAAGCTATTATATATGAATCATTCCTTTCAAAAAAGAAAGTTGTTGATTTGATTTATTTACGGACGCTCTTTATCATCACAGGTCATCAGCATCCCATTCAATTCAGGGAGTGAAATGGCCGACAAATTTTGCTCAGAGGCCTCTTTTTTCAGGCTTGAGGTTCTTTTATGTGCCGTAAATGTATGACACGGACCCACCTTTACTTCCCTTCTGAAGGAAGCTATACTTAGGATTTTTATGCCCGAAAAAAATCCAATGATCCTGGCCGGGTTTGAACCCGCAATCTTGGGTTTAGAAGGCAAGTATGGCTATCACTACACCATCAGGACCAATGATTAAAAGAAAGAGATCTATTTCTAATCCTGCTGCTCTCTACTACAAACAGACTCAGTGCATTTTAAAATGTTAAAAGTTAGTGTAGCAGTATGCAACATTTTACTCTGTGAATGATTTCATACATAATGTCTTTCTCCAGGAACATTTTATTTTATAAAAATTGTGCTAATATGCTATGAAGTTTACCGTAGGAGCACAGAGCAGAAGATTTTCATCAGAATCCAATGCACTTTTATAGAGTCTGCTCTGAATTCTGTTTAATGTCTTGAAATCTTCAAATGCTGGCTGTACATATTTGGGAAGTTTGTCTATTGCATAAAGAGTTTCATCAGGGGCAAATGGCTTTGGTTTTAGAGCTGGAACATGAACTTCTTCATACCCTGTAAATGAGACAAACAGTAAACATGAAAATCAGACCTTCTTTAACTTAGATTTATATATCACTCTCCTCCTACCCCAAATTGCATACTTTAAATTCCACAGAAACCATTTTCTTATAATGAACCAGTCATTTACTTGGGAGCACAAAGCCATAGCATGGAGTGCTAAAATACAAAATACAATACTAAATGGTTTACATTAATATAACACCAAAACTCCTTTCCAATTGCACTACTACTTTTTTAATCTGTATTGTAAAGCAAATAGTGAATTGACAAATCAGTAATTTGAAGATTGCTTGTTAGTGGGATGATGGCTGTGGATTCAGTTCAAGCAAAAGTGATGTCACAGGTTTTTTTCCTTTTATTCCACTATTTTATTTCAGAACAACTACTTTCCTACTTTATCTTTTAACTGTTTCTGAGGCTAGGAATAGATGTACTCAGAATTACCCTAAATCACAACCCAATAGCTTTAGCATACTAGAACTTTTACAATATTTAAAAAAAAAATCATTAGTACACACCTTTCCTCTGTTTTCTGAAAGAACCATCTGGCAATTGACAACGCTTGTTGGCCATGAAGTGAGAGCCTTGAGCGAATGTCAGGTCCTCCAAATCCAATACTTGCCTAGAGCCAGGAACTTGCCCACCAGCACCATCCAGTCCATCGTCAGCCTGCTCTTTCCGCCGTGCTGCTCTAGCAACTGCTCCTTCTTCTCCTCCTCCATCATCCTCCCCTTTCCCTGTATCTAACTGTCTCAGGATGCGAGCTAGAGATTGATCCTCATTCATTTTGTCTCTAATTTTCTGCCGTTCTGATTCACTTTGTGATGAAGCCAGAAGTGTGCAATATAAGACTGGAAAAGCAACAATTAAACTTTCTTATTTTTTACATGAACAGCCCTTTGATGTTCAAAATTTCAAAAATAATGAAAAAAGATTAATCTATGCTATCTGACAAAATGGATGCTTCCAATGTGAAAAAGAATTACAAAAAACTTTTAAACTATGTTTTGCAATTATAAGAATCAGAGAGCATAAAAGTGACAGCACTGACATTTTAATATAAATTTGAATGGTTTGGGATTTTCACAGTGAAATATAGTATCATTTATAACAAATTATTTTTGAAGAAGTCACTCAAATTTCACTAGTTTAATTCCACTTACTTGGGCATGTCCAAGTAAGTGGAATAAAACTAATGAAATTTGAGTGACTTCTTCAAAAATAATTTGTTATAAATGACAGCACTTATTTTGTAATTCAATATTTCAGTACAAAATCAGTACCTTCTAAATTTAAATAAATGAAGTGCACCATAATGGCTATAAACTTTCACATGTTAATATGTAATTCATGCTTGTTTTATAATGAGAACTGCTTAAGTTTTTGTCTTTTCCAGTAGGTTCATTAAAGTAGTTGTTAAAGGCATTGATGACAATAGAGATTTTTAGGAATTTTATGTATCCTCATTTTAGTGATCTACTGCATGTGTAAAGGGTGGGGATTCACCCACAGAAACAGCATCCATGTAATTAAACGAGAAATATTTAGCAAAACACCAAACGCTGCTACTTTACTTACTTATAATTTTTTTTTCAATTTAGAGTTTAATAAGTCATTTAAAAATTAAGAACAAAAACAAAAAGCAATATACATTACAACTTACTCATGTGGCGATGTTTCTTCAGAAGTTTGATAAAGTCAAAGCAATCATAGCCAAGGAGAAGCACCAACTGGTTCTCACAATCACGATCATCTCCAGCATCACGCAGTACTGATAATACCTCTGCTGCCTTAGCTTGCGATGCCATTGCATCATCATAAAATTTTGACAATCGTCTCTGTAGCCAGTAAGCATCTATATCCAAAGGATGAAGTGACTTCTCTTTCTTCATTTCCTCAGCTCCACCCAACTGCAAATAAAATTAAAAAAATATGCTTAAATACCATTGTGCAACACATGCTCAATGGCAGAGAAATAGCAATTATGATTATCAAATGAACCACAATAAAAGTTTCTACTCATTGTTCAAGCTGTACCTTAAAAGATCTACTCTATAAATGGCAAATTAAGGATGATATATATATATATATATATATTTGTGATATGGGGGAGGGGAATGAGGAAGACGGAAAAGATGATACAACAACCGAAGCCATGTCAACATTTACTGAAGCTCTGACAGCATGTGAAACTGTGTGGGCATAAATCTATGCACATTACAATAATGATAATGAGCAACAGAATGTGTTCAATGTGGAAAGTTAATTGTTTCAAATGAAAAGAAAAGCAGCAAGAAGCAAATGTCAATTAAGGATTTTTTTCAAAGATAGTGACAAAAGTATAAAATGTGTACATGGCATCATGTAAAATTGATGCAATATAAAGTATTTGCTTATATACTAACATTTTATGCACTTCCCTCATCCATCATTTTTGGAGGGAGCAGGTTAAAAAAACATTCAACACATTCTGTTGTTTGCTATCATTGTCATGTACAAAGATACGCGCCTACACAGTTTCATAAGCTCTCAGAGCTTCAGTAAATGTTAGCACGGCTTCGGCTGGTGCATCATCATTCCCCTCTTCCTCACTCCCTTCCCTCATATCACAAACACTTGCTACTCTTCCCATCCTTGTAGCATAGTTTATCAGCATTTGGAATACCACATGTGACAAAATCCTCATCTACTGCCATATAGGTGTCAAAAATGATGGCAATGGCAACTCTGGCCCATTCTTTGTATCAACTATCATCATTATCTTGAGCAGCATCAGAGAGCAAGACTGGTTGCATGATGTAACTGTCACATTTGGCAAAGTAGTTCCTAACGACAGTAGATACAAATTGCTATCAAGTGGAGTTGACAAAATGTATTGCCTGGAGATGACTTATCTTCATTCCTATATCTTAGCCAGCACCAAGTTTAAATTACTATATTATGCTTGCATCTAGTGGTTGCAGTTTCAGGTGCAATTAGGAGATAGAAAACCAGTGTTACAATTCACAGGAATGATATATCAATGTACAGCACAATTGTCATGGAATAACAAGATTTTGTGATTCTTTGAACCCATTAACGCAGCAAGCCCGACCCCCCCACCCCGCCCCCTGCACTTTCTCAAAATGAGCATGAACCAATGCCATTTTTATTTCCTCAATCTGGTCGGTACAGACTGCTCCAAAAGTATTGGCAACATGAGACAATCACTGTGCTTCAATTATTAAATTTTGAAAATAATTGTTCCAGGATAGAATTTCTTTGGGATTGAACGAATGTGGGAAAACAATACTTTAGTAATGATGAATATGAGTTTGCATACACACATACAATAAAATGAAAAATAAAGTAACTCTTGGACTAATGTAGCTAAAATAACAACTACAGAAACAGAAATTTATAAAACACTTGCAAATAATATGACAAATTATTGTTACAAAATCACTCAAATTTCACTAATTTGTTCCACTTACTTTGACATATTTCAAAGGTGATTGCCTCCATCTTCAGCTTGTTCCCACTGGCTGCTTCCCAGTGGGAACAAGCTGAAGATGGAGGCAATCACCTTTGAAACATGTCAAAGTAAGTGGAACAAATTAGTGAAATTTGAGTGATTTTGAGACAATAATTTGTCACATAATATATTTCACTGTGAAAATCCTTGATACAAAAAACTACTTAATAATGTAAATGTTATAATATTTTAAATTTAACAGCATGGGTATCCCACATACACTCGTAAACAGTTCAAACCTGCCTTACACTTAGGTCAGCACTTGCCATCTTTTGAGTGCCAGAATGTGTGTACATACAAGCCTTTTTATTTACTGGAACATAACAGAACAGTGTTTCAGTACCTTTTTTCAGGAACTCTTTATGTACAAATGACAATGTATAACTTTAATTTTAATCACATACATCATTGAAATTTTATGTTTACAGAGCTTTATTTGGAAGTTTTAAGAACTATGTTGCCGTTTACGAGATATGTTCTCAAACTTCAATATAGGAATGAAGTACAGGCAGGAAACAGTGCAACACAAAAAGACATGACACGTGTTTTTTGACCAGGCTGCTTGGAGCACTATATGTATGTATGCTAGGTGCCAGAATGCACTATTCTTAATGGGTGCTTCAATTGTTTATTTTCGACTCCATTTACGTAGCTGATGAATAGACATATGACTTTCTTCATGTGTTTGCTGTGCAAATATTAACATGCTATGGTGATTTGTGATTCAGTTTAACATATATAGCTGATGAAAACAATGTCACTTTGTGTGTTTTTTCTTTTTTCCTGTACGATTATCAACAAGTGGTATTTCAGTTGCTTTGTGCTTGATGTAAATGCTAAGGTCATATACTCGCCTAACGTGATATTTTTGTTTTCGGTATCAGTATGTGGCAGTTTGGAGTTTTATACTCAATGCAGATGCTATGGACTTGTTGTTTCCTGTATCAGCACCTTTATTTTGTGATCTATAGATCCCCTCAGATACAAACATACTTTATGTGAGATTTTTGTTTTCTGTAAATACCAGCACAAAGCAATTTAGATCTGCAATCATCACATAGCTATGGACACGTTTTTTTTTGTTTTGTTTTGTTTGTTTGTTTTTTTTGTTTCCTGCATCAATATGTGGCAACTTGTTTCATGCTCTATGCATACTCTACAGACACGTTTTGCTTTATTTGTGTTTTTGTTTGCTGTGATAAGTGTCAATAAGTGACAAGTATGTCTTCAAGAAGGATTACATTCTGGTTTGCTACTGCATTCACAAAGAAACTAAAAACTGAAATATCTGGATAAGCATCACAGATATTGAAATCTCCAACAGAACTACCTGAAACCAACTCAAATTTATTACAATGGCAATCTTCACACCAAAAATGTTCCGGATCCAACACCATCACAGCAAGAAAATGACACATATGGCCTAGTGTTTGGTCATTACATAAAATAAATAAACTGTCAAAAAATATTGATGGCTTGTTTTTAGGAAGGCTAGTATGGGGTTTCTATATGTAGAAGTCCAGAGTATTGCAGGTGTTTATAGAACTATGGGCATGAGAATTTCAAGAGAATGGGTGAATGGACAAGTTTCATTTAATGGTGATAGCGGTATAGCACTGTTGTCCAATGTGGGAAAAATGTACACTGATAGGTTGCAGGAATGGGCAGAAGAATATAACACTCTTTCGGAATTTCAAATGGGCTTTAGGAAAGGAAGGCAGACGATTGATAACATATTTGTTATAAAAACTGTAGTGGACAAATATTTAAAAGGTAAAATTTATATGGTTTTATTGACTTAGAAAAAGCTTTGACCAAATAGAGATGAAACTGTTGTGGCATAAGCTATCAGAGAAAGGGGTGAATAAACAAATGGTCACTATTCTAAAAGGATTGTATAAAGGGAATACCTTTTGCATAAAATATGAAGAAAGGGCAATAACAAGGGAAGTACAGCAGGAAAAAGGATTAAGGCAAGGTTGCAAGCTAAGTCCAATGTTATTTAATTTGTTTATTGATGACATATTGAAGAATATAAGCAACAATAATCATCTTTTGCCGGTAATAAATAAATTGCAAACTCCTGGACTTCTCTTTGCAGATGATTTAGTAGTAGGCTCCATTACTGTAAATGGGTTAAAGCAGTCATTACAAGAGGTAGATACTGCTTAGAATGGAGTTTAGGGAGAAAACCCAAATTCTAGCATTTAAGAAAGGTACTAAATTGAGTAAACATGAAAAGTGGAAGAAGGGAAATAAAGAATATAAAGTTGTGCGCGATTATACATACCTGGGTATATGAATAGATGCAGGGGGGAAATGGCAAAAACAGATGAAATCAGCACTAGCAAAAGGAAAATCAGCTATGATGGCTGTAAGGGGGTGCCTATATAAAATGCCTGAGATGGAAATGAAATGGCTGGAAAGGGCGTACAATTCGATAGTTGAGGCCCGAATGTTCTATGATATTGAAATTTGGGGACTTGAGAAAGGTTGGGAGGTTGTAGATCACGCTCATAGGATGTTTTGTAAGGAAGTTTTAGGGCTGCCAATAGCAACAGCAAACGAAGTTGCGCAAATTGAAGTGGGAAGAAGTACAAGAAAGGGAATAGTTATGGAGAGAGCTTTAAAATACTGGTATAGGATTTTAAATTTATATGATGATAATTTATTGAAACAATGCTTACAATATCAAGAAACAATTTTACAAAACACAGGTTGGGTTAGTAACTTGAGATATAATCTAGAAAGTAATGGATTAGGGGATATATGGAGAAAAAGAGAAATAAACAACAAAGGTTTCTGGAAGGAAGTTAGGAAAAGATTCAAGGACATAGAGATCCAAAAATTATTCAGTGAATTAGCTGAGAAAAGGTCACTAGTCTTTTATGTCTCAATGAAAAATAGTGGGGAAGAGAGAGGTATATAGATAACACTAATAATGAAGAAAGAAAGGGGATAGTCTGGCTAAGAGCCAGACTATGGAGGCTAAAAGGTCAAAGAAATGGATACCCACAAGGCGTGTGCCCATGTGGGGATAAAGAAGATGTACAACATATAATTTATGAATATAAAGAAACTGAGACTTGGAGAAAAGAAAGTATAAGATTAAATATTAGGGAGGAAAGTAATGTTAACAAAATAATAGAAAAAAACTGTAAGGGTATTGGGAAATTTTTAGAGAAAGTAAGAAATAAATGATAATGGACTGTGAAGAGAAGAAAGAAACAATAGATTAGGAGAGAGTGTTCTAGAATCTGATGGTAAGCATATGTTGTAATGCTTTAATAAAATTAGTATTAGTAAGAGGTGGGAATTGGTAAGAACTCGGTCCCCTGGAATTCCAGTAGGTTGCTGCTGATGAACTGGGGACTGAAGTAAACAACATGGAAATGTTGTATTTTGTTTTAGTTTTATTAGAATTTAGATAAATGGAATAATACCAAATTAATTATTGTATCCAAACTTTTTTAAATATAAGGGGGATCACAACTAAAATGGCCTGGGCCAGATGGGTGGAAGTCCCTTAATAATAATAGTTTGTATTTATAATGTACTTTTTCTTGGCATTGCAAAATTTAATGGCAAAAGCCAGAAGCAGCAGTTGAAATTTCTGAGAGAAAAATAATTGGGAACATAAAGAAAGCATGGGTCACAGAATTTTAATCAGAATTCTGGAGCAAGCCTAGCAAACAAAACAGTACACTTAAAGGTATTAAGTGAGAAATAGAAGTGGCATTTAGAATTTTCCACATGGCTTACAAAGTAGCAAAGAAAAAGTCATTCTGCAATTTCGAAGACAAGATCAATCTTCAGGAAATTATGGAGTTTATATGGACAGAATCCTTCATTCTACTGATGCTTGTATACATATTAAAGAAATTAGAAAATCTTCAGTAAGAAAGATAATTGATTCAAAGGAATAAAGTTGTTTTGATAATAATAATGAAGCCATAACTGCAAACCAGAAATTTGTATTAATTTTGTATCTCCATGTCTCATTTTAAAAAACTGATAAAAGGAGCCTGTCAATTGCTTCACTGATCTTATTGAGCTGGAAACTGTTTCAGCAAATGGAATATTTTTAAGCTTGCTAGGTAAATTGGAAGCACTTGGCAAGACTGTGAACTTTTTGATTTTTTGACCTACATTAACATCCTTTGATCCCCCAAAATATGTAAAGTCATGGCTTCTTCAATCAAGGATGTCATTCCTCTCTAGAGACCAAATGTAAAGCACACAACAGGAAAGAAGAACATCAGGCATATTAGAAGTTTGGAAGATTTTTTAAAATGGTGGCAGTGGCAGTAGCAGTGGCAATGGATAGCGGTGGCAGTGGTGTGCTACCAACAATCCCAGGAAGTTACCAATATGAGAAAAGATTTTAATTTTATAGCATAGGCATCAAGTTCGAAATTTTGACTTCCTGCAAATGCACTTCCTATTTTGCTATATACTAGAACCACCAGAAGTCACACTGTCACCTGTGACTGTCCCTAGCTGAAGATGATAGTGACAGCTCTTGAAACATGTTCTGATATAATGAAGTGTAATTTACCCTGATACTGACTTTTTATATGTATAATAATTACTATGTCATTTTTATTATTTCACACAATGAATGATATATAAATCTATTTGTAATAAACATCATTTTATACTTTAACAAACTGACTAATCAATTAATGAACTAATTAATTAAAATATTTTAAAAATAGACATATCTGAGTCTATACATCAAAATTGTTCTTTCACACTACTGTATGTCGGACTTAAGTCTGATACTTCATTTCCAATGTCTGAATCTGTAACTAAACTATTTAAAAATTTAAGACCATTTTTATCCTAACAATGCAAAGGTGTCTAGTTGTTTAAGTACAAGCTGAGGTTCAAATATTATTCATAAGTTTGTATAAAAAGATTTGTTTTTTATCATTTTTTGTTTATTTATAATTATTCCTTTAAAAAACTTAAAAATTTTCTCTTAAGAAAAAAATATACATACGCACTTATGAATGTACTGCATGTTTTACAGAAATAACTCATAAAGTGAAATTACTTACATTTTCTGCATGAATAGTTCCATCTAATTTTGCTTCTTCTCCTTCTTCTTCATCCTCTTCTTCCCTTACTTCTCCATAAATATCTTCATCATCTTCTTCTTCAGACTCCTCAAATTGCACATTTATTCCATACGTTTCATCAATGTTTTCATCTACATGACAAAACAAAACATTATATTAGTGTTATTGCTTTCCTAGCAAGACTGTAATGCCATTTACAAATTAGTAACCGATAAAACTGATAAAATTTACAGGCAAGCTGATTGAGTACTGGCATTTATAAAAAGATAAAGAGGATACATATGAAATGGAGAGGAAGAAAGAAAATATTTTGTCTCATTATATGTTAATGATAACCAAGAGCTTATGGATGTGATTAAACCATGAAATGAAAGCTATATTAATTAAAAACCAAATCCCTTGATTAGTACGTATAAAGAACTAAACCAAATATCTCAAAATGTGGAAGATGAGGCAGCCTTCCTTATTATGATGCACATAATAATTACATGAAACACAGTTAAAAGAAAAGTTCAATATTAAATGAGGAGGGATGAGAGACCAAGATTTGCATATACATTACAGCAGTGAGAAGGAGTCAGATGGATAAAACTTTTAGTAAGCCACTTTAACTTCAATACAGTATGAATAACATGATACAAGCTTTGAGGTTTCTTAAATTCTTATGTTAAAATTTGCCACCGAAAGCTATCTAAAATTATGGCAAAAGGCTTCAGCTATGTATTGCCTATAATATCAAAAAGATGAATGTAATCCAGTTTATTAGAATTAGGTAACATTGTCGGGAGGGATGTTTTCTTATCGGCACCTAGAACATCACAAGTTGATACAATCTGAAGCATTTCAAGCAAACAGAGCCTTCAGATTTAAAATTAATTTCGTGTCAAAACTAATACAATGGAGCAATTAATTTATTCTTAAATGGATAGTGAGGACTTAGACCCTTGGAGCTGGGAATATGGAAAAATAATTTTATAAAAAAATATGAAGATAACGTTACGAACTTTGAGATCCCAATAGCAGACATATTACTCCAAAAGTTCATAAAATGTCCATGAGAACTACACTAAGTCCATTCAACCAACAAGAATCCGGCAGTCAACACAGCTGATGATGCCTGTGTTCTGTATAATTCAATGGTAAGTGGAACAATTGAATATTAAATCGACTCACATCTAATTAAGAATAATTAAGAATAATTATGGACATCATCAATGATGTGCTGGACATAATCTTCTTGGAGACAAGTCAGTGACTGACTTGTTTATCAAAATTGTGGCATTATTATAGCGGAGGTGCCTGTGGAACTGAGCGCTGATTAGTTCACTTGGTTAAAGGGGCTGGATCTAAGCTGGAGGTTATGGGTGCTTCCAGCTGTGTTGGTTATTGATTTGCTTGCATAATTTCTTCATCTTAATATTTTGTAAAACTGGATACCATGCTGAGTGTAATTTCTGAGTTTCTTTTTTCCTGTTAAAAGCTGTTACTATATTTTTAATTTCAATTGCCTTCAGATATAAGCTTACATGAAAGGGAGAATCTATTGGATCATAATCCTACAGCCCAGAAGATTTAGTTTGCATAGCTAACACAGTCACGACAGATTATGTTCTTCATTTCAATTAAGTTCAGCATTTTCAACAAGCAGCTAATTAACTAAAAATGTTAATTGGAACTAATTGCTTTATATTACCTCACTATATGACGAATCAGTATTAGGCTGTAACAAACCATTAAGTAATGATGATGATTCACTAGCATACAGTAAAATCAAACCATGATTCTATGATTTCAGTACATTAACATAACACATACTGATTTCAGATACAAGAATTCTTTACACAAAGGCTAACTGCTAATAATATAGGTAGGGAGCCATGTGAATGTGGTAAGTCAGTCATCAAGTGCTTCATGGTCCAGTAGAAAAATTATTTACAGAGCATAAATAGTATTTCAAGCAACTTCTCTTCTTCTTGTTTCAAGAGTTACTTTAATTTTTCATTTTTATTATATATATATATATATATATATATATATATATATATGTATACATATATACAATTAATGGAGTAATAAAAACTTCTAAAAAGCATAAAAATTCATAAAAAAACACTCAGAGTGCCATATAAAAAAGTTCACATAAAATTTAACACTAAAAACCGTAAAATTGAACACTAAAACCACATGTATATTTCGAGCTTGGCTCTTGGTCATAGTTCATTCTCATCACGTGACCAAGAGCCAAGCTCAAAATATACGTGTGGTTTTAGTGTGAAATTTTATGTGAACTTTTTTATATTGCACTCTGAGTGTTTTTTTATACATATATACATATATATATATATACATACACACATACACACACAAAATAAAGTGACACTTTGGACATTGTAACTAATATAATAATAATTAAAGAAGCAAAAATTGAATAAAACATTTAAATATTTATAGAATTATTGCTCGCTACAAATCAAACAACTAGTGTTCTTCAAAAGCAAGAAGACGTGTGTGTGTGTGCGCGCGCGCGCGCGTGCGTGTGTGTGTGAGTGGAAAATTAGGTGTCTTGTACAGGGATAAAGCACATAAAAAGACACAATTTAGAAAATAAGCCAGTTAGCCAGCTTACAGCTGTTTTATTTACATTGTTTTTTTTTTTTTTTTACTGAAGAAACCAAATAGGCTTGAAATTTTTTTTTTTCTAAGTTGTGTCTATTCGAATGTTTTATTTCTGTACAAAAACTTCTAGTTTGCCACATTGTTATATTCAAAGGGTGCATTTTACTTTCATTGATATACTAATGCACATTTATATTATATAAAATTAGCTAGTTAAATTAAAAAGGAAAAGTACATTTTCCTGCTGTATTGAGGTATATCAAACTAGTAGGCAAGAGGTCACATACAGCCCTTTACATGCTCTTTTGCGTCTATTCTGCATACATGTAAAAAAACAATTTTGTATTTTATCACAAAACTTTCACACTATTTATCAAAGTATTATGATGTCACCGTTCGGTGTCGATACTTTGTCATCTCTCTTAAGTTACACTCACTATTTGAGGCAGATATTCTTTATTGGCAGGTTGACCATCCTGTGCTGTCAGGAATTTATTTTTCATCATACTAACTACATCTAGTTTCTGAATAACATAAATTCTAGCAAATTCTAGTGTCTTCTATTGCCTCTTTTAAGCCATTGTTACCGACATGAGTTGCCGAGGTCATTAAGTCATGGACTCATGAGTGGGAGGTCTGGGATTTGAGTCCCACCAGGATCGTCCTCCCTGACTGGGGTTTTTTCCAGGTTTCCTCAGTCCTCATAATCTGCAAATGCCAGGGAGGTACCCTAAACTTAGACCCGGAACGCTTCCTTCCTTAAAAAAAATATCCTTTCCTAATATATCTTTTCATCTCATGTATTATCAGTGTCCACCACCTGTGGTGCCTCAGAAGTAAAAACGGGCATTAAACACCACTCCATAAGTCATTGTTGCACATGTTAAGAGGCAGCTCTTCTGGGGTTTTCATACTGTTCAAGTTGGTTCCACTATAAGGTAGGTAAACAATATATGCTTTTAATTAGCTGCAGTAAGTTTCATCCTGTGGTGTCTGGTTATGTGATAAGGTTTAGATAATAAGCGCTACAGGACTATGGAGTGCAGCTTGCTAGAAGTGTTCCTGCTCACACAAAGACAGTATTTTTCAACTAGTGGATTGGTTGCATTGAGAGGTTGCCAATAAGCCTTTTATTATTATCTATTTCATTATTATCTACTGGCTACATTTTATGTGAGAGTAAATCAAATATAAATTTAAATTTTGGTTTCACTGCTTGTGAGTAGTTAGAAGCAAGACAAGCTTTTCAGAAATTACATGTGGGAGTGTCAGAAGTACAGAGCAGTAACTAGTTCACCCCATACACCCATTTTGTTTGTCAGTAGCATCATGTCCAAGCGAAAGGTACACTTGTGGATTGCATTATTATGGTGATTTTGATGCAGAAAATTTAAAACTTAAATTTTGCAAAGATTAAGGGAAAATTTTGAGGATAAAATGCTGTCTAAGATACAAGTGTACAGTAGCACCAAAGTTTCACAGAAGGACAAGAAAGTGAAAAAATTAAAGTCACTAAAATCAATGTTAAGATAAGTGTGATGGTTAGGTCACTTGAGATCTTATCAAGTGGCACCAATTTTTTAAATCACATTTGAGTTTGGATAAATTGTGGAAGTATTCAATCATTTTGGATGACTTGGATTACCGTAAACTTTCAGCAAGGTGGATTCCTTAAATTCTCATTTGAGGATCGAAAGACTCCATATAAGGGAGTGTGTCATAGGCTTTTGGCTCAATACCAGGATCAAGGCAAAACATTTCTGCATCATATTGTAACCTGTGATGAAACATAAGTACACCACTATGCTCCTGAATTAAAACAAGAGAGCATGAAGTGGAACAAAAGAGGGAAATCTGCCTCTATCAAAGCAAAAACTCACCTTCACCTTTCAGCTGAGAAGATTCTCTTGGTACTACCAAGGCATTATGTTCATCAATTTTCTTCATGAAAATCAGTCAATGCAGCTTATTACTGCCAGCTTTGGTTGAGACAAGACATGCTTAATGGCAAAAAAGACATCAACTACATGTGAAAGTTCTTTTCCTCCAAGATAATGGCTGTTTACATAAGGCTGCTTTGACAAATGGAAATCTCAAGGAAATCCACTGGACTACCCTTCATTTGCCTAGATTTATAGCCTTGTGATTGCCATATGGAGAACTGTTAAAAGAGGCATAGTGTAACTAAGAAGGCATGGGTCCCCATTTTTCTGGGCTCTTATTTCATATATGCTCCCACCAAAAGATGTTGTTGTTACTGTGTTAACAATGTATCTTTTATAAATACCTTGCCAAATGCAACAAAAAACAACAACCGGTTTAACTTTCAATTTTCCAAAAGCACCATTGTTGTCCAGAGCAACTTAGTGGCAACTTTCTTGACCTTAATATTCCAGCTTTCTTCATTTTCAATAAAGAGTACAGGTAATGAACTCATTCTCATCTGTGACATTGTAGTACATAGGTAAGGCTTATTAGTTTTAGCTCTGAACGAGTGTTTGGCCATTGTTGTAGACAGATAAAGTGAGGAAAAGATGTGGAGCAATGCACAGATATGGAACATTGTTGGCAATAGCAGAATTTTAAACAATTAATAATTTGGCCAGTTGCTTTATTGTTGAATGTTTATGGATCTCTTCCATCATAATGGATCAAAAATAATTAATCTCCTATGAAAGTAGGAGATAAACCAGTATTATAATATTCACCAAGTATGTACGCTTTTTCTATCATTTTCTTTTCAATTAAGGTGCTAAGTGTTGATGGTTGGAGTAGCAAGAATTTAGTTGAGATGGCATTCATGCTTTCAAATCATAGTTCAAGCTAATGAATTATGATGTCCAAGCAACCTTAAAAACAAACCTTTCTTCTGCATTCTTTATTCATACTTCAACTACCAATTCATCAAAGAACTTCTTAAACTGGCGTTGCCATGTTCTTTTGAAAACAGGGTCTATTACCAGGAATTTGATATTTCCTTCGCTTCCTTTAAAACAGTATTAAAAATTGCTGCCTCAATTCCATCATATTATTTTGTGCTTGTTTTAACAGTGAGGTGGCTCAATAAATCAATGGACTTTTCTTGTAAACATTTTGAAACAATATTGGTGTATTGTAATATGCATTGAAAAACAAACATAACTACAAACTGAAAGGAATTGAGATCTTTTTTCAATGCAAGAGCTGCATATTTTTTCATAATATTTGTTTAAGATCAGAAGTATATTCTCAAGGCATATCATCACCTGCATACCATGGGTGGCCGATCTGGGGGTGGATTTCCACGTTTTACCCAGTCCTCATAAATGACAAAACGCTTTTCTAGTTTATCATTTTAACATCATGTATCATCAGAAACACCTGCAAAAACCATTTTTCAATGTTAATAAATGCTAATAAATTGTGAAGACCATCTCATAGGACAGAGTGTTTTCCGTTTGTGTTGGTTGTCCCATTATCCAAGACACCATTATATTCCTGCCATCATAGTAGACTTATTAAAAAACACATAAACATGGTCTACACTTGTGTAATTATTCCTTAATTCTGAAATGTCACTAACAGAATTAATTCAAACTAAATTTAAATTGTGACCCACCCAATGTACATAATCAGCTTCCCTTTGATGTGTGCTCAGACATTCATTGTTTCCAGCACCTTAATGATTTCCTTTTCAATTAATTTCCAATTTGCTCACATATTTTACATAATCCATTAAAAGATTTGCAAATTTTTATTCATTTTCCTGGTTCTATTGTAACATATCAAATGACTGCACTTAACTAATCGTCTACCTATTCTGAAGTTGTGTATAATAAAATGGAGAAAAAAAATTGAACTTGTTTGATAAATTTTACAAAGATTTTAATACTTGTGAGACAAGAGTGAAATTAGTCAATTTGTATTTGGGGGCTTAAATATTTGGTCCTAATTTTCTCATTGCCAATGTGAGTTTTATTTAATGGGTCATATATAGCAAGTAGTTCAATGAGACTTAAAAATTTCCCCTATTACAAGACATAGGTCTTTCATCATGACCACGAAAGGATAAATTATCATGAGCTAATGTTAATTTTTATATGTTTCACTGTTGCACAGCATCATGAAATTCATATTGGTTTCAATACTGATCTGGCATTTTACTTTGGCAGCATGAAGATGAGAGCCAAAAAATATTTTTTATTTTTATACTCTTAATGCTTAATTCTTGAAAAATAAGCATGAAAGCTAAATCAGATGGGAAAATAACTATCTATACAAAGTCTAGAGAAAAATATGGAAGTTTAGTGCATTCATTCATCACATATCAGTACGTAATAAATGTATGTTAAGTATTAAGCATTCCACCTAAATTAAATACCTGTTGTTGGAGCTTTCTCTTCAGTACCAAAATCTGTAATTTTCTTCCCTAGATTTACTAGAAGTGCAAATCGCTCATCTGCTAAGTTCCCAAGAAGTGCTTCTGTTTCACGTTTCTTTTCTCGTTCCTTTAAGCGTTCATTCTTTAGCACAGCCAGGACTTCATCTGCTGCACCACACAAAATGTCTCGAGGCTGTAAAAAGTTTAAAAAGTTAAACCATGCATAATGAATACATAATTGTGATTAAAGGCAAAGGAGCAATAAACATAACAACCCCTCATTCTACACAATTAAAAAGTTGACAGATGAAACTGAGTTTTATAGTAAGTACAAAGGCTATTCAATATAGAATGATTATAATGTCTTTTGGCAACACACCTTTACTTACCCTCATAATTTTGATGATCTTTCTCAAAGTAGCCCCCAATGGATGTTATGCACCAGCCCCAGCATTTCTGCCTGTCATCCAAGACATGATGGAAACCATTTTTTGACATATTACCTCCACAGCTTTCACTACTGATTTTTATGATGGAAAATGCCTTCCACGAAGATGTTTCTTCAATTTATGGAGAATGAAAAACTCACATTGGACTAAATCTGTGCCATAGGGATGGTAAGGGACACACTTCACATTGATTTTTGTGATATATTCAGCAAACATTTGCAATGTGTTGTTGTGCTTATCGTGGTGTAACATTCAGCTTGTTGTGCCTTTTGCTTGTTATGTGACCTTTCAGAGTTTTCAGGACATCTCTGTATTATTGCCAGTTGTGTGTAAGTATGACATGGTGATAAAGCATTACTTGAATATCAAAAAATAAGAGATGACCTTTCTCAGCAGAAACAACCACATTTGCTGTGTGTGTGTGATGATGGAAATTTCAACACAGACCTTAGCTGTTTGATCTTAGATTGAAATTATGCAGTCAAGTTTCACCAGCAGCAATTACCTTTTAAGGAAACTCCACATTTTCCTGTAACATATCTTCAGCTGCATGCAAACTTGCACATGAATGTCTATTTGTTCAGGAATCAGCAGTCTTGTAACTCACTGTGCACAATTACATCTAATGTGCAACTTTTTAGTTACCAAAATGTGGGTAGCACTATGTGAAATTTTTAGAAATTTTTAAAGTGTTCTTAATGTTATTTTGATAATCCTCTCTCACAATGACAGCAGTGGTGTAAAGTTTTCTTCCAATAGAGCATAAGCTGGAGTACTGAATCCACCTTCCTTTGAAAATGATTGCCTTTCCTCTTTATACCTGTTTTTTATCTTTGTGTAAGGTTTGATATTATTTTTATTTCTAATTTGTTCGATAATATTACAACACTGGCTTTGAATTGTATTCCTATCTATTTCTGTAAGGTTTTTGGTGGCTATCTGTATGTCTGCTACATAATCTTCAACTTTTTTGGAGAAATTTACTCAAGTTTTTAAATCTTGACTCAATTTTTTAAAATGTTAATATTTGACACCACTGTTACAAAAAGTTCACTACATTTTATATAATTTTTGAGATTGTTTGTTTCTGACTCTTATGCAAATAAGGTGCATGCAATAAAACAGTGAGTTAATCATGTACTGTGGCAATAGCTAGATAAAGTAAAAGAGTTGATATTATTGTATGATTTAGTTGAACTACACACTCTTAATGCTTCACTTACTTGTCATAATATATAGAACTGGTTTCCAGAACATTTTGTTCTCATCATCAGTTAGGCTAAAATTCAACAGCCGGATAACTCGCTAAGCTATGGAAATGTATATTCTGCTCTGGTGGCAGTGTTATAAACTTGTAGTTTATATTTTCATCCCTGACAGTGTCGAAATTCATTAGGTTGTCCTTGTATTTGTAGATGTAGATTTTCTCCCAAGTTGCTAGCTCTGTAGGTCCTTGTACTGATTTTATTAATTTTGCTTTATTCACTATGTTGTGATTTTCGGTTCACAAAATGATATGCTCTGCTGATTTCTCCATTTGCTTATACTTTTGTTCCTGAAATGTTCCTTTAACCATGTGCCCATGTTTCTCTTTGCTTTTCCAATGTAGATTTTTTCACATTCTGCACAATTTATTTTGTAAATACCTGATTTTTTTCCTCTTGTGGAAAACTGTTATTAACATTGTCTATCAGTAGGTTTTTAACTTAAATCTATTAAATGGTGCTAAACTGATATTAAAATCTTTAAGAATATTTTGAAATTTTTTTTGTAGCCCCATGGATGGTATGTGAATTTTTTAAAAATTAGTTTATCTTTTCTTGCTGAGAGTGTTGTCGTTTCTTTGATACGTTTTTGTCTCTTGAATTTCTGTACCTTTTTGTGTACTAGTTCTTTTTTAAAACCATTTTTAACTGCTGTTTCCTCTATTTGTTTGTGTTCATTAAAATATTCTTCTTTGCTAATTTGTAGGTCAACTAGGGTATGTTAAACTGTTGATAACTGCATATTTCAGTGCTGTGGGGTTAAAACTGTCAGCTTTGACATGATTATCTGCATGCGTATTCTTTCTGTATATTTCAAATTCTAGATTTCCTGCACATTTCATTATTTTAATATCCAAGAATGGCAACATGTTATCTGTTTCTGTTTCATATGTAAATTACATGTTTCTATCTTGTATATTCAAAAGGTTTAAGGCTTCTTCAATGAGTTTTTTGTTAACTATGGCAAATATATCATCAACCATACCTTAAATATGTATGGAAAAGCTGTGTTATGTGTGTTTCAAATCTACTCATGAAGAGCTTAGCTAGAAATGAAAACAAGGGGCTGCCCATTGTAAGTCCTTGTTATTTATAAAATTTCCCTTTGAAAGTAAAATAGGCTTGGTTTATGCAAATTTCTGTGAGTTTGATGTATTCATTTATGTGTGTATCATTAATTCCACTTGTTTTAGGCCAATCATGTAGAAAATTAGGAGTTTTTCTTTTGGTATGTTCCTGAGGTGGCCTCTGTTGGTTGAAGTAGGAAGTTGCTGAGTTCATCCATAGGAGGAAACTCGAAATTCATTAGGTTTTCTCTATTTTCTAACATGAAAATTTTTTCCCAAGTGAATACTCCAATGGGTTGTGAAGATGTTTCAGCAGTTTAATTCCTGGTTTTACTTCATGATTGTTGGTCCAAAAGAGAGCTGCTACTGCTTATTTATCCACCTGCTTAAACCGAATATTCCTAAAATGTTCTTTCCTCCGAATTTCCAAATTTCTCTTTGTTTTGCCTATGTAGCTCTGTTCACAATCTGCACATTTTATTTTGTAAATTCCTGATTTCTGTTCTGTTGGTATGGAGTCTTTTACTGTGCAACCTAATAAATTCTTGATGTATCTGTACTTTGGGGCTAACATTATCCCATTTACTCTGAAAATTTTCTTGAACTTGTAGTAAATTGGATGGTAAGTGAAACTTTTGAATTTGTATTCTTCTTTTGTGTTTTTCAGTGTGGAAACTTCCCTTTAAACAATATTTATAATACCGTTGATCAATAATGCACTGGGATCCTTCACTGCTGTGCTTTGCAGGCACAGTATAACTTGAATTTGGATCAGCATGCCCAATCCTGAAATAGGTGATGGACCAGTATTGTGCACAACAACGTTTCTGCACTATACTGGTCTACAAGAAAGCTAATGGAATTATTTCCAAATACTAGCCATTTGATGAAAAATAACACAGGCAAAGGGTATATACTATAGATAAAACTGTGCTCTGCATTTGCAGCTTGAAAATTAGTCAATGCTATATAGAAAAACAAGCACTCTTTCAATATTTCATAATTTATTTAACTATGCTTGCTCTCAAACTGCTTGCAAAGTACCAGAGCAGAATATATATCCCCAAAGAAACACTATGAAATCCAGCAATAGACATTAGCTGAGGATGCACACAATGGTCTGTAAAACTTGTTCTAGATGTAAACAATTAAATGAAGCCACAAGAGTGTGTAATCTGACTCAATCAATACAATAATTTAATTTTTGGGACAATTTGATAAGAAATACATTGGAGCACATACAATTTCTTGTCAAGAAAAAAGTTAGCATTCACAAAAAAAATTTAGCAGTTGGAATCAAAATCCAGAAAAAATTAAATATTCAAGAAATATTCAAAACCAAAACAGAGCCATGTAGTTAACTTATCTAAAATAGTTTCAATAAAGAAGAGTTAGCCTTTCTCAATAAAGGTTTAAAAACATGTGTTAAATATTCCAATAACATAAAGGATTAGATAGTTGATTTGGAAGTTGCTATGGGAAACTTCAATAATAAAAGAAAAGAAAGAATCAGAATAAAATCAGAAATAGCTTTCAAAGAAATCAATAGAAAGGTATAACCAATAACTAATATAGAAACACTATAAAATCACTAAATAAAAAAG
This sequence comes from Metallyticus violacea, assembly GCA_030762175.1. Taxonomy (NCBI): domain Eukaryota; kingdom Metazoa; phylum Arthropoda; class Insecta; order Mantodea; family Metallyticidae; genus Metallyticus; species Metallyticus violacea. The sequence goes on from CM060842.1 coordinate 106,604,443, forward strand.
AGGTAGTGTATAGAAAGGCAGATAAAGGAAACAAAATAGTAATTCTGGATGAGGACAAATATGTTTCTAGAATGCAAGAATTGCTTAATACAAAAGAATTTGTTCAAATCAAATCAAATCCTTTGAAAGAATGTAGTAAAACAGTAAATGATGCCATACAAACATGCACAGTTATTCCAAACACAACTAAATACAAATTAAGACAAAATAATCCAATAATAGCAAAGATATATGGTTTACCCAAAATTCACAAACCTGGAAAAAGTATGCGGCCTATTATCAATAATATCAATACGCCTTCATATCTTTTAGCAAAATGGTCGACTGATAAATTTAATATGTTTCCAAGTTTTCCTAGTAAAAGCATAAAGAACTCATTTCACCTAATAGAGAAGATTAAGAACATTAAGTTAATACCATCCGACATGTTAATTTCTTTTGATCTAGCAGCATTATTTCTAAGTATACCAAAAGAAAAACTTTTACTTTACTTAGACGAATGGTTAAATGATATTGGAATTAATGAGGTACATAAAAAAGAATACATTAACCTCACAAAAAATTGCATAAATCAATCATTTTTTACATTTAGAGAAAAATTTTATAAATAACAAACAGGACTTATTATAGGTAACCCTTTATCACCTTTTTTGGCTAACCTCTTCATGAGAAAATTTGAGATGCACATTACTTCTGCCTATCTACACTTTTTTAAGATTTGGTGCAGATATGTAGATGCCATTTTTTCTATAGTAAACAAAAATCTGATTGATGATGCCTTAAAACTGCTGAATATACAAGACAGGAACATTTCGTTTACATATGAAATAGAAAATGATAACATGTTACCATATTTTGATATTAAAATTATGAAGAACTATGAGAATCTGAGTTTTGGGATATATAAGAAAGATACCCATACAGATAATCATATCAAGGCAGATGGTATTAACTCTTTAACACACAAACATGGTTTTCAACAACTTAACATGTCATTTGGTTAATTTACCAATAAGTAAAGAAGAGTTTAGAAAAGAATACAAAAAAATAGAAGAAATGGCAATTTTAAATGGCTTTAATAAAGATCTGGTACATAAAAAGGTGTAAAGATTTAAAAGGAAAAAACTTATCAGAGATATCACCACATTATCAGCAGATATAGAAAAACCAATTTTTAAAAAATTCACATATCATCTAAAAGCAATGAAAAGATTTCAAAATAGTCTAAAAGGTTTCAATATAAAATTAGCACCCATCAACAGATTTAATTTAGGAAACATCTTGAAAGATAAAACAGCTGTAAACACTCCACAAGAGAAAAAAGCAGGGATTTACAAAATAACATATGCAGATTTTGAAAAGATCTATATCGGAAAAACAAAGAGAAATATACGCACATGTTTAAAAGAGCATTTCAGGAACATAAAACATAAAGAGACAGATAGATCAGCTGTGGCATATCATTTCTGGACTAAAAACCATGAGATTGTGAAGAAGGATTTAGATGGATTTATTAAGAGAGGCTCAGGGACATATAGTACTGGATACTTGGGAAAAAATTTACATTCATAAATACAGAGATCAATTGATGAACTTTGATATTCCAAAGGTAGAAAACACCAATTTTAAGTACATAAAAACACCACCAGGATGGCGCTTCATCTCTACAAAGCCGTTGGATTCTCCAACCAGTCCAGTCGTACCCATGGCCGAAAATGAAGACAAAGGTCTTCGAAACCGGTTCCAAATATTACACAAGTAAGTGAAGCAATACAAGTGTTTAGCATGACATATCGCATGATTTATTCATATGACTTGGCTTCACTGAGTTAGTTCCAGATATTATTTAAAAAAACAGTTTCTTTTTTTTAAAAAATGTTTTAATTAATAATTTAATTACTTGCACAGTGTTAGGAATCTCAGCCAGCAATACACGGAAGTATGAAAAAATGTATTCTCTAGTTTCAGCGATTCAAGAGCTATCAGTTCATTTGATTATAAGATGCAAGAGTGTATTCCTCACAGTATTATTTGTAACAAGTATCTCCACTCCATTATTTCTCTTATTGTACAGTTCAGAAAAAAATAAAACAACCATGCTTGCGCATGTACAAAACCATTAAACATTAAATCAGTAAAATGCATAAACCAAAGCATAAAAAGTAATGTGAATATTTCAAAGCAAAAACTCACCTGATCACCCAAAGCCTCTTGTATGAAACTTAAGAGTACTTCATATGTCTGCCGAGTTTCCTGAGTTTTGGGTCGATACAGAATGCCTACCATTTCATCAACACCTTCTGAAAGCAGTGTTGCACCCTTCATACGGGTGAAATCATACTGTGCTTCATCACGCTTCTGGCGTCTGCAAAGAAAATAATGTGTAACAATAAATAATTGTTCACTGAGATCATAAATATCATAAAGTAATAAGAGCCCTACCATTCCTATTAATACCACAACAATGATATTTAAAACACTATTCATAAAAAAAAAGTTACTTTTTGCCTGAAAAATGAGAAAACTGCAGTCTTAGAAATGAGGTTAAACAAATTTACCCCTTGTATTTTATTACTAAAGAATTTAATGATGATTTAAATGCAAGGGTGCACAACATCAATGGTCATCAACAACTAAATAAAGGAAAATATGGCCAAGAACTGAAGAATCTAATATGTACTTTAAAGTCATTTCTTGATATGACATTTAATATAAGCTATATCTCTTAAATAGTTAATACTTAAAAATAATTATAAATATAATGCACATTAAACATAATACCATTTTATGTTACAAATACTATTCACAACTTGTAAAATCTTTTACTGGCTGAACATGAGAATGCAATGATTACTTGCATCAGTGAACTTTGTGACTAATATTATTATTTATTTATTTTATACCTTCATTCTTGGTATGGAGCACTCTATTCTGAATTAAGAAAAGCTTTGAAAAAGTTACAATGAATATAATATATACAACAAATATATTCATATTGATTAGTTATTATGAATAAATATTAAAAGAAATGTTAGGAGAGGAACATAAGAATAAAGAAACAGAAGAACAAACAAGATTTTGAGCAGAAATTCTACTATTATGACCTTTTCTGCTTGAATCAGATAATTGCAAAAGCTGTAGCTTATATTCAAGAAATACACACAGACATATATAATCTCTGTGAGTCAGAATATTAGAACACTCTTTCTGGTTTCACTTAAATGAGATTTTACTCAGGACATATGTTTTGTGGACATTTTTTCCACATCATCAGCTGTTCATGACTAATGGATCACTCGTAGAAGTTGCATAGGTAGGAATCCGGGTGGACCCTTGTGGTCTTGTGATGAACTTAAATAAAGTGTTCTCTGCTTCTGGGATATCAAAATTCATAATGTTACGTTCATGTTTTTTTATGTAAATCCTTTCCCATATATTTAGTTCTTTTGGTTGCTGAACAGTTTTCAATAACTTGATGCCTTTTTCTATTTCATGGTTTTCATTCCAGAAATGTGCTGCCATAACTGATTATATATTTGTTTGTAACAGATATTTCTCCAATATTCCTTCAACCTAATGTCTATATTTCTCTTTGTCTTTCTTACATATATCTTTTCACAATCCTTACAATTAATCTAGTAAATACCAGATTTTTCCTCTTTGGGCTTGGAATCGGTTTTGTTTAATTTCAGTAAATTTTTTACGCCGTATCTATTTTGAGGTGATAAGATAATATTGTATTGCTTAAAAATGTTTTGAAATTTCTTATTAGCTGACAGATGGTATGTGAACTTTTTAAAAGTTTTTTTCTTTGTTGAATAACTCAAAGTTGTTATTTATTTAATTCTTTTTTGTTTTTGGAATATTTTGATTTTTTGGTTAACCATCTGTTTGTTGAACCCATTAGATTTAGCTGCTTCCATTATGTGTAGATATTCATTCTTGTATTCTTCCTGTTCAGTGGTATATTTATTAATCTGTATATCATGCTGTTGAGTGCTGCTTCCTTGTGTGATCTTGGATTGAAACCATGGGCTTTGATATAATTGTCTATATGTGTGTCCTTTCTGTAGATGCCAAATTCAAGTTTATTCTTACATTTTACTATCTTCAGATCTAAAAATAGTAGCATGTTGTCTGCTTCTGTTTTGACGGTAAACTTAATAGAAAGTTCTTGTAGGTTTAAAAGTTTTAGTGCATCTTTCACATGCTTTTTGTTTATAATGGTGAATACATCATCTATATATGTGTCAAACCTTAAAAATGTGGGAAAGGCCTTAGTGATGTGCATCTCAAAATAGCTCATGAATAAATCAGCTAGGAAAGGTGATAATGGACTGCTCATTATAAATCCTGATTTTTGTTTAAAATTTTTTTCCTCAAATATAAAAAATGCTTGATTTATGCACAACTTAGTGAATTCAATGTATTCTTTGATGTGTTCTTTTGTTAGATTGGCTGACAGCAACCATTTTCTTAAATAGACCAATAATTTATTCTGTGGTATGCTGGGAAATAGGGCTTTGACATCAAAAGAAACAAGTGTGTCGTTCAGTGATAATTTTATACCTTTAATTTTATTGATGAGATCCGTGGAGTTTTTTAAACTTAAGCTATCACATTTTGGTAGTGAATGGAACTGTAATGATAACCAACTTGCTAAATGGTAGATCAGAGTGTTTATGTTATTAATAATTGGCCTCCTGGCAGTATTCGAACCCAAACCTCCTGCTCATGAATCCATGCTTTAATGACCCTCGCCACCCATGGTGGTAAAATTAGAGAATGTATACAGAAAGGAAAAAGTATAATATTATTTCTTACTCGTATATTATGGGATAAACAGATTACAAAAGAAACAAAAAATCAAATTTATTAATCAGCTGTTAGAAGCACAACTTCATATGGTTCAGAAACTTGGCAACTTAACATTTTTTTTCATAAATGTATAGAATCAGAAATGAAATAATTAGACAAAGAATGGGAATTTGGAATAACATTACAAAGGATATTTCAACAAAACAATTGATATGATGTATATGGATGCAAAGTACTTACCGAGAAGACATATGAATGGATTTCATCAAGGATATGAAGAAGAGGAAGACAACATGAAAGAAGAGTATACAGAAAACAATGAAAAACAGAGCTGGGGGAGAGCTTGGTTAGGGCAGAATGGTCTTCAGCAATTCACGCCATATATAATTGATTTTATACATTTATATTTCAAACTTGTATTTGCCTGTAAGAAGACATTTATATATTTATACTCTCTGAATCATCATGATATACTTATTTATTTACTTATATTTTAAACATATTTTGACAACCAATACTTATGATCTTAAACAGAGCATTAAAAACATAATTAGCAGTTAAATGCTTGGAATCCGTTTGCTGTTGCTATGCATATATTTTTTATTAAACAATGTGATCCATTACAAATTAATTATATGTACCTTAGCTTTTCTTATGTTTACAATACATTGTTTACATTGTTATACTTAAGATACTAATTTAAAAATTGGTTTTTGGAAAAATTTTTAAAACTATGATTTATCTGCAAATTACAAAGAATCCTTAATATACGAGACAGCACAATATTATTTGCTAGTTTATTTCCTTGCTCTGTTTCTTCTGTTTCTGAACCTAATCACTATTCGTAGTCTCCCTAAACCAAGCCCTTTTATGATCATTTGATTTTATAGATTTTATTTATTTATGTAATATTGTATTTCCTGCATTTAAGTTAGTTTATAATATTTCTTATTCCCCTTACTTAAGCTAAGTGATTTTTTTACATAATTATTCTTACCTAATCATGTTTTTTTTTTTTTTAAATATTATATGAGTTTTCTATAATATGACCCTTCCATTCTCTATGGTGTGTCTAATTCTAGGTCATTTACAAATATTAAAAATGGATTTCTTTTTTAATAAGTTTGCATTTATTGATTGGCCATGATTGTCTACTTACATTGAAAATTTGCTTTAATAAGTGACTATGTTACATTTTTTACAATGAAAAATTACATAATCCACCATCTGTTATTAATTACACGAGAATAGGGTGGCCAGACATCCAAATTTATCTGGACATGTTCTTTTTCATGGTTTTGTTTTTTAAGGGGGGTTAGGGCAGACTTTCAGAAAATTGGAAAATGCCTTTTTTAGGTCTTAAATATATTTGTATATTTTGTTTTTCTCACTGATTGGAGGCTGAAAAATTTTCTAAAAGCACAACAAGATGACAACACCAATATTTACTTGAGGATTTTCAGCAATTTTCAATAATTTAAGTGTCCAAATTGAGGTCATTTTCATTTTCTTTTTTTTTTCTTTCTTTCTTTCTTTCTTTCTTTCTTTTTTTTTTTTTTGGTCTTCATGATTCAGTTGGATTACTGAATGTTTTATGTTAACTTTGACATGAATAAGAAGGTATATTTAATGTTCTCCAAATATCTAAATGTAAATGCAAATTTGCTGACATGAATGTTTTATGTTAAATCTGTCATGAATAAGAAGGTATATTTAATGTTCTCCAAATATCTAAATGTAAATGCAAATTTGCTGACATGAATGTTTTATGTTAAATCTGTCATGAATAAGAAGGTATATTTAATGTTCTCCAAATGCCTAAATGTAAATGCAAATTTGCTGACAAAGTTGCAAAAAAAATGTACTTCTTTTAAAAAGGGAAAGAATGATTTTGAAGTCAAATCTAAAGTTTGTAGTGCTGGACTTATTGCTAATAAAGTTAAATACACTGTGCAATTACCTATATCTACATTTGTTTTGGATAGTTTAATTCCATCTTTCTGACCAATATTTTTTAAAAAATTTTGTTCTTAAGTAGAATGTCAAGTTTTGAAGCATTATATTGGCATGCACAAACAGAAGAAATCTGCAAAGCTGTAGTTCAACCTGTATGCTCCATTCCAGCAACATCAATATCAGACCTTGTACATCATGTTTTAGTTGGAGAGGGAATGCTAGTTTTCCACAATCAGACATTATTTTAGTTATAGGTCAATAGACTGCATGCCAAAAGCTAACCAAGAAATTTATTATAATTCTCATGTAGCCAAGATGGAAGTAACCATATAAGTATAAATGTTTCCCATTCTCAAATGTACTATAACTATAAACTACAAACTGTGTGAATTACAAACTCCATATTAAAAATCTGAAGGAATAGCAGATTATGTTTTTAGTGAATTGGAAAAATTTGTGTTCTCTAGCCAGTGTAATGCATTTTCAGGAGGTAACACTGATACCAACTTTGGGTGTATAAATCATAAACCAGATGGAAAGAATGTTTATAGCAGTTTGTACAAAATACTAAATAAAAATCTTGTAGAGATTGATTGCTGAGCTCACATTTTACATAATACTGTACAGCATGGAGCAGATAATTTATTAACTAATATAGCATATATGCTCTTTAAAATTTATATTTTTCCATATATACAGAATCATTTTGAGAATTTGTCGACATGAATTATAAACAATTACTATTTCACTCTAAGATAAGGAGGGGTTGTACCTCTTTCCTGCTATCGAAGAACTACTTGAAATGTACCCCACATTAGAGTCATATTCCTTGTCTCAGTCTAAACTGCCTAAGATTCTAATTCTGTTTTTGAGAAGTCAAACATATCTTTGGCGTTCATTTAAGAACTTTAGAAAAATAAGACATTTTTAAAAAATTCTGTTGGAACTCACACAGTGAAACTTATTAAATGTAAATTATAAGTTGTCATCAAGTAGGTTGAAGATGGAGAAGATGTCTCTTCGAAACCGGTCCCACCATATTTAAAAGTAAGTGAAGCATAAGAGTGTGTTAGACGACAGATTAATTATAATTTACATATCTTTGGCATTTACATTATTTGATGTCAGTGGTTTATTCTAAAATTCAAGAATTAGAAAGAAAATGCAATTCCATACCCCAAATTTTAGATATACTCAATTATTTAAAAACTTAAAATGTAAATTGGAACTTGCACAGTGAAGCTAATCATATTTATTGATATCATTGTATGATTCAGTTGAACTACACACTCTTAAAGCTTCACTTACTTTTCATTAATGTATGGAACTGGTTTCGAGAACATTTAGTTCCCATCTTCCCATCTTTTGTATTTGCAGATGTAGGTTTTCTTCCAGGTTGCTAGTTCCGTAGGTCCTTGTACTGATTTTAATAATTTTGCTTTATTTATTATGTCGTGATTTTGTGTCCAAAAATGAATGATATGCTACTGTTGATTTCTCTATTTGCTTGTACTTTATGTTCCTGAAATGTTCCTTTAACCATGTACCTATGTTTCTCTTTGTTTTTCCAATGTAGATTTTTTCACATTCTGCACAGTTTATTTTGTAAATACCTGATTTTTCCTCAAGTGGAATACTGTCATTAACATCATCTATCAGTAAGTTTTTAACATTAAATCTATTAATCGGTGCCAACTGATATTAAAATCTTTAAGAATATTCTAAAATTTTTTTGTAGCCCATGGATGATATATGAACTTTTTAAAAATTAAGTTTATCTTTTCTTGCTGAAAGTGTTGTGGTTTCTTTGATATGTTTTTGTCTCTTGAATTTCTGCACCTTTTTGTGTGCTAGTTCTTTTTTAAAACCATTTTTAACTGCTGTTTCTTCTATTTGTTTGTATTCTTTAAAATATTCTTCTTTGCTAATTTGTAGGTTAAATAACCGGTGTGTTAAACTGTTAATTACTGCATGTTTGTGCGCTGTGGGGTTAAAACTGTCAGCTTTGATGTGATTATCTGTATGTGTATTCTTTCTGTATATTCCAAATTTAAGATTTTCTTGATATTTCATTATTTTAATATCTAAGAATGGCAACATGTTATCTGTTTCTATTTCGTATGTAAATGATATGTTTATATCTTGTATATTCAAAAGTTTTAAGGCATCGTCATGAGTTTTTTGTTAACTATGGCAAATATATCTACATTGGAAAAACAAAGAGAAACATAGGCACACGGTTAAAGGAATGTTTCAGGAACATAAAGTACAATCAAATAGAGAAATCGGCAGTAGCATATCATTTTTGGACACAAAATCACAACATAATAAATAAAACAAAATTATTAAAATCAGTACAAGGATCTACAGAACTAGCAACCTGGAAGAAAATCTACATCTACAAATACAAAGACAGCATAATGAACTTTGACATTGCCAGAGATGAAAACATAAACCACAAGTTTATCACACTGCCACCAGAGCAGAATATACATTCCTACAGCTCAATGAATGATCCGACAGTTGAACTTTAGCCTGGCTGAAGATGGGAACTAAATGTTCTCGAAACTGGTTCCATACATTTATGAAAAGTAAGTGAAGCTTTAAGAGTGTGTAGTTCAACTGAATCATACAATGAGATCAATTAATACTCAATTATGTTTATGGAGTTTTAGAAAAATAGATTTCAAAGTTCCTTGGGGTGTTTGAGAGCTAAAGAAATGTTAAGGCAGGCTAAAAAAGAGGGACTTATTAAAGAAGTAATACAGTTTATGCAGGAAGCTATGTCACTGTATCAGCCATGTATGCAGCACTTGAGAAAATGGACCTAGAACTTTAATGGATTTATTTTAAATAATCTAATATGAGAAATCTTAACTTCAATGAAGTTAAAAAATGTTGCAGATTTTTTATCATTAAAGGAATTGTTATTGATATGTTTTGATATTTGTAATTTAAAGCAGTTTGTGAATGAAAATTGTGGCTTAACTTGCACTGAGAACATTGTAACCATTTCAAGCTAGTAAACCTTTAAAGTGACATTTAGAGCATCTCAAAATAGCTAATTTTTTCCCTTTTCTCCCCTCCATCTCCTTTGGTAGACAAAGATTGATGTGACACATAGAATGTTTTGTAGAGAGGAGAAAAAAGTTTGCAGAGGTGGATGATTTTGGCAGAACTAGCAAGAGTATCTAGGAAGGTATAATAGTGGAAATAATTTTGAAATATAGGCACAGTTGTTTCAAATTAGATAATAACATTACACTAAAAGAATGTCTTAAGTACTAAAGAGATGTATTGGGAAGAGAGAATTGGTTTGGGAAGGTGGAGAAACTGTTAGAAGAAATTGGAATGGGGGATGTGTGGCATCTGGGTGAAAGTAATTCAGTGAATTTTGGAAAGAAGTAAGACAGAGGATAGAAGATATAGAGAAGCAGTAGATTAGAGCTAACTTTGATTTCAAAAGTTCTTTAGACTTATATAAAATAGTAAAAGAAATTGGAAACAGGACAAATATGTAGATAATTATGATCAATTCAGAAAATATGTCTTGCTTTTTTAATAAGTTTACCTCTCAATTAAATGTACTTACGAAGCTGTTGACAATGGAGTGGTATATATATAAACAATGTATACAGTTTTTTTTCTCACACTAACTCCATTCACTTACATAAAATTTGGACATATGTTTCGGGAGCGATCCCTCCCATCTTCAGCCTGTTGACAAACTGTTGTTAAACGTGGCGGTTGGGTCTCTTAATGTTCTTGTGGCGGCATCTGTTGGTTCTATTAGGAATTTGCTGAGTTCATCCAATGGAGGGAAATCGAAATTCATCAAATTATCCTTATTTTTTGTAATGAAAATGTTTTCCCAAGTGGAAAGTTCCATTGCATTATGATAGTGGGGGGGAAGGGAAAAATAAAATTATATATATTATAATAAAATATTTATAAGTTTACCTCTATTAATTAGTCATGATGGTCCACCTATATTGACTTATGCTTTAATAAGTGACTATGTCTATTACATTTTTTACAATGAGAAATTATATGATCCAACATGCATTATTTATTACTTGAGAACAGAGTGACCAGATATCTGAATTTATCTGGACATGTCCTTTTTCATGGTTTTATTTTGGGGGAGGGGGTTCTGGCAGAGTTTTAGAAAATCAAAAAATGTTCTTTTTTGGGTTTTAAATATATATAAAGCTCTCTAACTCAAATCTATGTTCTAAAGATTACCTACCTTAGAAAAGGTATTAATTACTAAAAACAAACAGGAAGTTCAAATTTCCATCAAAACTAATCTTGCTCGCAATCTCCAAATATACTGATGGTAACAAGCATTTACTTACTTAGTTGCTAAACTTAGGTAAATCTTGCTCCCCCTAAATCATCAGAGGGCCAATTTGCTATCAAAGGTAAGTTGCTATAACTTAATCTCTCATACTTAACTAATATACAGCATGCAGTTCATCTTTCTTGCTCTGCAGTGGCCAATTAAGTGCTAGTTTTAGCTGCTGACAGCTTCCAATCAAGTCACATGGAGTGGAAAGGAAGAGCATGTTGCCAAATGTACATTTTTTTCTTACACAGTTATGTTGTTACTATTCAATAACAAGGTTTATTGTGAAGTGTCCATTAAGTTAAATAGGTGGTATCCTTGGTTAAGTATGCCAGAGAATAATAATGAAGAGCAAGTAAGTGGTAATGAATTGCTATTGAATGATGAAGAAATGCATGACATTGAATCTCATCATTATTTCGATACTGTGGAGTTTGTTCCTGGACCCTAGCAAGACTAAAAACATAACAAAACCTCTAAACAAAGAGTGACAGACTGTAAAGTGTATGACTCTGTTGTAAAGAATAAACTAGGTAAGTGAGATGGCAAAAATTTTCGAACTCATCAGGTAAATAGAAAAATTGTCAGAGGGCCAATAACGCCTAAAAAGGCAGGAACAAAATCAAAACCACTGGGAAAATTTTATGTATTCTAATGTTGCTATGTGAAATGCAAATATAAACACAATATCCAACAAGTTAGCTCAAGAATCTGGATATGATGTTTTAAGGCTACCCTCTTATAACTGTCATTAATCTAATTGAACTAGTGTGTGCTTGACTGATACTTCACGTAAGAAAGCACAATGTGTGCATTAAGTGAAAGTGCTTGTGAACTATTGCATGAAGTTGACATTGTATGATTTAGTTGAACTACACACTCTTAATGATTCTCTTACTTGTCATAATATATAGAACCGGCTTTGAGAACATTTGGTTCTACATATTATGACAAGTAAGTGAATCATTAAGAGTGTGTAGTTCAACTAAACAATACAATAATATCAATTATGTGATTGGCTTCACTGTGCAAGTTCCAATTTACATTTTAATTATTGAAGGTTAAGATGATAATGAATTGTGTTTAATGCTTGTTTTTGCTACAGAGGCACCATAGGCGATGAACACTGGTGATACATGAGATGAAATAATATATTGGGAAAGGATTTAATTTTAATGAAGGAATCGTTCCAAGCCTAAGTTTGAGGTACCTCCCCGGCATTTGCCATTTATGAAGACTGAGGAAAACCTGGAAAAAACTTGTCAGGGAGGACTGTCCTGGCAGGATTCTAACCCCAGACCTCCCTCACAAGTCTGCACCTTAACAACCTTGGCCACCCGTGGTGGTATGAAGGTTAGGGATGCATTGATGAGGATTATTGTAGAAAAAGTGAACAGCACACAATAAACAAAGAATGTGAATACTATGTTCTGCTAATGAAGGAAGATGACAGATTCATGTATCTGGAGACAGCGCTGATGAATCCAGCAAAGAATGTGACTGAAGGTAGAGCATTATTATTTTCTATTGTAATATAAACTCTTTTAAACTTAATTTAACCATGAAATGTTTTAGTATTTTGCATTTCTTAGCAGTAATCCTAGGTCTGGCATCATTTCATATGCTTAAGTACTTGTTAAACTTGACAACACTGTTTGTTACTCGTGAGCAGGAGGTCTGGAATTCGATTCCCACCAGGACCATTCCTCCCTGATTGAGGTTTTCCTTAGTCCTCGTAAATGGCAAGTGTTGGGGAGATACCTTAAACTTAGGCCTGGAACGCTTCCTTCCTTTCAAAAAAACAAAACAACAAAAAAGCACCTCCTTTCACTATTTATCATGTCATGTATCATCAGTGTCCACCGCCTGTGTTGCCTCAGTAGTAAAAATGGGCTTTAAACACTACTAATAAAAAAAATCTCTTTGTAGGACTTTATCTGAAATGGGGGCAAAAACCTGATAGCACATCTACCTGATAACTTCCTTCGAAGCTTGCTTGATAGAATTGCATTCAAGGAACAGTCTCTAGCAAAATGTTCTAGCAATTAGTGGTCTGCTTTAAATCCCTCTTAATAGCCTAAGGTGACTTGTAACATGTGCTCAGCAAGCCACCGTATTATCTTTGACAACTTGTCACAGTGAATAAAGTAATTTGGAAACAAAAATCATACAGTTATTGCAGCCTTTGCATATGGGAATGGCCTACCAATAAAACTACTGTCACAATGCCTATGCAGCATATATAACAATTTTGTGAAATACCATGACAAATGGAACAAAATCAATGACAGCTGAGTGATTTCCTCATAAAAATTACAAAAAATCCCCATAAATATTGTTTTGCATGTATATTGAGATGTAGGTGCTGAGAGACAGAAAAAAAAAACATATTTTGATGTGGTTTTTGCAGTTTTTATTTTGTATTAGCTTTCTATCATTTTTGTTAAAGGCACTTAGTGTTTAATTTAGCAGTTAGATACCATCACAGTTTTGTTAGTCTTAGTCTAATTATAAGATAAAACCATGATGGCTTCAAATAAATGTGTAGCTTGTGAAGTTACATTGTTTTTATTTATTATGGATATATATGATCACAATGACAAAGTGGTTGAAAGACTATTGCTTACCTCTGGGACCGCCATCTTGTTGTGGTTGAATTTTGTCCTGCATATGACACATTCTAAATATGGATGAAAAATATGCAAAGTATGGACAAAAGCTAACCTTAATATCACATAGCAAGGAGTACTATATGTTTCATTGCAACAGGTCAAAAATGGGATAATGCAGTTTCAAAAACTTTTGCTAAAAGAACATCTTTTTGACTTATCTATCTTACATAGAGACATGTAAAATTATTCACATGGTTGACATTTGTAGGTGCTAAATGAAACTAAATTCAAATAGTTCTTATGGTCTATCAGGACCAAGAACAGGTCTTAGGCTTAAACCTTGTAAGCTGATGATTATTAGAACCATTTCCATACACAGACTTTTTGTTAAACAAAGTCAAAATAGTGCAGCATATTTACATGGATTGTACATCCTGCTCGAAGCCTATAAGGAAAAAAGGCATAATATAGAAACAGATGAAAGTAAAATTGAAAAAAGGAAATACAATAGAACTTGCATGGGTGTTCAGGGGACTTGAAAGATGAAACACCCGTAACTTTTTTGTATGCCCATGGCAGAAAGGAGTGCAGGCACATTGTTGCAAGTTATTCAACATTTTATTCTACCAGAGAGAACTGTTAATGATTGTTAGAAGGCATACAAATGACTCCAAGATAAAAGTTTTGTTCACCTAAGGTGAATCACTTCCTGGAATTTTAGATATGGAGGAATCCAAGGAGCTCATCTTGGAAAACAAATGCAAAATGCAGGATGCCAGCATAGAGGAAATAAGGGTACACTTGTAGAGCACTGAGAGAAAGTGACATTTATCAAGTACCCCATACCATACCAGTTGGAAGACACTAGGTACTTGGCGGTAAATATAAATTTAGAAGTTAAGTTTGCAAATGTGCACATGCACTTTTAGAATATGTTGGCATGTTATACCATCCATCCAGGGGCATTTAGGGTAAAGTAGAGGAAGAAAGAGAACTGCCCTCCTTCCCCTAACCAATGTCATTACAATTACAATTGCCAGAGGAACTCAAGAGGCTACAAAGGAAGCCAACAATGCATGCAAGACAGGACTAAATCTTACTCTGAGACACTAAAACTTTTAAGTTTCAAAATGAGATTCTGACATTAAATGGCAAATATTAAAACCTTCAAACAAAATTGGATTCCAGGTCCTCATTTAAAAAATTACCAAGCTGAGTTTTTTTTAAAAATTATATAAATTCACAGATCCATTAAGTAAATAAAATTTCCTGCAAGTTAACCATCAATACTCAGTTTTCAAATTTTGCTCCATACTTAATGTAACATCTTCAAGTTTCATGCCAAAAGTAAGATGGCTAGATATCCTATATTAGCCAGGACCATCCTTTTTTTTAGTCTCTGCCCTGTCTTTTTTTAAAGGTAAAATAGGATGCCAAAATGTTTCTTTTTTGTGGCAATGACTTACCAGCATAAAATCCTCTTAAAACATAGTTCTCATAATATAATGCTTAATCAATTTAAAATTACTGACAACTAACAAAGCAAAGTACAGTTTATATTATCGGTATACACCTGCAACATTGTGGGGACTTTGCTTGGGGAAGCACAGTTAACAATTGATGTAGCCAACAAGTGAACTCTGCCACTCTGCACTCTCTATGATATGATGATGCCAACTAATTATAATCACTATGTTTTATACGAATGCTGTCAACAATATTGAAAACTACAAACACATATGCTTCATTTGGAAGTTATTTCCTTAAGAAATTTAAATATATTTATGTATTTTTTGTTGAAAGAAATTCATTACGGTTTGACTCTGGTAGAAGGCAGTAGTGTGCTCTAAATTTTGAAATACTAAAATACAGTGTACTTTTGTAAACTGTAAGTTTATTGAAAATAATATGTCAGGTTTCCATGCAATAAGTATACATCTATTTTCAGCATAAGCCATGGGGAGAGAGGGAGGGCAAAAGTAGAAGTTTTGGTAAAAAAATATGAAATTAACAGCTGTTGAAGGAGCATTCACTTATCATACTGTCCAGGATAACCAATTTTTAGATCCATGGACTGTACTTCTAAACTTATCCAATGTAGTTAAAAATGAATGTAGGAATCCACACAGTGAAACTATCATAGTCTTGTTGAATTAAAAGTAAAACTTCTAAAATCATGTCAATGTATTAAACTCTCTTGACATTTCACATTAAAACTTTTTTTATTAAAAAATAAGTTGGGACTAGTTTCGTGAGTCACTTGCTCACATTGTCAACCAATTCTATTTGCCATCAATTGGTTGACAATGTGAGCAAGTGACTCACAAAACTAGTCCCAACTTAATTTTTAATAAAAAAAGTTTTTATATGAAACATCAAGAGAGTTTAATATATTGACGATTTTAGAAGTTTTACTTAATTCAACAAAATTATCCAATGTATTTTTGAACCAAAATGTACCTATGGCCATAGTTAAGCCAATGCAATTTTACTAAATGTTTTAACCCATTTGTTTTTTCTGAAATAGAATCTGATTTACAGAAAGTTAACTTTATTTTAATAATGATGGATGCATCAAACCATAAAGACATAAAAAGATTTCCATTGCTTGTTAGGTGCTATAATCCTTATGAGGGGACTTTTTACGTGAGTGTTTGGAAAATACTAACTTAAAAGAAAAAACAATCGCTCTTTGTACAGATAATATGAACTGCAATTTTGGAGGTGTATCCAGAAAGGGCATCATCAATGCCTTCACTATACTGAAAGGAAATTTAGGACATTTGGGGTTAGATGTACTGGTCATATTCATAATACTATCCATATGGCTGCTGATGTACTTCCTAATGATATTGAAGGCATTGTTTCTAAAATATATATTTATTTCTATGCGTATACTATAAGGGTTGAAGGTCTTAAAGAATTTTGTGAATTTGTGACCAGGTGTACTAACAAGTTTTAGAGTATTGCAGAACAAAGTGGATGTTTTACTCCCTGCAGTAAAATTCCTTCTATGTTTGTTCCTCTGAAAACATATTTTGAATCTCAAATTAAAGGACCATTTCTTAACAAATCAGTATTTGAAAATCCTTTATCAGAAGTAAGGCCTTATTTTCTTCACAACCAAGCATCAACTTTTCACTCTGCAGTTCAAAGACTAGAGGGATTAAACAATTACAGTTTTTGAAGCATTAGATTATTTAAAAACTAATATAGTTCCAAGGGTGAAGATTACTTAATCACATTAGCTGTAAGATCAATTCTTGGTAAATTGGAAAAGGAGAGTTTATTATCAGAGATTAGAAAATTGTAGGCCCATAAATTTTATCAAACTGTACCTGAATACTTATATAAATGAACTGCAACATTAAGAGTTTTGTTGTTGATTTGGTTATTCTTTAACATCTTTAACATCAGAGGTCATCAGCATCCCATTCTATTCAGAGCGTGAAATGGCCGATAAATTTTGCTCAGAAGCCTGTTTTCAGGCTTGAGGTTCTTTATCATGCCATAAATATACAACATGGGACCCAAGGCTTTACTTCCCTTCCAAAGGAAGCCATACTTAGGATTTTTATGCCCAAAAAATCCATCAATCCTGGCCGGGTTTGATCCCACGATCTGGGATTTAGAAGGAAAGTGTGGTTACCACTACACCACCAGGACCAACCCATTAAGAGTTTGCAGGACTACGATTGGGTTTAAGATAGGGATACCCACATGCAGGACATACAAAACAGTTAAGATTTGATTCACAAAGTGGCTCCTTTATCTATAATATGATACCAATCTTTATGATGAGTATGTGTATATTATAAAACATAACACCAAAAATAATGGAAAAAAATGAAGGTGGAAAGATCATTATATGGCAACTATTGGGTAGAAATTATTTCACATTTTATGTGAACAATGTGCTTTATTCTAATTTTCTTAAATATTGGAATTCCTTCTTTGTTTAGCTGGAACTAACGCTCCCAATGAATGAGTGTTTTCTTACATGAATGGGTTTTGGACAAGTAACAAGAATCCTCTTTCAGAACACACTTTGAAAGCTATGTTGATTAATTAAGTGAACTTTAATCACACTTATGTAAATTTTTACAAAATGCTGTGAGATAAAAAGGACTACCTAAAGAGATCCATTCATCAGCAAAATATCAATGAGTGCTGCACTAATAATTCTAAAGAATTGTTTGGCTGGAGTGAATTTAATACATCATGTAAGGTACACAGTATTTATTTATTGTTAGTTTCCAAACCTAGGTATTTATAACTAAACAAATGTTAATGTGCTCTTTTTTCCTTTTTCAATGAGACAAATTTTAAAATCTCCCGTTTTCTTCTTTAAAAAAATTGTCCCCTTAAGTCGATTTTAACACAATATTAATATTGTCAGCTTTAGACTTGATTTGCATATAACGTAAGAGATTACGCCAAAAGCAAACGTACTTAGCTTTTCTTTCTGCAGCTTTCACTGGCCGTGTTCTTTGATGTCTGTCTCCCATTCTTGTTCCTTCGAGCCTCCCAACAAGGGACATAACCTCTCCTGTAGCCTCATCTCTACTCCGCCGTTCAATAAGCCGAACATCCGCTTGAAGTACGAGATTGGAGTTCTGCAGGAATTAAAGAAATTAAAGTGCACATCTTCAGCCATAATTATGTTTTATATATTAATATATTTTACAACACTGCTGAACAACAAATCTTTTCTTTAATAAGAAACGCAATTTTATAACTTCACATATTAATTTTAAGGCATAGTCTAAAATACAAATTTGTATTTAAATATATGTCTTACCGCTTTATATTCATATTGCAATTGTCTTGCTGCAGCATCCGCCATGGTCTCAACAAATATTAATTCCTATAATTCCTTATTTACGTTCACTTAACGTCTTGCTGTTTCCATGATCACCAATATGCGCACTGATAAGTCCCGTCACAATAACAAATATTCCTTCACACTTCTTTGTGGGGTACATTACTTTTCAGTGATTATTAACTCATGTAGTTAAAAACGTGTTTTTCTTAGAGTGTATCAAGTTATTACAATGAAGAAATACGAAATTAAAAAAATTGTTTAAGTTGCCTAAATCCAATAAAATCCAACTGCTTTTCGGGACAAATGAATATCACGAATTTGATCAAAGTTTAAAATAAATACAGTTTTTTCCCCCTTCATGTATACTAATTTAGAAATCACCATTTATATATGTTAGGTCTATTGTATGTATTACTGAATTTCGAAATAATGACAGTTTAGAAATATTAAAAAAAAACCAATCAATTATCGAACTGTCATAAAAATATTAAATTCATTGACTCATTGTGAATCAGGTTGTTGATAAGATATGCCGAGTTGCGTTTTCTGCTGCGGCAAGTGAAAAAAAATGTGATTTTTAAGTATTTTCCTTATAAGATAAAATTTTGCGCAATGTCAATGAAATAGTAATGTGTTTAAGAGCGTAATTCTGTGTTTTCCATGTTATAATGATCAATTGTTGCTGATCATTTGAAGTCTGGAAAACATAAATTACACTTGGCGTTACAGATTGCTTAGTCTTCCCGAACTGAAATTAGCGAACCTTAGCGAATAAAGCCGACTGGTTACGATAGCGTAGTGCACTTATTCTTACAGCAAGAAACATCCGAGATAGTATACCAAGAGCTGCAGTCCCGAGCGACAGCGGGGAGAGCCGAAGGTAGTGGGCATGCACAGATATAGCTAGATAATAAGGCTTTCAAATGCAACGGCATGATAGCTCAGACGGTTAGAGCGTTATACAATTGACGATGAGGTAGTGGTTTCAAATTCACACGTCCTTCGTTTTGTTCTTGTTCTTCTCGTTCTTCTTCTTTTCTGCCGTAGTTAAATGACATTTGCAATCATTGCAATGATTTGATTTACTCCCTAACGTATTAATACGCACACAATGGGCTATAAATTGATATTTACGAATTACGAATTGCCAGTTTACACTATCACCAATGAATTGGAGGGTGCATTTTGCGGTACCTCAGCATTCAGCCTTCTATGCTCTCAACTATTCAATCATTCCTCTCCCACTTAAAAAAAAAAAGTGGATGTAGGCAACCCGCTTCACTGCTGTGAGCGTTGAGTCGCTGCTGCCGGAGTGGCAGACGGGGAGGAGCCCCAGCTGTACCGGCTTTCTCGGCGCTAAGCCTGGCTGCCGTCCGCTCGTCCTTGAAGCCGAATTCCGGGCCTGAAGCCGTGGCACTTTATACCCGGGCTTAGGTCTGGATTGAGCGTCGTAGTTGCCCAGTGATCGGATGAGTGCATTCTCATGATGTGATAAACGTCGTGGAATTCAGAAGCTTGGCGTCTAATTTCACATTCCATATATGGTAGAGAAGAGGCTTCATGAGGTAGTCGGATGGGAAAACAACGGTATACAGAATAGATAGCTCTAAGCCCTATATTCTGTGCCTTTGTAATTGCAGTAGCAAACTGTCTGACGCAATGCCCCAGATCTCGCGGACATACAACATAATGGGAATAATCACAGCTTTAAAAAGCCATATTTTCAGATGCACAGGCATGCCTTTAGAGCTGAACACAGGGAACAACTGAGCGATAGTTCCCTGCGCCCTGTGAGTCATTCCAGTGATGTGACCCCTGAAGATAAGTCTTTTATCCAGCTGCACTCTCAAATATATAATTGAACCTGCTACTGAAATTTCTGCTGCCTGTGTGTGAGTGTGGGGAAATTTGCGTGTATGCGGCGTTTTGCAAATATTTGGCGTTGCTTTTTGATGGGTTGATTGACATGCGCCAACGCCTACACCACCTTTCGATTAGGTGTAGCAATCTTTGAATGGGGTTAACGGTTCTGCCTAGGTGTCTGTCTGTTTTGTAAACCAAGACATCATCAGCGTTGATGTTGACGTCTGGTGTGTGGGAGAAGTCTGTCATGTAAATGTTGAATAAACTGGTGATAGTAAAGAGCCTTCTGGAACTTCGCTGCGAATTGGTCAAAGTGTGGAGATGTTTCCCGCCACTGCAACCTTGAAAGTGCGATGTTTTAGATTTGAGAGTAGTATGTGTATGCATATTTGTGGAAGCCCAAAGGAGATAAGTTTGTGAAGGGACCCAGCGTGTGAGGTCGTAGAGAAAGCCTTTTCCACATCCAAAGATACGGCCGGGGTGAAAACTTTGTCCTGAAAAGCTGGGGCTGCAGCCTCAATCACTCGCAGTAGCTGTTGGGTGGTGGAATGCCCAGGGCGTAACCCAAATTGGTGAGCAAAAGTCTCTCGAAGACTTTTGATAAAATTAAGAGGACGCTAATGGAGCGGTAGCTGGAAGGATGTACCGGGTCTTTGCCTTATTGCAACATACATATCATAAGAGCTTCTTCCACTCGCGTGGAAAATTGCCGAGACTGACACACATATTGAAAACCTTAGTGACAAAGAGCACAGACTTGAATGGAAGGTTGCGGAGCATGAGAGATGTTAATCCATCAGGTCCGGCAGCCTTATTGGGTCAAAGACGCTGTATTGCGCCTTGGACTTCACTGGAATTGAATAGTGTCCGCTTCATCCGGCGGCCGTTGAAGAAACCGACGAACGTTGGACGAATGCGGCTCGAAAAGATTTCGTCCTGGGGGGAAGAAAAAGAAGTTCCAATTAGTCAGCAAGCGCATTTGCTTTGGCTTGGGGTTCATAGGCCAGGCCTCTGGTGACATGAATAGGATGGGGGTTTTCTATCTCTTTGTCCAGGAAGTTTTTTGGCGATCTTACACACATCGCCATCAACATGATTAGTTCTAGCATCGTGTCCTCCCAGGCGAGACATTTGTGCTCACGAAGTCGGACGCTGACCTCTCGGCGTAAATGCCGAAGGAGTCTTTGGTGATCTGGTGTGCGGTGTCGTTGATAGAGTCTGCGGGTAGCCCAGGATCGGCGAATCAGCAGTTCTAGGTATATGAGTATGATATCTGGATGTGGGGGGAGCAGTAAGGCTGTGAGTCACTCGTGCTACGTGGTTGTGAAGGATGAGACTATTGCCTCTAGGGTTAGTATGTTTGCGATATTTGGGTTTGGTGGAATAATAGTGCTTAGGCACTCCTTCACATTTATTCAGTTGATCTCGCGGATTAGATCTGCCACGTCGTGGGGCTGGTAAACCTGGTGTTCATTTCTATCAACACGGGATTATGATCGGAATGAAGTGCGTTGATTGAAGTGAGAGTGAAATGTGTGGGAAGTGTTTGATCGCAAAGTCTATGACAGATCGTCCTTTACCATGCGGAGATGCGTGAGTTGCCAGGGACCCTGTACTCGAAGCTGCGGGTCCTAATCTATCATTCTCTTGATTGCTTTGCCTCTCGCATCTGTTCGCAGATTAGAATGCAAACGCGAATATTTGGCATTGAAATCTCCGGCCAGAATTACACTAGGATCGAGGACTAGTATAGAAAGATAGTCGGCCTCCACGAATGCTCTGGAGGGGGAGTTGTAGGCAGACACTAGCAAAACCTCCATGTTTCCGAGTTCAACATATTTAGCCATGGCCTCTGGGGTTTGAAGAGGTGTGATCTGGATTGTTCTGTGGACCACGCTTCTAAGAATTAGTATCGTCGTATCCCCTTTTGTGCCGTTGCGATCCGTTCTGTAAAAAGTTTAGCCCGGAAGATGGAAGCAGTGAAGTTGGTGAAAATGCGTCTCGCTAACCAAGATGGCTTCCAGGGCGTACTGGGCAGCAAAATGCTAAAGTTCATCCCTCTTTTCCACGAGACCATGCGCATTCCAGAATGTAAACCGGAATGGGGTTGATAACGTTTTAAATACACTTACCCAGTAATCCATCTGTTATAATTAAATTTTTCCCTACTAATACCAGATTCAAAATATTCAAATGCCCATCAAAAATGGCAAATATTAATTTTTCATCCCCCAACTCTGGTATTGGAGTACCTCTTTGTCCCATAAAGGTATTTCATTACATAATTCAAAGAATCTACCTAGCAGCTTGCCACAACTTAGCCATCAAATTTTGAAAACATATAGCAAACTATGCTCCATGTTTCCAAAAATCTTTCAAATCTTTGGAGTCTTTCGAAATTTATTGCATTGGTTGCTTTTATAATTACACATTTAAGTTTCATTTTGAATAATGAGTGGTAACAAATGCAGTGAAAAATGATTTTGTGATTCAGATAAAGGGATTTTATTTTGTTTCATTATACCTTTCTATTTACTGTCATGCAGAGACACTGCTAGTACGGGTACGGGTACCATTTTAAGCCAATTTTCCATAGCCTCTTTGATACAAAAATATCAACTTTTTGCAGTAGCCTTAAAGCAGCAAGATCCAGCACTATTTCTTAATTTGAGGCTCAGAATCGATGCTTTTAAAAAGGATAAGTGAGCTGTAACCAATATGTTCTTGCTATTGTTAACAACGAAAGATTGGCAGGCAAAACTTTTTGCCATTGCAAAAATTATTACTGAACGTTGTCTGGCATATCTTGAATACAACATGCTGCAATAGATGCACTTATGTTCAATTTTGCACGGTTGATACGTGTTCCTTCCAAATTGCAGCTAGCAATTGTAGCTTGCTGATTTACAGTGAGACTGGCAATTAAAAGATAAAGGTAAGAAAAATCTGCAAGATATTTCCCAGATTGCACAGATACACTGTCCCTTAGTTAAGTATGTTTAGGTCTACTTATATATATATATATATATATATATATATATATATATGTGACATTCTTTTCCTTGATGAAAATAACTAAGCATCATTGCAGGAATAAACTTTCAGACCACAGTTTAAAATGTGAACTTGAATTGTGCACTACACAAACAATAATAATAAACGTTGAAAATATTGCAGGAAAGGAGAAAACCAAAGGCACAAAAATTAACTTCTCTTTGTGGATGAACCTGCTCCATCATAAGTTTGAAATCGTTTCTTAATACAGCTCAATTATCTCTGATGCATGTATTTGTATTGTATATATTCTACTGTAATTGCTAAATTAAAATCATAAAATGTATTGCATTGATACAATGCAATAAGAATGACAAACATTGTGTTTCATACTCAACAGTAGCCTTTTTATGTCTATTTGCACAATGCAGTTTTTCTTTAATAATATATATCCAAATGTGTCTGGAAGACCATAGTTAATTTAGTCAAGCAACTGTTGCCTGACCCTTGCAGGTGTGTCTGCATAAGCCATGTTTCTCATAATGCAATAAGCAATGAAGCCTGGTCTACAATAATCAAAATTCTAGATTGCACCACTATTAAATATGCTCCTAAAAGTTGTGATTTTCTCTATCCTAAACACACAATAAGCAGCACTGTAAGATGCTCGTGTGTGATTAGCTAGATCAAGTCTGCACCAAAAGTGGCAGTACTATTCAGATTGAATTTTTCAAACTTTGTAACCGTTGGATGAGCTGCAGTAATACAGTAGCCTCCATTCATCGTTTTTGGAGGGACTAGGTTAAAAAAAAATGGACGCGGGAAGTGCATAAATCATGTTCAAAAATAATGTTAATGCACAAGAAAATAGCATATTTCGCATTAATTTTACATTTTACCATTTACCATGTCGATCCTGGTAGTCTAGTGGTAGACCGCCACGGGTGGCCGAGGTCGTTAAGGCATGAACTCGTGAGCGGGAGGTCTGCGGTTCGAATCCCGCCAGGACCGTCCTCCCTGACTGGGTTTTTTTTTCCAGGTTTTCCTCAGTCTTCATAACTGGCAAATGCCGGGGAGGTACCTAAAACTTAGGCCTGGAACGCTTCCTTCCTTTAAAAAAAAATCCTTTCCCAATATATCATTTCATTTCATGTATCATCAGTGTCCACCGCCTGTGGTGCCTCAGTAGTAAAAACGGGCGTTAAACACTATTCAAAAAAAAAAAAGTCTAGTGGTAGCTATACTTGCCTCGTAGACCCAAGAACGCGGGTTCAATCCCAGTCATGGTCAATTGATTTTTTCGGGAGTAAAAATCTTAAGTATGGGTTCCTTCGCAAGGGAACTAAGCCGTGGGTCCCGTATCGTAGATTTAGAGCAAACAAAAGAACCTCGAGCATGAAAGAAGAGGCCTTTGAGCAAAATTTATCCCCAGTTTCAGTTAAAGAGCGTCGTAAATAAAACAAATCAATATGTTTGTCACTTTCTCTTAAGTAGTCGTTAACTGACATTTGTTTTTTCTTTTCGTGCAAAACAACAAATTTTTCTCATTCAGCACTTCTATTGCTCACTACCGTCCATACCACTATTGTCATGTGCATATTATAGCTATACACTTGCAGTTTCACATGCTCAGAGTTTCGCAATCTCGGCATGGCTTCGGCTGTTGCATGACCCCCCCCCCCCCTCATTTCGTTGTTGATTTGGTTTATTTACGGACGCTTTTTAACATCTCAGGTCATCAGCGTACCATTTAATTCAGGGCCTGAAACGGCCAAAATTTTTTGCTGAGACCTCTTCTTTGAGACTGAAGTTTCTTTTAAATGCCGTAAATCTACGACACGAAACCCCCGGCTTTACTTCCCTTCCGAAGAAAGCCATACTTAGGATTTTAACGCCCGAAAAAATTCATCGATCCTGGCCGGGATTCACGTCGCAAACACTTTCTACTCCTCCTACCTTGTCACACACTTCATGAACACTTTGAATAGCACACGTGACAATGTCCTCGTCCACTACCAAATATGTGTCAAAACTAACGGCACCGGCAACTCTGGCCCATTCTTTGCATTACCTATTGTCATCCTGGTGCTCCAAAAGTATCGGCCAATAGGAGAATCACGCTTGTTTCGAGAAAGCGTGACGCAAACTCTCTGTACATGCGGCGATCACTACTTCAGTTTGAAAACGATCGTTCGAGGATAGAATTTCTTTGGTACTGAAAATTTTGAACCAATGATTCGGAAATAAATTGAACGATTGAATTTAAGGTTCGTAGTCTTGTCAATAGATTTAGAAACATGGGTTTGTTCTTGATAAGAAACCGAAAGTAAAATGCCGAGTTCTTACAGAGGAAATACTCGATGACGTCGCAGAAAAGTTAGAACGAAGTCCGAAGAAATATTTGAGAAAGATTGCACAGGCATCAGGAATTTCGCAAAATTTGGCTTGGAATGCCACTAAACGTTGAAAATTTAAACCGTATAAGGTAACTATAGTTCAGGAATTGCAGCCATGCGATAATTTGAGTAGAGTGAATTTCTGCTATTGGGTGTTGGACAATATTAATGTTTGCTCTATCGACCGCGATAAAGCAAACAGACGAAGCATAGTTTTATTTGCATTGCCATGTAGCGACACAAAACTACGGA
The DNA here is from genome assembly GCA_030762175.1 of Metallyticus violacea. Lineage (NCBI taxonomy): Eukaryota > Metazoa > Arthropoda > Insecta > Mantodea > Metallyticidae > Metallyticus > Metallyticus violacea. The sequence goes on from CM060842.1 coordinate 106,630,507, forward strand.
TACTGGAGTGGAGTGCAAAAAATCCCGATCTTGTACACGAAATGTCCTTGTATGACCAAAAAATTAGCGTTTGGTATGCTGTAGAAATCTATGCGCTTGAATTTAAGGGACTATGAATATCCGACTACATCGGCAAACAGCGTGTTTCTCGGTACCAAGCAAATCCCTTAAGACGGCCAAGCGTCGAAACAAGAGCTCTGTAGTAATTTAACATTGAAAGAAACGATAAAATAAAACAGAATAACTAAAGATATTACTGCAGCAGAATTTAACGATTATTTTGTTAACATAGGGCATAATATTTCTTCTAATGCAAGCAAAATAATATTTAATATAGTTCATTACAAAGAGATTGATATCGTTAACTCATTTTCAACGTTTATGTTTCCCATTAGCAAAAATGAAATAATGATGTTAAAACCTGAAAAATAACACAGCCCCTGGTATTGATGAAATTACAACAAATACTGTAAAACGTCGTATTATAGGCTCTATATTTAAGCAGATTGCATTTATATTTAACTTGTGTTTATCCCAAATAATTTACCAAACTCCTTTAAGTATGCAATAGTATTGCCAATTTATAAATCTGGTGATAGAGGGAATCTCGATAACTACAGACCAATCTCACTATTAACATGTTTTTTCTATACTATTTGAAAAATGTATAAAGACCAGTTTAGTTGCCGAGTAACCAAGTGGCCCATATAGTTTCCATTTTGAAGTTACCCAACTGTCAGACAACTTACATCTACAAAATTAACTCACTCGAAATCCAACATTTCTACCTGATTTAGTTCATTTTTTACCAATTTTCTTCAGCAATTTTCTTTAACCTTACCTAAATAATTCCCAAAATCCAAGATTTTCTGCCTAGTTTTCATATTCACCAACCTGTTTCTCCTTATCTCTATTGGTAAGTTATCCCACTTCTCAATCCTAAGTTTTACTCTCATTTCTTTAGTTTCTCTACATTTCACACATCGAACATTCCTCTATATTTAAGCCTCCTCTTATTCCTTTCAGATTTCCTCCCTCATTCACATGGTTCTCTCTACCCCATATTTTCTTTAATCCCCTGTAAATCCTCTGACTTTTTACTATTAAAACTACCCAATATCTCCTGTGTTTGTATCATCAATTCTTTGTTTCATTTCTCTCCAAAAACCTCTTTCTCTACTTTCTTGATCATGCCACATCATATCCAAGCCAATTTCTTCCATAATCTCTTTGATTCTATTAACTCATTTTCTCTTGCAACATTAGACAGTGTTTCAAAATACAATCTCCTCTAAATTCTTAATCCTAAACAATGTTTCATAGTTCTTGTCATTATTTTTCCTTTACTTTCTACTCTGCCTAATTCAGCTTGTGCAACCCGATTTGGTGAACTTTTTGGTAGGCCATAATTTGTTTGCAGAAATTCATGTGAATCAACTTAGCCATCCCTCATCACTACCCTAAACATTATTTTAGCCTCTACTACTATTGTATACATTCTCTCCAAACACTTTATAAGAAATTCTGGTACTTTATGCCTACAACCAGTAATAGCGGTCAAAGCTAGCCTATCTTTTGTTCCCTCCACCCTCCATTCTTGTTAAGCCTAATACCCAAATAGTCAAATTTAATAACTATCTCAATTTCTGCCCCTTCCCAATACTCGCATCTCATTCTTGCACAATTTTTTTCCATTTTTAAACACTATAATTTTTTAATGTTTATTCTTAGTCCCCACTTCTTACAGATTTTAGCAATTACTTAAATTGATTTCGCTAGACCAATATTAGTAATTGACCCCACCACCAAATCCTCTGCAAATAATAGTCCCAGAATCTCAACAATTGTGGGCATGTGAGTATTAAATTTACTAAACTTCATTTAAAATATCATTAATAAATCAAGTAAACAGTATAGGACTTAACTTGCATCCTTGTTTTAGACCTATTGTGTTCAAATTATTTTGAGTCACCCTATCCTGGGCAAACCTGATACAATATTCATTTTCATAATATAAATTTTGCAATGCTTTTATAAACTCATCACTAACACCTATCCCATTCAATTTTTACCATTATGCCTTGTGGTTAATTGTATCACCTTGTATTGTAATGCCTTTTCAAAATCCACAAACATATATAGCCTCCCTCTTTTTTGGCCTAAATATTTCCCTATCATTATATTAATAATGAAGATATTATCCAGCTCTCTTATTTTTTTCTGAAGCCTGCTTGGAACTAGGATAATTTATTTTCTTGTTCTGCCCAATTTTGAAGCCTTTCTGCCAAAATGCCCATATATAGAGCTACCTAAGACTGATAATAGACTAATTCCTTTATAATTAACTGGTTTGTTTATATTTTTTCCTTTAAATATAGGTACTACAATCACTGTTCTCCAACCTTGGGGAACTTTAGTCTCTTCATTTACTGAATTAAATATTCGATGCCAATAACATAACTCTATCATCATTCTGACCCTGTGCCCTCCTGAATTCCATCAATTCCGCAAGCTTTATTTCTTTTTATCTGTTCCTTTATTTTGTTTATATCCATTTGTCTATCCAAATAATCTACACATAATATATTTTTTTCCACTATCTATCCCCCTCTCTTGGAATATCTCCTCTGCTCCTAAAAGTTTTTAAAAGTATAAACACCATTCCCCCACATTGATATTATTCTCATTTACTCTCCTTTTAGGTACTCTTAACTATCATCCACATTGTTTTATGTCATTTGGCCTCATTGCCTCCAACCAGTTAAGTTAATTTTTTGAGAGCAAGAAAAAAAACCACCTCTGCTAGAGAAGAACAGTTTAGTTTTAGAAACAATCTTAGTACAGAAGATTCAATTATGAATGTTACCTAAAAATAATTAAGGAATAAGATGTAGGGCATATGTGTCTTGGAATTTTCTTAGGCCTACAAAAGGATTTTGACATGGTTAATCACAAAATTCTAGTATATAAACTAGATAAATATGGCATCCAAGGAGTAGCTTTAAGCTTATTCAAATCCTACTTTAGTAACAAGTCTCAGTCACAAGAATTAATGATCACATCAGTATAGTAAAAATGTTGATACAGGTGTTTTTGGGCTATCTATTTTTAATATATGATAATGCTTAAAATTAATACTGCAAAATTTTCTGGAATTATATACTCTTATGCAGAAAGCACAGTTGTAATATTTAGCAATACTAACTGGTATGAAGCATAACAAAATACTTTAATGTGATTTAAGGATTTGCTAGATGCAAATTGACTCTCTTTGTGAATATTTCTAAAACAAACTTAATTAAATTTGAATAGTTTGGGATTTTCACAGTGAAATATAGTATGATATAACAAATTATTTATGAGGAAGTCACTCAAATAATTTGTTATATGAAACTTAATTAAATTTTCATTGACATCTCAGTGCTCGGAACAAAAAACAGTTTCGATAAAGTTATTATACAAAGCTGTAACTGACTTGCCCTTCTTTGATTGTTTTAACTTAAGTGCAATAATTAGGTATTATTACTGACAAAAATTTAAGAATAGTATGAAATATTAGGTTGGGGAGGAGCCATTAAATCAATGCTTTCTGCAGTAGTAGTATTATTACAGTTTATGTAAACCTATGGATTATCCAAGGAATCACAGTTTCATAGAGTTTAGTGTTCTTCTGTAAATTAGAAATAGCCATTTTGGTAATCTGATTTGTATTCTTAACTATTACTTCAAAATTTTGAATTTATCACATGGTACATAGTTTATTTTGCACACATGTATTTAATGTAATTGTTAGATTTTAACCACAAGTTTTATGTTTATGTTTTAAGCTATTCATTATATCACATTTGTATGACACGACTTTTTATATTGCACTAATCTCTGAATTAGAATGCTACTTTATGTCTTACATTTTATACTCCAGTGATTTCTGTATATACACTACTAATTTATATATGTAAAATTTCTATGCATAAATATATAAAGGCCTGAATTTGCATCCACCCAAGCATGAGCTTTTGCTATTTTGGGTTTGCAACTTTCTTGTTTTAATCTTTCGTTATGTAAAGTAAAAATATATAAAATATTAAAAATAAAAAAGTCAGACTTAAATTTCATTCCTAAAGTGTTAGATAAACTTTAAATCAAATCACAGATATTCTGGTAGGATTAGTATTAACCCAATCACAAGCAATGATATAACAATGCTGTAGTACAAGGGTGGCTGCAACGAGTTGTATTATGGCTCCAAAACACAGCAGCAATGGATCATAGTGCGCTATTGATAAATGGCATTATATTATGATAGCTGTGGATTGCTGTCCACCACTTTGAAATGAAGCAGTGCAAGTTGCAAACCCCTAATACCGGCATTTGTTACCTATAATGTAGTACATTGTGGTAATTGGTAAATTAATAATACCAGAGTCAGTGTACATTATGAATGTTCACTTCACCACCTGTTGGTTAATATGGCCAGTCTTCATCAAGATGCTGAAAAAAAAAATGTAAGAGTTTGGAGTTCAAAATACAAGCTCTACACAATCATGATATGCAAATACTATAGCAAAGAGGTGAGTGTATTTATTCATTTATTCATTATGTGTACTCAATGAAAGTTATTCTAATTGAAAATATATGCATATTACTAAAATGCAGGTGTTTCTTAGTACCACAGAATTATGTCATCAATGCCTACATAATTTGTGAAATTTGCATAGAAATGCATCTTAAAGCTGCTATATAAGAAAAGCTGTTTTTTGACAGAATTTATATGACCTTATTAGCACAATATAAGTTCACAATTGTCACATCATGTGATGTCAGTGCAGTTTTCGTTATACAAAAACATTCATACTGACAGATAGAACAATCTCTTGCCAGAAAACAAGCAGGAATTGTAATTTACTGCCAAGATAGTTTATTACATAATTGTAATTAATATGTTGAACATTTTAATTTACATAAATGAAACAATATTAAATAAAAATAATCTATATTTTTCCAAAAGTGTTTTATTATTTTATATTTTAGTGATGTGGATTTCATATTTTGCCCCTCTCTAGTCATAAAAATTGGTGGTGTCATGGTCAAGTGATTAGACTGCTTGCCTTCCATCAAAATGCCTGGGTTTAATCCCCCAAGGGCATGTATGTAGAATTTGTGCTGGATGAACGGCATCTGGGCAGGTTTTCTTTGGGGTTTCCCGTCCCCCCAATCATTCCACCATTGCTCCACCTTCACCTTCATCTAGTACAATGTAGCTGGCCTGTTTCTTGGTATGCATATACAAATGGACTATGCCACTGCCATATAAGGTAAATGAAAAAATTCCAAGAAACCACTGCACACACTACCAGTCTTAAATACTTAAAATGTTCTGGTTTCTCTATGAGGAATTAAGGTATTTCTGGGCTAGAACAAGTTATCTATAATTAAAAACAACTTCATACATGTGGCTTTGAGATTTGACTTTTTCCATAGATGATGCTTAAATTTTAAACTTCATGTGAAAAAATAAATTGTTAAACTGTACATGGATCATAAATATTTATTGTCCTTCTAACATGTAAAACAAAATATTTTCAACTTAATCACAATGAGCTTGACATTTTCCACTTGCCTTAGCTTAGTAACATCATGCATTAAAACTTTGTCTTGATAACAGAATAATAATTGCTAAACTGCTCCAATAACAGCACCATTATTCTCAAATTGTGTTTGACAGATATATACTTCATATTTAGAAATAGGAACTGGATTAGGATATGTCATTTGTTAAAAACCAGCAATACGAATTGTATTCAAGTAAATAAAATTCTTGTGCTCTGGAGCATTGTCCTCATGAAATAGAATTCCAACAGTTTTCCTATCCTTTTCTCTTTAATGCAATCTCCAAATTTAGTAACTAATTCCACAATTGTGCGGGCACATTCCAGATAATTCATTATTAAAATTTTCTCAGTATCCCAAAAAATAGGCATAATCTTGCTTGCAGATAATGAACTGTAAATTTGCAAGGTGTTGAAATCCTTATTTTATCATTTCTTGCTTTGAAGTTTAGACCAAAGTCCATGTTTCATCAATTACAACCAAATGATTCAGAACACTTTTTGTATTGTGCTTAAACAGGGCCAAATTTGTTTCTGAATAGATGGCCCTTTGCTTTCTTTCATACATCAAACTTCATGTGCCTATCTTATTGATACTTTACAAGTCCCAAATAGACACAGATTGTGGTTCTAATTATACCGTTTGAAAAGCCTGTTATCTCTGTTAAGTGCCTAATAGTTCACTAATGATCTCTGATTAGGTCAAACATTCTGCTGAGGGTACACAGTTTGTGGTATCTTTTGCATATATGCAATTTTTTTTCCATATCTACCCCTGAGACCAATTCTATCTATATGGTATGAAAGAACATCATTACCAAGTACATCAACCATAACTTCATGAATTAATTTTGCCATTAAATATTTTGTGTAGTTATTTAATAGCAGCATATACCTTGTTTTTCTGCATTTCTGGACTCTTCACAGAACTTTTACTTTCACCTAATACTACTTATAAGCTATTAGAGTTAGAAAAATCATATTCCAATTAATTTGAGACAAAATAACCTAGTCTATAATAAAATTACATTCAAAGCCTTTTTTGTACAATAAATAAAAAAAAAATAAATAATACACACAAGTTTTATGCAATATTATCCTAATTTCATATCCTGAAATATAACTTTTTGGCAATTTTCTTTAAATCTTTACCTAAGGAGGACAGTCTATCACTCAAGAGTTGACACCTGTTAGCTTATAAGTTTATTCCATAATATATTAACACTTACTTGGAGACATCATTTATAGGGAGTAATGTCTACAAAATATAATTAAATAATTCATCAGATGGAAACATTTTTCCTTGTTTAAGACAAATATAATAATAAAATGATCATTTTCTTTTGTTAAATCCAAAAAATAAGCCTGAACTATTCAAAGGAGTGACAAAACTTACAAACTGTAATATTAATTTGAATTGTTTCACTCTATAACAATCTCTAGCCTTAATGGACATTAAATCAAACAATTTTCTTTATTTAATATTACTGAATGTATCTTATCAGATATTTTCTATTCTGTGGGAGATACTAAGTTTCTAATGGTAGGTTTTGGACTTGTAGTCATTTCTCATTTTGCTTCCCAGCACAAAATGTCAAATTTTTGGTATTTTTTTTTTGAATAGTGTTTAAAGCCTTTTTTACTACTGAGGCATTACAGATGGAAATTTTCTGTAGTGATAACAAGATTTTGTTAATCATAGAGTCGATGACAATTTAAAAACAGAAGAAATTACCTTACTTGATACAAATAAATATCTCATATTAAGCATTTGTGTTTTCTAGTCAAAATGATGCCTTCAGTTGACTAATTATTATTTTTTTTATTGCTATTCCATCACCATAAGATTTCTGAAAACTGGTAGGAAAAGACAAAAAGAAAGTTCTAGCCTAAAAGGAGTTAAAATGGTATAGCAACACAATTCCATTGACACCAATGTTCATAGCCTTCTACACAGGGTTGTTTACAATGTATGGTAATATGTTCAGAAGCTCACAGCAGTCCTACACTTAAACCTATAGAAGCAAATCTAACTTTGTCAATTTGAGTGATATGCATCTAGTGTACTGCAGTGCGCTCTCTGAAAATAGAACCATTCTTGGAAGGATTCAATACTGCACTTTCTGATGCAAAATAATCTTATTCCAAGATTATTAAGTAATCTAAGGGGTGGTTTCACTGTCTCCAAGATAGGCACCATATGTACCTGGTAAAAAAGATGACAGAATATGAACTCATTCCACAGGTAAAAATCCACGACCAGAACCTTATCTTTGGTCCAAATTCAGCAACAATTTATTGAAATTGGCAATTTACGTTATAACTGTGAACACCACTATCAACCTAAAAAGCAGTCTGGCTAAGGTTTGAAGCCAAATATCTGCTTGAATCTGCAATTTTTTGGAGGATAAGGGGACAAAATTGAAAATGCATTCCATTCTTTATGGCGATGTACCTGATGCATCAACAATGGATTTGTATACATTTGGAATCATGGTTGCAGAAGGCCACAAACCTTGAATGATCTCTGGAAAGCTTGTCAGGAAGAATAAAATAGAGATCACTGCACTTAGCACCAGCTTGCTATGTAGAGTAATAGCTTATGATTGAGGCAACCATATAGAACATTATTATTGATACAGGCATGATTTTTCATTAGAACTGTTTGAATTTGTTACCATGGATCGCAAACTAATCTCTGGATATTGCTCTTTCCACAATGTATCGATAACATTCTTTGCACTACATATTAAATATATTAGCTGGAATGTATGTATCATTGAGCTACAAATCTAATCCTACTATTTATCTACTTGATTATAAGGTATTACCTGATTAATAAATATTTTTATAATTTAAATGCGACATAAGTTTGTAGCTGAGTAAGCTTAAACCTATCAGTTTTTAGCAGATCTAAGCAACTGGTGTATGATAATAAAAGAAAATAAATAAATCAGCCAAATGATTAAGAAATATTAGATAGAGAGGGGGGGCTAAAGCACATTTGAAAAAGGCTGAACTTTTTTATATACATTTATAAGAAATTTATACTAAAAAGTAGATATTTATGAAGATGTTTTATAAACTTAGATGATATTATGATGAAGATGTACACAGAAGAATAATGAACTGGTAATTAAATATATTTTCCAATAATTTTTCTTGTAACAGCTCTTATTTCAATAAATATTTTATATCTTCATATTTTAATTAATACCATAAGAAATATGAATTTACAAAATTGTAAGATTATATCACATAAAAACAACAAATCATAACGTACACAACTTATTCCTTTGAAGCAGCACCACTTCAGTTTATTAACTACTGTTACATGAAACAAGCGGCAGCAATTAATGGCAGTGCTTAGTAGAACATAACAGATGTTATCTGTTTTCTGGATATGTAAAAAAAAACCAATGTGGTGACACCTCAAAGTTATTTGTTTTGCTTGTTATGTCCAAAAATGAAATAAAACCTACAATGACTAGAAGAGGGAGGGGAAAGCCACTAACATAACTTTTACCAAAAATTCAGACAAGAGATTAAGTGCATTTTTTTAGCTTGAATGCACTTGTAGTTAACTGGGCTGTGTGCTTATTATATATAAATATTGAGTATTATATGAATGGCTAATTGTTCTTAACAAGTTCTTAGCATCATCTAAGAGCATAATGACAAATATATGACATAATATGAAAAATATTTATATTATGTTTAAAATTAATTATAGTCTTTGAAGACTTTAGATTAAATATGTACTGTACAAACATGACCAACATGTTCTTAAGTCATGTTAATGCTCTCTACATATTAACCTTTCTTAGACTCTTCATGCAGAGTAGCAGCAAATTCTTTAGCTTTTGTTATGGTCAGCCTTGCTGCTTTATCATAGTCCATTTCCATAGTCAACTTTTCAAATTCTGCATTGTTCATCACTTCAATGGCCTTTTCAGCAGAGTTACCCTGTGGGAAAATAAGATACATAGGATGCTACCTTTTGTATTACAAATATTTTGCATTCTTAAGTACTTTGTTTTTATACAGACAAGTATGCAGCCATTAGCTAATGAACATTTAATATGACATATTTTGCTTATGCTTACATTAATAGTTTCTTCAGCTTTTATGCAAATGTAAGAAGTGGTATAACTTATCAATTTCTGAGGATTATATTTAATACATGAGAATAGAGTAAGTATTCTTCTACTTTTCAATGGTTTTCTTAAAATAAAATATGTATACTAGTTTCTTCTGGGCAGTATATGACAGCTCTCTCTTACTAACAATACCTCTAGCATACTATTTAAACTTCAATTATATTTCTGCTTTTGCTGCAAAGTCGGTCCTGGTGGTGTAGTGGTTACCATACTTGCCTCCTATGCCCAAGATCGCGGGTTCGAACCCGGCCAGGACCGATGGATTTTTTTCGGGCGTAAAAATCCTAAGTATGGCTTCCTTCGGAAGGGAAGTAAAGCCGTGGGTCCCGTGTCGTACATTTACGGCACGAAAAAGAACCTCGAGCCTGAAAGAGAGGCCTCTGAGCAAAATTTGTCGGCCGTTTCACGCCCTGAATTGAATGGGACGCTGATGACCTGAGATGTTAAAGAGCGTCCATAAATAAATAAATAAATAATTTTGCTGCAAAATAGTTTGTCCTTCAATAGTGAACAATTGGACTGCAGAGAGGCACAACATGTTTTGGAAAACAACTTTAGCATTTTGATCAAATAAATGACAAAATAACCATGTTCTTACATAGAGAGGTGATAAAAAGTCTGTGGATAAACATGTCCTCCGTTTTCTTTCATTTAGTTACAACACTTCTTACTGATTGAAACTGCCATTAAAGTATTGTGCTAAATTAAAATTATGTAAAAAAGAAAATTGTACTGTGGAAACAATCAGTCAATATTAATATAAACAATGACAGAACTATGATCAATCACATCACAAACTTTTGATGGACAGTTCACAACATACAGCTCAGATGCATTATCTATCCAGTCACCTTAGGTAAGCAGCAATAACATTCTGAAATTACAGAATATGACCCCGAATATGAAATTAATTTTGTATTTGCAATGGAGATGTAAACCCTTATTAATTAGCAGAAATTTAAAAGGTCCAACATTCCTTTGAATATTACTACCACATAGGCTTCAATTAAAGCAATTGGGTTGATACTGTGTTACAATGACAACTTGACTTTTAAAAATCTTTTTTCCTTATAGGTTGTATGTAACATAATACAAGAATACATGGGGAGCATAACATTGTAAAATTTGGGCTCTGTTCCAATGAATCTTTTGTAATGCCTTCCTATTTTCAGATTTTTTATTATTTCATCGTATCAAAAAATTATGAAGTGATGCAATTCTCACATATTAAATAATGAATCAAGGTAGATAAAACAAATGTTTTAATTCTTCTACATTATTGAATATATCTTTAGCTATCTTAGATATTCACACAATAATGATGTTTACTAATTTGAGAATGATTTGGGCTCTAAGAAAATATGACCAGAATGAGAATCAACAAGTTTCTTCTACTCCAATACATCACAATTTTGCCATCTGCAATGAGAAACAAGCAGACTCCATGTGCTTTGCTTGGGAACAGATGTGTGTCTAGCACATGTTGCTCTGTAGACACTATACCTAACAACTCTTGCTACTTAGTTCATACAGGGTATATAAAGTCATAATATGATCACACCATGAGGTAAGCAGCAGCTGTTTATGCATGCACCTACTGGGTATTATATTGAAGAAAGTTGATAGCTGGTGACCCAGGCATTTATTACTTAAAGAGACCATGGTATATTAGAAATTTGCCCATACTCATTGGCTTCATTTATCATGCATTCTACTTATACTGTTTAATAGAAGTTGCCTTCACCTTGGATTCAGGGTTGCACTGTAACTAGCTGGCAGTTCAAATAATGTGTTCCTACTCCCTGAGAATGAACTACTGGAAAATGCTACAATCTTTCAATTTGCATTAATGAACCACGTACATTATATCCTCAAATTACAAACATGGAGCAGAAAAAAAAAGTTCATAATAAAAACTTGAATGAATAATCTATATTATAAGAACTACCATTTCTTTCTTAATTTGTATAAAATGGTTGTATTTTCTTTGGTCTTCTCTTTCCTTAGCTTTTTAGACTTCTTAACAAAACAAATATTTTAATAAATTAGTGCTCTCAGAGCATCATCGCCTTAGAGCAATGGGCTCATTATGAATCATTCTGGCAAAAATACAATCTGGGGCTGTCATAGAATAATTTGAACTGTCACTTTGAAGAACAAATGAGATAATCAGGATATGCTGTCTGAAAGAGCAACATATTATTTTAATGAATCAGTGATCCCTGTACAGTGATGTACTATAGAAATAAAGCTTATCTTAATTACTGATAAACTATCACTTGGAACTGAATCAAATATGAAAATGTCTAATTTTTAACTGGCTTATGCTCAGATTTTTTTTTTGCAAATAGCATTTATTCTAGCAGCACAAGAATGACGCTCATTTAGAGTCTGCAATCTCTTATTAATATACTGGCATGTACATATGCTGCAAGCTTAACATAAATACTCAGTGCCTTCTATCTACATTTAAAAAAGTATGAAGTGCAGTAAATGTGTGAGGATATGAGGATACAATAGGTGACAGTGTAAAAATAGAATGAACTGCCTAACTTACCAGAACCAAATGCCTTAGCATTTGCTGATTGTATGTGTGATTATTCAATTGCTTCCATTGATGCATTTTCTCTTGAACACCTTTAACTTTTCATAATGCAATGTGACTAGGATTATTGATTGTATCTTATTAAGAACACGTTAGATACACTTTTTGATTGTGCAATTTCAGAAAATGAGTCCTGTAAACTCTCACCATCATAAGCAAATGTTATTCACTTTGCCATCTGTGCAATAGAATGTAGCAGCATACTCTAATGCCACTGCCATTAACGAGCAGAATTAAAACAGAACAAAATGCACGTTTTAGTATTTACACAAACATAAAATACAGAATCATCAGTTTGGTATACCAATACTGCATAGCACTTGCACTTTCTCGAGCAACCAGGAGTAACTTGCAAAGAAGGAATTTGTAGAATTCAATCACATTTGTAAAAAATTATTAAATATAATGTGTAACAATGAACCAACTTGTAGTGTTTTGCCTATAGGTGACAGTGGCACTTGTCTGCAGGTATTGTACAGTGATACTGACACAAACATACACCAGTTTGCTTAACTATGTTAAAAGGTTTGACTTACCAACTTTATGAAAGAAAATGCTGAAATTGGCCACCATCACTGTCCATACATTTTTGGAACTTCTTTAAAAAAACTATTCATCACTGGCTGTAATTTATGTTGAGTAATGCTGGCTATTTCCAGGTGTGTGGGTTTGTCTTGTATACAGCATTTTTTAATTACTCCAGAGATAAAAGTCCCACGGTATTAAGATGGGGGATAGCAGAGACCACAAATTCTACATTTCAGATTTAGAATGACATTGGAGTGTGTAGATATACCTCGACACTTGGGTCACAGGGCCCTTTGTGCAATCCTTCAGTCCTAATTTTGTAGTTTCAGATCTAGAGTTTCCGTAAGCTCTAGAATCTTTCCTACAAGCTTAGGAAATTGTATCTCCTAAAGACGGCAGGGGTAAAGCGATCAACTCATTGTAAAATTGACCATTAGCTTGCAATACATTCTAGTTATATCTTTATTTGGTAAGACAATTCAGTAGTATTGGGGGAAAAAAAAAAAACCCTCAGATATACCTATAAAAAAAAACAGACATGGGCAGGTCTTACACAGACCAAGTAACAAGTTGCAGGCACTTCAAAAAGTTGTTTAACAATGATATAGTATTATTTAATTCCCTTCCATCATATATAAAGAAACTGCATATTAATACAAAATAAGTTTAGGTTAGCCTTAAACAGATACCTTACCATAAACAAAGAAAGATTTCATACAACAAAAAATAAGTATACTAATCTTTCTAATTTGAATTAATTCAGTTTTGTAAATATACTAAATAAATACTTTAGATTACCATTTTGTAAATATTCTTGTTGTAAAAAATGACCTCTCATAAACTCTACCCAGAATTAAAATTTGTCAATATGATGAATATGGCAATTTCATCAAATATACATAATGTATGTAATTTATGACAAAATCTACATCCTGGACTTAAACTAACTCTTTTAAAGTTGACTAAATTTATTATATGATTCACAGATTGAAGTGATATGATATGAATCTAAACAGTGATGTTCTTGGTCTTTCCAGAACTTTACACTCTTGTAAGAGTGTTTTGCAGTCTCATTAGCAATAGTATTTGATTTATATATGGATACTCTTTTAACATTCAGGTCATCAGCATCGCATTCAATTCAGGGTGTAAAATGGCCCATCAATTTTACTCCGAGGCCTCTTCTTTCAGTTTGAGGTTCTTTTACATGCCATAAATCTATGACACAAGACCCACAAATTTACCTCCCTTCCGAAGGAAGCCATAATGGATATTTTTACGCCCAAAAAAATCTAATGACCCTGGCCAGTAATGAACTTGCGATCTTGTGTCTATGAGACAAACATGGTTACCACAAGATCACCGAGACTAACTGCAGTCCCATCAAACTATTCACAAAGACTCATATGGGATTTCTATTATTATATACCAATGTTCGTAGATGTTTCTGCAATAGCCATGTCCAATAATAATCAATCCAATAGCTTTTCTGGTTTGCTTCCTATCCTACTTAGTAGGTCTTTAGCCAGGGAACTATTGGATATTTTTTAAACAATTTTACTCAGTGCTTGATTGGGAAAGTTTTTCCATTTTATTGGATGTTCTTTCTTAGTTCAGCAATATACTGCAGTTCTAGCAGATTTCTTGCTAATAACACAGAAAGGTCCTGGTCTTATGAAATAAATTTTATTTCATTTTTTAGCCAATTTATCTGCTGCTTATTTACCTTTTATGCCCTTACATCCAGGCCCCAATAAAGTTATAATTGATTCTTTGTGGAAAGATAAATGAGAGCTTGGAGACATCCCATAAAAGTCTGGTGTTGACTTGACAAGATCTGAGTGCACTAAGTGTGACTTGACTGTGTATGAATACACTTGGTTAATATACTTTTTCCTCTCATGGAAGTTAAGGTACTTCTCCCTGAAAAATTGTAAAGAAATTCAGATGACTCTTAGGTAGAGTAGGTAAATTTTCTCTCACCCAGGTAGGTCATTCTTTAATTCTGATTATGAATGGTTTGATAAAATTGTGCTTTGTAGACATGTAGATTTTTTAACCAGTTACTGCTGGCAAAACTGCCAAGAACACAAGTGCTGTGCAACATTGGTATTCCGAATTGATCACCTTATACCATTTCTATCATGCACAAACAATAAACATTCATGCACCATAAAGCAAATATGTTACTTATAATAATAGTTTGGTGAAATCTGGTGCATTTTAACAAGACCTTCTATGCCTTCTTGTACTGTCTGACTGAGAGGTGGATCAAATCTCTGTAGCCTTTCACCTAAGCACAACCTTACTATTTTTCATTCATATACTAAGAAAAACAACTTAAAAGCAAGTTCTCTACTACTATTATTATTATTATTATGTGACATTCTTTTATACTCAATTTTACCATGCATTTTAACTGTAATAAATAACAGCAAGTGCAATTCACTGTAAACAAAACAGCACATTTTAGATTGCATAAAGTGCAGTACTTAAATGGTACAAATAACACTAAATGGATAAGTTTAGTTAAAAACAATGAAACTGCATTCCTCATTTGAGCATAATTTATGTGCCAAAATAAATATCTGAAATAAATATAACTATAAAATACTTACATAAAAATGTAGATGGAAAAGGATTAAAAATATTTCTCACAATATCTTCAAACATCAATTTCTAACAATCATGACATTATGATAATAAATAAACCTGTAACTCATTAATTCATATTCATACAACCAAAAGAGTATATACATGTTATTTGTCTATGAAATTTGCTATTAACACTGAAATGCATTGTATGTGTTACATAAACATTTTATTATAATAAAGAGAGAGCATTCTCTTTCCTTATATATGATTAACATCTATAAAACGTTTACCACATAAATGGGCACAACTATCTGAAAATGAAATGTGCAGTAGATGTGCATACTTATGTACAGTGAGGAACATTTTGTGAATGCACAGTATTGAGACTCCGTTAGATCCCAAAATGAATTACACTCAAATATTCCTAAAAAGGGCATAAAAAATGAAAGCATCAAATACATTTACTAAAAACTGTTAAGGACTTCAAGAGTTTTTTTTTTTTTTTACTCATAATCTTCACTGCAAAATGTATGAACTGAACAATGTCACAGTTTTTTTTGACTCATAATCTTCACTGCAAAATGTATGAACTGAACAATGCCACAGGCTTTTGCTTTGTTGAGAACATGAAATATAGCACTAAAACAGATTTACAAAAGATTTGCATTATCTTTATAAATTATAATACTAAAATTGCTTTCCAGAGGCCTAATCAAACCCATATATCACACTTGGGCTGAAACAATAAAACTACTCCTGAATCTTAAGCAAGTGAAACTTTTCTACTTGAAGGATGAAAGCATCACTTTACCCTTTAGAGGGGCATTTCAAAGTTGACATCAAGTTTGGCAGATCTTGCCATCTTGACAATGTCGGACAACTTGACAGCCAACCGTGCAGCTTCATCCAAATTGTCACATGGAAGAATCTTGAACCCTGAAGAGGCTATCAGAACCTTTGCATCATCCACATTTGTGCCCTGCCAATAGGGAAAATACCAACAATACCTATAACGTCGCTCAGCTGCAATTCAGAAATTCTAGTGCAAGTTTTAACTTCATTATTCAGTACATTCTAAGTGTGTGACAGGGCATTTTTAAGTATGTTTAGCAAAACTACTGTCTTTTGCAGATTGCCTAATGGAAAATGATTATAAAAATGATAGGATGCTGCTTCATTTTTACAATGCCATATAAAAGTCTTGAATTAAAGTTATGTTTCATTTATGGTAGCACCATAATGAATAGAAAAGTAGAAAGTGTGACGACTTGACAACTCAAATCAATGGCAGATAGAGAATGTGCAATGGTCCACTGAAACATTGGCAACATCATTGGTAGTGATACAACTGCATGTGCCATTGCAGTCTGATAGTGAATCAGATAATCACTGTATTTACCTTAGTGTATTTCAGCAAGTGTTTAAATAAATATATGTGACTATGTAAAAGTTTTGTGTTTTCTTGAAAGTGCCTAAGTGCTTTGTTTCAGGGTGGAAATCTAGTTACTCAGAATCTGATAGTGAACATTTTCAGACTTTCTAAAGACAAAATAAAAATTTCTAAATGAGTGAAAGCAATTCCCAGAAAAGACAGTGTTTTGTGTGACTCTTACTTTTCAGAAGGACTTATAATAAAAAGTGATTTTTTTCAGAAAGAGGAAAAACGAGTAGAAATATCAAGAGATAGTGGAGGCTAAAATCTAGAGCAGTCCTTCACATATTCCAGGGTTTGCAGAAATATTAATATCATAATGTAAAGAATTGGAAAGCACCTGCCAAAATATTTTTAAAAAGAAAAGAAAAATCCTCAAGTGGAAATATAAGTGGGAGAGAGGGGTGATCACGAGTTTCACCCCAGGAAGAAAAATGTCAGTTAAAGCTGATCAAACAATGAGCTTTCTTGAAAAGAAAAATAAAAAGGCAAGATTGTAAAGACATTTATTTGACTGAGGGACAAAATAAAGATATCAAATGCCAGAATAAACTGGAAAAACAACTCTAGATATGAAAATAAATGCATCTCAGGCACAGCTATTAGGTCATCCTAAAATAAATATAAAGCAGAAATTAACTATAGACACCACAATTAAGAAATGCTAAGTTTAACACTTGACTGGTTACATACAAAGACAGGAAAAAAATTAATAAAATGTGAACAAATATATTGCACTCCTCCAATGAAATCCTAACGATAATGTGTCAGCTACATTACCTATACGCATTAAAGATGCAGCATCAATACAGGGAAAACATTTCTAATTCATCCATCAAAAAGTATTTATAGTGTTTTTACGCAAGCAGAAAATTTATTTGTAAAGAAATTTTTGATTGAAAAAAACTTGCAAGAATGAATGTTTGGATAGTATTGACATTAACAGTATTAGGGTTTATTGTTGTGGGAAAAATGTGATTAGCATTATTCCCAAATTAGTCCTGCAGCATCAAAGTGCTTCTTCTTATACTACACAAAACTCAGAAAGGAGATGGGACATTTCCAGGTGCGTAATGCAGCCCAGAAACTGTCTAAAGTATCTAATGATTTAAATAATGTTAGATCCATTAAAGATAGATTCATGTTGATGTGTTTATGTGTGGTTGCATTCTTTCCTCCAGCACCCTTAATTTATTTATTTCTGTGAGTTGCAAATGGAATAACTGCCATTTAGCAGCTAAACCAATGAAGTACTCCAGTCGTCAGACTTTCTCAGTTCTATTGGTTATGGTAGCACTATCCCATTTTGGATTCAACTAGGTCTCTATAGGAAGCTAATTTTTTTACATTTTATCATCATATATTATTAGCAAGACAGAATCAAAAGTGAATGAAAAGGATCAAAGAACTATTAAGTTGGAAAATAGATTTTGAAGAATGGCTATGGTTTCTGAACAGGAAAAAATAAACATAGGAATGCATGCCTTACATATGCTATGTGATAATCAAGTTGTCATTTTAGATGTATTTAAACTTAAGATTACATAATTTTAAATTATTTAAAATGTCTTCTGGAAGTGTGCATGATCTACAATTATGGAAATTGTAGGTGTTTTTCTTATTTTCTTTATAGTTCAAGATTAATGTTTTTCCAGTTCCTTTTCAACCTTGTGCTTAGCAATTAGTGCTAATGACTGTATTATATCAGTCTAATGAACACATTATTTTTCTCACTTTATGTAGCAGAGGTTTCTGTATCTAAGCAATGTTTTTTGTATTTTACTTTATATTATTATTTAAAAAAGCAAAGTTTCAAATTACTATTTTTGGCCCATAATTGGGGCTATCCAAGTATATATGAGCTGAGGAAATTGAAACAGTAAGAGAAAATTATACTATATTGGGTTTTGGTAGTAGTCAAATTTTTATACTGTAAGTGCCCATTCTTGCATGCTTATCTGCAACATCTCGTTTGAATAATGTAGAAAGGCCAGTAATAAGACATTATGTATATCTAGTATATCTAGATATACATAAATGTTCTTATGTAGATTTTAAATGTTCTTAAATTCATATTACTTTTTGGCAGCCTGCATATCAAACTTTAAAATTCTATAGTGATACCCAGTAATTGATAGTTATTAAGCTATTTTCAGTGAACATTAACAGAGCCAAATCTACTTTCAATTCTTCCAGTTAAAAAGAATAAACTTATAATATAAATAATAATATATAATTCAATCTTGATCAACTGGTCATGAGACCTCATTGATAAAATCACTATTTTGCAAACCAAAAATATTCTTGTCACAATGGAGGACATTTGGAATACTGATAATTCATTATCACATAGCATTTTTTAAGGCTTGCTGTACCTAAGTTTCACTTAACAACATTAATTGCAGCATATTTGGGATGCAAGAGTGAATGGAGAAGCTTTCAGGTTAAAACGAAGTGCATTTGAAAAGTTTCTATATACCTTAAACACATATTTTGCATATGAATCAAACACTTTATATGCTATGATTACAGCTAACTGCCTTATTACAGATATATTCAGCTCTCCTTAATTAATCCAACAATACTACTGTATGAACTATGTTTAGCAATTATGTGGGAAAATGCTATAGAATGACCTTAAAAAATCTCATAGCAAAAATCTGAAAACTGAATTATGTTAATAGTCACTTTTGCTACCATTCAGCAGTTAATGTTGACACTCAGAGAACTGAGACTACAGACGATTCCACCATGTGCTATGTAAAAATTAGTTAATTTCTTGTCTAAACAAAGGTGACTGCTTGCAGTAAGTGCCAGACATGATATTTTGAATTCCAAAACAGTAACTTAACAATAACTTGAGTTAAATAACATTAAGATATCTCATTAAATATACTAACGTGACATTTTCACAACTTAAAACAAGACTTTATATTAACATCTAAGAAACATAACTATGTAGAGAGGGGACAGATCCACAGGTTAAATTTTAAATGTACAAACAACAAGACAGTATAACAGTTTTCTTGGTGTTGTATAAAACAGTTTTATTAAAGTTTTGCTATTGCAAACAGAGAGTTTAAAAGTTAATAATATTTAAATAATTGTGTATTACTGCATAAAGGAAGTATTTATTGTTCAATAACAGTGGCTTAAGCTGTGAACATGGAGAAAACTTTTATATCCTTCTGAAAGCTATGCATTATAATAATCATAAATGGCAAATATGTGGGAAATGATTTTTAACTGGAATGCAACCACAATTTATCCATTTGTTTTGTACAATTTGAAAATTAAAAGATAACTATTTCATTGGTTCTTATATTTGTATAATCTTAGAGGACCCTTTGTTCAAGGAAAAGTTCACCAAAATTGAACATGTTATTTAGGATGTATTCAAAGGTGTTTCCTAAAAATTCCTAAGAAATTTAAGAACTTATAACTATATCAAAGTAGAGGAAACTATGTTAAGGAATATAACACAATGAGATGCAATACAACCTATTTTCTGCATCCCTATTGATTTTTTTCCTTCAAAGTTTGAAGCACTGAGTCACAAACATAAAGATAGTTTTAATCAGCAAATAGTTTGAATGGAAAGTATATACAGCAAAACTGTGTCCCAACATGTTGCTGATTTTGATTTCTTGATAGTTCAATGACAAAATAAAAGTATTCTAGACACATTCTATAAGTTAAGTATTTTGATGTATTTTTTTTTTATAATTATATGCATGTGTTAGCAATTTATTTTAGTTTTTAAAAATATGTGACGTCATATGTATTCTTATTCTTCATATCTTTTTCAAAAAAATTTAACCCTAACGAGTGTTAAGTTTTATTGAAACTTTGTTTATGGAAGTGGAATTAAGAAAACATGGCACTCTGTTTTGAAAAATTTCTAAGTGGTTGACTAAGAAAAAAAAAAACAATAAATAAATAGTAGGTTATACGGAATTTGAATTGAAATTAGTAAAAGTTATCTACTTTCATTAAAAAAAAAAATCCAGCTGACTTTTCAAATGCACTTTACTGTTAATCCATTAAGGCTGTATTAACATGATGCAAATATGAGTTCTATAGATGATAAAATCAAAAGCACATGGCAGAAATGATTGTCTCCTTTTGTTGAATATTTAAAAATATTTCCTTAAATTTAACCCAAGCCAACAAATATTCATAAAAAATTAAATTTATTACAAAGTGAGTCACAGGATTAGCATACCAATCAGCTGAAGCGTAATCAGATGCTAGCACAAGCCTGTGTTTCTATTATAAATCAAATATGAGTGTGCCTCACTATGTAATTACATAATAAATTTCCATAAGGTGCATAAATGTTTCATTAATATGCACAGAAAATGAAGAATAAAGCTGTTGTATAATGCAATAGAACTAAGAACCGTTTACATTCCTGTTGCCAAACAACTGCCACTCAGATAAGAATGAGTTAGTTAAAAAAACAAAGATATTGCAATTAGTTTCAGAAGGTACATAAAATAAAATTCAACGTTAAAAATCTGGAAGAATCACAAATGGCATAACACAAAAAATCACATTTAACAAGAAACACAATGCAAAAAAAATTCTGTAGTCCAAGCTGAAGACCAAGACCAATTAAGTACATTCTTCAAGATGTTAGTGTGATACTGATAACATAAACATAAGTTCTTGATATTTAACAAAGGTGATAAAGCATTCTAATAAGCCATGTGGCTATATGAGTAAATAAATATTAACTCAAGATACCAATTAAAAACAAATGTCTAACTAAATCTTAAAATAAAAATAAGCATAAAATAACAAACAATATTACATTTTTTGTGTATCTACAAATAAGTAAACTCTATTATGATTTTAGGGGTCAAGGATACTCTAAATGCTACTAACTATAAGTGACCAATGGATTAACAAAGTTACGATGGCTGAACATGGACTATACATGTACAAGAACAGAAAATTATTCATATAAACAAATTATTTGTGCTATAAAGAGCGCTGAACACATAACATTTTATTTTACAAATGATGTTATGCTTGGATCATTCACCCATATTCCATTTATGTATTTTATACAATTAAAAATACTGATTTTGAGCAAATTTAGATTTTCCATTGAACATATTATCCTAGCACAAAAGTGATGACTTCAAATCCGTAACATACATAAAAATAATATACAATTAAAAATTACCACAGAAAAAGACCTAGTACCTTTAAACTCCATAGCTGATTTCAATAACACTGCTATGTATGTAATTTGTTTCTTCTAGTAAGAGGATGGTTGTTTTTTTCCCATATAACTTTACCAGAACAGGAATGCTCTCAAGGGTAATTTAATTGGACAATGAGAAAAATGAGGAAAACATGAGAATCACTGTAGCTGGTGTGATGAAATGCTTGTTTATACTGGGACTGTCTCATTAGAACCCCCACTTTGAGAATAACTAAGTTCAATTCTTTAACATAATTTGCCATTTTATCTTTTCATTAAACTTGGAACAAATTGATACCAATACAAATTATCTAGTTCAATGTGTCCCAGGATTGCTATTACATAATCTTGCATATTCACTATGCAGCTGCTTGTTATGATTTTCTGTGATAACACTGCACTTCTTTCCAGTGATCTTTGTCATAAGTGTGAGCATAAGTACAATTTTCTCTTCCCTGTAAATTGTTAAATCTATTTATAAAAAAGTCAAGACAAATAATTTTAGCCTTTTATATGGTATAGAAATGCTTCTAATACTTCAATTTTGCAATTAAAAATGTTTAGATGCTTTATGAACCTGATTGAAAGTTTAAATTCATTAAGTGCTTTCCTTGCTGTGATTGTTAGGCACATTTCTACCATTCTAAAATAAGCAAGTAAAATATACTAAATTATGTAATAGAATTAGCTGAAAAACAGCAGGACTCAATAAGACACAAGGTACAGAGAAAATTACAGGAGGTATGCTCCCATGAATCAGGCTGAACATGGCAATATATGTGCATTACAGTTCATCAACAGGGGAGAGATGGAGAATGAAGAGAAAAAATAGTCATATGCACTGAACAGTCAAGTAATACCAACTCAACCAAAAAAATAGCTCTACAATAATAAACTAAAGCTAATAGAAAAAATATCAAAAGTCACAAAGAACAGAACTTGTTGGTCCATTTTGCATGGTTCAAGGACCATCTAGGAATAGAAAGAAATGAAATAGACAAAACAGCAAAAGAAGCAGCAGCAGATGATCAAACTGCAATACAATAAAAAAAACCTATTTGCTCATTTCCCATTCACCAAATGGGAAAATGACTGGAAAAACACAACTATAGGAGATGTATGAAAGTTCTTCCCATCTGTATGATAAGAGGATGAAGCAAAACATTAAGGAATCAAAGATGTTCCTGTCTTCAAGCTGCACAAACAGTAGGTCATTTGATATTCACATGTAGCAAATTGAATAGCCAGAGATATAAACTGAAGTGCAAAATACATAGAAAAGATAGATAGCCATGTAACTTGAAAACTTTAGTCAAATAACATAAGGAATTTAAAAACTTTGTTCAGTCAATAGACTTTATAGCAGTGTAAATATGCTCTTTCATTGTGTTTTAAATGAAGGTAGATTTCTCTTCAGTACATTGATGTAAATTTAATTTAAAAATTAGATCTGTTTGCACCATTTGCAACCATCACCTACTCCAATACAGTGCAAAAGATCCATGTAAAAGGACAGAATCTAATTTATTATCAATCTACTGGGAATCAATAAAAATTACTTCTAAAGTTCCCAATCAGAGTTTAAAAAAATGTAAACAAATAAAATTCCAATGTTCTTATCTTATATGGCAACTACTGGCTTGAAAAACCTTGTACTGCAAGGAAATCTATCTCCATTTAAAAGATGGCTTAGGAGAACCAACTGGTAAAGTGAAAATGCAACTGAAGCTAAAAAGTGTATGTATTAATTAATGCATTTCTGCAATGAAGTGTGGTATATGAGAAAAAAAAAAAACACAAACAGAAATAGAATATCCAGATACAGAAGAGGGGAAAATTGGGAAAAAATGGGGAAAGAGAGATTTAAGATAAGAGGTCAACACAGTAAGACTGACATAGTTCTTAATATATTAACATCTAAAATTGTTAATTGGAACATTACACAATGAGGCTAATCATATATTAAGATCATTGTATGATTGAGTCAACTAACACTCTTTTGCTCCACTTACAATAATCTTAATATATATTAACATCTATTTAGAGGAAAGTTTCTGCCATGTCTGGCAATAAATGCCAAAAAAATTTATTACAAAATTACTAATTACAGAAGAAAAAGACGGAAAAAAATGGATGGATGGTTGGTTGGTTGCTAGTGCCCATTGGGCTGCTGATATTTGCCATTTTTTCTCTAGCTTCCCAATTAAATTATTGGAAGCTCTTTATTTGTTTATTTATTGCTATCAAGTTGACTGCATTTCAGTAGATGTCCTTGGTATTAGGATAGTATTCAAGTCCTTACACAATGGGGAGTAGCTGTCCTTGATTAATTTCATCATCCTGAAGAGATGTTCTGACAGGCAATAATGTCCAACAATTAAGTGGAGTTAGGCAACTGTAATTTTTCTTAGGGGGGGAGGGGGGAAAGGAAAAGAAAGAAAAGAAAACGAAAAGAGGATATATCACAGCTAATATGAAATGTATTTAACCATTCAAATGGTTAGAACACAAACATGACAAAACTAACTCATATTTTCACCTAATACAATTGAATCTGGTAAAAACTAGTAGACATTATCTGTATACTCCATCACACATATATTCAAATACAACGATATATATTGCCGATCGCAGGCTTTCACGACTAGTACCAATTATGTAAACTGAGTCTTCCAGGCTGTAAGGCCATGGCCGGATGGAATTCTCCTCTTCCCAGATGTTTCGTCCACAACTGTGATGAACATCTTAAGTGATGTGCTCCAAGTAATCTTCTTGGATACCAGGCAGTGACTGACTCATTGATGGAAATAGTGGCAGTATATATAGTGGGGATCCTGTGGAACTGAACTCTGATTGGTTCATTTGACTATGGGAGTGGATCCAAGCTGGAGCACGTGGGTGTTTCCAGCTGGGTGTCAGTTATCAATAGATTTGTATAATTAAGTAAAAAATGTACTTACGAAGCTGTAGACAATGGAGTGATAATATATCCTACATTAATGTGTTCATTAATGTAGGATTTGCATAGTTTCTTTGTCTTAGTATTTTGCAGCCAGATACCATGCTGAATGCAATTTCAGAGCTTCTTTCCAGTTAAAAACTGATTTTCAAAATACTGCATAATGTCATATTAGACTGAATATCCCTTATCATCCTCACTTATACCAGGAGGCTATTGAAATTTACATGCTTAGAAATGGAAAGAAGCAGCTCTGAAATTGTATTTAGCTTTGCAAAAAATACTGACACACAGAAACTACTGAATAAATTAGTAACAAACACCTAGCTCAAAACACCCATGAGCTCCAGTTTAGATCCAACTCCCTTAGCCAAGCCAATCAATCAGAGCTCAGTCCACAGGTGCCCCCACTATATACAGAGTATTAATGAACTACACCAAAATAATATTTCAAAGAGTGTGGAGATTAGATAGGTAATTTGATATAGAAAGGGTATGGTCTATATGTTCAAATTTCAAAGCTATAGCTGCAAGTTTCTATGCCACAGGCTAATTAAGATACCCCTCGAATGCGTAACACACAATAATGAAGGGCAGTTTCAGAATGTATCACTCGCCCACAATGGTTATGACATTAGCTTTTGAGTAAGAGGTTATTTTGTTTTTGAGTTTGATTTTAGTTAATCACATTATTTTGGTTTGTTTTCTAAGTCCTAATAATACAGCTTTTACCCTATGTTTTAAGTTGATGTTTCAATTTATACACTTAAATCTTACTATATCAATTCACATAATTACAACCGTTGTAGTTGTTATACTTACCAATTAGAACCATGTCCTGAGTATGTGCTAGGTAAATTAAGTTTTAGGCATCATGTTCATAGTAAGCTTATTAGCCATTGCATGTTGCTAATCTATTCATTGTTGAGAAAGAGAACAAAACTTTAAGGCATGAAGTAAATTTCATACATAATTCTTTAGTATGTGTATCACAGCACTTGATATTAAAAAAATTTAACAGCATTACAAGAATGAACCCGTGCTCTGTAGAACATTAGCTTTTGAGATATGCATTATGCCACACAAGCAATTAAAAGAGTTCCCTCTAAAGTAGGTTATATTTATATTTATTTAGTCTATTGGCTACATAATGCAAGAGGGCAGTAACAGATGTTCAGTATTGCACTATCAAATGATTAGTTCGAGATTTGAGAGATTTTTATTACACTAAATCTTGAAAAAGCTGAAATGACCTGTAGAAAATTAATATTTCTATGCTCGTAAGGCAATTTAAAAGACATTCTGAAAATAATTTTTTACCCGGTTTGGCTTTAACACAAACTTATCAGCATTTGATGCCAAAATGTTTAATGCCATAAAACTGCTTTAGGTTTAGTTGTGAACCATACATTGCCATTCTCAAATTATTGTATATAATCTCTAAAATAATTTCAATGTGATTCATTAACATCCTGTATACTGCCACAATTTCTATCAATGAGTCAGTCACTGCCTCATCTTAAAGAAGATTACATTGAGCACACCACTGAAGATGTTCACCGCAGTCATCTAGGAAGATAGAGAAGAATCCCTTTGGACCATGGCATTACAGTCCAAAAGATTCAATATACAATTATACATAGAATTTTAATGAACTGCATATAAATAATTTCAGAGTTTTTTTTGATTGATTTATTTATGGATGCTCTTTACATCTAAAGTCATCGGCGTCCCATTAGTATCAGGGCATGAAACAGCTGACAAATTTTGCTCAGAGGCCTCTTCTTTCAGGCATGAGTTTCTTTTTTGTGCCATAAATGTACAACATGGGACCCATAACTATACTTAGGTCAGAGAGTGTGGAGGTGTCTTAGAGAGATAATATGAGATAGAAAATGTATGGCCTGTCTCTTCAAATTTCAAAGCTATGGCTATAACCTTCTAAAGTGCCAGGTATGCCACTAGCTAATGAAAATGTTCCAACACACAAAAATGAAGGGAGGTTTCTGAACATATCAGTATGATGCAATGATTATGACATTAGTTTTCGAGTAAATAGTTGTAATTTGTTTTCCAGTTTCAGTCTTGTTCATTATTTTTTTGGGGGTTTTTTCTGTCCAAGTCCTAAATAATACAGCTTTTAGCTTATGTTTTAAGTTGATGTTTTAATTTATACTCTTAAATCTTAACATATCAATTCATACAATTACAATCTTTGTAGTTGTTATTGTAGTTACCAATCAGAATTGTGTCCTGAGCATGTGTTAGGTAAATTAAGTTTTAGGCATTATGTTCATAGTAAGCTTATTAGCCATTGTATGTTGGTAATACATTCATTGTTGAGAAAGAGAATAAAACTTGGAAGCATTAAGTAAATTTCATTTCATACATTTCATTAAAATTTCATTTTAATATGTGTAAGACAGCATCATTTGATGTTAAAAACGAAATTAACAACATGACAAGAATTGATTTTTTTTTTATTTGGTTTATTTACAGATGCTGTTTAACATCTCAGGTCATCAGCGCCCCATTCAAATCAGGGCATGAAATGGCTGACAAATTTTGCTCAGAGGCCTCTTTTTTTTTTTCATAAATGTATGACACTTTGACTCATGGCTTTACTTCCCTTCCAAAGTAAGCCATACTTAGGATTTTACACCCAAAAAAATCCATCGGTCCTGGCTGGGATTGAACCTGCAACCTTGGGTTTAGGAGGCAAGAATGGTTACCACTACACCACCATGACCAACACAAGAATTGAACCTGCAGCCAATGGAACATCAGCTTTTGCATTATGCATTTTGCCACACAAACAGTTAAAGAGCTCCCTCTAGAATAGGTTACATTTACATTTATTTAGTTGGTCTTGGCTACATGATGCAAGAAGACAGAAGTTCAGTGTCTCACTGTCAAATGATTGGTTCAAGATTTGAGGGATTTTTTGGCACTAAATTTTAAAAATGCTGATTAATGAACTGTGGATATTGATATTTCTATGCTCACAAGGCAGTTTTTAAGACATTCTGAACCAATTTTTCACCCGGCTTGGCATTAATACGGATTTATCAGCATCTGATGCCAAAATGTTTAACACATAAAACTGTGTTCTATTTAGTTATAGACCATACATTGCCTATTTCAAATTGCTCTACATTTTTTGGAAAGTATTTCAATGTAGTTCATTAACATTCTGCATAAATGAAATAATGTAGCAATGCAAAAGAAGCAACTCTCTTTAATATCTTAATATCCATGAAAGTAACAAAGTCAAAATATATTTTCAATTATTTGCTGTTAAAGATGAATTTATATCTTCCTTATGGTCCTGCCATCACTTTGTTTCTTGTTCACTGGAATAAGCCATTAATGCAAAAATATCACAGTTTTTCTAAATCTAATAAATTTGCACTTGGTGGCACTCTTGCTTTACTGCTGCATTGTCTTTAGTTTTAGTTTTCAATTCCATCTGTTGAAGTGATGCTCAGAATGAAATCATAGCTTTACCCAAACTGAACACACATATAATGAATTAATTTTAACAACCCCCTAATTTTTCCATTAAATTGCATTTATTCTATATCCAGTGAGTTTTATTCTGATATGTTATTTAAATTTTCTTCATATTGGTTCACTTTAAAAAATAATATTTTCCCAGAATAATCAAATGTACCTATGATTGGATTTTCAGGAATTCCAATCATGTTCTCAGCTTGACAGCCTCATGGGATAAAGAATGCAAAGAGATGAGGTAATGTTAAGTTCGAATGCTTGTGTTAGCAAAGTGCTAAAAAATAAACTAAATATCTGATGCCACGTTTATGGAAGAGGTTGAAATATCCTTACACCACCCATGCTAGTATGCTGAGAAGTGCTAGTGCAAGTGGTAGTTTCTGTTCTTTGCAGTATGTCTTAGGTTAAAAAATGCAAAGTTATGCATTCAGAAGGCAAGAAAGTTATTAGCATATTATAAAAGCATGAAACTGCAGCTTTGAAAAAAAACAACTGGTATATTCAGAGACACAGTTTCTATTAAAAGAGCTGCATATTATGCTGATGCTTCCATTTTGACAATAAAGAAAATTGGAAAAGAGAAAAAAGAATGCATGATAAAAGAGATAACAGTGTGCTATGCACTCCTGGAAAAAGAAGAGAAATTCTGGAACATATTGTTGTACCTGCTGATGATTTTGATGCTGCTATAATACAAAATACTTATGTTTTATGTGCAAAGGAAATGTGTCCCAGTTGTAAAATTGCTGCTGATTATAAAAGAAAAAATTCACTTTCTTTGGGAAATATTTTCACCTTAAGTCGCTGTTATCATCTTCAGAAATTGAAGCATTATGTCCATTATCATCAGAAATTAAAGCATCATGTTCAGAGTTGGACTTGGAATTAATGCATCCACTGTTCAAGGCATATTGCACATTATTGTAATGGTACTAAATACTGTTGGTTGTGTTACATCAGATGTATTGATATTCCTTTCAAAGTTTGCAAGACAGGAACACAACTATATGGTGACACCAAGGTCAAAAAAACTAACTAGCCTAGCCATAAAAACTTTGGTTGTACTGTAAGACCAGTAGGTCATTACCCATACCTATGCTGAATTTCACTGATGAAAGAAAAAAACAAAATAGCTAGAATTGCTCTGCACAGACTACTCAGACTCTAAACATTCTGAAGATCAACAAAAGGGTTTGTATATTGAACAATTCAAAGATTCACTGAGACTGGCAGTGTGAAAGATTGCCTGAAAATGTTCAACCCTCTGTATTGTACAAACAGCAGCAGCTGCTAAGCAGTAGTGAGTGGCTTGCATCCAGGAGATTCCACCTGAAAGCAGTTAATTATAGCATGGGAGATGAATTTTTCACAACAATCAATGTCTACTAAGATACTTTATGAAGACATTGTACTTAAGAGTTTACTGGTGGAGTGCTGGACATTTTCTGATGTCATAAATGAAGAAGCTGGGGTAATTTAAATATGTTGCAACAGTATGGCAACAATGAATTATAGGATTCTCTTCATTATTGAGAAAGTGTTCACCATTGAAGAGAGTTTTAACTTCAAAATGACAGTTAAAGCTCTCAAGAAGCCTGCAAGTTCTGAGAGGCCACCAAGCTCTTTAGTCAAGATTTGGTGGGGATGAGCTGAGAGTTTCACCATACTCCACTTTGTGAAAAATGCTTAAAAACTAGTACCAAAGTGTATATGTAAAATGTCCTATACTCTTTTGTGATGCTGTTGAACGAAACAATGTTTAACAACTAACTCTGGAGCTTGGAGCAAGATTCTGCCCAGCTTCCATTTCCACTCCTGATTGGACATGTGCTAGCCTTGATCTCAATGCCCTGGACTACACAAACTGTGGCCAACACTAGAGGGGACTGTCTGGAAGAAGAAGGAATTGAAAATTTAAAAAGTTCCTTGATAGCAATAGTGGCATATTTTCCCATTCATACCATATGTGCTATAGTAATGACTGACCCGAGAGACCTTAAGCATATATAGGCAAAAGATGGACATTTTGAAATCTGATTGGAATGCAGATAAAAATAAATATATATAAATGAAGATGAAAATAATAGATGCTTCATTAAAATCATAAAGTTCTTAATAATGGCAAGGAAGACATTAAAGTATACTAAAGTAAATAAACCCCAGCTTGTAACTGCTTTGGTTGGTACCCATATATGTGTCATGCATATAGGTATGCTAAAAGAAAATTAAAAGCAATCATAGCAGTAGGCTTAGTAACACTAAATTACATCTCACTTGCATAATAGTGTACTATGCTGACTGCTATAATCAAATTATATATTGCTTCACTGTTAATAACTTCTGTTAATTCTTCACTATAATTAACTTGTTCACAAAAAAAGTATAACAGTATATATGAACTAGTGTATACACAAAATCCAAAAGCAGTTTTGTGAAATAATAAACATTCATTAAAAGAAATGTACTGCCTAGATATGTATAACTTATTTTTATCTGCATACAATATTTAGTTTACAAATTATAGTACTCAAAACATAACAATCATAAATGAGTCAGTTTGACTATAATTATTACAAATTTATTATAATTTAAATTAGTTGCATTATTATGCAAAGTAATGCAGTATTTTTCAGTGAAATAAAATTTCATGTAATGCTCTTTTTCTACAACTGTTTACAGTCCTTATCTCCACTTGTCGAGCACAAGGCTATCTGTCTCTTGAAAAGCCAGAGCCATCAATCACTTACGTTCAGATTTAAAAAAGTGATATCAAATTTTTTTTGTTGGTATTTCATCTTCTCCAGTTGGTTGAACAAAAAGGAATACATCAGTTTTAAGTTCAGGAAACAAGGTGCCAGAAACCTGGTGTTATGAAGTTCAGAAAGTTAAGCAATGTTTCTGCATATAATGACAAGGTGTTCCGTTTTGCATGAAGTGTTAAATCTCAAACAGGGTCTGTAATTTTCTCAAGCATATCTTCACAATAACTCTGAGCATTTAGCATTTATCCTTGTGGAACTTCATTTGCACGAAACTTCTGTAGAAAATGTGCCACTCTAGTTAAAATGAGATCTCTCACTAGAACCTTGCAGCACTATTTCTGTTTTATTTGATCATCAGCATTTATCTTGTTGTTCTGAGCTTGATGCTTCAATTGTGAATATTTTTTCATTTATGAATTCAAGGTTGATCTCTTCTTTATCTTTTATTAGAAATTTTATCTAACCAAACAGCAAAAGGATTTCTATATACTACAATTTTCAAATGGATAATCAGTAATTATGGTGCAACAGGTATTTCAGCTTGCAGACATCCCTAAATAGCCTATAAATAATTTGATCACAATATGTCATGCATTAACTTGTTTTGGGGATAATATATTAAGTCACACATTTTTTTCACCTTTTACTGGTACAAATTCTGTATGTGGTCTTCCACTTACCCCTTCATTTCCAACGTTGTTTATTGCTAAATATAATACACCTGGAGTTGTGTGTATTTGGATCAGAATGTTAATATGCAACTTTAGCAAAAAAGTGTTTTGGGGAATGTTAATTTTGACAAAATATAGGTGATTTAAAATTAGCCGATTGTATTAAATTGTTATTTTACTAGGAATATATATAATGTTGGTTAGAATGGTAGCCTGATTATTAGATATCCCTGTATGGCTACTAATGAAGAACCAGAGACTAGAGTTCAAAATTAATTAATTAATAATTGTATTTGATTATTGTGAAATAATGGATATATGTAAATTTTATTTTAATGTCGTTTGTGATTGGTGGAAATAAATTCAAATTCAAAGTACAATATACTTGTAAAAAGCCAATGGTTCAAAGGATTACTCCATTACAATGGCTAAATTGATAAATTAATTATTGTACTCAAATTTTAATGAAGATTTTACAGATCATCTAGTGTGTAACAAAAAGAATTAACAAAGACTGAAATTAATACGTTACAATATCTTGGACTTAAAGTATTTGCTAAGCAATGTAATACATACATCTCTTAGAGATTACATTTACTGCATTATTTTCCTTCTGGCCCCATTCTTTTTAAGGGAGGCTCTAAATTAATAAACTGGGATGTTTTTTACAGTGGAGACAGCTCTTTTTAATTATATTGAATTTTATGAAATATTTAATATTTTGAAAAATAAAAACATTGGAATTTTATAATGCTTTCTTTTATTTGGGCGGGAGGGAGATAAGGGTTCATGTAATATAGATTTGAACAACTTTTTACTGAGATCTATGCTAGAGTTCTTTGCTTCTGAAAAGTATGAGTACTTAATGTTAAAACATTAAGCAGCAACAAAATTCTACATAGATAAGACTAATGCAGTCTTTCCCAAGATACAATTTCTTAAAATTAATAAATACTGATAATAATAGTGAATCCACTATACTTTTAAATATTGTATGTATTTTGTAAACATACAGTAGAACCTCGATTAGTCGTTTTTTGAGGGACCAGGTTACAAAAACGATGGATGCAGAAAAACAATATATATGGGAATAAATCATGTTCAAAAATAAATAGAGCCAGTATATAAGTGAACAAACGCTATATTTTGCATCAATATATTATCATGTACACATTTTAAACTGTTGTTGGTCCTTGTGGTCTAGTGGTAACCATACTTGCCTCGTAGACCTAAGATCACAGATTCAATCCCAGCCAGGGTTAATGGATTTTTTTCGGGCATGAAAATATTAAGTATGGTTCCTTTGGAAGGGAACTAAAGCCAAGGGTTCCATGTCATAGATTTATGGCACATAAAAGAACCTCAAGCCTGAAAGCAAAGGCCTGTAAGCAAAATTTATTGGTAGCTTCATGCCCTTAATTGAATGGGATGCTGATGACCGGAGAAGTTAAAAAGCAAATAAAACAAATCAACAAAAATCAAAATGTTTGTCGCTTTCTTTGAAAAAGGTCCTTAACTGACATTTGCTTCTTTACTGCTTCTTTCCATGCAAAATGAATTTTCCACATCCAATGCATTCTGTTGCTTACTCATACAGTTATTTTCATGTGCATAAAACATCTCATACAGTTTGACACGCTCCCAGAGCTTTGGCAAACATCGGCACGCCTTTGGTTGTTGCACCATCTTCCTCACTTCCCTTCCCCATTTAAAAATAATTGTGACTGCTCCCACTTCGTTGCACACTTCAACAATTCTATGAATGCCACATGTGACAATATCCACCTCCACTGTCATGTAGGTGTCAAAACTGACAGCAATGGCAATAATGGTCCATTCTTTGCATTGGCTATCTCCATCATCCTGCGACTCTAAAAGTATCGGCAACTACAGAGAGTTTGGGTCACGCTTTCTCAGATCAAGCTTGACGCAAACTCTGTACATACAACGATCACTGCTTTACTATTCCAGTTTGAAAATGATCTTTTGAGGATAGAATTTCTTTTGAACTGAACTTTTTGAACAAATAATGCAGGAAAATGATACTTCGAGGAACAATGAATGCAGGTTTTATTTACATTATATATAAGGTAAAATGTTTGAGACCACATAAATTGGATGATACATCTAGGAATGATAGATCGAGGTTCCACTGTATTTGTTCTTTTTGTACTTGACAATGTCAGAAACTTGTTTTAGTAAAGTGATAAATAATAAATTGATCTGAATTTTAGAAACTGTCAGCCATTTTGTTCTACCAATGGAAAGATGATTCATGAACATCAGCACTTCCAATGAAAGAAATAAGTTCTGGTTTTTTATCTCTCTTTTACCAGATATCTTTCAACGACTGTGCACATGCACACATGTTTAATAAGAGATAAAAGGATGATGACTGATCAGAGAAACAGTATGAGTATAATTTTTTATGGATGTACTACAGCTGTTCTAGTGAAAAAATTTCCAAACCACTAAAGCTTGCAATTTAAGTAAATACAGAATGAGACAATTAAAACAGGCTATCTAAATCACAGGGCCATTTATAGTGATAGAAGAAAACACTTTGGACAAAAGTTCTTGGCTTCCATGGGTAGAGGCTCAAAAAGATAGGGAAGTCAACTTTGTAATTTTTAATGGATTGACTTACTTTAATATTTACCTTCTAATAGTGCATTTGAAGAGACTTACAATGCACACATTTGAATTCTAAGTCACTGAAGGCCAATGATAAACAATACTTTATATCAAGGAAGAGATCAAACATTTCGGTTTCTAACTTATACTACATGTACAAAATGGTGAATGGAACATTGATACATGCTGTCAAGTAATGTGTGAGAAAAAAGTGTAAGTCAAATTTCATCTGACCTATCGCAGAGCAAGCAAAGACAGATCTCAAAGGTGTCAATCTCAAAATATATTTCAGCATAAAACCTACTGCTGCTTTAACTTGGTGACAAATAAAAAAATATAAATTTTCTCAGCTTTCATATAACACACTGTGAACATCTGAATAACTTTTGGTATACTACTATAGTACACCACAGACTGAATACACATACACAAGTGAAACATAACAAATGGAATGTTTGTTTACATTTGATTTATAACACCTTATGTTGTTTGTAGATGCACAGGCTTACAGTACAATAGGGCAAGTGGTTAACCAGTTCCCTGAAATAAAATATTCTCTTAATCATTGACCTTCGATTATCTTGAATAATCTTCAAAACATAATTGAATCAGTGATTGGAAAAGGGAAGAAAGCCCTCCAACTTCAGAACTGATTACACTAAAATCTATTTTGTTCATTCATTCATATTAATTATCAATTTTGTTCAAATGGATAAATTGTACAAGTTTGTGATTCATCATGAAATTGTATGAATAAAACTGTAGATATTTTAAAGTTATTTTTTTTTTCTTGCAATATGATGGCAGGGACATTCTTCACTTTTCCAATCAATGATTCAATTGTTGTAATCTTCAAATGCACAATAAAAGATAAATTAGAAAACATATTAATCCATTTAAATTAACGAAGTTTACTTTCATATCATATCTCTTTCACACTTCCATCAATGAAAAAACTAACAATATCACACTATGCATCTCTTCAAATCAAGCAATTTTTGTCAAGACTTTTCTTCTTAAAAAACGGCCATGTTATTTAGGTATTCATTTTAAATGTCTCAGCCTGCACACACACTTATTAATCAATGTGAAAATTGCTATGATCTATGGTGTTAAAAACAATGAATTAGTACATTTATAGCAGCTTTCTGACCTCATTTTCTTTTTGCCATTATTTTTTTTACTAGTCTTCAAAATTGTTATTCAACATGCCATTTTTCTTTATCTTGTAAATATTATTTTGTTTTCAAACTGAGTAAATGGAGGATCATTTACATCAAATGTCATTTACATCTGCTTTAGTAATAATTAAAAGAGAATTATTATAAAAACAAAAGTAAAATCAACAACATTAAAAAATTATAAAAATAATTATGAAATAAAAACAGAATCATAAGAACAAAGCATGCACACCATGTAAACATGCACAATATCAATATCTAAAAAATGAATCTGAAAGTAAAAACTACACCAAATAAGGCACCATTATGCATGCCAGCAGCCTAACAAGACACTACAAAGCATATTTCTATAATAATTATGCTTTTGCACTATTACTAAGCTCTATAATACAAGGGCTATTATTTTTCAATCTCTGATAGCATCACCAGGTAGCCCTTGAAGCTACAGATGGTGCATCATGCAGCATAAATGACCTCCTCCCACCACTATCACCAACACTGCCAAGGCCAATTTATCAGCTGAAGCTTGCATATGGGCAAATAAAAATAACTGCTAAAATTGACTTTCCCAACAAGTGCGAGTTGTCTAGTGTTATTTGATTTCGACAGGTAAATGGGCACAATGCAGCAAAAGAACATTGTTTAATGTTATGAGTGACGGCATTATGAGAGAGTGGTGCAGGAAATTTAGAGGTGGCCAAATGGACATTTATGATGAAGGTGGTCAGGGACAGAAGTTTGTGGTGGAGATAAACTCCAGCAGTAAGTAGATCAAGTGGCTCGTAAAAGGTGTTCGTTCACAATTTCTGAAATGTGTGCATTTCAAGATCAATCCTGTACAACATTGTTGCAGATAACCTTGATATTGTAAAATTTGTACATGACAACCACAAGGAACAGTGAATGGCACCAGCCTTAACATTTCTGCTGCATTTCAAGGAGATGGAGAACAGTTTTTGAAAACGATTGTGACAAGTGATGAAACATGAATTCATTTTGGTAATGAAGAAACCAAACAGCAGTCACAAAAGTGCATGCATACCAATTTCCCAACAAGACCAAAATGTTAAACACACATTCAACAACAAGAGACTGATGGCTACAGTGTTTTGGGATCAGTAAGATGCATTACTAGTTTCTTATGGAGCCGAGGACCACAATTAATCTGAATGCATACTTGGGACACTGTGAAGACTACAAAGAGTCATTCAAAACAAACAAAGAGACATGTCTTCAAGCATTGTCTTGCTTCATGACAATGATCAGCTGCATTGTGCTACGTTAACCCAAAAATTTCTTGCAAGATTCAAGTGGTAAGTGTTTGATCATTTTTCTTATAGTCCAGACCTGGCACCGAATGACTTCCACCTTTTCCCGGTAATGAATAGTTGGGAAAATAGCATTTTCACTCCAATGAGGATCTTCGGGACACCTAGCAGATCTGGCTAAACAGATAGGCAAAGATGTTTCTTTGCAAAGGGTATTGGAAAGCTGGTGCACCTGTACAACTAGGTATCAATCTTCATGGCAATTATGTTGAAAAATAGTTTATTAGCATTTTTTAAAACAACCATTTTGCTCTTTACTCTGATTTTGATTTCATGCTCCATCAAGGTTGAAAAAAAAAATAGCCCTCGTATAAAATTAATAAAATACACAAGCTTTCACAATGACTTCACTGGTTACAAATGGATATAATTCTGCACTTGTTAACCATGTTTTAATTTTGTATATATCAAATTATAAGAGCAATTCTCCAAGTCATCACTATATGTTTTACATGTGTTGAGTTTTCTAAACTGAAACCCATTTAAAGTTGTTATTTAGCTAATTTTTATCTAGAACCTAGAGAAAATTCTAATAAGCAAAATTGTGTGCTGCAATTTTTGAAGTGAGAATTACTAATTATGGTGCAACAGGTGTTTCATAGGCATTTTGAAAATAAATTACAAAGTGCTAAGAGCATCCATTGGTGGTATTGACAGTTCAACAAAACGGGTTTTTGTGCACAGGTAATAGAACAAGATGATCATGCAAAATGTGCAAAGAATCGCAAACTTTCAAACATAGATGGAGCAAATATCTCGATTATTACTAGAGCAAGATGTTGCTCTTGTAACCACGAGAGGTCACATAGCACTTAAGAGCTGAATCTTGGATAGGTTTTCCAGACTGTCTAAACTTGGAAGAGTTTTCACTCTATCAATCGCAGTAAAATTAATCTGTGGTTGACAAGTGCAGAATTAAGCCCATTTGAAACAAGGAAAATTATTTTGAAAGGCCTTGTATTATGAATATTTAATAATAATGTTACATTTCGCTAAGTTTGTAGTGTGCACATGCACATAAGCACATTACCACATAGATATGAGCCCACTTACACACATATGCTTATATAAGAGCAGCAGTTGAAGTCATACTCTACTTAGAACTCAAGCACTATGACAAATTTTGATTTATAAAACATTTTTAACATGGAAATATCAGAAAAAACTGTTCTTAGAACTAAATTGAGCAACAAACATGAAAAGTATTATACAATGAAACATTTTATTTTATTTTTTATTTGATTCTTAATCATATCCTAAAACTTGATGGATAAATACACAAATATTTAAATAATTACAAGTGGTTCTAAAATGTTATTTAATTGTATCACATATCGAGGGTGTCATGCCAGAAAGGCGTATTGACCAAAATTGTGAAAATTAGATAGTTCACTTAGCAAAATGATGCTTCATATCATGCCAGAAGGACAATGCCTAGTTAGGTTGCGACTATTTCCATTTGGATATATCAACCATGATATACACTTCTCAGCATACTAAAGGAGCAGATGTTCTTTCACTCTTTTATAATGGGTTCCAATTGCTTATATGCCTTTTGGCACAATAATATTCTTTGCCCTAACAACACATTTTAACTATACATTTTACAGATATAGATATTTACAAATTATAACAAAAATAATAAATATCTTTAACTTTGATCTTTTATAGTATAGTATATATAGCTTTCTTTAATATTCAGTTTTAATATTGACAACAAATAAAATTTTATACTGAATTATGGATTGTTGTACTAGTTTCTCTAGTTATGATGGGATGGAAATTGCATTCATTTCAGTATAATACATTTTAATAAAAACATGTTACTTTTATGTCAAGGGGCAAAACAATAGTTTATTTAGCTTGTTCCTTAAAGCAAAGAAAAGATTTATAATCTGCACAAGTACTGGAGAGAAACAAATATGCAGCCTCTCTGCCAAACTTATTAGAAAAGATTGATATTTATATACCTAAAAGGAATTATGCTGGCGTTACAGAAACAATCTAAAGAGGAAATGCAAGAAAGATAAGAAAAATACGATCTACAAATAAAAAGGAAGGAGGCTACATTTTCAGAACAAAAGAAGGACAAAATATTAGCTACAATAGTGAGTTAATTTTAATTTTCAGGCTGTGTTGTATTACCCTACTGAACACAGAAAGCCTCTATTTTACAAAAGAAAATTTGGCATCTTCAATTTTACTGTTTAGTGACTGGCAAAAAAGAAAGAACATTGCTTTCTGTAAGATAAGTATAAAGTGGGCAAACAGCAAATTAAATACCAACATGTTTGCAAAAATTCATTGTGAACAATTATTTCACCAATCTGTAAGTTTTTTAATCTTCACTCCGACTGCTGTGGTGGTAGGAATTGGGATATGATTGTGGCTATGACATTCTCGTGTGTGGTGCAGCATGAGATTCACATGAAATTCTTTGAACTTGGGCACACTCACACTCACATTAAGGGTGATTCCACATATGCCATAATTAAAAAGGCTAGTGAACAGCTAAGTTTGTCAACATTTCAGAATATTTCAAGAAGAATTTGCTATGAATTTAGCGGATGGGATCACTATAAACTGGAAGCATGTAAAATGCCTCCTATTTAAAAAGGGGATAGAGGATCCTTCTTTTTCAAATCTGAGTACCGGGAGAAAATTACCACGAAGTACAGCTGGAACGAGTTCAAAGAAGGTTATAGTTGGCGAATGATCACCCATCTTCCATCATTGCAATGCTAAATCATGTTTATTAAGATTTAATTCCAATAAAACAGAAAAATATAATAGATAAATAGACAACACAGCAATCTTTCCCCATGAGTACCATACCTTCTATGAGAACTTAATCTCTCAAACAGACACTGTAGAGAACTGTCTTGAACAGTAAGAAGGATAAAGCCATAAACCAGAATATTTCAAAGTTAAGAAAAATAATACATTAAAGCATCTATAAGCTAACATACTTCATAAAAGTTGAGGAAAAATACATATTTTAAAAATGCTGTACTAGCATAATATTGGTTGTAACAACTTATTTATGAAAAATAAAACATTGTTCTTAGTATAAACTAATTTTGCCTGTTAAAATCAATGCTAAAAGGATGTAAAAAATTACATTTTCCAATATGAACTCAGAAAACAAAGATTATCAATAATGTACCAATCACACTTAAAACATTTGCATTATAACGTTTCTAAAGCTTCTCATATAAAATTTAGATACAATCTT
The DNA here is from genome assembly GCA_030762175.1 of Metallyticus violacea. Lineage (NCBI taxonomy): Eukaryota > Metazoa > Arthropoda > Insecta > Mantodea > Metallyticidae > Metallyticus > Metallyticus violacea. Next base: position 106,670,934 of record CM060842.1, read on the forward strand.
CTTGTATGAGACCCTCGATATATTGGATCAAAATCTCCTGTAACATGTTTCGCAATTACAACTTACTAATAGATAGAATTATCCGCTTTGCATCCATGACTGATCTTACTTGCAGACTAGTAGCAGTTTTAAAAGCATTAGTTTAAAACAGGACAATTTTGAATACGCTGAACTTAATGGCAAATATTTAGGATAAATGGTTTAAATTTAATAACTAATATAATTTTAACAGGAAGATATTTATATTTAGCATTTGTGAAGGGAGTTTTTTTTTTCCTTCCTATTTTTTCTTAACAAAATGGTTTTTTATATACATCTAATACCAGCAATCAAGACAAAAAAATATTGTGTTTTAAATGTGCATTCAGACTAAGTGTTCAAAGATATTTATTTTTTAAATAAGCAAGTGAGCAATCCTAAGAAATGGCTTTTCTGAAAAACTAGATCTTCCAAATGATTGCACTGAATATAACATATATTCTCAAATGGAATATGCAACTGTTTGAGACATACAATATTCTTTTATTAAGAATGCAATAACTTTAAACGGTTCAAGAAATATTGAAATCTGTGAACATGGTTAAAAGTAACAAAGGACAGGCCAACATTTTAGACTGGAATAACTTACGTTTGGATGATATTTCTTAAATAGTGCAGGTAATTGGAGCTTCAGCAAATGAAACCAATGTTTTACTTATAAGACATGAGATATTGATAATAAATGTTATTTGACTAAATCGTCTGATTCCACTTATAAAAGGGATGTCTTTACATAGACAATGTATAGGGCTTACCATTAAAATATTAATATATTCACCTTATGCATCTCTACTTACTGGGCAGGGATGTGAAGAGCAAGGCAATGTATAATGCTGCAAGAGAATTTGCTGAAACCTCAAAACAACTCAAAACAAATGATATTTTTGAGTTAGGAGGGTGTTTCTTTCCAAAGATTATTTCAAATATGATTCTGTTCACTATTCTCAGCCTGAGTTTATTAAAAACTAGTTTCAAATATAAGAACCAGTTTTACAAAAAATGCACATGGACAGTAATGAAGATAGAAATCTACAGCGGTCTCATAATTAAAACAACAAATGGGTGTATCAGTATCTCTGCTGCACACTGTTGTGGAATTAACTGAAACTTAAATGCTACTAAATTGCAGAAGTGCAGACTTTATAATCTGGATACTCAGTTTCAAGATTATGCTTTTGTGAGTGGTTTCTTGAATTGTAATTAAATTAACACACCTGCAATTTTTTTTTTTCCAATGAGGTTTGGACCCACTTGAATGGGCAATAAAACCTTAACAATTATTGTTAAATGATGCTCACAGAAACCAGATGTTTTATGCAAAACTTTGCTACATGATCCACAATTTGGTATAAAATGAATGGTGTTTAATGCCTGTTTTTACTACAGAGATACCATCCTTCCAGACTTAAGTTTAGAGTACCTTCCCTGCATTTGCCATTTATGAGGACTGAGGAAAACCTGGAAAAAACCTCAGTTAGGGGGGATGGTCCTGGTGGGATTCAAACCCCAGAACTCCTGCTCACGAGTTCGCACCTTAATGACCTCGGCTACCCCTGGCGGTCCACAATTTGGTGTTTGGTAACCCATTGCAATGTTCCAATATTTCATATGGCATTAAATTCAAACAGGAATTCCACGAATTAGCAGAAAAGGGAGAGTGTAAGGCTGATTTTAACAGGACTCAGCAGCTGCTCATACAGTTCATTCCAAAGACATAATTAATGCTGTGTTTGATGACAAGAATGATGATTGTGTTGCTCCCCCCCCCCAATTTGATTCCATAGGACTTTTACTCACGGAGTAGTTTGAAAGATAAAGCTTATGTAACAGACACCGATAAATTTGAGAAATTAAAAGACAATATAGGACACCAGATTAGGGAGAGACCATACTGAATATTAAAACTTTTGGCAATTTTAATTCAATCTAAACCCAACAGTTATAGAGATGTGGCTTTATTATCTAATTTGGGAAAAATTTTTACTGGCATTTTGACAAGCAGATTACAAAAATGGATAGATCAATATAGCATACTATCTGAATACCAAATGGGATTTTATAAAGAAAAAGAAAGGACAATATATTCTTTTGCGAACTTTAATATATAAAATCAAGAGAGGGAAACTATATTTGGCTTTTGTAGATTTGGAAAAAAGCCTTCGATCAAATTGAATAGCAATCATTGTGGTATAAAATTGCAAATAAACAGGTCAGTGGACAAATGATAGAAATTCTAAAAGCTTTATGTAAGGAAATTACTTTTTGTATAAGATATGAGAAAGGGTTAATAACCAGAGAAGTAAGACAAGAAATGGGGTTAAGACAAGAAATGGGGTTAAGACAAGAATGTAAGCTAAGTCCAGTTCTGTCTAATTTATATATTAATGATATATTGCAAAATATAAAGGAAAACAACAATTTTATGCCATGGGGCCTTAAGGTGAATAAAGATAAAGCACAAATTCTAACATGCAAGAAAGGAGAGAAGTTGAGCAAATATGAAAATTGGAAGAAGGGAAACAAAGATTATAAAGTAGTGTGTGATTGCAATTATTTAGGTATAAAAATGGAGGGGGAAAATGAGAAAAGCAAAAAAGATTGGTATTAGCAAAAGGGAAAGCAGCTATGTCAATTATAAAAGGATGTCTTTTTAATATCACAATTGGAAGTCAAATAGTTGGAAAGAATATATATTACAATGGTTGAAGCATGAATGCTCTATGGTATCGAAATTTGGGGAATGGAAAATTCTTGGGAAACTGTGGATAAAGTATACTGTTTATTTTGCAAAGAAATTCTCGGCCTGCCAATTGTGGCTGTAAAAGAAGTTGCCTAAATAGAAATGGGAAGAGCTACAAGTAAAGGTTTAATTATGGAGAGAGTTTTAAAACACTGGCATAGGATTCTAAACCTAAATGAAGATAATCTAGTTAAGCAAAGTTTAATACATCAAGAATCATTTTTAACTAGGGGTGGTTCAGTAGTTTAAAAAATATTTTAGAGAGCAATGGATTAGGGTATATTGGAGGAAAAAAGATACAAATGTTAGAGGTTTTTGGAAAGAGGCGAGAAGACATTTTGAAGATATAGAGATATAAAAACTATTTAGTAATTTAACTGGAAAGACATCAATGGAATTTTATGTTAAGATGAAATGGACATGGGAAATGTAAATTTACATAGATAAAACAAATAAGAAGGAAAGAGAGGGTATAGCTTGGGTGAGAGCAAGCATGTGGAAATTAAAAGGTGAAAGAGGAGGCTTTACACAAGGGAATGCCCTTTATGTGGAAGGAAAGAAGACTTTGAACATATAGTGTTTGATTGTAAGGAAACTGAAAACTGAAGAAATGAACTCATTAAGGCAAATTATTTAAAGTTAAACAGAAGTGGAAATGGACACTGAAAAGAGAAGAAAATGCACACAAATAATAGTATATAGTGATAAAATAATCGTAGAGAGAAAGTTAAATATCCTTTTGATACCTGGGGTCAGGTCAGAGCTGGGTCTCCTGGAATTCCAGTACATTGTGCTGATGAACCGGGGACTGAGGTCTGATCAATAGAAGTGAATAATTGGTGTTTGGTTTATTTGGAATTTAGATTAAGGCATTAGTATATCATTAATTAATGTAAAAATGTAATTGTGAGGGGCACTTCTAAAATTGCTTGGGCCAGATAGATAGAAGTCCCTTGTAGTTTGTATTTTCTTAGCATTTAAATAAATAAATAAATAAATTCAATCTACATAATATTTAAACATTACATACAATTGTTAAAATAAAAATAGTTTTATTTGAGCACTTTGAGTTAAAAATATTTAAAATATTGATACAATGATAAAACACTCTTAACGTTGAACTCTCAAAATTAAAAAATTCAAGACATGTTTCGTGAGATCCTTGCTCACATTATCAACTGTTATACGAATGGTGCATGGTAGATCATATTAAGTTAGAAAGGTAGGTGATTGTGGTGAATCTGGTGGTCTGTTGATGAACTTGTTCAAAATGTTGTCTGCTTCCAGAATGTACACCTTCACAGTTCATATGATGCACCAGTCATTTAACAGGTGACAATGTGAGCAAAGGTCTCATGAAACATGCCCTGAATTTTTTAATTTTGAGAGTGAAACGTTAAAAGTGTTTTATCATTGTATCAATATTTTAAAAGTTTTTAATTCAAGTGCTACCTTGTTCATTGGAAGTGAAGCCACAAAAATGTTTTTAGCATTTTAATATATTTTATCTACTGGAGATTTTATACTTGTTTTCACTGTGTTGATTCCTGAATATTTTAAAATTGAAATGATCTTGGAGTTTAGACATTTAATCTTTAGACAGAAATTGAGTTTTTAACTACTTTCTTTTTTAATTATGAGCGCAGACTTAGTATGTTTCAGTGTAACAAAGTTCAGATGCTTCTGATATGCTATTAATTAATTCTCAATAGATAAAATTTGCAATTTTATTACATAAACATGTTTTACCAACATCTTAAAATCCAGATACATTTCACATTCAGTTTGTTTATTTGTACTCTAAAAAACTATAGATGTAACTGCTACTATAATAGCACTTCTTTCTTAATCCTTTCATCTAAATGATTATATGCAAATTTATAATGGCACCTGTAGCCTCCTAGTTACGATTTCCATGTTGCAGAAGATTTTGATCATGTGCTATAACATTAATATTGACTTTTCAGGATTTCCCTTCTTCCCATTATTTTATCATATCAAAGTTAATTTCAGTTACTGAACATACCTGTAATCTGCACACTATTGGAACTCTCAATTTCAATTCCTTTGCAGCAGCAACTATTCCTTCAGCTATAACATCACATCTCATTATTCCACCAAATATGTTCACCAGAATTGCATGTACCTATATTATGGACAGAAAAAAAAACCTTTTTTTTTTTTTTTTTTTCAAAATTTTTCAAGTTTAGTAATATAGCTTTCTTTATATATGTGAGTCAAACATTTCTATTCACCACAGAGAGAGGGAGGAAAAAAGAAAAAAGAAAAAGAAAAAGAAAAGAAAAAAAGAAAAGAAAAGATAAACCAAGAATACTAAAATGATTACTAATCATATTGCATAAATAAAATATTTGTTTAGTATCATATAACAAATTATTTATGAGGAAGTCACTCAAATTTCACTAGTTTTGTTCTACTTATCATGTTTCAAAGACAAATTTCCTTCATCATCAGCACAGTTCCATTGTCAGCTTTCGAGCTTGGTATTAAGATGTCGCTCTTTACATTTTATTTTATTTATTTATTTTCACAAAGTTTATAAAAGCTCATCTTATCTGAAATGAGTAATCATATGAACAAGATAGGCATTAGTATATGCAATAAATGCAATAGTGTATTTTTGCTTCATGTTATGTCACATGTTCTGAAGGAATGATTGTCATGATACAATTTTTTCACTATTTATAAGATTATAGCTGCATTATACAGTATATTATTCTGTATGTTTCTAACAGAGATATAATGCTTCAGGAAGCCCTGGACATCATCAAATCTGATGAACCTATAAGAAATATTGAGAGTATTTTTATACAGCCTCCAGGAGCTAACTTCTGCTCTAATTTGGGTGAAGAGGATGGTGATGCTGTTGATAATCTTACAGGGTGCAAGCTTTCTAGTAAAGCAGAAATTGTCCTCACCAACAGTAAATGTGTAGGAGGTGATGATCTGTGTCAGAAAACTTTCTAATTCCTCCACCTCAGAAAAACAGCAAAAATATGATGAAAAGAGTCATGTGGAGTAAGGATGAGAATCAGTTGGCATTTTCCCAGAAGCCAATTATTCATTGTTGCCCAAAAAACTCCTCTCGATTGCTTTGAATTCAATTTATGGCAGAAGAATTCAGGAAATATACAACGTTCAACAATTATGATGATTCTAAAATATCAGCAGAGGTATTAAAAATGTTTCTCACTATACTTATTTTTTAACTACAGTAATGTCCCCAGTAAAAGATCATACAAGAAGCCTCAAAAGATCTTCAAAATAAGCTAGTTGTAAATGCCCTTAAAAGAGATCACTTTCCAAAAATCTGTTGGTTCATTCACAATGCAGACAACACTCAACCTGATATGAATGACAAGATATGGAAACTGCGACAGCTTATGGACATGCTGAAGATTCATCATGCACTTTACACCAGAGCAGAACACTGATTCTGATGAGTGAATGGTGGAATATTTTGAAAGACACAGCAGTTAAAATCCAGATACATACAGCAGTTAACAATTTATCCATGGAAAATAGATACTTTATAGTTTTGGCTATACTCTCTCAGACTCTCAGACTATTTGATAAATTTTGGCAAGGAAAAAATCATCATAGCAATGCAGAATATGAGGAACACTTTGAAAAGTGTGCACTGCTCCAATGGTGCAGAGCTCCCCAACAATATGATTCACTTGCCCTTCCATGTATATTTTCACAATTTTTACTACGATGGAACTGTTGGCTCATCTAAAGCTTGTGGATATGGTGCTACAGGGACAATTAGAGATAACAGAATTCTAAAAAACTGTTCTATCATCCCTTCAAATGAAATGAAGAAATGGAATGCCTATGACATTGCAAAGAGCTCTGATAGTATAAGTATCATACGTTGGACAGATCTCTCTGTGGTTACCATAGCCTCCGCATTTCATGGATTTGAGAACTTTTGAGAATATCTAGATATTCTCCAGCAGAAAAATTAAAAGTATGAGATAGCGGCCGGCTGTATTTCAGGATTATAATGCAGGAATTGACCAAAAAATATACTACAGAATAAGGATTTGTGGAAAGAAGTGGTAGTGGTCTCTGTTCACAAGGTTGCTAAATGTATTGGTTCACAATTCCTGGTTACTTCTAAGGACAACTGGGAACAACATCTTGCTGGTATATTGTGCAATCATACCTGAAGAAGTACAGAAAATGCACCATTAGGAACAGGGTGCGCCATCATGTCAAAATACAGTATTCAACACACAGCAGTGTTTTTGACGATATTGATGAAATGAAGCATCTTGTGGCACCCTGCGATATCATCGAAAGAATGCACCAGCACTGTTCGACCAGAGTGCATAAAATGTTGGACTCTGCATTCTATGGTTTGTTCAGTTGCACACCATGTGAAAGACTTGACTTTCTAGACTTAGTCCCAATACTTTGTTTCAGTGGGATTATATTTGTTTTTATATGTTTAAAATTGCTAAAATTAAAATTACTTTAAAATTACCAGTTTATTTCACTACTGAAGTGGCATTGTACTTTTAGCTTTATTGTGACAAATGCCAAAAAAGAGTAATATGCTTACAGAAGCACCCAGAGTGATGATATGGACATGGCCCTTGCTGACAAACTGGTTAGATGTAGTGACTTCATATTTTGTATTTATGTTCTATAGGGTTACTGGAATCTCTGACAGAAAGTATATTATTTGAAAAATAAAAATAATTTTGGCATTAAAGGATTAAATCAACAGCTTTCCTTACCACCTACATTTTGTAGTGGTACTTGAATGTTTTTATCACATACAGATCCAAAGGTAGTGACTAACTGGTACAATTTGGAGGGAATAATTTTACTCAAACATTAGTACAGCAATGTGCAGCACATTGGTCAATAAACAGAAGCAATTTTTATAGCAGCAAGCGACAGACACCTCTATACTTTGTACCACCATGGCATGACTTGTCTCTCTAGATTAGGATTTGCTGCAAGTTAAATTGTGTTGTAAATGTTATTTAGGCACGTTCCCAAGAGTTTTATGAACTAGATTATAGAATTTCTTAAATCTTATCAGTCATTCAATGCCTTGAAAGTATCAGTTCCATCTGGCAGCAATGTACAGAACTTTCTCTTTTAAAGCGTGCCATTGATGGAAATATTTGCTATGTGAGCTTGTTTGAACTGTGTTAAAAGAATACTATCTAATTCTTCCAGTGACAATGTATTTAGTGATTTACTTGCCTTAGAGAATATACTGCAACTTGCAAAATTCTTCTCAATGCCATTACGATTTTTAACTGTGGTATTTAGTATTAACATAGATAAATTATGTCTTACTACTAAATCAATGCATTAATTCATGTGAGCATTGACTTGAGCAATAATTTCTATTTTCTCTGCAATGGTAAATGCTTTCCACTGTTCAGCTGGATTTATAGCTATTTTGAAACAATGGATCACAGAATAAAATGAACAACCTAAATATCTAAATTTGATGTAAGAGCTACACCATACAAACTAACTTGTTGAGAGGCTAATAATGAGAAAAGTGGAAGCCACAAAAAATGTTAATGTGGAAGCAGAAGTGTGCCATCAGACATCATGAGGACTCTTGGCCAAATGAACTTTTAAGCAATGCTGCGACAGTCCATGTAAAGATGAAATAAATGTAAAATCAAAAGCATGAAATCACAAAAATTGTTGTATTGTTGTCATGGACATAAAGCTAGGATTTTAAATTTATAATGTAAAATGCAGAAAAACGTAAAATTGGAGAGAGTAAAACCCAAGTAATACTGTAATTTTCTAAGATTGCTTCATGAGTAAACTCTGCATTCTTTTTAAGGTAATTTTCTCTACTTTCTATCATCAAGAATCTCTACTTTTTGTTAAGTTATTATGAAAAGTAAGTGTAAAAGGTAAACAACAGAGTATGTGATTATTTCTCACATTAGAGAAACTGAAAATGAACATAAGATAATGTATACAAATAAGATAATGTGTATTTTTCAAAGGAAACAGCAGGGAGATGCTCAATTTCATCATCGGTTATAAAAATGCTTATAAAACAGGAGTTCAAAATTTTAGTATTTACTTCCATAGTTTTGGTACTACATATACTTATGTGCAGCAATTTATAACAATTATATTCCATGAATAAAGTCTTCATCATAGAAATTTCAGGCTTACCCAATGATAGCAGTATGGAAGGCACTGATATCTGTACAGATTGTCTTCAGTGGTACATTCAATGCTAATATCTTTTAAGAACTAATCTTACCTTTGGATCTGATGTAATAATTTTAAAAGCCTCTTTCACAGCCTGAGCAGTTGCACCACCACCAACATCTAGGAAGTTTGCTGGAGACCCACCATGAAGCTTGATTATGTCCATTGTTGCCATTGCCAACCCTGCTCCATTGACGAGGCATCCAATATTTCCTGCAGCAACCAAACAAGCACTGAGGACAAAACCAACACTTCTAACTCCATTACTCTTTAATTATACATATTCAATTACAGTAGGCTCTTCATTATCTATTTTAATAGAAGGAAGGGAGGTACAGTTAATTGAAAAAGATGTGTAATTTGTTTCGATTGTCTTTAATTTATTTTTACGTTCTTTTAACGTAGTTTCATTTTTATGAAGTTTATTACGAACAATTTTTTTCTGATGTCTATTTAAAATAATGTTCTTGAATGAAATGTTCTCATCTTGCTCCAAAAATTGCATAAAGGATCTCTGCCAATTGAAATGCAGTTTGTAACAGAACATATGATTCAGGCACTATCTCTTCTTCCCCAGTACTGTCATCATAACTTACTTGTAGCCTCACATGCAAGGTTGGCAATAATGCCATCATTATTTATTTCATGCGAGGAGATCTGTGTCCAGTCACTCTTGTTTTCTTCATCCACATCAATGAACTAGTCAGTTTCCTTTATTAAATTTTTTGTCTTTCTTTAATAATCTTCTACAATTAATCTCTTCAAACACTTAAAATTCTTGTGAACATTTCTTAATGTCAGAAAACAGCTTCCTCCAAGATTTTATGATATTTTTGTATCATATTACGCTGTTCAGAAGAAAATAAGCTTCAAGCTTATTGGCCTTGTAATGAAATGCAAGGTACATTGGAGTATGCATTTTGACTTTAAAAGCCTGCATAAGACTAATCCCATATTTACCACTAAACAGTAGCCTCCCATAGCATTCTTTGCTAAACTCATTATATTCTAAAGTTTAGATTGAAATTTAGCTAGATTTTTGTGATTAATTAAGAGAGCAAAATTAACAGCAACAAGAGGACTGTTGGATATTCCGGTGATCCACTAAACAAGATACAGATAATTAAGGCTCTACTGTAAATGTTAAACAAATTACAATTTTATTTTCTTCATACATATAAAAGCACTATGCTCATCCTACAATACCTAGTCGTACAATAAGCACTTGCCTGCAAGGTAGGCAGGCTTGCATATAGGAGGAGGAAAAAATCTCTATAAGAGTCATTCATGTTCCATGTTTGTATTGGCTGTAGTAAAATTTTATTCTAGCAATATTACTATGTTCATTCTGCGGAAGTTGGATATGAAATATTAATAGCTTATGATGAGGAAAGCATTTACAAAATATGGAAATCTGTCTTCTAGGTTTGGCTTTGTTCTACATGTGATGCTAAAATGAGATTTACTAAAACTACAAATATTGTTGAATTTTAATTATTACAGCTGTTTGTCATACAGTATAACACTGCCAGTCCTAACTAATTGGGACCAAAGCCTGTTCAGACTGGCAAAAATTTGGATTAACAGGGTTAATTCATAATCCATGTAATTAAAGCCTATATAGTTTGTATATGATGTGGACAAGTTAATTTTACTCAGTTGTTGTAATGCATGGTGTTATTTTTGTGATGTGAATGCTATTGTTGAAAGGGAGCTCATGAAGGACATTTGCACTTGGCTGCATGACTCATGGATATTTTGTTCATCTTTCTGGAAGTAGGATATGAGCATTCATCCATTATGTTTGTTCTGAGTTTCAGTTGCAGATACAGTGTCAATTGCAAAATATTCTCAATGCTTTTAGTGGATTTACTGCACTGTATCCTGCTAGTTTTTTTTTTTTAATCCAGTGAAGTGGTTTTAATTTTTTAGGTTTGATTACAAATCGTAGATAAGCAAAAACATAGATTTTTTTTATTAATAGACAACTTAACATTTTTAAATGCTTAACAATTTTAAAGACAAAAGTAGGACAAAATTAGTAGCTGAATTTGATGTTGGATAAGCAAAGATAAGTGATGGAAGAAAAATCAAGTCAAGATAAAATAATTTTATGGAATTGTGATTGAGAAAGTAATTGAGCACAATACATAAAAATTACAGACTTTGACAAGGTTGAAGAAGCCATTTATGTATGCTTTTCTCAAGAAAAATAGAGCGTTATTCCACTCAGTGGTTCTGTAATCCAGTAAAAAGCACTCCAAATTAGTAAGCTGTTGAATACTAATTCCAAATTTACTGCAAGTAATGGCTGGTTGGACCAATGCAAGAGGAGGCACAGGATAAGACAGTTATCTATCAGCAGAGACACCCCTGGAGTATGTAGAGCAACGTCCCAACGTTACAGCGGCAGACATAATGTTTATGAAGTGATGGTGATTGATTGCATCATCAAGATTTTCATCTTAGCATCAGCAGAAAGTTACTGAATTTTTTAATGAACAATGCGTGATGTAATGGTTTTGATGTAAATGTATTGTTTTATCACTTTCATTGTTAACTTGAGTGTTAAATCTGCTGATCTGTATTGTAATTACATATGGTATTGTATTATTTTTACAGTGCTTTTGGTATTCCATGGTAATGTATAATACAATACTATTTTAGTCTGAAAATTCTTTGATAATTTACCTTTCACAAATTTTTGGGTTTGGATTATCCAGGTTTTTAGACTGGCAGGGTTCAGATTGGTGGAGTTGTACTGTATCTATAAATTGGTCTTTAGCTTTTATGTTAGGATTTTCAAATGAGACAAATGATAGCATAGTCTTTGTAAACAGCACTTATATTTGTCTACTATACCTAATCAGACACTTGGATTTTATTAATATAAAAAGTAAAACATTCCATAAAGCAACAATAATGGCATCCATTAGAAGCACTCACTACAAAACCTTTTTTCTGGAGCCTCCCTAAGGCTTCTTTCAATGATAAGATGTTCTGGAATTTAGCTCACACTGCTTTTCTTACAAAAAATCCTAGAACGGAGATGATTGTTCTTAATGAAAACCAGATCAATTTATTCTAAATATACATCAAGCTTAATTTTGTTCTATTACTGTGCTATAACAAAAAACAGGTGGGAGTGTGTTTAGGGGAGAAAGAAAAAAAAACATAAAATTAAGCTTTTCCAGTATTTGCAATACCCTGTCCGTTCAATATTCTGGTTAGCATGCAAGTTATTTTATTACCATCTAATGCAATATAATTTTCCAGTATATGCAATTTACTGTTCATTATTCATGTTTAGCATGCAAGTTATTTTATTACCATCTAATGCAATATAGTTGAGGTTAAATTTGGAAGCTTCCACTTCCTTCTCATCCTCTTGTGTCCAATCCCTCAAGGCAAACAGCTCCTTTTGCCTGAACTCGGCATTATCATCAAATCTAACTTTAGCATCCAAGCAGAAAACTGAAACAAAGCACATCATATCTAGTGTTTGCACAGTATGTTAACTAATGCAGAATATGCACCAGAAGATCCTTTTTCACTTGCACATCTCAGTTACTAGATTATTGTTTACCTTTTGAGTAATGCTCTCTTCACTTCAATCACAATAATATCTGATGCATGGATACAGAGCTTTAGATCACAGAACTAAATTTTTCAGAGGAATATAAAAAAAGTTAAAAAGCAGTTGACAGCTGAGGATGTGAACAATGGTTCGTGAAACGAGTACTACATATTATAAACAGGAAGTGGAGCAATAAGAGTGTGTAGTTTGACTCAATCATACATGATCTTAATTATATTAAACATTAAAATGTACATTGGACATTAAACATGTTTCACGAGCCTTTGATCCATCATCAGTATCAGTTGACATGAACTAAAACACATTCTTAGTTCAATGGTAAGTGGAGCATAAGAGTACAAAATCAACTCACTAGTCTAATCTAGAATACAAGATTGTTTTGCTGTAGCTGCTCCAACATGAAGTTAAAATTTACCAATAAACACATTGTGTCACATGGAATTTTGCTTTAGTTTTACTATTTCCAATGTTTGTGTTGAGTGTGGGTTTTTGACTCGTACTACACCTTCGCAAAATAGTTTTCATGTGATACTCAACGCTGCATACCTCACAAGTGCAAAAGTAAAACAATACAAAAAAAAATTGGGTGTTTAATGCCTGGTTTTACTCCTGAGGCACCACAGATGGTGGACACTGATGATACATAATATGAAATGATATATTGGGAAAGGGATTTTTTTTAAAGGAAGGAAACGTTTTAGGTTAAAGTTTAGGATACCTCCTGGCAATTGCCATTGATGAGGACTGAGGCAAACCTGGAAAAAACTCAGTCCTGGCAGGGTTTGAACTCCAGACCTCCCGCTCACGAGTCTGCACCTTAACGACGTAGGCCATCTGTGGAGGGGGGGAATGAAAGCATATTTATTCTACCGAATTTTTAATTTTTAAAGTGCTATCAGCACAATACCTAATATTTCTATTTATTTTAGACATGAATTTGTACTCTTTCCTACCAGTTCACATATCTGCTGTATGTAGTATTCAAACTCCAGACAGCTGTAACAAGGAGTTAACATAACAGATCGAATTAACCACTTAAGCTTTCTACCATAGAACCTATGATGCACCCTTAAGGAAAATGCTTAGTTTGCAGGATTTGATAGCATCATCAACAACTTCAAAGTGGACCAATATTGACCTATCCCAACTCAAGATGTCTTCCATCAACGTCCTGATCTACCAACATCCTATAATCCTTGAGGTTGGTATTTTTACAGGCATCTTGCTGATCTTGATATTATTCTTAAAATATGTTGATGTCAATTTTGTTTATTTTCTCAGATCATATTTAATCCATTTTTATGTAGCACAACTTGAATAAAATTATTCCGTACTTATTCTCTTACAATATACGCCACCAAGGTATATTCATTTCTGCTCTTTCCACAATTTCCTATTTTTCTTATTCACAGTTTAATTTCAGAAACCATACATTAACAAAGGTACAGTCATTGTCTTGTACTGTGAGCTTTTCTGGTTTTATTTCGCAATGTTCTTTAAATCATTCTGCACAAATTCTGAAATTACATACTTTAGGTTCAACATCATCTTGTTACAGAAGAGAAATTTCATATTTCAAGTAATAAAAACTTATAATTTTATATTTTTCTTTAAAGACTACATTTTATTTTATCTGCTGATATTGTTGCAGCTTGGTGTAAAAATAATTAGGACCATTTTATAATAAGTTTACATTAACAAAAACAATAAATGACAATTTCTTAGTAATATCAGTAATATTCATAACATCATAACATCAGCAAAACAGAAGTCGGTTAGCACAGTCTGAAATTGTAACATGAACTCTCAGTCTGCAGAGAAATAAGAAAGTCAGGGCATTCTACAATCACTTCCATGAAGATCGGTTTTGATTACGTCATAGGCAATTGCAGCTAGAATGATGTCATAATTTTGTAAGATTAAATGTAATTATAAAAGACTAGATGTGTGGGACTCTTGCTCGCTCGTTCTCTCTCTTGGGGATGAGTTGGAGGGTTGTCATAGAGGCACCCTGATCAAGGGATACCAGGCAGCAAGCTGTGTTTGCACATTTTTCCAAAGGGTAAGGTGATTCTGTCATATTCTTAACTGTCCCAACTAAGTTTTAAACTATCATGTCAGTATCAAGCAATAAATACTTTGTTGTATTCAGCTCTACCAATTAAGTTATGTCCCCCTCACATCATCACCTCCCATCCTGGGAGTGTGACATTATTACTAAATTGTATGTCAAAATTTTATTAAGTTGGTGAGCTGCTACCTGTATTTTAGGATTTATTGCAAAAACAACGCTTGTCCATTTTCATAATTTTTTCAGGAGATGAGATTTAAAAAAAAAAAATAAAAAACACTTTACAGCAACTCACAATGCCCATTCACTTAAATTATCTGGAGTCATACTTGAACTAGATTATCAAAGGAACATGTTAACATATGAACAGTTTTATTGGCCATTCATTGATACAGAAACTTAAAAGTAATAAACATGGTTGCCTGCACTTTTTGAAGGAAATAACACAATATATTTTACAATAGCAGAATAGTAATATTTTATGAATTATGTGATTGGCTGGAGGAAGATACATACGCTAATTGATAATGAACTTTGCAAATAAATATTAAATTAAATTCTCATGAGATTTGCAGAGATAAGTGTTATGCCCTCTTATCAAATGAAATTTTGCTAATTAAATAGTGTATATTTGGCTGTTTTCAAATTCTCCAGAAAAAGAAATAGTGTCTTTTGTGTCCATCTGCCATTACATTATTAATTAATACCCATGGCTTCTCTTAACTGCTGTTATCTCACTTCATTCTATCAGCATCATTAGTATTCTCTCGTTTAAGAGACTAAAACATTGTTTGTCCTTTCTATGTTATTACAGTCTTGGGAATTTTTGTTTGGCAGCTTGTAGAATTCCATAAAGATTTCATCATGTGGTCCAAGTTACAATATTTAAGTCGAATAAATATAAAAAAGATACATTTAAAGTTATACAGGAACTTTAAAGTAACAGGAAGAAAAATATTTTTCATAATTATATTGAATATTTCCAACAATATTGAAATACATTACCAATTACTCAAATTCATCACCAACACTTCTCTTTCGCTAATTTTCCAGCATAGTTAACTTCTTGTTCTCTCACTTTTGCATCTCTAATAATAACTTCTTTCTTCTTTGACTGATTTTTAATATTTTGTAAGCTGCTTTTAGTTTCATCCTCTTTTAAAAAGGAATCGAACAATGATTGTTCACCACCATACAACTGGCTGGTTCTTTATAAGAAATGCCTATCTTTCTGGCAAAATTAACCAGTCTTAAGGTCTTTTTTGCAGAAAATGAATGTAAAATGGGCTCTTTTTGTGGAGTGTGTGTTTGACTTCAATAATTTTTAATAGGGGCATATTTTGCTAAAACCACCAGTATGTAGCTTACTATTAACTTTATAGATGGTGTCAATATATCTACTTTTTAAATTTCAGACAAGGGCTGTTTTTAAACACTTCAATTTATATTTTTTCTTTTCTGATCATCAGTAAAATGAATGCATTTAAAATTGTCATTGCTACTTTATAATTATGCCTTAATTGGTGTGCTATATTAAGTAAAATATAGTGTTACTATTTATCAAGGTTTTGTTTAAAATCTACATATATGTTTAAAAATGTGGGCAACAATGGGCAGTCATATATTATTCATAAATTAATTACTTCTGTTTTACAACATTTATTTATTCCTCTTCTTTGAAATAGTGTTTAATGCCTGTTTTTACTGCTGAGCTATTACAGGCAGTGGACACTGATGATACATGAGATAATTATATAATGGGAAAGGATTTTATTTATTTTTTTTTAAGGAAGGAAGCATTGAAGGTCTAAGTAGACTACCTTTCTGTCATTTGCCATTTATGAGAATTTGAGAAAAACCTGGAGGGAAGGGGGGAAAAATCAATTCCCAAGCTTTCTAATTATTGTAATCTTTTTTCTCCTCTTTTTTAAAAATTTATATTACACTAGCTTGTCTCTATTCATCATGAATTTGTACCATAAACCAGCGGGCTCCATGGTTTTGTTGCCCATTTCACAGCACCTGTGTGTTGAAAAACACAGCAGTAACTCATAGGGCAAAGAGAATTAAAATCTCCGTAACTGTTTAAAGTTCTCACAATTATAACAAAAATAAGCACATACCTTATGACAGGAAATATTTGACATAATGCCCTGTTACATTTCTGGCATCTTTTTAGAAAATTACAATTCATAAGCAACAGCTCTTGCTGGAAATACTCAGATCAGTGTTCAATATCAATCAGTTGTTCAAAAAATGGTGCAAGTATATCATTCCTTTATCTTTCTGCATTTACAGCATTCTCAAAATAGATAGGCCCTATTACTCTGTATTCATTTTCTGCACACCATACAATGATGGTGCACCAGTAGGGACATTTGTATATAAATTAGGTATTTCTGTGCTATTTTGCATGAAAACACCACCACCACAAATAGAACCATACTTCATCAATAAAGTATATTAAGCATAAATCTATTACTCTTCATTAACTTTCCATAATATCCAATTACAGAGATTTGCAAGAATATAAGGAAGCTGCCTGCAATTTCTGAACAGTGACCCCTGTATGCTTTCAGTTAAAAGTCACTCAATTTTGGAAGATAAACTGATGCATGTGAATGAGGATTTTAAAAGGTATGTGCTTATTTTCATTGTAAATGTAATAACAAAAACTTCAATCTCATGCACGTTACATCCTGTACACTAGAAGTTAGTGAGGTCGTTAAGGTACGGACTCATGAGCAGGAGGTCTGGGGTTCAAACCCTGCTGGGACCGTCCTCCTTGACTGAGGTCTTTTCCAGGTTTTCCTCAGTTCTCATAAATGGCAAATGTGGGAAATATCCTAAACTTAGGCCTGGAACGTTTCCTTCCTTAAAAAAAATTCTTTCCCAATATATCATTTCATCTCATGTATCATCAGTGCCCTATGCCTGTGGTGACTCAGTAGTAAAAAAAAAAAAAAAAAAAAAAACTGGGAGTTACCACTTTGCCAACCCACCAGTTTTTGTGAAATGGGCACCAAAACTGTTCAGTACTAACAGTACTTAAAAATCTCACCTGGTTGTTTCTGATGTGTACTTAAAAACTCTATATTTATGCCTCACCCCTGAAATTTTCTGTTTATGAAGGAATACATTATTGTGTTTAATTCATCCACAATAAGTGGGTCAACAACAAAATATTCTTCATAATATGCCTATGCCTTGGATCATAGTTTGGGTTCAGAGTAACTTTGAAAATTTAAGCCACCCATTCTGGAGATAATATTCAAGTCAATATATCTCTTGCACTTCTATTAAGATGTCTCATTATTTTCTAAATATTGATTTGGACTCGGTACTCTATATTGCTTACTTATCTATCCTTGCTGTCATTATATCTTTATTGATTCTCTTAAATTTTGTTTTAATTCTATTGTTATTATTTTCTGGTATTAAGAAATTTAGGATAAGCAGTTTTATTTTCTATTTTAAGTTTAGCTTTGTGATTCTATATATGTATAGAGGCCTCTATTTCTTTTTCATGTATTCCTTTTTAACAAAAACTTAAGAAGCCTCTTTCAAAAGATATGTTTTAATTCTTTCTACTCTTAAGTTAATTTTTAGGCTTAGTGCTTGTTAGTCTATATTCTTGTCTAAACTTATGTAAACTGGTGTCCATATATTTTCCTTGCTCTTTGAACACTGCTTCTTTCCCCTCATTTCCTTCTTCTGTTTGACTTGGATTCATCTTTTCATCTAGTTTAATTAGTTTAATTTAGTAAGCAACATATAAAAGTCTGAACATATATCATAAAATGCATAATTTAGTATCTACTATTTATCAAATTATTGTATTATTTACTATGATATAGGTGATTATGCTGCTCTGGCCCCTGTTGATCCAAGGGTATTTATGAATTTCTTTAGCCTGAAAAATGAGTTCATTATTTGTAATTATTAAAAGGAAAGACATTTCTCAGTGTTTTCCCTTCTCATTTATCACATGTTCACCAAGATTCCTAAAATATTTTTTTTTAGCTGATTGGCCAATTTTGTCATTTAAATTCTCCAATTATGAGGCAATCATTCTTTATTACTGTATGTAAGTGTTTTTAGAATTCCTTGCTTTAGTTTCTCCCCCCCCCCCCATTTCTCTGGGGCATACTTGGGCTCGCAATGCCAAATATCCTACAGCTATATTGAACCTTGGCTCATTATTCTTTCATTAATAGAGGTATAGCTGTGGATCCTATTTCAATATCTTTTGCTGATTAGGAAGCTGCTCCTGCATATATTTTCTTACCTCTGGTAGTTCAAATACATAAAATAGTTCTAACAATCCTCTAAGCTTCTTCTTAGTTCCTGATATATTTCCTCTTACAGAACGGAGAGGGAAGGAATTGCATGAACTAGAACAGGTGTAGTGAAAGGTTTAAGAGGGGGAAGGGACTAAGACGAATGTCTAATGTGTGGAATGAAAAATAATTATTGGCATACTATTCTTGAATATGAAGAAACTAAAATAATGAGAGAAATGGGTCAATCACCAACAGAAATAGTGGAGAAAAAGATATTGAATACAAATAAGTGAATGTTATCACGGAGATTGGTAATTATTTAAAGTAAAAAGTAAATGGTGGCGGAATGTAAATAAACAGGGGAAACAGAGCTCTTAGAAAACTCATTAAATTGAAAGGGATAAAGCTGAGAGATGGTATTAAAATACTGATTTAGAATAGAACAGATGTCCCATGGTCATATTTTAAAACAATGTTTAAAATTTCAGGAATCCACTTTAAGAAAAGCTAGTTCGGTAGAGAAAGTAGGATATGAATTTACATGGAATAAGATGGGGGAGGACTGGTTAGGGAGGGATAGTTTGCCAGATGGGGATTGGAAGATGATTAGAATCAGATTCAAGGATGTAGATAGACAAATTTTTGTATATGGATATAAGAGGGAAAACTTCCTTGCTGCCATTTTGAGAATAAAAGAGAATTGTATGAACATACAATGATATTGATTAATGCAATAAGAAAGAGAGGGAGGGATTGGCATGGTTTAGATTAGGAATATGGAAACTAAAGGAAATTAGAAGAAATCTGGAGCAGAGTGTATGTCCAATGTGTAGGAGAAATGAAAATGCCATTTATATCCTATCTGAATGTCCAGAAACAAGAGAGCGGAGGAGTCAGTTGATCAAAGTAAAATGGGTTAGTATAAGATCTGAGATAGCAGCAAGGAAATTTTTTGGGGATAAATCTGAATTAAGGAATTCAGGGGAATATTTGTATAGAGTTAAAAATAAATGGGTATGGATGATTAATAAGTAAATGATCTTTGGTTTAGCAATTTATATTTATGGATTTGTTTAAATTGGGTAATAATCAGGAATACAATATTATATTGTGGATTTACTATTTTAAGATGTTAAGTTTAGCATTACAGTAGATATATGAGAAGTAAAGGAATTATAATTTGTAGAGACTGTAGCTAGCTGATAAAATAATGGTATAGATAGAGTAATTGAAATATTTTATTTTAGTCCCCTGGGTTGGGTCGGAGCCTGGTCCCCTAGATTTCTAATAGGCTACTACTAATCAACCAGGAACTGGGCTCTGATGCAATCAAGGTGGAAATATTGTACTTTGTAAATTCTAAATAATTAATTATTTAGAATTTAGATAAACGGTTAGTATAAAATTATTATTGTATAAAAATTTTGTAATTGTGAGGGGTCATACCTAAAATGACCTGGGCCAGATAGGTGGAGACCCCTATGAAGTTTGTATTTTTCATAGCCTTTTAATAAATTTGCAATTTTATATAAAGCAGTCTCGGTAGTTGAATAACCACAGTGTTGAAGTTTTCCAGGCCTTGGAATAGCAACTAAAGAGAGTAGGCCAAATTTGGAAACATACCTTTATTATAGATTTAAATAGCAGGAATCTTCACAGTGAAATATAGTATAACATAACAAATGACATCTTAATAGTACACTGGGAAGCTGACAGTGAAACCAGGCTGTTAATGATGGCAACAGTCTTTAAAACATGTCCAAGTAAGTGGAACAAAATTAGAGAAATTTGAGTGATTTATGCATAACTTATTTGTTATACTATACCTTTATTTGTATATAATTAGAAATTATTAATTAAAATATTATTTTAGTTTGTTATTTATTTATTAAGAGTATATATAGTGTTGGTTAGCTTTGGAGCCTGGTCCCTTGGATATTCCAGTAGGCTACTAGCGACGAAGTGGAGACTATAGTATTTGGTTATTTGTGAAATAATGGAAATATGTAAATTTTAATTGTTATGTTTGTTGGAAATAAATAAAATTTATTCATATTTCCTCTTAATAATTCCTTTCTATTTTGATGGGGAGTATGCGGATTAAGAACTGGAGCTACACATGCACATAAAGCTGCAGAGGATGAAGGTAGGTTTATCAAATGATCATCTATTACCACCTACATGTTCATGCCACACCTCTATTAATGGCTTATCTTCATTACAACATGAGGATTTTCATAGTTCCACACAGGATTGTTTCTGTAATTTAGAATTAGTTCATCTCTGGTCAAAATGGCTTTACTGGTGAAGAGCAGCAAGGAGATAAAATCAGGATTTTTATTATAACACACCAATATAAAGTTTTAAAACTATAACCGAGGTGCAAAATCTGTCTCAAGAGCTGCACCTTCTAAAAATAAAATGAATGGAGCAAGTATTAAAATGCAAGGCCCCCACCTACTACTACGGTTTGTGCCGTTGGCATAAGCAATTGCATGAGTATACTAGTTTCAGGATTAGCCTAAAGCCTGTTGAGCACCTCTTGTTCAAAGGCTGGGATGAGGTGTTCAATTTGCACCAGCATCTAGTCTATGCACTGCCAGCTTAGGTACTGGCTCTGAGACTGGAAGATTGAATCAGCATGGCATCTATCTCGATATTGTTCTTGGTATAGCTGAGCATCTATGCATCCTCTAGCTTCCTCATAAACAAAATGCATTCTACCAGCTGAGCAAATTAATAATTTTGATTCACATTTTTATACAGAACCTTTAAAACGATGTACTTGAATGGCAAGCATTTTCCTTTCATGTATACCTACAACATACACAGGAGGTCCACAACACATGAGAAGCGTAGGGCATATTATGGGCCACCAATTGAAGTTCACAAAACTTTGCTATTCTGCTTATCTGTTTCTCCCACAATTAAGACTAATAGTGCACTGTCAGCCTTCAAGCATATTTAAGCACAACATGACATGCACAATTTTATGACTGTAATAGCAGTTAATTTTTATTAGATGTTACCACTACATTTTCATGCAATACATGATGGAAGAGTTACACAAAGATTTATTAATAAATATAAAAAGTATTAATTGAAATTATGCTATTTAGTAATTTTGGAAAATAAAATAAGGGGGGTGGGTTGGAAGTTGAACATGGAACTTCAACCTGGGGTTCATTTCACTTGTAAAGTCAACACCATACTGACTGAGCTAAATGCACAATGAATGACTCTCTTTCTGATTAGCTTTAACAGGCAATACTGCTCTATATTGGCATGCATTCCCTGCTTAAAGCAAATTTTTTTCCAAAACGGCAATGCCCATATCTCTGACTTAAGTTCTAATAACTACTGGCAACAAGGCTTTTGCCACTAAGAGAGTGGAAATGAACATTTTGGATCATTAATCAGATACATACTTTGCTTTAATGCCAACTTATGACTACTAATATCCTGTGTCACAATTTCCAAATATCTTTCAACTTTGGCCTCAAACATTATATGTTTCCTATCTCAAAGTATTAAGTCAACATTCCCTTTGCCATCTTTGGAATTTGTGTAGCCAGATTCTAAAACACACTGCATATGAAATTTTAGTATACGCTACTAAACTTTTTTTCTTAACCAACTCTAAGGTACACTTCTATGATACAAGATGCAAAAATAATATAAGGGGAATAGCACACAAGAAAAATATTTCATGAGAATTTCTACAAGTGACTTTATAATAAGCTTTCTAAAAATGTTAGCTATGTTCCTATATTGCACACTTACAAAAAAAAAAATATATATATAAATTTTTATTTCTAAATTGTTTTTATACTGTTGCATGAACTTTGTGAATGTCCTCAGTAAAGATAGCACGGATTGAATAAATTAAAATGCCAGAAATATTCTGATTCTATCCTTTATAGAGTAAATTCTATCCATATTATTTTTCCTTTTTTTGCTTCAACTGAAAAATATGGAAAATATCTGTGCAAAAGTTTCAAGGTAACATTTTAAGTATAGTCAATTTATACTTCTTAGTTAATCAAATGTTTATCTCCAAAGCTTTTCACTTGTCTTGTTGTCTACAACTTGCACTCACTTAATTCAAGTGACAAACATGCCAAATACCAAACTGTTGGGTATAACCGGATATAATTATGCAATTACAGTGATGACAAAAATGGGAAACCTTCAGATTATTACAATACAAAATAATGTCAGTAATTTGTGCAATTTTATGTTATTTATCACCAAGGAGCTTAATTATACTTACAGTTACCATCAGGATCTTCTGCATATGGATTCACTTCAACTAATAAGGAATCTTTGGTGATAAAAAGTTTATAAAGCCCAAGTAAAACTTCTACTGTTTTGTCTTTAGCTTTTCCAGTAAAACCAATTTTTTCTGTAACTTTTACAGCCTGTTCCTTTGTTAACCCTGAGAAAAACAAAAATAGTATTACGACTATGCATTCAATCACATGTTATGTTAAATATCCTTAAATAAAAAAAGCACAGCATTAGAAACCTGAACGGTACAGCAAACTTATTCAAATTTCTGTTGCTTATCCAAATACAGCTGATGGCTATTTTTATATTTGTAAGAGGTGGCTTTAAGAGGTAACAAATCTACAAGTGTCCTAGATAAACTCATAAAGTATTTTGATGAAAAATAATACTTTTTTTTTCTTTTTATTGTTAGTTTTCATATGGTATTTTTTTTCATACAATACTTCTAATATGCAAAGAAGTTCCAGTATATTTATGGGAGTAAAATAATTACCTTTCATTATGTCAATTGGCTCATAGAGAATAGCTGATGGGTCTTTGGCTGCTACATCTTCAATACTGACACCTCCTTGAGATGATGCTATTAATACTGGACCCTAAAAATCATAATAATAAGTAATGTGAAATTCAAATACAATCATTAACTTACATTTTTTTTGTATTCTATGAGCAAATGCATGAACAAATGAAATATAAAATTCTTCTGACAGTTAATTTTGCTTAAAAGTTAAAAAAAAGTATAAGGATTAAAAGAAGTGATATGATGATGATGATGATGATGATGATGATGATGATGATGATGATGATGATGATGATGATGATGATGATAAATGTATTGCTTGAAGACTTATGAATACAAGTATTAAGTGAGTATCTAATTATAGTTCATACAAAGTTAATTTATCAGATCAGTTCTATGTGGCATTTACAGCCCCTTTTGGGCCTTAGCCTCCCTGCCTCCATTCTTCTCTATCTTCTGCTTCCTGCCTCCACATTTGAATTCCGAGTATCTGAAGGGCATCTCTTCTTACTACATCTCCCCATCGATGTTTGGGTCTGCCTCTGGGCCTTGTTTTATAGAATTTTCTTTGGGATCCGTTTATTCTCCATTCTTCGAACATGTTCTGCCTATCTTAATCGTTTGATCTTAATTTCTTGTGCTATGTTAATATCATTGTATATATGTCATATAGTTCTTTATTA
Source organism: Metallyticus violacea (assembly GCA_030762175.1). Lineage (NCBI taxonomy): Eukaryota > Metazoa > Arthropoda > Insecta > Mantodea > Metallyticidae > Metallyticus > Metallyticus violacea. The sequence goes on from CM060842.1 coordinate 106,695,392, forward strand.
TATCTATTTCGTCACATTTTGTACTCTTCAATTGATCCATATATTCTTCTAAGTATTTTTCTTTCAAATACTAGAAGTTTTTCCTCCATAGCTTGTGTCATTGTCCAGGCCTCACTGCCATATATTTGTATTGATTTTATATAATCTTATTTTTGTTTTAGGTAATATTATTTTATTCTTAAGTATTTTCTGTAGCGAGAAATATGCCTTGTTGGCTGCTGTTATTCTGGCTTTAATTTCTTCACTTTCATTTCCCTTATTGTTAATGGTTGTTCCTAAATATTTGCAACTTGACTGTTTCCAGGTGATGCTGGTCAATACAGGTATTTCCCCTTCTGTCCTTACTACTTCTCTTTTGTATCATGACTTTTGTTTTCTCTTTGTTTATTATAAGTCCTATTTGCTTTGCATTCTCCTCTAATTTTGTGTAAGTGTCCAAAACCTCTCTCTTGGTTCTTCCAACTATATTTATATCATCTGCATATGCTAGGATTTGTACTGATTTGTAATATATTATAGATTCTACATCCACTGGTAGTTTCCTGATTACTTATTCCAATGCTAAATCAAACAAGGTGGATGCCAGCCATTTTCCTTGTTAGAGCCCATTTGCTATATTATAACTATCTGTTATGTAATTACCTATTTTAATTTGAGCTGTGGTGTTGTCTATTGTCACCTTGACTAATTTTATTATTTTCTCTGGGATTTGAAACTCTTTCATTATGTGATATATTTTCTTCCTTTCTATGCTATCATGTGCTTTCTGAAAATCCACCAATATTTTATGTACCTCTATGTTATATTCCCATGTCTTTTCGAAAATTTGTTTGATTATAAATATCTGATCTATTGTTGATCTTTCTGGTCTAAATCCTGATTGATATTCCCATATTATCCTTTCTGCATATAGTTTGAGTCTATTGTTTATAATGGTTGTATCTTGTATCCTGTATATAGCAGGGATATTCCCTGATAGTTCTGACATTGTTTATCACCTTTATTTTTATAAATTGGTATAATTGTACTTTTTTCCAATTTGGTATTGTCTTTTCATCCCATATCATTTTCATTTTTTTTTTGCATAGTATATCTTTTACTTGTTTTCCTCTATACTTGTAGAGATCGGTTGGAATATTATCCATGCCTGGGGATCTATTATTTCGCATTGCTTGAATGCTATCTCTATGTCTATTTATCAGGTGGTTCTACTTCTTCTGTGTTTCCATTTTCCTCCTGGTTTTATTGTAATTCATTCCTGTTTTAGAGTTAAGCAGTTCTTGGAAGCATTCCTTCCATTTTATTTCTATTTCTATCTTGTTGGACGTAAGGTTACTGTCCTTATCTTTACATATGTTTGTTTGAGGTTTAAAGCCTTCTATTTAATACCGGGTTTCTTTATAAGCTTTTCTAGATTATCTTTAAGGTTTTCTTCTATTTGCTTAATATTCTCCTCTATGTTTTTCCTCTTCTTATTTCCACACATTTTAAGTGATGCTTTCCTCAGCTGCTCATATTATTGCTTTTTCATTCTTGTGGGCCTATTTAACCGTCTTCTGTAGGCTTAAATTTTTCCTTTTACAATATTTAAACATTCTTCATCAAACCATTTCCTGCTGTTGTCTATGCTTTGTGTTCCTAAAGTCTCTAATGCCATCTCTTGTATTGTTTGTTTTATTCAGTTCCACAGTTCTTCTACATTTTCATGTTCTTATACTGCTTTGCTTGCTAAATTACACGATAATATTTCTTGGTACTTTATTTGGGTTTCTTCATCCTCAAGTCTATCTGTATTGATTGTTTTTTGCTTTCTTTTCCTTATTTTGTGTATAGAAGGCTTTTCTACATTTAATTCTGGATCTAACCAAATAGTGATCTGATTCACCATTTGCTCCTCTGTATGATCTTACGTCCATTATTTTTGTCTTATGTTGCTTATCTATTAATATATGGTCAATCTGGTTGCTAGTTGTACCATCTGGTGAAGTCCATGTTTCTTTATGGATAATAAGTTGATGCTATTATCATTCCCTTGCTAGTGGCAAAGTCTATTAACTTTTGTCCATTGTTATTTGATTTGTCATGTAAGCTATGTTTGCCTATAATATGTTGATAATACTTCCTTACAAATTTATGCATTCAAATCTCCCAACATTATTTTTATATCTCCTTGAGGTATTTGTTCATATTCTTCTTCTAACTTCTGATAAAATTCTTCTTTTATCGTTTCATCTTTTTCTTCTGTGGGAGCATGTACGTTTATAAAACTTATGCTTGAGCTCCTTATTTTTACCCTAAGGATACAGATTCTTTCGTTAATAGGTTTAAAACCAATTACTGCATCATTCATCCTTTTTGTTACTATAAATGCTACTTCATATTCCTTACTTCCCATTTCTTTTCCACTGTAAAATAGGGTATGTGCTTTCATGTTCCAAATTGGTATCTTGCCATCTGGTTTCTTTTAGTGTTACACTTTCTATTCTATATTGTGTTAATTATTCGAATATCATAGCAAGTGTGCCTTCTTTCAGGAGGGTTCCATGCACCAAATAACAATTCCTTTTCCTTTGCATTAAGTCGGCTTCCATAAATACTTCCAGTCTGAGGCTTATTAGAGGGTGGATTTTTTTTAACAATAAGCTTATCCAGGTCTAGGTTGTTAGACTAGTACCCAACCCCTAACCTGGAGGACCAAGAATCAGGGTGACTTGGTTATACCCCCAAGAACTAGGTATCCATTTTAGTCACCTTCTATGACACACATGGGCTACATTGGGACAATTCTTTAACCCCGGTCGCCACATAGGGGTCAGATCAATTCAGTATTTTAAATATAAAATCAGCAATATAATACCCTATATTATGAGCTGTTAAATACCTTTACAATTAATTTTATGAAGCATATCAATCCATACAAACAAAAGAAATTATTTAATCATATAATAGTCTGGATAATATGATAGAGAATAATCATAACATTGTCCAATTATAATTCATCTAACCTGTATAGACATCAATGAGATACATTTTCAATAATTTCTTAAAAGAATTACCTTGGGCAGTTTTAATAAAATTGGGAAGTTTATTGTACATGATAATACCTACATTATAAGGGTCTTTATTGCTGGATATTTTTGTCCTATACTCCCTATGATAAATGTTAATTCCTCTTGTGTTGTATTCATAATGACCTTTATTTAATGATTTGTATTCTCCTTTTGGTTTTATTAGTAAAATGACTTTGTAGACATACATATATGACTATTAGTATCATCTGTTTTTTAAATATTTCTTTAATAGACTGGATGGACCATCAAATGTACTGTGCACCCCAAATTTGAAACTTAAAATCATAAAAAAAGATTTTGCCATATTGTTGCGGGGCATTTTAGAGATAAGTCTGTCTACTTCATAAAATGATCAGAATATAAGAATTTATAAGTGCATTACTGTTACTTCTTGGAACATGTGGGACAAAATCCATCACTCGTGCTGTTGCCAGGACAGTTGGCATAGATCAAAGAAGAAAAAGTATGGTGTCACTAGTCACAAGTTGCCCATTCTTTCTTCTTATATGTACAAATTTCAAAACTTTTTTTTAATGCCAGCATGTTTTCCTTCATGAGGGCCGTGAATTCCTTCCTTCTAGCTTTAACTGCAAATAATACCAATTTCTGTTGCTGCCACAAGTGACCTTCGCTTTCAGCTACATTGAACTCTCTTCCTGCATTTCTTTACCATTTTTTTTCAGCATAAAGGATTACTTCATCAGTGGCATCAAAAGATGTTTGTCTCTGTTTGCTCTCAATTTCATGGCTACTTAATATTAAAATGCTCTAAGCAATAATAGGCCAACAATAAATGTAACGAAATCCAGAATTGCACCAATGCATTATGATGTAATAAATGATCAATTTGAATGAAATTACTGGCAAACTATGGAACAGATTTCCATTTGAATTTAATATGCTATCGAATCTAATGTGTACCACAATTTTGAATACTACATTTGGACAAAAAGATGCACATTAGATTTGTACAAAACCAGTACATAAATTTGATTTGTATGACATCTTTAACTATTTTAATTATTTATTTTTAAAGAAGCTCTGAATCATACCATTCCAAATCTTCCTTCCTCTTCACAAGGCAATTATATTCATAACCATTTCCTTCCACCCTTGATCAATAGCACCTGCATAATTTCAGTGAGTTTAGACCCCTTCAGTTATCAGCATTTATAATCTCTGCTTCAGCAAGTTTCTGTGCCATTTCCTTTGGCACATTTAATTTTGCATACCAATGGCAAAATGTGTGGAACAGGAATATTTTTCAGTGAATATCTCCTCCAAGAGTGATTTAAATGTTTTAGATGGATCATTCAATCTACATGTAGGTTACATTTTTAGAGCATTAGTCTTTGCTGGCTTTATTGATCTCTTTGATCAAAAAAAAATTGATTGATTGGCAGGAAACTTATTATTTGGATTTTAAAATTATTAAAAGGTATGATAAATAGAATTGCAATTGATATAATTAAAGTAATAATGCCTCCTAATTTATTAGGGATGGATTGTAAAATGGCATAGGCTAATAAAAAATATCATTTTAACATTGCCTCTTCATATCCCTAATGCCATTTATTTTTTTCAAATGAATTTATTAAAATTTTAAAATCCCAAATTACTCCATCATTACTTAAGATATGCACTCTTATAAATTTCATGATATTCTTCGGATGGATTAAGATAGGATTTTATTTTTCTTTTAACTCTAAACATCCTATGTAGAGGAAGAAACTAATATCCCCATTGAAATGTTCTTCATATTAGGAGTATGTTTTAGGGAATGGATGTGACATGTTCACCACACTCATCAGAGAAAATCTCCCACAGAAGGATCAAATTGGAAGTTAACAAGGAATTTAGTAACAGCAGAAGATTTCTCTCCAATAAAAATGCCATTCTCCATCTTAAATTGCACAGAATTTATACTACACATCTGAATCCACGAAGGACTTTGCTTACACTGAAGAAACAACAATTTATTTTGATTTGTTGAATTCTCTGGCAAATGTTTTGCATTAAAGGAAAGTACAATAAAACCATTCTTGGACATACTGTATTTAGTTCTAACATAGTTTTATTTAACAAATGCCACATACAATTTAGCACTTATGTCATTAGGACACGAGCTCTCCAGTATTTTTCACAATACAATTAAAACCACTTAAAGCAGAGCATACATCTAAATGTTTGGATGTCATAAGTTGACGAGAATCACAAAGGTCGAGGAGGTGGGACCTCAGACAGTCACGTTTCGTCAACAATTGAAAGCGAGTGACACAGCTTTTCTTGGGCCATCAGGTGCACAAGCAGTATTCTCATTAAGAATCATCAAATTTTTGTCTTTAGTTGTCACTGTAGCTCCCGATTTAAAATTATGTTTAAAAGTCCTATTTGTCAAAAGGTTTAGGGAATGAAATGGTATAATTCTCTTGGGTCTTTGAGTCAGCAAGTTGGCCTGCATATTCGTTTCCCATGATGCCACAGTGTGCAGGTATCCATGGAAAGAAATTTTATGAGCAAGATCCTTCAGCAACAGTCTGCATTTCAGAATTTGTTGCAAATCGCAATGGTAGTTTTGTGATAAGGCCTAGAGTGCAGACTTTGAATCCAAGAAAACCACTGCTCTGTTAAAACCAGATTTCCTCAATGATAAATGTTGGACTGCCACTGCAATAGTCTCGATCTCACCATCAAAGGGTGTGGTGCAAGTGCCCATAGGTAAGCAATAATTAAAAGTTCACAAAAAAACTCCAGCTCCAGCTCCATGGTCTCTATCAAAGTGGAGTATCCATGAAGACATGTCACCATTCACTTTCCGGAAATCGACTTCCAATAGTTTTGAGAGCTATAGCTTTTAATTGTTCCGGGATCATATCCTTTTACCTTCATTGTAAGATGAAGCTTTACATCAAAGTGTATATAATCCAATGGGCTCATAGACAAGGGCAAGGTAGTCGGTCCTGGTGGTGTAGTGGTAACTATACTTGCCTCCTAAACCGAAGATTGCGGGTTCAAACCCGGCCAGGATCGATGGTTTTTTCAGGGCGTCAAAATCCTAAGTGTGGCTTTCCTCAGAAGGGAAGTAAAGTCATGGGTCCCGTGTTGTATATTTATGGCACAAAAAAGAACCTCAAGCCTGAAAGAAGAGGCCTCTGAGCAAAATTTGTCAGCCGTTTCACGCCCTGAATAGAATGGGACACTGATGACCTGTGATGTTAAAGAGCATCTGCAAATAAATTAAAAAAAAAAAAAAAAAAAAAAAAAAGACAAGGGCAAGATAAAAGTATCATGATAAAGTCTAAAGGTCTAGCGACCTTCAGAGCCAATTGTATAAAGCCAGTTTGTCAACAGGCTGAAGATGGGAGGGATCGCTCCCGAAACATATGTTCCAAATTGTATGTAAGTGAATGGAGTTAGTGTGAAAAAAACTATATACATTGTTTATATATATACCACTCCATTGTCAACAGCTTCGTAAGTATACTTATTTGTATAAAACCATTTTGCATTTTTAAATTCCTAAATATATTTTTACTATAATTCCCCCAAAATGGGTTATTTGGTAGACTAGTAAGTTTCTGGTATCAAATAATTGCTCTTCTCTGTATACATTTATGAACAGGTTCTGTTTTGTCAAAATTTGCACAGCAAATACAGAGTAGTTTTCACCCCACCTGTTATGATATGCAAGGCATGATTTTGAAACACTTGAAGATTGTAAAAGGTGACCCCAGTGCTATCCCAAATGTAAACTTGATATGTATAGCCTTTAATTATGAAAGAATGTATGTCTTTCTCTCTGTCACACTTGCGTGCAACATTATAAATTTACAGGCATAACTCTGTTACATTGCAAATGACATTTTGATTAAAGCAAAGTTTTTTAAAAATATCTTACTTTTGCTCTCAGAAAAATATAGTTTTTATAGACTGCTAAAACAAACACAAAAGAATTTATTATACTGTGTACTTGTTATATAAAAGCTGAACATAATTATTACAACCTCTCTTAGTGCCTTTGGAATGGTTAAAGACATTGGTTCTACTGTTTTTGGATATGATTTTTTTATATTTAGTTTATTTGATTTTATTTTGAATCTGGTTTATCGGTTGTTTCTTTATTGTTAACAGGATATTTTCTTGTAATTGATGTTTATGTCAATAAATAAAATTCCCTATTGCAGAAAAAATATTAAATCCACTTTTTTATTTTGAAATAAAGTTAGTTATATTGTACAACCCCTAAGCTATTTTTCTCTGCATAATCACCATCTTTTTCCAAACACTTTTGATATCATAGCATCAATTTTTTCACAGCCTGTTTGTATGATGCCATATCCTGTTTGCGCAAGCATCTGTTCACTCCAATTTTCACTCCATCACATGTAGGATGAGTCGGAGGAATTAGGAAGAGAGTTAATGGAATGCAGGTACAGAATAGTTGAAATGGAGTAAGTGGCAGATGCTACCAGGAAGCTGAACATTGTGATATTTGGAGTAGAAGAAAGAAGAGAGAAAAAGACATGGGAAGAAGTGATTTAAGGAATATTGCGCAATAAATTGGAAGGATGAGAAATTAGAGCTTCTTGGAAAATTGAAAGAAGGGGCAAGAATTTAAGGCCAATTTTAGTTACATTAGCCACAATGAATATGAAATGGAAAGTATTAGGACAAACAGGGAAATTAAAAGGCACAACAATTTTTATTGAAAATGACTATGATAAAAAGGATCGAGAAATAAGAGTGGAATTAATAAAACAGGCGAAGCAAACAACGAAGGTAGAAAAGCAGTTATGCATGGTATGCACTTATGGATAGAAACCAGTCAATGCAGCAGCAATGCAGCAGGAAACATTGGCTAGAAGGGAACAGAGGAGTAGAGGTGGAAATCTGCTGATGCTGCAACCAGGTTAAGAAACATGGAATGGAGGGGAGGAGAGGAGAAGAGGAGGGAAGAAAGGAGAAAATTTGTGCATCCAGCGAAGAGGAGAGGATTGTATAGCAGCAACCATGTCCAAGACCTCACTGAGACAGACGAGTGGGATAAATGATATGCTGGAGAAAAGTGGATGGGGGAGTATCAGCGGGTCAGTGATCAAGAGGTTTGAGTGTGGCATCATCACCCATGGGGAGTTTGATTGAAATTGAAAGATTTATTTGGAAGAAATAGAAAATAAAGACTTAGAGGGGGATTATGAGTGATTTTAAAGTTATACTGTAAGATTGGTGAAGCATGGATCAGAAATAAAGTAAAGAGAGAGGGAAGTAAGATCTAGTGCATATACAGTCAGGGTTAAATGCATATATACTAAAATAACAGCACTCCAAGATTGTTGTATAATGTGTAAAGTCAATGTAAGAGAATTATGTTGAAATAAAGTTTTCATTCATTCACTCCAACGCATTTTTAAATTGCATGCCCCTGATATGGTTTTTGAGTTTAGTGTAAGTTGGAAATCACTCAGGAAAAGATGAAGAGAATAAGGTGGATAGGAGAACATTTCCGATTTGAATTTCCTAAGCAAATCCTGGATTATTTCATATGAGTATGAGCATGCATTGTCATGCAGTAGCAGAACTTTTGAGAGTCAAAAGTCAGAAGCATTTCCATTTGATACAGGCTCTAGTTGGGTCAGGATCTCACAGTATTTTTTCTGTTGTGTTGTTTGTCATGCACATTTTCACATCCTTCCAAGAACCATCTCCATAAACAAAGGTTACTTATGAGCTATTCACAGCAGTTTCATTTTTGCAGTTAAAAACAAATGATTGCAATCAGACATGCTTTGTAATGCAACTCCAAGTGGCCTGGTTAACTGTAGCCAAAGTAATGTTTTATTGGATGTTTATTCAATTACATTTATCCAAAAAACTTTGTTGCTTTTTATTTTTCAGATATAAAAAAATATGGAAACTTATTTACTGGATGACTCTTATATTATGTTTTGTATGTGAAAAATAAATATTAAAAAATACAACCCTCCTTTAGTATTATTAATCCAACCCATCAATCCTTAATCTAAACAATAAGTCTAATCCAATTAATGAAAACTACAGTGAGCCATTTGAGTTTTCAGGTTTTCTACTGTCCAGACATGCAATGTTGTACAAGTTCATGATGCCATTTCCAAACTTCTCCAACATCAGCAGGGGACCTTATGACACAAATTCAAGCATGCAGCATGTGAAATATTATGCACAATGTGTGGAGAAAATGAAGAAAATAGAAAAGAAGAAAGAAAATAGTACTGGACCACTTTATTTATAATAACCCACAAGCATATAAACCAATGCAAAACATCTCCATTTATTTCTGGTTTCAAACGTTATTTTATTAATTAAAACATATCTTTTAAAAAAGAAATTATTTCAAAAATATATATTAATGGAACTAACACAGTGAAGCCAAGTCATATGAACAGATTCATGTGATATAAGTCATACTAAACACTCTTTTGCTTCACTTACTTGTATGATATTTGGAACCGAAGACGAAGGTCTTCGAATTAGTATGACATGTATCACATAATTTATTCATATGTTATGCAATAGGTTTGAAATAAGTTCAAGAGAACTAGAAATTATATACTATACTTACATTAAAAGATCTTTCCATCATAATTGACATGTAATACTCTTTCTTTGGATATTTCCTTTCAGTAACCATTACTGCATTACAAATCCTTCCTTCTGGACCTGTTTGCTTTGTAACCAAATACTGCCCAAGCATTTGTCCAGCTAATTCCTCAGCTTGTTCTGGACTGATAAAGAAAAGACAAAAATTAACCATGCCTCTCAATTAACTGCTATGAAATGTATACAATTTAGACTTTTTGTTGAATAAAATACTAAAACAGTACAATATAGTATAGTACAGTACAGCATCACAAAGAAATTTAAAAGAAACACAGACACTGCTTAGTATGTTGTGCAGGATGGCAAACTGATAATTTCCAAGGGAGGACTCATGTTTGGAAATGAATGGTTTTGGCCTGTGCAGTGTCAAAGAATAACAAAACTTCGGATATGGTTATGGGCCATAAATTCCACTTTTTATCAAAAAACTTCCACTAAACCAGATAGCATCACATTGCACATTTAAATATAAAAGGAGTTTGAATTATGAACCTCACAATGTAATTATAACAGACATCAACAGAGCAGAGACTAGCAGACATTGTCAATGACTTGTGGTTGTGTATGAAGTATTTCACGAGCTGCGATTTACATTCTCTTCCTACAGTCCATATGTTAATACTAAATATGTGAATACTGAACTGTTGGTTAAAGAAATCAACACTTACCCCCTGATATATACCATTATTAGTCCAACCCATCAATTCTTAATCTAAACAATAAATCCAATCCAATTAACGAAAACTACAGTGAGCCATTTGAGTTTTCAAGTTTTCTTTTGTCCAGACATGCAATGTTGTGCAAGTTCATGATGCCATTTCGAGACTTCTCTAACATCAGCAGGGGACCTTATGACACAAATCCATGTATGCAGCATGTGAAATATTATGCACAAAATTACAAGTATTTGTTGTGTACAGTCTGCAATCACACTGGAGGCCAATAATACAAACCCCTTTGTAGTCAAATGCATGATGTGATGTTCTTGGTAGAGGTTTCCTGACAAAAGTGGCATATGTGCCTCATCACCATATCCAGATGCCCCAAAGCACTCAAACCATTCATTTCTAGACATTTCTTGAAAAATTAATAATTTGCCATTCCATATAGCATATCAAGGATTGTCAGTGTTTCCTTTAACTATCCTATATAAACAAATGCTAGCTGTTCTAATTAAAAAATTGTATAATGAAAATAATATAACAAATTATTTATGAGGAAATCACTCAAATTTCACTAGTTTTGTTCCACTTCCTTGACACGTTTCAAAGGAAATTTTCCTTCATCAAAATAAGCTTATAAAACATTGTATTTTAGATAAAGACCCTGCACTACATGTGTGGAGAGAGAGAGGGGGGAGGTACATTTTAAATCTGTTCTTTTATCAAGAAAGTAATTTTGGGAAATAAAATAATGTCATTTTTTTAATATTTAGGGTTTGCTACCAAGATCAGAAAATCTTGGAAATTATCATTCAGAGCTGTAGCCATAACAAAGGGGTAGCAAATTAAGGAATAATCAGTGATGGACCTACAGATATGGCATAAAAGTTTAAAAAAAAAAAATCATTTACAGAGATCAGAAAACACTTCATATTAATCACTTCTCACAAAAAATTCAGTGTCTAGGAGTGAAATGTGCTCTATTCTTAGTGCAAGAAGAATAAATATTGTACAAAGATATCAAGTCTCTGAATGGCCAAGAACAACCCATTTCAGTTGCCCTAACAAGCTAAGCTTTTCTAAATTTGTTATTTTTACATTTAATCTCCAAATTTCAGATTTTAATTTTTGTAATTGTTATTGTTTATTCTCTGTTTATTTTTCTTAAAGTTGCAAGAGGAGAAGACCACAATGTAATGTAGATATATAAAAAAAAAGGCCACAATGTTTGCAGATAAAAGCATGGTTGAATCTGTTTGAAAATTCTGAAATCCTATGAATACACATTAGGGAAATATTTACTTCAAACAATAATAATGCTGGCATCCATATAAAATACAAAGCACAAGGGATAAGAATTATCTGAAGAACAGGGACAGGAAATGAGATAATTGCAATTACAAAATAAGTCATCTTTCTTACCATTTGTAATAGCTTTTCAGGGTGAATGCGCAATTTTCAGAAATTTATTTTATCCCAGAAGAAAAAGACATAGTTGACTCAACTGTATGGAGTAGAGCAATAAAAAGAAACAAAAGCATTGGCATTTAATTTGTGGATTTTGGCTTCTTAAAGACCTGCACTGAAAATTCTGCATGCATTGAACATATATACTAAAATTTTAGCTTTGTACAAATTACATTTTGAAACTGTTTAGGTTTAGAAACAGCTGTTACATGCTACAAACTGCTACTATACGGTTGCTACCCTTATGCAGCCAAAATGTCTGGTCACTCATGATTAGATATTTTGTTGGGGTATTTTTTTAATCTGTTTTATGTATGGACCCTCTTAACATCTCAGGTCATCAGCGTCCTATTCAATTCAGGGTATCAAAAGGCTGGTAAATTTTGCTCAGAGGCCTCTTCTTTCAGAATTGAGGTTCTTTCTCTTACCATAAACCTATGACATGGCACCCCTGACTTTATTTCCCTTCTGAAAGAAGCCACATTTACAATTTTTATGCCTGAAAAACTCCATTGATCCTGGCCAGCACTGAACCTGCGATTTTGGGTTTATGAGGCAAGTAATGTTACCACTAGATCACCAGGACTGTTGGGGGAAGGGAGTAAATACTTACTGAGAATACTTAAAAGCAAATTACCTTTAATTTTTCTGATGCTGTTGTTACTGCTGCAGTCTTTGAGAGTATATTTCATAATACAGAAAATTGGCTCCTAAACACTAAATGTTATTTTCTATTGATAGAATTTGGTTAGTTGGTTGCTAGTGTCCATTGGGAATGCTGGTATTTATCATTTTTTCCTAGCTTCCCAATAAAGAGCTTCCAAATTATTTTTCATTCGTTTATTGCTATCAAGTTAGCAGAATTTCATTAGTTTAGAATCATATTCACATCCTTACACAATGGGCAGTGGTTCTCCTTGATTAATTTCATTCTAAAGAGATGTTCTGACAGGCAATCATGACCAACAATTAAGCGGAATTGAGCAATTTCAATTTTACTTGGTTTCAATTACAGATTTTTGAAAGTCTTTAGCTCTTCATATGGTTTTCCTAAAAGTTTTAATATGTTGCTATTCTTGATCAGTTATTGATCTTTTTATGATTTTGAATTTAGGAGGAGGTTTTAATTTTATGGTGCTTCCTTTTTTTGCTAAAGTACCAGCAATCTTTTTCCCCTTTGATTCCACATGGCTCAGGATCCATTGCAAAATTTGTTTTCTATTTCTGATATGCATTGTATGACACAGTTTTCTTATTTCATTTATACTGTATATTGGTGGATAGCTGTAATTCATTATACTTTATAATGCTGTTTTAGAGTCCCTTAAGATAACACTTCTTTTATATATGTTGGTCTATACAGTAGATTTTCTAAAACTCTCTAATGGTCATTATTTTGCCATGAAAATTGTTAGTATACTGTCCCAATAGTGTACATTGAGAGAAATCTTCATAGTATACTCCAAAGTCTGCTTCTTCATTTTTAAGTGATCCATCTGTATATACTCTACACAATCTATCAGTTGGATAATAATTATTTAGTATAATAAATGCTGTAAATCTTAACTTTAGGTAGGTCATTCTTCTTGTATACCATTGTATCAGACTGACAGACTGTCCCGGGGAAGACCATTGAGTTCAGCAGGTAGAGAAAAGAGAGAGAATTGTTCCTTAACATCTGTGAATGCTTTAGAGTGGATATTGACAGCATATTTTAAAAAGGGTCATTTCCATTTTCATGCTACATTGGGTACCTATTGGAGCTGAGGATAAAAGAGAAGTGCAGATTTATGAGAATGCTTCAGAGATGGAAAATACGAAATAGTTCAAGACAATAATACAGTTCGCCAAAAATTTCCCAGAAAGTAAAAGACAGCTACCAGATGGTTGAAACATGTTTTGTCTAAGTAATAGTACACGGATATAAAGGGACAAATGGAGTAGCATAAAAGGTGACAGCTGGAGTTTATGATAGGGAAGCTTCTTGGGAAAGGCCAGAAAGAGACAAAATTAAAGAAGTGTAGGCAGGGAGAAAAATGGGTAACCAATAGTCATCATCCACAAGTGTACGAATCAGAGCCTATAGGCATAGAAATCTATGTTGAATACTCCCCAATCAGGAAGCTAGAAGCAAAGTTTAATTCATGATAATAGAGAAGTATTTTTGTGAAAGGCGTGGCATATTGGTAGTATAGCCACAGCCAGAGATCAGTAAAGGGAGTAAAAGAGTAAGGTCATCGAGGAGTACGAATAAGTCCAGGAGTAAAAGAGCAAAGTCAGTAAAGAGTAAAGTCATTTGAGGAGTATGAACAAGGAAGTCAGTCAATGAGTCGAAGAGTAAGTAAAGTAAGTAAAAGTGAAGCAGTCGAAAAGTAAAACAGTTAAGTCAGTCAAAGAGTAAGTCAAGGAGTCAGACAGTCGAAGAGTAAGTCACGCAGTCAGTAGATGGGAGTCAGTCAGTAAGAGGCAAAGAAAGCCCAAGTGTTTCATACTCAGATAGCTAGATTTCCGGTCTCAGCAGACAGTCTGGTTAAATGGTTATAAAGTGTTATTAATAAACTATGAACTAGAGAGGCTCTTGTGTTTTTCTCTGAGGTCTGTTATCAAAAACCTTCTCGTCCCGCTGACTCCAAGTCACAAAACCTCCAGTACAGCAAATCCTGAGATCCCTAACATCCCCAACTGTTACCCAATCAGATGGAGCAGCAGTGGGCAACAGTGGTGAAATGACTACTCAGTGACCAGCTGCATCCACCGTACAACATAGCCTCAGATTGATACTTCAGTGTGGTGCGTTGATACCAAATTTATGCCTCTGCTATTCCCAATCCCTGCTTCAAGTTTATATGTAACCTGTGGTTTTTTTTAATATTATGTTCAATATATTAATTGAATTCTCTTGATCCCAAGCATTAGTTTTTAAGTAGGCTGATTTAAATTCAACTGAATGTACAAAAGAGGGAGAAAGGTGGAGGGGCTAATACTTTCCACAGATACCAGTTTTGTAAAATTTGGCATTTTAGTCACTTTATTACCGCATTTTAATTCTAATCAGAATGGTTAAAACCAATTAGTCACCATTAGTCAAAGATTCCCAAGTTTCATGCACATTTTGTTTCTAGCACTTACAGAATGCAATTTTTGTACTTTTATACAAAAAGAAGTGAAAAATATGTATCCGAACAAGTAAATATTGGCATGCATGCACACGCACACACACACACACACACACACACACACACACACACACACACACACACACCTTTACATATTGCACCCATGAATGCATACACAAGGAATTCCAAGAGATCAGTGAATGGTCTTCCTAACTTTACCACTTACTATGCTGTCATAAATAATGTACTTGTAGTCTCACAGTGAATTATGTACATTTAATCCATTCCTGTTTCTAAACGTTTGCTCTCAGAAACTTTTTTTAAGATCTACTTATGTTTTGTGGGCATGAATTTTCTTCAATTATTTTGCTGCAGTTCTTTTGTTTTTTCCAAAACAACCAACTTCCCCTTTGACTGATTTTTTTGCTGGTTTTAATCCCGAATTTAGATATGGTCCCAAGCCAAGTCTATTGGCCTCGGCACATCAAGAATAATCAAGCTCTCTGTCCCTTATTACCAACCAAATGTTTTCATTTTTACAATAATTATACTGAGACTCGGACCATCATTCTGGATAGTATGCAAACTCTACATTTACTTGGTTGGAAGGAAAATATTGATTGTTTGAGAAGTTTACTCTTTATTTTTTTTTTTTTTTTGTTTGGTTTATTTACGGGCGCTCTTTAACAACTCAGGTCATCAGCGTCCCATTCAACTCAGGGCATGAAATGGCCGACAAATTTTGCTCAGAGGCCTCTTTTTCCAAGCTTGAGGTTCTTTATCATGCCGTAAATGTACGACACGGGACCCACAACTTTACTTCCCTTCCGAAGGAAGCCATACTTAGGATTTTTACATCCAAAAAATACCATCGGTCCTGGCCGGGATCAAAGTATACTCTTTATGAAGGACCTTGTTCATTACTAATATTATTCTCTTTAGTATACTTGTTATTTGAATTTTTTTCTTTTGCCACAATCTAAACAATTAAGCAAACCCATTGTTCTTATTACTGCACTTTCATAGACACAAAACAATTGTGAATCAATAATTAACTTCAAACATGTGGAACTGAAGCATCATAACTCAATGCACTCACACCACGTCAATGTACCTTCTAGCTCTGACAATGACAACTGAGTAACCACTGCCCTGTGCAAGTACTGATAAAGAGCAAGAAACATAATTTTCAACCCATTGTTGCATATTATGAAATCATAAAAATCTATATATTGGGGGAAAAATGCAGCTTCTAGATAAGAAATTATATTATTAACATGGAAATCTAAACTGTGTTCTTTTATAACTTCAGAAATAATTTTATTTTGTATTGCTGGTAGAGCTGTGATTTTAATTATATTGTGAGACATGCTACACTAAGTTGGAGCTGCTGCTGTAACATCAGATGGTAGTGTCTGGTTGCCTATGTTAGACTAGCTGGCAAGGCCTGGCAATACCTGGAATCGTAAACATGCACTCTATTCTACTATTTCCAGTAATTTTAACTTATTACAATAATTCTTCCGTTAAAAAAAATAATTATACCTGGATATTTCTTTAGTATATTTAATTTCAATTTCATTATTATTATTATTATTGTTATTTTATACATATATATATATATATATATATATATATATATTACCTAATTTCTGAAATGTAAAGACAAAACTCTGCCAGCATGCTAGTGCCATTTTCAGCTTTTAGTGGTATAGTGTATTGGACCTGCTCTTTGAAATATTTTAGCTTGTAAAAATATGCTGGTATCCTGTATAATTATATTGATTTTTTTCCTTGCTGAGTAATATTAAATGAAAACTTTACATCCAATATCATGTAACGTCACATCATCCATAATTTATTTCCTAATACTGAATTAATAAATTTTCAGCACATGAACAATCCATAAAAGTTATGGGAGTGCTCTCAGAATGTCAAAGTACTACAGTAAATGTAACCAGATAATGTACCAATGTACGGCTATAAGGAAATCATAAAAGGGCTATTCTGTATGACAACTCTATCATGGCAGCCATGTGCAATGCTAATTTTTGCAACACTAATGTGCCAACTACAAACTGCTTGTTATTCTTAGGTGAAGAGCAAGGAATTTTGTGGCCATTCCATAAATTGGCATCCACTCCTTTGGTATAATCAAGCTACTCTAAACATTAATCTGTGGCTTCCCTTTGATTTTCTGGCAACAGGCAGAAAACTTTTATTCATTGGCCATGCCAATGAAAATAAGGAAAAAACATTATGAAAAATACAAACTCGTGTGTAGTCAGAACATGTGGATATGCTGCTAGAGGTAGTTTATGGAAGCAGTTTAACACAAAACGTTACTTTTTCAAGTCATACCTCCATGAGTTTATGTACTGTAACAGCCTAACAAGGAAATGGTTCTCATTTTTCTTGTTAAGTTTCTGGGAAGGATGTGTTCAAGAAGGAAAAGTATCCTCTTCAGGTCTACTATTTCCTTTCCATAGGACCACTAAGTTTTGTATATATTTTACCTGTTTTGTCTTTATCTTCTAGTGATGAGTTTGGCTGCCAGCATTTGGGGGATAACTTTTAAGGTTGGTACTGTTTCTGGCATTTTTCATAACCACCATAATAGTTGGACCCAAACTCATAAAACTTTCTTTATCATCTTTGTAATACTGCTATACACCTGAGAAATCATGAAACTAGACTTTTGATATAGCAAAGTTGCTAAATAACAACTAACAATTCTAAGTTAATGATACAAACATATATTTGGCAACTATTATAGTTATTCAAATAAAATGTATTTATTTCACATTTTCTTATACTTTATCATTTCCCTTTCTCCTATCACATGCACATGTGCACACACGATTATTTATTTATTTATTAGTAAGACAGTCAATGAACTGCATTCAAGTTTGAGAACAAGTCACCTTATTCATGTTTTTGTTTTCCAGAGCTGTCATTGGAGCCTTGCAGGTTGCAGGAGGCATAGCAAGAATAAAACCACTGGAGTTAATTTAGAGTTCATGTTCATGTAAGGGAATAGGAATAAATCTGGCAACTTGGAGGCATTTTCATTTGTTTTGAAGGTACTTATATAGCCTGTTTAGATGTGGCAATTTTTCAAAGTATCCTGTGTGTTTTAAATTCTGGTAAAACTGAAATTTTGTCATTTATGAATAATGATGTTATTTTCAGCCAGGGAAGAAGCATGAAAAAATTGTCCCTAAATGAAAGAGGAGGAGAATGAACCATCTTATTTCACATAGATCAGCAGATTGGGGGATGTGATTCCATCAGGGTGTTAAGAAAGATGGCTACTCAAAAATTAATTAGAACTGAATTTATATGCATAACTTGCAACACTGCAATGTCACTTATTTGTAGCTCTGCAAAGGTTGATGAAAATATGTGGTATTGTAAAATTTCCAGAATGTCAAAAATTGTGAATGGTTTTTTTTCCATCCAGAACAAGCCTTGTTAATATATTACAATTCCTCTATTTTTGGGCACAAAATATAGCACCAGAAGGTCCTATTTGGTTTAAGAGAAATTTAAAAATTATGGCCATCATTCCATCAATGCAGAGTGATACCACTCTGCAATAACTAGACATTATCAATAAAGGCTCCTGCAACTATCCACTGGAATTGGGGTGTCAACAGACCCTTTAGGAGGCACCAAAAGAGCAAATATCATGTGCTCCACATTTTATCCCTTCAATGTTTATGCTTATATGATTTTAGTATTTGTGCATTTTTGAAGGGGTTTGCAGCTATCCACCATAATAGTGACTTCAAAAACTCCTTTAGCAGCCATCACATATATCATGAAAGAGCAACAGTATAATGTGATGACTGCACAAAATTATCACTTTCAGCACTTATTTGTTAGTGATTTATTCAGTCTTTTGCTATAAATTAAAAATAAATGTGTTTTGTATATGGTAGTTCTCCACATATAAACCACATACCCTAGTGGCAGCTCTGGAAAACAATTAAGGAGACCTATTTACAAACTTTTCCTTAAACACTGCTGCTATTGCTACTATTACTAAAACTTACTTGTCAACCATTCTTACTCCTCCTTTCAATCCATTCTTAAAAGCTCCTACTCCTCGACCACCTGCAAGAACTTGAGCTTTGAGGACAATATCCTTAATATTTAATTTTTTTGCGATTTCTTTCGCTTCTTCTTTAGTTTTCGCCACCCCAAATTTTGGTACTGGAGCACCATGTTCTTGTAGTAGAGAGTAACTTATATGTTCATGAACATTTAAATTTCTCTGTTGCTGACGTCTCCATTCGGAAGGTGCGACTCCCAGAATCTGGTAACAAATACATTTTAAGGATAAGTACACTGGAACTGTCGTACCTAATCTAAAATGTGAAAATTACATTCATCTCACAAATGTCAACCTTATCTATTATTACTATTTACTCTTCTAAGACCTAAGGGGCATTGCACTCTCCATTTGCTCTTGTGAATCATTATCAGAAACGTCTATTATGCATTTTGTGTTAAAACAGGCTGACCTCTAATGCCCTAATTGCGGAAGTTTTTAATCAACTTTGTTTACATGTCGTTTAATTAGTGTTACGGTAGCACATTTTCCTCTTAAGTACATAAACCTGCACAATTATAACTACTATAACATTCTGAGACGCTCAAAATATGCATGTCTTACCTTCGGTCCATTAGTTTTAACCAGAGCCTCACCAAGGATAACACCCCTGCTTAACATAGTTGCCATCTTTGATGTGACTAATTGTCTGTGTAGTATGTACTACTCTAATCGAGTTCACGGAAGCACTGCAAGAATTAGTTCTAAAGATAGATATAACTGCCCTTGTGTTGCTTTGAAGAACTATTTCAAGCAAATGAACGCTAAAATATTTTAAATGCAAATATAATAAAATATGATGCTATGCAAGAGCAAAGTAACTGTATCACATACTCAGGATAAAAAGCCCACTTGACCTTGTTGAACTACCACGTTTGAAACATGCGGTAGGAAGTACAAAGATCGCAAAACAACATGACTTGGCGTTGATGGTTTTTGTTTCTTTTTTTATTTCCTTTATTTTTGTACCACTTTTGCGACATAAGCTCACTTTATTAAATGATTGCTTACTACGATTCTACCGAATCTATTACCAGCTAAACGTAAGAAAAGAAAGCGATTATTTGTTTATTTATTTTTATTTGTTTGTTTATTACGAATATAATTGAAAAGCTTTATAAAGTCTAATTAGATAGACTGAAGGGAGTCAGATGAGGGAGATGCATACGCTACCGATTTCTTAAAAACAACGTTGAGAATAAACCATCTGTCTTTAAACTGAATTTATATCTATATAGTATTGTTCGTAGGTCTACAATCTAATTTCAATGAATTAGAAAAATGTTTTTAAAGCAATCTCATAATATTCTTTATATTAATGCACAGTCATTTACTACCAAAAATGAAATCTAAATGCACCACTTGAATATGCGTTTAGTGAATAAGTGAAAAAGGTTGGAGTTGCAATATATATATATATATATATATATATATATATATATATATATATATATATATATATTAAGATTATATACACCCAAATCGTACACGTTCCAATATTGTGGAAGCGTTTATTATGTTATTTTCACGTCTTTAATCTCCCCAGTCCCAAGAAACAAAAGTTTCAGGAATTTCCAGTACTTTAATAACTCTTATTTCCTTAGGCTTAGAGCATGAATAAGATTTTGAATGAAAAAGAAAACGAATCTTCCATTTTACAAAAAATAGCAGACATCAAGTGTCAGTGAGTAAAATAATGCTGCCATTTTATTCAAATATCCAAATGTTCAGCTAGTATGTCTGTATTTGTGGTTACATATTACCTTTAAAAGAAGACAAAACTATTATTTTTAAAAGTTCAAAAATTAAAAAAGTATTAGGATATGCATCTTGGTTTCCTTGGCACAATTTATACTTTATGATAAAGTTATATGCAGTTCCTAGAATCCTGGAGGCACAGAAACACCTTGCATGCTGAATAGTGAATTTTTACCTTGTTGACAGTGTATCCTCGAAATGTACTCCTATTTTTTGTCACCAAAGTAGGAAAGTCTGACATGTGCAGATTGTTTGTGGTCCTCGGTTTATCTGGAAGATTTATCCATCACTTCTCACTGCATGATCTATTGATACTCGTCCTTTATGTTATTAGATCAGACAGTAAATTGCAGTTAGACAGTGTTCTGTATTTCTGGACTGTCGCTTTTACAAATGCCTCAGGATTAATATTAAGAGAGTCAAGTAGATCTACAGAAGTGAAATACTTATCCATATATACTTATCCATGTGCATGTTTTTAATGGTTATATATATATGTATACAATCAACGTAATCATTTCCTCCAATACCCAGATCCATCTTGCGCAATGTTGTCTCTTTTTTTGTTAATAAATTTAAAAAAAAACAATGGAAGACGTTAGAAGCGCATGCAACAACAAAATTTAAAGCCACAGTGGTTTGGCTTACTTTTTATGAACTGACAGGCGAATTATGACTCCAGAATGGAATTATTTACTCGTCAACAGAAGTATTTTTGACCTTAGATTGAGTTGATATGCGTTCTCTACTGCTTAGGTCAGTGGTTGAATTTTTCAAAATTTGTTGAGATTCTTTTCCTCTGCCGAAACCACTGCATCATCATGAAATTTCAGATTATTTCTTAGTAGAAAAGATCTGTTTCAGGACATATTATCTGCCACTAATGGAATTCTACTTTTTCCTACCCAATACATAGCTATTCTTGGGAATTAAATGTGACATTTGATTATTACATCAATGAATGTTTGGGTTTCTTTGGGAGTACGGTTAACTTTTTTTTCCTGTGTCTGTTAAATATCTTTGGTGTAAGTGCTTCGTGTTTACAGTGAATTATATGATATGTATCTACTTTGATATACTTTTGATGGCAGGTTTACTGAATTTCCTCGTAACTCTGCATATTCTGGAGCTGGAGGTAGCGGAGAGAATTACATGGCCTGTGCTTACTGGAATCTACGCTTTTATTTTTATTTTCATTTATTGCACATTTTTTCCTCGTCAGAAGACTCATTGTCAACGATAGAATGGTGAATACCTTGCTGAATAACTCTCGGATCATTATTTAAGTCATTACTAAACTGAAAATCAGAAACTTCCCCATCTAATTAGTCAACAAAGGTATCTGAAACTGAATAAACGTCATCTCTAGGGGACATCAGAATTTTAACGTTTGATGCAGACCTAATACATCCAATAATGTTATGATTTTCATATAGTCTTATAGTTTAATAATTAAAGAAAATAAGTTAATTATTTAGAAACAAAATAATAAAATATATTAAAAACACTACAGCATTCAGCACCATGAAAACGTGTTCTTTTATGAAGCCGCCATTTTCTCATTGCCAACAATAGGTTGGAAGTCTTTGCTTCCAATAGGCGCTGCCATCTTATGGCTAATCTGTGAGTAAGTTCCCATTATGATCAACCAAAAGTTTTTAAAAGTGTGTTTTATGAACCCTGTAGGGAACGCCAGAAAGAATGAGGTTAATGTTTTATCTCTTATGTGTTTAATTTATATGTAATTTTTAGATTGTATCTTTCTTGGTTTAATTCACATTAATGTCTATCTTAATTACTGAATAACCAGTAAACATTGAGCAGTATAATAAAACCATAGTATTGCGTTATACTTTTCCAGTAACATAATGCAAAATTGTCGAAGAACTTTGCGGGATAAATCCCCCCCTCCCCTTCCAATCTGCTACATTATCTTAGGAACAATAAAGCAATGATTTATTTGTGATTCACTAATGATGGAATCTAATAGTTAAAACTTACATCTGCCAGATAAAAAAAATGCATAGGAATTGCAATTGATGCATTTTCCTTGTAGTTCATTTAAAGCGGTATAATCTATTGGATTTTTTTTTTTTTTTACGGCAAACATATGTATTGTCATTCAATTGATATTGCTCTCTCACATTCCATAAATGCTTAAAACGCCTTCCTTGAGACATGGCACTGCGTAACATGGTTTTTATTTATTATGATTTTGAAAAAGATCGTTTCGCTGCAGAATTTTTACCGCTAAGTCAGAAATAATATAAAACTGTGCCCTTCTGGAATGCTAGAAGCAAAATTATAGCTTTATATTAGTAGCAGATTTGTTAATTCTTCGGCTGTTTTTTTTTTTCCCTCCCTATTTTATCACCTTCTGAAACGCATGTCAGATGCTTTGAATTTGATGTGCAAAGTCTTCTCTTTAATATTCTTCGAATTCAAAAACCAACGAACTACTTTCCAATGAATATCTTCATATGATGCAGACAACAAACACTGAAGATTAACTATAATGAACAATTCACTTAGATGTCTTACTGAATATGGCTACCTGATAATACTTTTTTTACTTTTCGAATTCTCTTTTCTCAAATTTTGTAAGAATCCCATTGTTCTGGAAGTTCAAAAGTTCAATAGCAGACAACAGTCAGGAGGAACAATTGACGATGACCACGGAGCAAAAAGCGGCCAAAAGCTCTATTTTAATAACATTGACACGGCTGCTCTCCCAAGAAGCTATAATTATAAATCAGCGCCGTGAATGTTTCAAGTCTTATATACACATATATCCATCATATATGACTAATAATAAACTACATAGCACGCTAATTACTGCAAAGTTAATTTTAACAAATATATCACCATCATCAATCATCATCATCATAATCATCATAACAAAATTAATAAACACGTTCTTCTGTAGGTGTTAGGCAAATTCGTTTAAACTTTCACTACGAAGTTTAAACGAATTAGCCTATTACGTATTAGTTACTACCGCCGCGGATGGCCGAGGTCGTTAAGGCGCGGACTTGTGAGCGGGAGGTCTGGGGTTCGAATCCCGCCAGGACCGTCCTCCCTGACTGAGGTTTTTTCCAAGTTTTCCTCAGTCCTTATAAATGGCAAATGCCGGGGAGGAACCTTAAACTGAGGCCTGGAACGATTCCTTCCTTAAAACATAAATTCTTTCCCAATATATCATTTCATCTCATTTATCATCAGTGTCCATCGTCTGTGGTGACTCTGTAGCAAAAACGGGCGTTAAACACTACACATTCGTATTAGATATCAATGGTTTATTCTTCTTCTTATTCTACGCAGAGGCGATTCTACATAAGGTCACACGGCCATGTGCCTTCCCAATTGCAAATTATAATTACATTAGTTCACATGTTCTTCACTTTTTTTGAAAAACTCTGTCTTTTCTTAAAACATTACTGTGTAGTTTTCCCCCCTCTTTTTTTTTTTTTTTTTTTTTTTTTCCCCAGCATATTTACGCTCGCTCTTTAACTGGCATATCTGGCGAGAAGTCTTTTGCGGGCCATCTATGTGTTTTGTACTTGCTTTTAGGCCCTCCAGTGGAGAATGAACTCAAGAGACACAATGAATTTTGAATCACATTCCAAAAAGTACTCACTTTAAAAACCAGAAGGCTCCAACTAACCCTACCCGTCATATTGAGAACAATTACTTACTCCTGGTAGGCACTGCATCTCAATCAACGAACTCGGGATATATAAAACAAAAAAGAAGACATGCATTATTGTTTGTTTTAATCTTATTTACCGGCGTTCTTTAACATCTCAGGTCATCAGCGTCCCATTCAAATCAGGGCATGAAACGGTCGACGAATTTTGCTCAGAGGCCTCTTTTTTCATGCTTGAGGTTCTTTATCGTGCCGTAAATGTACGACATGAAACCCACGCTTTACTTTAATTCCGAAGGATTTTTACGCCCGAAAAAAATCCATTGGTTCTGGCTGGGATCGAACCCAAGATTGCGGGTTTAGAAGGCAAGTATAGTTACCGCTACACCACCAGGACCGACTACGAAAAATATCAGTTGTAATTATTTGCCAAGTGAAGTGAAATGTGATTCTAAGCCTCTAAGTAATAAACGTGTACGTTAATAAAGTGACCTGTAGTTTCAATTCAATTATCGCGTGAAACAATAATAAAAAATGCGTGAATGAACACTGTAAAATTCGCTATATGAATTTCACGAAGATTGAGTTATTCCACAATAAATTATAAGTAAATGTTTTATTAGAAATTCAACTTTGTGGCTCCTTACAAAGTACTAAACCCCACCTTACAAATATATTTTTGAGAAAATAGCATTTAAAATTAAGGGGGAGAACTGAGAAAACCAAAAATTCTACATTCCTTGACCAATTCTCTTAATTTTTTTTTAATTTATCATACATTAATTATATGTAATACAAATAAGTCATTAATATTTAGATAAATCAGTCAAACATTTCCTAAGGAAAAAAAATGGTAATTTTTATGCGTGCCCTCTAATAAAATGCCGTTTGAGACGCTGTTTTCAAACTTTTGGAAACACATAACAGAGACAAACAATCTGCATACTTTTTATTTGAATTAAGTATTATTTTAGAAAAAAGTACCATTCTTAGTTTGTTGCATTTTATTATAATTTTAAATCTAGTAATATATTACACGAAATTTTCAATTTTATTGATGAAATTTAGCACTGCAAGAGACAATTTAGATTTCTAGATGTGCAAGAAATAACAGTTTTCAAACAAACAACTTATAATATTTAATAGATGATCTTTACCCCTGCGCAAGTTAAGTGATCGTCCTTTAAAGCGAAAGAAAAATGAAGGAATAAAAGCTTCGCTATGGGAATTTAAAAATAAATTAATGCAATTAATCTGCAAAAAAAAAAAAAAAAAAAAAAAATCATTTGTGTCGATTTATTTTTTACATTTTTCACAGGTTGGTGCCCTACATGGCATGGATTTCTTATAGAAAGAAGTGCACTCCTACTGTTTTGGAAAACTTGTATTATAGGGTATTATAAGAACCGGGTATGTGATTGTGAGTTGAAAGTTTGGAGATAAAATAGCCAGTTGACGTCATTACCTTAGAAGTTTATAAGATTCATGCACGATGCTGCAGAACTAATTATAATATTTCGTGTTCTCTCTTATTTTATAGGTCGCGAGCCGCCACTGGTTATAATACCTTGGTATAGAATTAATATGGAAAAAACTGCGCATCGACGCTTTGAACACAACAGACGAAGGCTAGCTTTCTTAAAATCGCCTTGCGAATTTCCTAGTACTCACCCTCGAGGTTGGCTTATGAAATGGCAAACCAAACATTCCTCATCGAGGATTTAAGAATGAACCTAGTATGCCTGTCTACTATTAACTAAAATAAAATGATAAGAGTTCGAAAGGAAATGAGATACGACCAGATTTATACGTCACAGATGCCACGGACCAGACCGCAACAGGAAATGCGAAGAGTGACAATACTATTGGCCGTCATGGTTATCATCGCAAACTGTGCGAGGTGGTATCCAGAATATTCGGAACTGGTGCTGCCATCTGATAAAAAACTTATGACCGCCGTCATTCTCGAAGTAGTTCTCTTCCACACGTACACACCGGTCCCAGCGATTCTGCCATTTTCCAAGTGCATCTTGGAAGTCATGCTCTTTGAGGGTGTTTAGCACAGACAGCGTTTCTTCTTGAATCCTGTCAGTTGTGTCGAACCGACGTTCTTTCAACTTGATTTTCAGTTTGGGGAATAGAGCGAAGTCGCAGGGTGCCAAATCAGGAGAGTACGGTGAGTGGCGGACAACGTCATGTTGTTTTTCGACAAAAAGCTCCTGGCGAACATGAACAAGGAATTGTGACAGAATGCATTATCGTGATGCAACAGCCAGTTCCCTTGCCGTCAAAGTTCGGGCCGTCGTCTCCGCACATTTTCACGGAGCCGTCGCAAAATGTCGCAGTAGTATGTGGAATTCACTGTTTGATTTGGAGGAACGAATTCTTTGTGCACAATCCCTTTGGTATCAAAGAAAGAAAACGAGGAGCATGCTCTTGACTTGTCTCGGTTTTTTTTTTTTTTTTTTTTTTTTTTTTTTGTCTTGGTGAGTTCGGGCTCTTCCACTGGGAGGATTGTTGTTTTGTCTCAGGGTCACAAGCGTCCAGCTCTCGTGTCGCCAGTGATGACTCTGGACAAGAAGGTTGGGTCATTGGATACGGCCTGACGAAGTCCCGCGGAAACTTCAAAACTCTGCGCCTTCTAATCAGCAATCAGGATCCTTGGCACAATTTTGCGGCGACACAATGCATGCCCAATTCATCAGTTAAACTCAACGAGGTGTTGAGCTTTGGCAACAATGTCAGGCGTTGTGCAGCTGACGGACCTACCAGTGTGAGCATCGTCTTCAATAGCTGTACGACCGGCCCTGAACCGAGTCTACCACTCAAACACACGTGTACGGCTCTACGGCTCATGCTTTGTCCCCCAAATACATGTTGAATCATTGCGAGGGTCTACAGAGCATTTTCCTCGAGTTTTGCACAGAATTTGATGCACACTTTGTGTTCTAATCTTGGATTCATCGTAAAATCGCCACACACTACACACAGAGTATCATGAAAAGTACTATAGAATCTCAACACATCTACCCAGCTGCATGAAACTTTAAACACTCACTCATAAGATGTGATAGTATTGCCACCTAGTCGTACAAAACTCTACTACAACTACTGTCGAGATGGCAACACCAGTCCCGAATATTGTGAATAACAATTCGTACAAGACAACAGCCTACTAAATTCAAAACAGCAACGCAAGTGTGTGCAAATTGTGCGACAAAAAACGCCATATACTACGCAAAGTGCTGCAATAGGACAAAGCCAATCAAGGAATAAGCCAAAGACCAGCTTAACTTGTGCACATTCCACATTGCATTTCCTTTCATTTCAAACATTTGATTCTATATGGCTTGGGTTGTGCTTATGCTTTACCTTTTGTTATTAAACATTAGATTAATATTTAATCACACATATATATGGGGTATTCAGGGGAATTCCGAATATTTCACTTGTTTTCTCCGTAACCTTTTCGTATATTTGGTATATTTCAGTTGTTAGAAAGTAATTATGAGTCGGAAGGAGAAATTGGATAACATTTTTTAAATCTTTTATTTATCGTCGCTTTGACTGTACTAATATTTTCGCGATTTCTGTAGATTGAACATGAATGCTGTAGGTGTAAGTCTACAGGGATGAATAAAATGAAATGCATTATGATGGCGCAAATGAGCTCGGGGTTCTTGGCGCCTTAAAGCTATCTGGCATTCACCTTCTCTGTTTAAGGAAAAACTCCGCTAAAAACCTTATCCAGACAGCTTTGTCTGACCGGGATTCGAACCCAGAATATCCGGATTATTAGTCGCAAACGCAACTAATAGATTATGGAGGCGGTCTGAGAAGATTAAAAAATAAATAAATAAAACGGAAATTCAGCAGTATACATTATCAGTGTTTTAGAAATTACAGCCAATAATGGTTTAATAAATTCATTTATTTAAATATTGCAACAGAAAATTAACTGCACAAGGAAACAAACAGCATCGAAACTAACGGATTTAAATAACATAGAAAATGATCTTTGTTGCCAAAGAAGAAGGAAATGCTTGCTCAATTTTGCAGAATGAAAACCCTAAAATAATAATAATAATAATAATAATAATAATAATAATAATAATAATAATAATAATAATATATATAATTATTATTATTATTATTATTACTACTACTAATACTACTACTACTACTACTACTACTACTACTACTACTACTACTACTACTACTGCCGCTGCTGCTGCTACAGAAGTTATGAATTAATGGTTTATCACTGCCGGGAACTTATATCCTGAGATTGTTTGCTAAACTTGAGATCCCGGTTGAAATTCAGCCACCACAAATCACTTGGGTGAGGTTTATCCTGGGGTTTCCCCCACTTTGAAAACTTTAAAAAGTCAACAGACATAATATAATACTATTTGCGCCATTATTTCAACCTTCAATTCATCGTCTTGAAAGATCAATGTTTTCTGGCACGATGTAAAACGCTTTGAAAGGTTACCAAGTGACATAGAACTATACACACAAGAATAGAAAATAATACATAATCGTTCAATTGGAATAGGTTTATTGAATTCCGAAGTCTCATAAGAGACCGGATTAACTGCCGTAACAATTCCCGAGTTGATCAGCACTCCTCTAATAATCCAGTGTATTATGGGAAGATAAACTGCGAAGTTCTTGAAATGAAGCACAAAATGGCGGCATAGCTATATTAAAATTATTCTTACTTTTTGTAGTCTTCCTTGACATTAATGCACTCCAAAGTCATTATCCCATTACAAAAGTCAAATTCCTCCAGGCCTGCAAAGTAAGCCTCAACTGATCATTTAAATTCATCGGACGAAAATTTGTTTCCGCCAAGGAATTTTTTCAGTTTAGGGAACACGTGGAAGTATATGGATTTAAGTCAGGGAAATTAAGAGGGGTTGACAGCAGAACGTACCATTGATTTTCGCCATTGCAATAACACACGTTGGGCATTGTCTTAAAATAAGACGACTTGCTTTTTTATGAACTCGGCCTTTTCTTGCGTAATTTGGCCTCAGTAGATCTATAAGGTTAGCATAATATGCCACTGTGTTAGATGTTCCAGTAGGAAGAGAATAAACAAGCAACACACCCTTGGCAGCCCAGAAAACCGACACCATGATTTTCCCAGCCTATTTCACACTCTTGGCCTTATTTGGTGGTGGAGAATCATAAGTCTTCCATTGTTTAGACTACTGGTCTTTTTCAGGTGTGTGTAGTGCATTCATGTTTTATTATTGGTCACAAATCAACGCATAAAATAAGCGGGAACTCTCTGACTTGGGTCAAACTTTGCTTCTGATTGCCTTTGATTCTGAGTCAGCAGTCGTACCTGTCTTGCCGATAATTGTGCGTTCCCCTGAAATATCCTGAGTTTCAACACTTTTATTAAGTACTCATGGTGTTCGATATTTGCCATTTTCCCTGTCTGCACTGCAACAAACAGCTATTGTTACTAAGATTATTGACACTTTATGTACCATGTATTATTGCACAAATGTTTCTATGGAAAAGGGGCGGGTTTTGATAACAAAACTGGTTCGGAACTCCTGCTGCAATCTGTGGATCATTCCAGAAACTTTTCAAATGACCCTTGTATAATTCTTAAGCGTTCAACTAAATTTGTGATTTTAAACAGAAGAATTGACACAATTTAGCATTGGAGAATGTAACGTTTGCTACTATTACAGCAATTAAAATGACACAATTGCAGACTGATGTTATTCCATATACCATGAATTATTGCACAAAGGTTTCTATGGAAGATGAGTTTAGATAACAAAACTGGTTCGGTACAATCTGTGAAATATTCCGGGAACTTTTCAAATAACTCTTGCATTATTCTGAAGAGTCCAGCTAAATTTCTAGTTTTAAATCGAAGAATTGACGCAGTTCAGCATTGGGGAAATTTAATATTTGCTACTAATACACTAATTAAACTGACATGACTGCAAATCGCATATCAAGAGGAAAGGATGAAAGCATTGCCGCAATGAACGTACGATCTATTGTTTTTATTAAAATATACGTTTTCTTACCATTCTGTAAAATACAGTAATATTGCGTACAATTTCAGTAATCTCGTTTTTAATTACCACGTATTGTGGCTGAGTTATGATCGTCATAACCATTGTCACTCGTCAATCATCCGCCATTTTCATCTTCGATATATATTTCAATACAGTGCGGCTAGGTTATAATTGGCATTACCAATGTCACCCAATGAGGAAAATTTATCACCTTCAGGACATTCCAGGCTAATAAAGATAACGTAACACGCGATGAAACCTTTATGCCGAAATGGAGACTTGGAAAACTCTTTTTAACGAGACAAAGCAACGTTCTATCTCTCTGAATAGTGTTCAACGCCCGTTTTAACTACTGTGGTAATACAGGCGTTGGAAACTATAAATCGGGAAAATGGTTTTATTTATTTATTTTTAGGAAGTGTATCACCCCCTTTCTCGTTTGCCATTGATAAGGGAAAAGAAAAACCTGGACTCAAATCAGAGAGGACGGTCCAGATGGTATTTGATCCACAGACCTCCCGTTCGCAAACCTAGGCCACAAGTGCCAGTCTAAGCTTGATGCTTTTTTTATTATACGGTCTATGCTGAGGCGTATCAGGATGCCTGTAAGTCGAGAGTCAAGGTCCTTCTCTACAGCATCACTGCGTGCATTGAACCTGGCCCACTTGTGAAGCAACCTTCTGAACTACAAGTTAATTTGCATGAAGAAAAACCTGTGTGGTGTACATATTTATCTCTATAGTTTGAAGGTTTCGCAGTCATGTGTTTACAGTATAGTGTCGAGAAGTTTTATTTATGTTGTCAGTATAGGCTAGAATGACCGGATGTCCCGGAAAACAAATACCAGAGCATAATGGTTCACTTTTCTGGTCTTATTATTAACAGGATTTTTTATAGTTTTAAGTTGCATGCGGCCTTTTCTAGTTGCTAAAACAACAGCATTCTTAGCTATATCGTGCAAAAGTTGTAAATATCCCATCTAACAATGCAAATGTTCAGAGGATATTCTCTAACATTAATATTTAATGGGCAGGGGAAAGATACATGTTGAAAATGGAAGCATTGGACGCAATATTACAATTTCTATATACTTGAAATTTCTCATTTGCGTACTTTTATCAGCTTGTGTCAAAGACAGAGAAATCATAAAGAAATGTGAGAGGAGTGAAAAATACGAGCACAGTACCTGATCTGCGAATACATAATCTGCCTGATATAAAGGCATGTGTATAATTAATTATATACTGTCATAAATCATTTTATTTTTGCATGATGCATTGAAAAAATGTAATATTTTACCTGAAAATTCTGGTCACGATGAAGTACTGTAATGAAAATAGTTTTGCTTAAAAAAAAAAAAAAAAAAAAAAAAAAAAAAAAAAAAAAGGCATAATGGTGACGTTTCTCGGTTTTTCAACTCATAAATCTTGTCACCCTAGCCCTGATTGGTTTGGTTTATTTATGAACGCTCATCAGCGTCCCATTCAATTCAGGGCGTGAAGCGAGCGATAAGTTTTGCTCAGAGGGCTCTTCTTTCAGGCTTCAGGTTCTTCTTCTTGTCATCCACGATCCACAGCTTTACTTTCCTTCCAAAGGAAGCCGTGCTTAAGGATTTTTCGCCCGGAAAAATCGACCCTAGCCGGGATTGAACCGCAAACTAGGGTCTTCAAGACAAACATGGTTACCACGACCGAAAACACCCTGAATTGAACGGGACGCTAATGATCAGAGACGTTAAAGAGCGTCCTTAAATAAACCAAGTAATGATAATTATAACCGTATTTCACATGACAAAAGGGAGAGATAATTGCATGTGGCTCCACCAGAATGATAGAGCATGCATCCATACGAAAGACAAAATCTCTTGTCATTTAAACGATTTCGCATCTCAGGATTATGAAGTTTGTTGGTAAATCTTTTACTGATTGGGATGCGGCCCTTTTTGTGAAACCTTGGCTACGCTTTGGACACTATACACAAGACAGGTCCGCTGCCCACAGCATCCCAACCATAGACCAGAAACATCTCCTGGAATCACCGTGCAAACAGGAGACAACACTTCCAGTCAGAATTAGAATACAACCATGCGTCGAACCCAGGACCGCTCCTATCTTGAAAAGACAGACCTTGCAATAGCACTCACCGCTTCCATCAAGGCGTTGAAAGCTGCTGTGGAGTCTCGTCACCAGCGCTAGGCGACTAGCAGAGGCTGCCCAGGAAATACAACATAGCCAGAGCTCACTGGAGGAGACCCTCGCAGACTACGCGATGGACGTCACCTCCAACCTCACCCTCACCTATTCCCGGCAGAGTGACTACCAGCTGTCTATCTAGAACATAGAGGAACTCCTCAGCACCAATTCACACCAGCTACTCTGCAACACCAAGCAGCTTCAAGCTCTCATCTCCTCCACCCTTCACAACCCTAGCCCAAAGTCCAAATAACCCAAAACCTAACCCTGGGGATTAAATTCCCTCAGAAAATGGCCGTTTTCTTTCCATATCTCAAGCCACCAGCAGAAGATATCGGGAAGACTATCTGAGAGGGACATGTGGCTTAGGCGCAGGTTAAGTAACTTTAAGCATGGTCGGAAGCTGGATGGGTGGCACCCAAGGAATCTACTAAAATATCCTGAAAACACCTTCAGAGTGCATCACCTTATACAGGCAGGTAAAGATGAAAGTCGCCTAGGTACTGCCGTGGAACTACCTGGCCAGGCTGTGCCTGGCAGACCCGTTCGGGCATTTGGGTATCGTTTGAAGTAGATGGATAGTATACATAGAATATTTACAGCACCAACTAGCTTTGTGGTCGTGATTATGATCCTCGGGCAAATTTGGCAAGTTTTAAAATTGCTTTAAAAGCATATTGCATTATAACTTTTCCTTATTTGTGACAGATTGAAATCACATTTAAGACCACCATGGGTGGTCGAGGTCATCAAGGTACGGGCTCGTGAGCACGTGGTCTGGGATGTGATTATTATAGTGACGTGCTCCCTGACTGGTGCCTTTTGTAGGTTTTCCTCACTGCTCATAAATGAAAAAATGCCGAGGAGGGGCCCCAGACATGGGCCTGAAACGTTTCTTTCTTTAAAAGGTATTCTTTTCCCAATTTATCATTTCATCTCATATATCATCATTTCCCTCTATATTCTTCCTCAGCAATAAAACAAGGGTTAAACACTATTAAAATCTTAGTTAATAAGCTATTTTTGTATTAAAATTAAGAATGTTGTGTGATTAGGAGAAACAGGGTGTTAAAAATTAGTTTGACACCATTACCTATAAGACCCGTTTCTGAACTAGCCAGAGACTACTAGTTGAAAGAATTAAGGTTAACACTCCTATTGTCTAAAACAGACAACTCGGAAATCGTAATAAGAGAAAGGTAGTTAGGGGAAAAAAAAAACGATTCTGTCTTCTACCTATGTCTGCGATGATGAGAGAAATTGGGGGGGGGGGAGTCTGACTTTGGTGTGAGCCACTGACTAACTTAACTGGCAGTCCACAACTCTCATGGCAGGCTCTGTCTATCGAAAAAGTATAATCTCTCTAAACAAGATTGTGAATTATGTGTCGCCAAAACGTGGAACCTAAGAGGGACGTTTGATAAGGTTATGTAAAAATAAACAAGATATTGTTTGTTTGGAAAGAAATAGTTGTATTTCTCAACATAATATTCTTTCAAACAGACATACTTATTCTAGAAATTTTCTAATTTGTTTATCTCATTTATAAAATGCGATTTCTTCAGCTCTGCCAATTAGCATTTTGTTTCTGCGAAACTTCATTTGATGCGAATTTATTTCCGGTTATCCATTTATTCACGTTGTGGAAGTCACATCCGGAGAGTAGGGGGAATGAGAATATATTTTATACCTTGAGTCCAACAATTTTGGGGTTGCAATCGCAAAGTTGTACGCTGATGCGTTATTGTGATGGAACAGAACCTTTTCCTTTGCCAAATAAGGACGATTCTTCTTGATCGCGTCGTTTAATGTTCCAGCATCATGGCTTTTCCATAAAGTCAATTAAATTACGCAATGGCAATTCCAAAATACATTCACCATCACCTTTCCTGCTGAGGGGATTGTTTTTGCCTGATTGCAACCCACTTTTCCGCTCCTCCTTTGTTTCCGGCGTGTAGTGGAGGATCCATGTTTCGTCCACTGTCTTAAACTCAGGCGCGGCTCGAAAAGGGAAATCGGAGGGTCACATTAAAATAGAATCACTAAAAGAGCATAAATAAGTAGATAACCAAGCTCATAAATAGAGAATACAAAAGACATAGCTGGAAACTTTGCCCAAACAATACACAATGGAAACAAAAGAATTATTTTCCGGATTTTACACCCACATATTCATTCGCATTTTTTACACAGGGATTTGTTGAAATATCTAGAGAAAACTCTTTTCTATAATTTCAACACTGTTTTATATTCAGTGCAAGTCTTGGCGGCCCTTGTTCCTTCGCTACAATTCTGTCCCTTGGGTTAAAGTTTTCATTTGTAAATATATAATTTCATTAATTGTAAAAACAACGAACACTATACTTATTTAACAAACTAATAAATTGAAGAACCACATTTCTTCAACACTACCGATCATTTTCTAATGTTACATATTTACTTTTATATGTTGTAGCTTACAGCTTGCACAGGTCAACAACACAACTACACTGACTAATGCCTCCTTTTTCAAGTTAAGGACTTTTTTTTTTCCCCCTTTCCCGCTTGAAGCAGAACCCTGCATATCTTCTTAACAAAGAGGGAGAACAAAATTGTAAATCTCCGCCCATCTACGTCACATGAGCATAATCTTCTCATGTTCGCCCGCAACCGAGCAGCGTACTTACATCCATTTTAAGGTCTTATGCATTTTTCTCAGAATATGTTCAACGGTGAAATGATGAGAGGGGTATCTCTATACCCAGGCAGTCGGGCGACTGGGATAGCACTTCTGACCAGAGTTTCTACAAGGTGTGCGGTATTTTCAAATTGCAGCGATGTAGAAAGTTGCTCGAAAAAATAAAATCATGCCCAGATATTAAATACATATGCATGCCATTTACTTATCCTTTAATAAATGACAGGAGGGGCGCATGACGTGTGCTTTTACACTTCCAGTTTACACATACGAGTACACGCCGAAATTCACTTTGAACTTTTTTTTTTGTAATGTTTAATGCCAGTTGTTACTACTGAGACACCACAGGCGGTGGGCACTGATTATGCATGAAATGTTAAATTGAGAAAGGAGTATTTGTTTAAGGAAGGAAGCATTCCAGGCCTGTTTAGGGTACCTCCCCGGCATTTGCCATTTATGAGGACTAAGGAAAACCTGGAAAAAACCTCAGTCAAGGAGGACGGTCCTGGTGGGAATGGAATCCCAGACCTCCCGCTCACGAGTCCGTGCCTTAACGATCTCGGCCACTCGTGGCGGTCCTTTGAGCATTGAAACAGTTCCAAAATTCGCGCGGAAGTTTGTTTATTTATTTGGTTTATTTACCGAAACTCTTTTAACATCTCAAGTCATCAGCGTCCCATTCAATTCAGGGCGTGAAATGGCCGACAAATTTTGCTCAGAGGTCTCTTCTTTCAGGTTTGAGGCTCTTTGTCGTGCCGTAAATGTAAGACACAAGACCCACGGCTTTACTTCCCTTCCGAAGGAAGCCATACTTAAGATTTTTACGCCCGAAAATCCATCGATCCTGGCCGGGATTGAACCCGCGATCTTGGGTTTAGAAGGCAAGAATGGTTACCACTGCCACCACCAGGACCGACAAGCGAGGAAGTGACAACTCTTTCTTTTTGTCAGTCAATCTTTAGCAAACGTGGCAACCACCACGTCGATGGCCCTTTCATATGCAAATGATGCGCAAAATATTGTGCACCATATTTCTAGAAATGCCCACAACTTCAGTTTCTGGTCGTTCAGCACCATTTTGTGGATTTTTTCAGTTATTTCGACAGGATGTCTGAAATGATACGCATCGTTTGTGCTCGTTCGGTCACATCTAAACATGCAAACCATTCAAACCTTTATATACCATTCTAAGGCAATCTACTTCTATCACCTTTTGAGTTTGCACGGACTTATCGAACAGCCCTTGTACCACTTGGAAATACATACAAAAAGCAAAATATCTCTTAAAAATCACTGCAGAAAAAACTAAAAATTTTAATAATTTGTTGGTTGCAATTTATTATTATTATTATTATTATTATTATTATTATTATTATTATATGCTTACTACATCTCCTCTGCATCAAACGTTCGCGGGTTGAAACCCGGCCGAGGTCAACAGATTTTTCTAAAATCTAGAGTTCAAGTCCTCTGGATAGACTTTAAATCATTGGCCCATGTCATAAATTTATGGTATATTGAAGCTCCATATCTGGTAAAAATTTGATTGACAAAATTGCTGGCCATTTTGTATTGAAATAATAAATTAGTATATTGAGAGGGGTGGATAAGGCGGTAATCCTTGGGATTCATATTTGAGAGGTTTCGAATTCAAATCCCTTGGAGCCCCATCCTGATCTTGGAATACCGTGGTTTCTCCTGATCACTAGTGAATGTTGTCTTTCCAGAATTTTCCGTTCTTTATATTTCATTCCAAGATCCTGTTTATCGGTAGAAAGTGCCAGGGAGTAAGGCTGATGCTGTGTGACGGTGGCTAGCGCTTTAGAAAGGTTTTTTCTAACTTGCTTCTGGTATGTAAGCGGCCCCTCTAAAAAGCTCAACTTCTTGGAAGGGAGCTAAGCCGGCGTCGTGTTTAGGGTATTCTTTATAAAACAATATTAGAGATCACATCTATATCCATGCCTCATGCTCCTGGATTCTAGCAACGTGGTATCTCCCTCACTTAATCCCTTCTTTCCGGAGGTGTTTCCATTAGGGATTTAGGCACAAACGGCTAGCCATTGAACAAGGCTGAAGTACAGAAATGTTCCTTTGTCCCTACCAATTCAATTCCTTAGCATTGCACCAGATAGTCCTAGAGACAATGGGCTACCCTAACAGAGGCGGCAGCTCTAGGAGATTGCTGGTTTGTGCTAACCCTAAACTGTGAACATTTAATTTAATATAAATATTGCTTGATGTGCTTTCATGCATTAAAATATAAATCTGTAGGACACTTATATCTTTGCACTTTCCTAGAAAAGTTTGCCTTGAGTTTTACATGGACTACTTGCTGTTGCATTACAAAGTTAAACAAGGATTTTAAAAGAATATTAGATAATTATAGTGAAATATAATTAATAGCAAAACAGCCATAATATAAAAGATGGGGAAAGCTTGTAGTTATTTCAACATCATACACCTTCAAGAAGCAATAATTATCATTTCATTAGCAGTATGCTGGTGATATTTCATTTGAATTCCTGAAGTAGGTGCTTTATTTCATTTTGTTAATTGAATGAAAAGAAAAAGAGCACTATGCAAAATCAATTTCTACACCTGAAATTGAAAAACTGGTTAGATTAAGTGTTAATTTGGGCAAAACTTTGGTTTAAAAACAAAGTCATAGAAGAAGTATTAAAAACTTCAATAATGGGATTAATTTACCAAGCACACAATCTGCCTAAGGTACCTTCATCATAATGATTCAAGCACAAATCCAGACCTCCTCATAATGTCATCAGATTTAATTGATAACACAAAGATATAAATAATAGAAGATCTGCGCTGTGGCCACAGAATCAGCTTACATTCCGTAAAATCCCAAAATCACTATAATGATTAAAAAAAAATTCTTTTCAAACTTTCTTAGTTATCAGGCCAGAATTCCAAAAAGAAACAGAAATTAAGTACAGCAAATCAACTGACAAAAAATAAAAATTTCACAGATAAAACTTGAAAACAGCAGTAAAATATATCCCCAAAGGAAAAAATGCAGAATAATCACTTTTGGTCTCTAGATTTATCCAATTTTAAGAAGAAAAATGTAGCAAGAGCTAAAGCAAAGCAAAGTCCTATGGATGTACAAGAAAAGAATAATTACAGCAAAAAAGAATAGCTTCAATAATTTCATACATTACATGAACTTTAAGAAGAATGGCAGTAAAATATACAAATTTCTCAACTAAGTTAAGAAATCTAAAAATCCAATAAAAGAATCAATAATATTACAACTTAAAATTTTGATTAATGATATGAAAATTGCCGAAAAGACCTGAAAAATTCCTCCAGCTTACAAGAAAAGGAATAAAGAGGCAAAAGGAAAGGTAAGGAAAATAATAAATAAATCCAAATTCTAGGAATTTATATCTTTAGCCAAGAATTTAATGAAATAGAATTAAATTTAGCAATATAACAACTAAAACATCTCCGGGACTAAACAGAATCTACCCAGAATTTATCAAGCATATTGACAAAATGTGAAGATAATTCCTAAAATTATACAACTACAGCTGTAAAACAACAGTTTCCTCTGACTGGAAAAAGGACACTATCATCCCAATTTTGAAGAAAAATAAAACTTTTCAAATAGTATTAATGGACCAATTTCCTTACATAGTCTGGTGGTAAAAGGGACAGAAAGAATGGTAGCAGCAAAGCTCAATTTGTTCTTAGAATATTATAACCTTCTATCTAACAAGGTTTGGTTTTAGGCAAAATCATAGTACAGTTGAAAATATAATATTTCTGCCAAGATATCAAAGTTGCCCTTAATAGAAAAGAGGGCACCTTGGCAGTATTTATTGATTTTAAATCAGTATATGACTCAGCATTAACAAATTATTTGAATAACTACAATAGTAAGGAGTTAAAAATAACATGCTTAACTGGATAATGCTGTTCATTTCTTCAATATATATATTAATGATCTCCCAACTGCAGTACTGCATAAAGAAGTCAAAATAGCATTATTTGCAGATGATGTAGTTACTTGGACATCAGGATCTTCAAAAAGACAAATACACTCAAAGAAAAAATCTGAATGTCCTGCTAAACTAAACAAATGGAGTTCAAAAAATCTTATTATAATCAACATAGAGAAATCAAAATAAAGTATAAGTACAAGTCAGTATATATAAGCATAAGTTGAGTTTGCCACTTACTGGGAGTAATTCCGGACCAAAATTTGGGAAGAAAAAAAACCCCCACAGAACATAAGAAATGGAACTCCCTCCTCTTCTACTCAAATAAAATCTTACAAGAGCCATAAAAAACAGCATTTGCAGCCTTTAAACTCATTATAAATCATAGCTATTTAGCAAGCCACTTATACAAACTAGAAATTCTACCATTGCCATCATGCACTCTTTGCACCACTCAAGAAGAGATGACTGAAGATCACCAGAAGAACTGTGATGCATTGACTACAAAGAACACTGTGATACAAAAGATTGGAATATAAGAATACTAATGACTTTATTGCCAGATGCAAGGCATTAAACAACAATAGATTCTAGAAACCTGTGATCTATATTTAGTAGCTGTGCCATTTGTGCAAGCATTTCTTGGTTTCAAATTGATACACTAGCTCTCCTTTTCCCTTTTTCTTACAGAGTCACAACCAGTGTGATGAGCATGCTGGTTGGCCATTGACTCAAGCATCGTATGATCATGAAATCAGGGTTTCTAGCCAATGCTGGATGACAACTTTACTATACTTTGCTCCTCTTCCTTGGACACATGCTATGGAGAGCCTGGGTGGGGTTAGATGTATACACTTTCAATTCCTTAATTATAAATTACTAGGCTCAGGGCCTTCTTTGCAGCTTATACTAGTGATCCAGGTTTCAATAATATAATATATAATTACATATTGCTCTCATATGCTTATGCCAGTTGCATGTTCTGGCACAACATTACAATTAGATATGTAAATACTTACTGGCAATCAATATCAGAATTTGTGAGCTCATTTCAAAATTCTTCTCTGACTACTGCAATGAAGAAGACTAGAATTTGAGATCTGAAGTTTGAAGGCACTTCTATCATCTGGAACACCACATAAAACTGTTGTTGGGTTGCATTTTCAAACCCAAGAAGATTTTGAAGAGTAAAAAAGAAAAGAAAAAGAAAAAAAATATAAGTACCTGAAGAGAAGAAATAA
This sequence comes from Metallyticus violacea, assembly GCA_030762175.1. Classification (NCBI taxonomy): domain Eukaryota; kingdom Metazoa; phylum Arthropoda; class Insecta; order Mantodea; family Metallyticidae; genus Metallyticus; species Metallyticus violacea. Next base: position 106,735,990 of record CM060842.1, read on the forward strand.
AGATAAAATATTGAAAGCAAAAATACCTTGGCCAAAAGAGAAAAAGAAAAAAACACTCCAAAATAGAATCACCAGTAATGAATGATTAAAGTACAGATAGTGAATATTGAGGTAACCTTGACAAAACTATATTGTGACACACAGTTAGCATTTTCTTTGAAAAAATAAATTTTTTGAATACTCTTAAAAGGAATTCTGGATAAAGTGATTAAACATATGTTTACTAAACATTTAGTTGCTCACAACTTAATAAACCTATACCAAGGAATAATTTACCCTCATAGAGAATAGTAATGTATTGAAATTTGGAGCGGATCTGGTACATGGAAATGAACAAATTACTTTTCTTCAGAAAAGGTGCATTAGGTTGATATTCCATTTAAAGCAGAGAATCTTGTAAAGCTACATTTAAAGAAATTAACTTCCTTGCAATAATAGCTATTTATGTGTAATAAGATTAGTAAAATGAAAGTTATTACCTTTAAATAAAGATATCTACTCTTACACCACTAATTATGACAAAGATGGGATACAGAAAGCTGCTACAGGAATAGATCAATTTGTCAAGAGAACTATACTTTATAGCAAACTGCTACAGCTATGAAAGATTAGATACCTAATAGAAAAGTGCTAAAAAGTACCTAATACAAACTGAAAGACTTAGAAACCTAATTAATATATGAATGAAAAATGAACCTAATTTTATAACTTAAATATAAAAATTATATTGTTAATAGAATACAATTTATGTATATACATGTATATTATTTATACAAGTGTGTAACTTTTACAATGCTTAATACTTGTATAGACAAACCTACAAACAATAGACAACACGCAACATTCAACTTATGTTCTTAATTACCTAGTGAGTTGATTTAATAATCTTATGCTCCACTTACTGTTGAATTATGCAAAACTAGTTTTGCATAATTCAACAGTAAGTGGAGCATAAGATTATTAAATCGACTCACTAGGTAATTAAGAACATAATAGTCGCTTCACTGTATTGGTTCCGACATGAAATTAAATGTTATATTTAACATTCAATTTGTTCCATATTGGTATACATAATGAATATGGAAAAGGGAACTTTATCCATGACTTTTGCAATTGAACTATAGAAAAATGCAGGGATGTAATGTTGTTACATCTTAATAATCACTTAGTATTTCTTAGTTATATTGCCTTTGAACATTAAATTTCAATAAAGTATTTTTGGTAGTCAATATTCAGACCATACTTTAAAAAATGACAAACATGCATTCTTTTTCTAATTTTCTACTGAACAAAAATGGTTGTTAAATGTGAATCTTAACTTAAAAATAGAATATTAGTTCCTGTTTATTACATATAGGTATATGAATTTCCTTCCCCAATTATTTATGGTCATAATCTAGGCTATGAGTTTGGGTTTTTTATATCTTTCTCAAATAATTGAATCCTGGGAAGGAAATTCATATACCTGTTCCACAAACATGAATTTAGTATAACACATGTCAGTTTTATATACATATGTTATCTTGCAAGTTTTGCAAAGCATTTTATATTCGTTTAATTTCTGCTGTTGCTTCATTTTGTATGAACATGTGTTCTGTTAAAACCAAGTCTTCCTTGCCGGTTGCCCAACATGCCCTGTTTCACTGTAAGGATTTCAATGTCATTAATTTAACACTTATCGATAGGTTATTGACTCAGTTCCTGAAAGTTACCTCGGAGATATAGAGGTTGTAGCTATATTTTTGCAGTAAGTTCACATACCACCAGGTTTAAATCTTATGAGTTAATATTGTGCTTTTTCTTTTAATATCTAAGATATTTATTTCTCTTTCTTATTTTTTCTTTCCCCTTGTTTTATATGTTTCATGCATTGTTACCTTCGAGATTCAATATTTACTTTTACCACTTTCTCTTGTATTCTGCATTTGAAGAACACAAGCAGTTCAAAATATAACAAAATTTGTGTGACTAGGTACTTTATATATTTCTGCTTCTCCAATTCTTGTTATTTTAGGTACATTGTTCCAAGAATTGTTTATTTTTAATTTTTATTATATATGTTATGATCATTTTAGTAGCAATTATGAAATTAAGACAAAAATATGTAAATTAGCACTGGCCCAAGGATAATAATTTATTACTTTGCATGGTAAAGAACAAAACAACTGTTTTTGGAGAATAGAGCCTACAGCTTTGAAATTTAGTATTTTTACTGCAAAATTTGTCCCAAGCTGTTCTAGAGCAATTGACTACCATGACTGCAGACCCAGGTTGGACTGCCATTGAGCTGGAACACAAGCTATAATGTACATATTATAAAGAATAACTGTTAAAAGAATTTTAATGTTTTCTGTTCAACATGCTCAGCCCATTTCACACATTTCATCACGACATCCGAAACAAATAGTTATCTGAATGCAAAATTATTATACATATTCAATGCTTAAATGATATAATATTCATACAGTTAAAGTATTTTATTTTTTGTTTAACATACCTTGAAAATGGCTATGTTCTTCTGGATGAGTGTAATGAATGAAGAAAAGATAGAAAAACAAACAAAGAATCCATCAGTGCCTAAATGTTCTTTTAGCAGTCTAGTCTGTGGTTTAATTTCATGATAAATGTTCCAAATGTGAGCTGCTAGTGCTTTGTTTTTGTATTGTGTTTAATGCCCATTTTTACTACTGAGGCACCACAGGCGGTGACACTGATGATATATGAGATGAAATGACATATGGGGAAAGGATTTTTTTAAGGCCTAAGTTTAGGGTACCTCCCCAGAATTTGGCATTTATGAGGACTGAGGAAAATCTGGAAAAAACCTCAGTCAGGGAGGACGGTCCTTGCAGGATTCAAACCCCAGACCTCACGAGTCCGCGCCTTAACGACCTTGGCCATCTCTGGCGGTTCCTGCTGCTACTGCTGATTTTACAATCTGTTTAAAACGAATTTTCCGAAAGTGTTTTCTCCAAATTTCCCTTTTTTTTCTTTCTGATTTATCTCTGATCACAATTTGTACATTTGCTTTCATAAATTCCTGATTTCTGCTCTGTTGATCTGGTGTGTTCTAATGTGCAACCTCATAAATGTTTGATATTATATTTGTTCTTTGGGGCTAACATCATACCTTGTTCTTTGAATAACCTGTTAAATTTGTTGTGGTAAGTTGGATTGTATGTGAAGTTTTTGAATTTGTATCTTTCCTTGATGTTCTGCAGTGTGGAAACTTCTCATAGATTTTTGTCTTTTAATTTGATTCATAATTTTTATTAGTGTCTTTGTTGAAATCATTGGTTATTGCTATCTAAATTATTTGTTGGTATTCCATTTTGTACTGTTTCTGTGAGTGGGATGCTAATTATTGTGTGTGCCAAGCTATCAAACACTGCATATTTATATGGGTTGGGATTATAACCATTATTTTTTATGTAATTTTCTGTGTGTGTTTCTTTTCTATGAATTCCAAAGTTCAGACTATCTCCACCCACAGACTAACTCAGTAAGTTCCTATTAGGACCATAAGAGACAGTCACAAAAGCATCTTGGGATCCAGCTACCAATTCGAGTAGTTGGTCAACAGTTGATGGTGGAAATGAAGGCTTCTGAAACATATCCTAGTGTTATGTAAGTTGAGTTAGTGTGAACATGCTGAATAAATTAGTGTAGAAAATATGATTGATTGAGGAATCAAATTTCACTAATTTTTACGAACATACTTGGACAATAACCTTGTTATTATTTATCATCAACATAGATTAACCGCCAGAATAGAGATTTCTATATTTTCACTCAAAACAGGTAGGTCAAATGCACGAGATCTTCCAGTTCGTGCATCCCTTTCCTTCTGCCAGCATAAACTATATGAGTGCATTTTCCTAACCCAACCAACCACAGACCAATCTGCAATCATGAGATATGCTTTTCACAGTAAACATAGTAGGGAGAGGGTAATCGTGCATGGCAAACAAAGCTGAGTAGATGGCTTTTATCTGCCATTTTTTAATGAAAATATTACAAAATTGTATGTTTATTGTTATATTTCACCATTTAAAAAATACATTAAAATTCTATTTCACCTACATAGCAGAAAGCACAAGGTTCAAAGAACTGCAAAATTATACAGATTTGCACCTCTAAGAAGGTAATAAACCTGAGTGCACACAAACACTAGAAATGTCAAAGCTAAAAATGTCTCTGGTCAATATAATATTGCTTGCTTTAAGTTCCTCTGCAAAGGCAGTAGACACACATGCTCATGCAATGTGCACACAGATATGTCACAGCCAGGTGCCTTTCTGAATTCTATATTCAGCTATCTCAGAGTGCCTATGGGTAATTACTAGAAAATGCAATTAAAGGAAGGTAATACTAAATACAAAAAACAAATATATCTTTTGCTTTAGTTTATTACATCATCATGATATAAATCTTTCAATAATAAAGAATAGTATAATACTTTAACATTCTACCAATTTTATGTGTAACTTTAACAAGAAAGAATAAAACAATAGCTCTATACCATAACAAAAATCACTGTTGCATTATATCTTTTTGCTTAATTTCTTTTTATATACAGCAAATCTAAGCTATGCATATCTAAAAGTAAAGCACAGCACAACAGTACTTACAGAAAACAATACAGACTAATTGTTTGTAATAAGTGAACAAATGCAGCTAAAGAATTAATTTTTCAGCACAATATTCTATCTTAAGCGGTAAATTAAACATTCTAAAATTAAAAGTTTGCACATTAGCAGTAATTAAAGTTCTCATGTTATGGAGTTTTTAAATCACTTTCCTAATTTAAGTTAAGTTTGATACATTAGCAAGACATATAAATTTCTTATTTTACATTAATGGGGAAAAAAAAAGTACTAGTTAAAATCAAATACATAATATGTACTATTAGGCAAAGAAAAGCATGGGGAAAAAGCACAATTATGGCTAGAGGATAAAATGGAATGTGCCATAATGGTGCTTTTTTCCATAAGTTTTAAGACCACTAAAAGCTTTCTAGCTATATTTAGCATTGCTTTTGAATATCTATTTAACTATTATTTTACTCAAATATGACACATGATGTATATGCTCAATTCTACATAGCTGAAGGCACTTTTCTCTGTCGTAAATATCTACAGGATTTGTACTTATGCATAAACACAAAACAAGAGTTTATTATATGAAATAACATTGTACAATTTCCCCTTATTTTGGACAGTCCTCCTTCTGCACAGCTCTTAAAATTGTATTATGCTAATGTGTCAAAAGGTTACAGCACTCCCCAAGTACACCAAACCTGAATTAACCAGTAATTCTAACACAAAAGCTGCAGGAAGAGCAGTAGTTTACTACCACTTCGTATTGGTGCATATTTAATATGTCTACATAGTATGTAGCAGTACCTGTGGTTCTTACCCACTTTCTGTACCTAAATTAATCAAAATGGGATACATTCTACAACTGTCTAAAATAGGGGTGGAAAAGATAGTAATAATACACAAAGATGCATTATTAACTTTGGAAATCTTTCCTATGAAGTATCCCATACAGAATATTTGCAGAAAGATCATTTATAAGGCATATATCCACTATCATGCATTCTGAGTAAATACTTCATGGAAAGAATTATAATTTTATGGTCCTTAGAGGGCTATAAACTTTATGATAAGCCAGCTTCTTATATATGCATTTATTAATGTATAATCCAACATCCTCCTCTTTATCAGCAATAATTTCACGGATTAATTTAAAAATTTTCTAAATCTCCAGTGCTGTTTATTATCCAGAAAAAGGATGTCTAGGTATCATTTCAATACAGATACCTGATTACCCTAGAACTAAAGGAAATAGAGGTTTATTACATAACTAAGGATGGGGTACAGAGGCTACAAACTGCTATTTCATTCTTAAGGCTTAAAATCAAATTCCAAATAAAATACTTTTACAAAAACATCGTTCACATTTATTACAGTAAACTGGCAGTAATACCTTAACACTCACACACACACACACACAACACAGAAAAAAAAAAGGATATAATACAAACAACTGGTGCAAGTATAAATTACCATTATTGTGGAAAGATATCCAATTAAAAGATGGCAAGAAAACATGAATGTTTTTATAGAACATAACAGTACTTTTAAAACTAATGCATATGAAGGTGGTGAAAATATTCTAAATAAATTAAAAAAAATATTATTACAAGTTCTGTTAATGTTTAAACAAGGAAGCCATGCTCCTAAAATTCATGTTAAATCCATTATTTCATAATGTGGCTTTACAAGCCATGTACATACAAATGTAATCTGTTTTATGGTTTCTGGCAAAAAATGCTGTCAATTCCACATTTTATTATTACAAGAGTTTGTGCTGGTTACAATAATGTTGTACCTTTACCTAATTTTATAGAAAAAATTTAATAAAAACTAATTGGGATGAACCTTTCAAATGCTCATATAACAAAGCATTACTCTTCAAAGCTCTTATTTCTGAAATGTAAAACATATTTCAAACACACAAGTACTACACAGTCAACATCTTAAAGTTACAGCAAAATAATAGGTATAAGATAATCAATATACTAACAAATAAATTTCTTTAAAATGTTTATGAATGGATACACTACACACAAACAGTACTGCTGAATACAAGTTCAATTTTTTTTTTTAGATTTATTTACAGATGCTGTTTAACATATCAGGTCATCAGCATCAGGTTAGATAAAAGGTGTAAAATTACATTAGAATTTTGGGAAGCAGGAAGTCAGGGGATAATGTTGCAGAAAGGGTTATTTACATTATGATACATTATACAAATATATGAGCAATTATGACTAAAGTTAAAGTCAGGGTCTATGATACATAAAGACAAACTTGAGCAAGAACCCAAAAGAAAAACTTAATGTCAGTAAACTAAACCAAAAAGATATTGAATAACTAATGGTAGTAAAGTTTGTACCATCTGGAAAACAATTCTAAACCTAACCCTCATATGAGACAGACTTTCACACTACCATAATGCTAAAACATTGTAGGTCAAAGCATAATCCACAACCTAACTTTACATTCAGCGTTATTTCTCCTATAACATTAAATCAATGAACATTCCTTATACTACATTAACGAAGTAGTATACATGACTAAATATTAGGTGTGGTGGAACAGACTTGTAATAACCCTCTGCTAAAGTAAGGTAAATTCACAGTGCAAATAGTATCAACTGCTAATTTCCTTCTGTCATGACCAAACAAAACATTACTAGGTAATACAAGTATAGCAATATTTTATTTCCTTCCAATTCTTATCTCAATTCAAATTTTACTAACTGAAGAAAATGTGAAAATGGAAAATCATTTATTACCAACATTTTAAACAGCTTTGCAAATATTAAAATAATTTTTGAATTTATAGTAAGTAACTAGGAACACTGATGGTTAGCTTAGTAATCCTAAAGAGAAAATTGAAATTCAATGAACTAGTAAAATATTCACATTTTTCTTTACTTGTGTATATATTACATGCACACACAAACAATTCATTAAGTAAAACATGCTTATGCAAATAAATATTACTAATGATCAGCTTTACAGGGAGTTCAATTGTCTTTATTAACATTGTTTCAAATCAATGCCACTTGTCTGGTAGATAATATTGGCATTTAACTCCTCTGAGGCTGTTCACTTGTGGAAGAAACAAACAGGCAGGACACATTGCATGGAAATTATTGTGAATTAGGATATTGGTTTGGCAGGTGGAAGCGTTGCTTTTATTGTTGGTGCTCTTGTTTAATTAGCCTGCCTAATTTTTGTGGTTTATATGGACTACTTTGCCTTGCAATGCAGGAAGGGATAAAGTCATTAAAAAGTTAAATGTTACATTAAAAAAATAAAGCAAAGGAACAGAAATAGAGAAATATGATAACTCATTAAGTGGATTTAATGCTTTTAAGGAATGATGGATGCTTTGCCAGAACATCATTAACTTGTCACATGGGAAGAATATTAGTTGGTAAATAAAATTTAATTATTGATCATCAGTTGGTAGACTTAAATATTTTGCAGTAATATTGTGAGCATGCAACCCTGAAAAAGATCAATTAAATAAATTCAATTACCAACTGTAGATCCCATTCCTCCTTACAGCACAATTTTCACAGGGAATACCTCCCTCCTCTGCTATCAATTGATGAACTCTACCAGATGTACACTAATAAAAGAATAGAATGTAATGGAATTTGTTACGGCCAAAATGTTTAGGCACATATTTGTTACCTGCTTCAATCTTCACTTTGGTCACCCATCTTTAGACACATGTAATGTATATGATTGATTACAAATTATTATTGATAAGATGAGAAAAGTGTAAAGTTGAGGATGTAAGGGGCTGTTCATTTACTGGCAACTGATATAGCAATTAACTGGCAAATGAAAAATTATAAAAATACCCATGCTTTCAACAAAATTGCCTATACCACAAGTCAATATAAATGTTGTATTTTACATTAAACACTTGTGGACATTTATTTCAGGAATCCAAACAAATAAATAGTGATGTAGTCGGAGGATGAAGCTGGTTGCAATTTCTCTGAAATATCTTAAATGCATACTTTAAAAACAGAACTCCTTAGAATCATTGGTTTCTCGCAGTCTAAAAAATAACAGAGAAATTTTACTTAAATGTAAAATTGGAACTTAAACACAGTGAAGCCAATCATATTAATGGATATCATTGTATGATTAGTTGAACTACACACTCTTAAAGCTTCACTTACTTTTTATAAATGTATGGACTTTCAGTTGAACCTTAGCATGGCTGAAGATGGGAACAAATGTTCTCGAAACCGGTTCCATACATTTATAAAAAGTAAGTGAAGCTTTAAGAGTGTGTAGTTCAACTAATCATACAATGATATCCATTAATAAGAGAAATTTTATTTTATTTATACACATTAAGAATATATTTTCTGACATGCATAGAACATATGTTTTTTTGTTTATGGCCATTGGTTGTTAGATAGTGAAATGAACTCTGGAGTCAATGAAAATAGAAAGCATCTTTTGTGTATGACCCAAACTGATTGAAAACACAAAGGAGGTACATCTAATGGCCTGGACCAGATAGATGCAGACTCCTAGTTTGTATTTTTCTTCGCACTTTCAATATATATTAATTTTTAATTCTTGAAAGCCAGCACAGAAATCCATTATGGCACTGCTACACGATGTTCTACAAACCAAAATTGTTACTTTAGAACTGTTCTAAATATTATTATATTAAATGCCTTCTGTGAGAAAATCATGTCTAAAGCTTTGCAAAATATTATCATTGATTATAAACATAAATGGATGGTTCTATTAATCCTTTGCCTGAGAAAATTTAAGTCGCCCTCTGGTTGCTTTTGGATATCCAAAAGAGATGGGCATTTAAATTGCCTACAAATGTACATTTTTTTTTTTGTAGGAAAGCATTAATATTTCCTTTAATTGTTGTTAACATACTTTAATAAAACAAAGTAGGAATTAAATATTTTCTTCATGCCACACTGGTCCTTTTAAGTAACAGCATCATGATTCACAAAATTTTGAACATTGTTAAAGTATAGGGAAGGTTTAATTCATTTTTCATTCTTAGGCTGAATGCATGCACCTTTTCATTTACACTGTACATTTTTATCTGGCTCAGAATGCTTACCAAATGAAACCAAACTCCATTGCTTCCTCTGTGTGTGTTTTGAAAGTCAGAATGTTTATTATGTATGTTTAATGCTTTAGGACTCATTCAAAGCAATCAACCCATATAACAAAAGTCACTCCTGTTTATGTCACCTTCCCTTCTATATTTCAAGGGGCTGTTGTTTAGACTTGCTAAAATTTATTAGTTCTTTAAAAAAAGAAAGGGGAAAAAAAGCTTCAGCTATGAATTAACTGGTCTAAGGTGTGTTGGGATGGAAATAAAGACAGAAATTACATTGAAAGGAGTATATAACAAACAATGGGACCAGCTTTTGTTTAAAGACCTTTTATCTTTGTGAATATAAAACAGAATATCTATAGTCGTTGCATTTAGACTGGTAAGGGGACTAACAAGACAGGAATATGTGGCTTTCTGGCTTCACAGTAATGCACCTCATGGAACATGGAATAGTATTTAGAAATTGGCACAGCTCACCATTGTTATTCATATCCTTGTGTAGCAGAAATGACAAATGCATTTTGAACAATCATTCAAATCATATTGGGTTGCCAAAGGATGTAAATACACAGGCACTAAAGGGAGGGGAAATGTATATGTGTCAGCTCCCACCATTGAAATACATTGCTTGGCACAGACGCAGACTTAACGACACCCCTCCCCCCTAATTTTACAGTCCCAGGCTCTCCACAGAAATAATTTCACACACTTGCTGTTCCAAATAATGACGAGAGAGTTTCATGCATTTCTGCTGAAAGTGCAACCCTTTGCTTTTCTGCTGATGCATGTATATTCAGTTTCATTTGCGGAATCCCTGCTTGCAGTGTAAGGCATAGCTATTTTTGTACCATGAGTCATATCACTTCAACATAATGTGTTTAAAGCATTTAATTGTAGACATGTGCAAGAGGATGGTATGAATGATGTAACTGAAGAATTCCCAAATTCTTATTTCATCACTGCTTAGCATTGCCCTGAGTAGACACGTGATGCAATGCATCTGTATCTCTATGTACTTGCTTAACCATGGCACTCACATGTGTGGATGGAACATGAATCATGTCACAAGGCTTATCAGAGCAAGTGAAGGACTCACAGCAATATCATTCAGTTCAGTAACTAACATACCCAGTGTAACATGGATCAACATGTTAAAAAACCAAGACTTGATCATTCAAGTGATGCAGTCACCTACATCAACTAACATTACTTTTAACAGTGTGGATGATAGAAAGTGTGAAGATAACAGTGCTGCTTGTGAACTGCCTATAGAATCGATTAGGTCCACCAATAAATTGCAGATGCAAGTTATATCAATGATGGGTGTATTAAAAAAATACATAAAACAAAAACTCTAGAGATGTTACTTATTGTAAATATTGCTGGGAAGCTTGTTCTAAGAATCTGAAACATTTCATATCAAATATGACTTGACATTTATATACTTAGTTTCAAAAACTGGAAGAAAGCTCTGGAGAAGTTTCTAATTCATAAAAAGGCCGACTGTTACAGGGAAGTGTTTTTACTCCAACTAATGTCAATTTAGATGTGAATGTGTGGCAGATTTGTACCACACAGGAACCACAGATGAAAGAATCTAGGGTAGCATTATTGCAGATAATATCTACTTTACAGTAGCTATGCAGGGTATTGCTGTAAGAGGTTGCACAGATATGAGTAATTTAATTAATTTATTGTAAGTTAGAAGTGTAAGTGATGACTGTCTGGAATTTAAGAAGTGAATGGATCACAATTCCTATAAATGTATTCTCATAAAATGTATAACAGAATGAAATGATAATGAAAAGTTGTAAATAGTTCCTTTTAAAATTGGAGGATTCATATATATATATATATATATAGTAAATGCAATGGTTTAAAACCCTTTGTATGTCACTGATTTTGCTACTATTCGAAAATTGATGAAAATAAAGGTTTCCCCCTCATTATTTTCAGAATGACCCCAGAAACCTGATTTGTTTTCTTAATTTTTTTATATTTTAAGATAACTTTTCAACTTTACTTTTCCTAGTTCTATTTCCTTAGAAAACACTTTACTGTTCAAAAATTTTTAAAATTGATGAAAATAAGGCTTTTTAATCAATGCCAATAAGTCATCTTATATTTTTGATTTCATTTTGCTATCATAAACCCTTTGGTTTCCCCAAATGGTCCCAACAAACATCAGCACATCTGGTTTTTCATAATCCTTCCACCAAATAACTAAAGAATGGTAATCAGGATCAGAAGTTAAAACAGGTGAATAAAACATTTCTTAGAAAAGTAATTCAATGATGGAGAAGGGTAAAAAGAAATGCTTAATTTTAAACAGTTTTTAAAATGACTTTGATTGTTTTCCAGTGACTATCGACTGTTATTCATTTTTGCCTATATCACATTTTTTATGTATTTATTTATTTATTTTTTTTTTTACTTCCATTATAACCACAGTCTAAAGAGATATCAATAAAGTTTGATGAAATGAGTACATAAAATGAGCCTGGAGCCTGCAATACTTGAAAGTTGTCTGGCATTCTATTTTTCAGGGAGGTAGAGAAAAGAAAACCTTTACATATGATCAGAATCCAGAGATCTTTCATCTAAAAGTTAAATAAAGCAGACTGTGCATCAGAAAGCATCATGGAACAATGGCCCTATATTTGAGATCCACATAGCAAACTAGCTTTAGCCAACAACTCGTTAACTATATCTCTGCAATTTTGACGGAAACTGTGGAAGGCAATTGGTTTGGAAATTTTAAATCAAAATAAGATTCATGATAGTTTCACTGTGTGAGTTCCGACCTTCCTTAAACATAGTGGAAATTTTATTTTAGTTCCGGTTTATTTTTGGGAAGGAGGGGGAGGGGGAGGAGGAAAACCATAATGATAAGAAATAAAGATTTTCAGAGTTCTGATATACATACACCAAAATTGTCTACGGAACAATACACATTTAAATAAATACTTGCTATATCTAAATAAATGATAAACCATAAGTAAATATGGGTGCTTTGTTAATTTGTCTATCTACTAGTAACTATAGCAATCAACTATCATAATTTGTTTTATTTACTTAAATTATTACACTGTGAATGAGTAAACAAGCTGCTTTTTAATATTGGGACCTAATAACTTTTCTCTGTTAAAATAATGGGAAAGATCATAAATGGAATAATTTGAAATGAAGGCTCTAAATACCAGAAGAGGTGTTATATTCAGCATACAGTTCATTGTTATTTTTACTTTATATCAATGAGATATCAAATTCTCTTTGCAGATGATACTAGTATTTTCATTAAAGAACACAAAAATTAGTCGCCTCTCAGATTTATCCAGTGATACTTTCAGTATACTAAATAACTAGTTTGACAAAAACAAAATTCATACAAACTTTGAAAAAATTAAATAATTAATTTTCACATAAAAAAAAATGTTGCAGACCTAAAAATAAAGCAATGAAATCATCAAATCTATTAACATAAAATTTCTTGATCTTATGATTGACCATAATATGAATTGGAAAGACCATATTGATTACAACTTACCCAAACTAAGCTCGGCATGTTTTGCAATCAGATCATTAATTCATTTTATGAATAAGAACATTATAAAAACAATATATTACGCTTCATTCCTTAATGACTTGTGGAAAAATATTCTGGGGAGCAAAAAAAGGGGGGGGGGGCAGAAAAACAATCAATTCATTGCAAACCAATATTGAAAACATTTGAAATTTTACCATTAGCTTGCAAGTACATTCTAGGTGTACTTTTATTTGTAGTGGACAATTCAGAAGTACTCATAAAACACTCAGATATACATAGCAAAGAAACCAGACACAGACAAGACTTACATAGTCAAAGCAACAAGTTGCAGGCACTCCAAAAAGGTGTTCATTACAATGGTACATTATTATTTAATTCACTTTCATCGTCTATAAAGAAACTACATACTAATAAAAATAAGTTCAGTTTAGTTTTTAAAAGATATCTTATTGCTCACATCTTCTATACTCAGGATTTCATACAGTCAAAAACCAAGTGTACTAATTTTTCTCACTTGAATTAATTCAGTTTAGTAAACATACTAAACATAAATGCTTTAAGTTACCATTTTAATGTCAACTTTGTAAAAAAATGACCTTTCTTACAAAATCTGCAAAGTTAAAATTTGTACATATGAAGAGTTTGACAACTTCACCAATTGAACATATTTGTATATAAGTTCTGATGAAATCTACATCCTGGATTTGATTAACTCTTTCAGAGTTGGCTAAGTTATTATAGGATTCACAAATTAAGTTATATATGACATTTGGCAGTCCAAAGAAAAACATTTAGGTAAACCAAGAATTACAGCTGCTGCACAGTATACAGATTTCTGTGCCTAAGGGCAGAGAGAAAGGAGATCAACTGCTACCATTTTTAGAAGTGCCTGTAGAATGTTAATAAACAGTTTCAACCCAAGCTGTTAGAAATAAACTACATGAAAGACTTCATTCCTGCAAAGTATCTAGCAATTTGCTGTGAAAATCAAATATAGTGTTCAGAGCATGTAAATTTGCAACCAGAGTAATAGTTTGCAAGTGTTCTCTTCACAGGTGAATTATCATGCTTGATCTGCATCTGCATCTAGATTCCAGCATATACATACTAGGTAACATAGAAAAAAACTGGGGTATATTCAGGAAATTCGTTAATTCTAGAGGTGTACCATTATGCTCTGGGAAGGAATAATAGCAAATAGAAAAACAGAATTCATTTTGATCTCTGGAACAGTGATTATAAACAGGTACATTCAAGATGTTATGCAGCCTGTTCCTTCTTCTACATGCATGATAATGATTAAGTACATAGTTAGAAAGTTATAATGTTCACAATGTTACAATCTAGAGGGACCTGATCAGTTCCCAGATCTAAATTTGATAAGAACATTTGTGGAACACCTTTCAATTCAGAGATTTAGAGGGGCAATGAAAACATTTAGAATTTGGGTCAGCTATTCATACATCTCCATCATCACTGACCAAATGTCAAGATGAAATTCATCATATTTCTTTAATGCCAAGGAGGTGTTGAACACTAGATAATACATGAGTGTTCGAATTACTAATGTACAAGCATCCTAGTAAAATTGAGAAAATGGACAATTTTACAACCTTTTGTGATTACATATGTTTGAAAATTATGTTATTTTGTTCAAAGAGAATTAAATGTTATTTTCGTGGACTATTGTATTCATTTATCATTGTAATAAGTTATTGCTTTCACCTTTAGTAAAATATACAGTGGTACAAGAGTAACCAACAACAAATGAAATCTCTACATATTGCTCATATTGAAATAGAATACATTTCTAATCATGAGAAAAAGAAATATGAGCATGCGCTCTATCTTTATTTCTAATAATTCTTCTTGCTGTGGTAAGCTTTACATATTTTAATATCGGTTTTCACTACTGAAGCATCACAAGTGGTGGATACTGATGATACATGTGATAAAATTGGGAAAGGAATTTTTTTGCAGGCAGGGGAGAAAATGCATTTTAGACCTAAGCTTAAGGTACCTCTCAGGCATTTGTCATTGATGAGGACTGAGGAAAACTTAGAAAAACCTTCCTGACATCAATTAAATTGAGATCTCCCATTTACAAGTTCTTATCTTTGTCAGTGAGGCACACATCTCACACTTCCTTTTTAATATTAATTTTCTGTTACAGTCAGAAGCAGAGTGAAGCATTTTTATGTTGCTTATGCTGCATTTTAAAAAGATATATATGGTTTAGGAGCATGCAAATGAGAGTACACTGTATAAGCATGCCCTAAATTATACAGATATTATTATTGTTGCAACTCATTTACAACTTTGTACATCTATTCCAGATACTATATAATAAATATTATACTGTAGAACAATTGTTCAAAAAGCAATGCAACAGCAGCACATTAAACTATTAATGTCTTATGTGACCACACAAGTTGGCGGAACCTCTACTCAAAATTGTGAAAATGTTAATCACTATAAATTTACTGTCACTCCAGGTCAAAATATAGTGGAAGGGTATGCCAGTAACCCAGATAATTGTAAAATAGTTATTAAGAATTCTGAATGCAAGAGAAGCATACAACACTACATAAACACCGTAGTTTGAACTTTATCTACAAATGAAAATAAAATATGGTAGCTTATGAAAAAGTCAAAAAATGAATTGAGCTCTTTTTCTAGGATAAAGCCAGGGTTAAGAACCCCATGTTGCAAAAGATTTTATTAAAAAAATCTATTAAGAGATTCCCAACATTTATACATGTCTGATTTTCTTGTGAAAGTAACCTTTCCTATATTACATCAAAATGTCTAGAGGTTACTCATGCAATAAATGATATCTGACCATTAAATAATGTTACAATATCATGAGTATAATTATTAATCTATTTAATTATTATGTTTATATGTACATGAATATATAAATGTCAACTGAAAGCAGTGATTAGATAAATTAATAAAATCAGAAATATTTGAATTCTTATAAAATATGAATGTTGCACCAAGATTTATAGATTCTACCTCATGATTTAAGATCATGTATAAGTCACATGATCTTAACCTTTTTAAGCTCTTGTCCCATCTTGAAGGTTTTTAAACTTTATGGGACCTTTTTACAATGATTATTCTCTTTAAATAATCAGTTTGTGATTAACATAATGTTAAGATTGTTACCCATAATATGCCACATTTCTCTACCACGATTTGCCAAAAATTTAACACACTAAACCCTTCCCTATCAATTTTTATTGAACAAGGGGATTTAATATGATAAAAAAATTAATAAAAGTAAGCATTTCAAAAAAGTCAAGAAACAAATTTCAAGAGATGTGTTGGTTTTGTGTGGAAGGATCCCATTTTCACTAGCACTAACTTCTGAATTTTATAAAAATGTCTGTGTGTGTGCGGGAGTTCCTTAAAATACAGTTTTTATAAGGATAAATTGATAGTATATGGAAATCTATTTACACTTTCATGAAGCATACTTTCCCAGCTTATTAGCTTGGAAGAACTCATCTAACCCCCATTCATTAAACTACTTTGCACCCTACATTACTTATATAGATTGTACTCACTAGTTAATGGTCATATAATGAACATGAAATAAAGATGACATTTTAGCATGCTATATGCCATTTTAGAAATTCAAAATCACTTGCTGGAAATATGATCTGTAAAGAAAACACATTCTTGCAAAAGGCACACAGAATTCCTGTTATCACAAGAATAGATCAGTGCTTGGCAGAATAAGCACCTCATATGAAAATTGCAAATATTCAGAAGACTTATCTAAGTTAATTCCATCAGTACCATTTGGTTGCAGAATCCTTAAGCATGCAATAAACTTTGCTGATATCCATATTTCGGAAATTTGATAGTTTAATCATGAGCAAAGTAACAGTTGCAATGCTTACTGTTAACTTGCTCTTTACTGTATAAATAATCAACAGGTCATTATTTTCTCTACAGTTATGCTACAACACATGTACATGGAGAATGAAAGTACTGTACAAAATGGATGCATTGCTAAAATAATCTTAAGCCTTTTTCAGTACTATTCAACTCAGTCTAATAATTGCCATGTTGAAGCAATTTTCTACTTGAAAAAGGTTTTGCACATGGCATCTATGTCACCATATTGTACAATAAATTTTTTAAATTTTTTAAACCTAAGTAGAATGCTACTGACATTCTCAGTGCCAGTTCAGTTACATATAAGGTGCTCTCCCCTTCTTCTGTATTTGTGATTTGTTTCGTTTTATTTTATTAAAAATAATAATATTCTTAATATTATCTACTGCACAGTATCAGTATCTACTAATCATTCCATTGAATTTATTGCCTGAAAAATGTGAAGGGAAGCAAGAAGAAAGTCCTTACAAGTTAAAAGAAGTGAACTGACAGCAATAAAAATAAACTCCATTATAAGCCAGTAAGTACTTCAAACATTAATAAACAACAATCCTCATTAACTAAATATTTAAGCACATTTTTATCTTTAGACTTGTAATCAGACTTTATAATGCAGAGAAGCGATCACTAAGCAGAATTCCAGTACTTGATGGTGTAGGAGTGACAATAGATGATGAAGTACTGGCCACAGCATTGGTAAAATGTGTACTGTCCGTAGTGGCTTTGAACTGAATTTCAGCTATTTGTGCTTGGATGCGAGGATTAAGTTTATTCTTTAAATTCCACTGAGATGTGTAGTCCTCAGTGTCATCAGAAACTGATCTTTTTGTCCTGTTTTGAAATAAACCTCCTCCATTCTCTCGCATGAAAGTGGTTACCACTGATCCACTTGGAAACATTTCTACCACATGGCCAGTAGCTGATTTGTTTCCAGCTCTTTGAGCAAGATTCTGCTGATTTGAATATCTTCTGCCTCTGCCTTGTCCTGAAAAAAAGGAAAGACTATAGAAATGGTAAAAACACGAATACAATATATTTTTACTTAGCTAAATAAACTCAAATTAGCATTCATTTTAAGGTTTCTGCCAAAGTATTAATTTATTAAAGTTTATCCAGTGACAGTAATTTTTTTTAATGGTGTGTAACATCTGTTATTTTTACTACTGAGGCATCATTTGACAATATGAGATGAAATGATAAATTCAGAAAAAAACAATAGAGTGGGGTGAAAGCATTTTAGACCTAAGTTTAGGATATTCATATGCCTGAGGTAACCCTAAATTCCTTTCACTAATGAAGATTCTGCTGTTTAAAGAGCTTAAGTGAATGCGATGAGGAGAAAGTTTTTGATTGCTTGAAAAGAAATATATATAGCAAGATTATCAATACATGTTTTTGTGAGGTGAACAATCATTTAATTTTTATAACTTTTTTCACTTTATGTTCATTTTAAAATGCATAATCACAGAAAAAACCCATAATGATCAAATACCTAACATAAAAACTGGCACTCCAATCCCAAATATACAGAGTTTATATATATCTGATTCTTAAATATTTCCACCAAGACAGAAAAGACATTTTGCCTAACTTCCAGGCTAGTGATAAATGAATATAAGAAAGAGTAATAGAGGGAGGGCTTCTGGAGGTATAGTAGTATTTATAAATAAGGGGTAGTGGAGTAAATGTGAGTGAAGTGCTGTTTACAGAAGGGCAAGTAATGTGGTTAAAGATATATAAGATGAAGGGTTTTTGATTGATTCGTTTTATTTAAGGACGCTCTTTAACATCTCAGGTCATCAGCGTCCCATTCAATTCTGGGCTTGAAACAGCCGACAATTTTTGCTCAGAGACCTCTTTTTTCAGGCTTGAAGTTCTATTTCATGCCGTACACGTACGACACAGGATCCACGGCTTTACTTCCCTTCCGAAGGAAACCATACTTAGGATTTTTAATCCATTGATCCTGGCTGGATTTGAACCCGCAACCTTGGGTTTAGAAGGCAAGTATGGTTACCACTACACCACCAGAACCATCACATATGCCTAGGATTAGGTATAATGTATAACCCACATGAGTCATTGGAGTTTTACAATGAAAATTGTATTTAAAACTAAATGGAGAAATTAAATAGACAAAATTCAGTATGGAGTTTAAGTCAGTAATTTCAATGCCCTAGTAAACATATATGATGTTAGATTTATGGGTTTGAAAATGAATGTTTATGGGTGAAAAGTGATGAGTGGGTAACCAAAAGTAGAGATAAGGTATTCAATAAAGAGGGTAGAAAGTTGAATGAATTCTGTGAGTAGTACAATCTAATTATGTATAATGGTTTAAGAGGGTAGAATTCACATTTATGAATGTAACTGGACAGAGCATGTGATTGATCATGTTATGTAGTGAAGGAGTTAATTAGGTGCTTGTACATTTTAAAGTCCTGGGTTTGATAAGTAGTGGGCACTTCCCATCAAGAGTCAAAAATGATCTATGGAGTAGAAATTTTGGTTCTGTCAAAGGTATGGACAAAGATATATATAAAATATTTTGTAGAGAGGTTCGGTTACCAAAAAATTTGCTCGGGAGGTTAAGTTTGGCACAACTAGTAAGAGTAGAAAGGAAAGTTACAATAGTGGAGAGAATCTTGAAATATTGGTACAGGTATAAATATTGTACTTACCAAGCTGTTGACAATGGAGTGGTAATATATCCAAAACTTAGGTATTCATTTTTTACACTAAACTCCATTTACTTACATAAAAGTAAATGCGTTTCGGGAGAATCTCTCCCATCTTCAGTTGCTCACCGAACCGCTGTTACACGAAATGATGGCTGGACACCCGGATGTTTCTGTGGTGGCCTCTATTGGTTGAAGTAGGAAATTGCTGAGTTCATCCCTAAGAGGAAACTGGAAATTCATTAGGTTTTTTCTATTTTTTAATATAATTTTTTTTTTCCCAAGTGGATAACTCCATTGGGTTGTGAAGATGTTTCAGCAGTTTAATTTCCGGTTTTATTTCATGGTTTTTGGTCCAAAAGAGAGCTGCTACTGCTGATTTATCCACCTGCTTAAACCGAATATTCCTAAAATGTTCTTTCCTCCAAATTTCCAAACTTCTCTTTGTTTTGCCCATGTAGCTCTACTCACACATTTTATTTCGTAAATTCCTGATTTCTGTTCTGTTGGTATGGAGTCTTTTACTGTGCAATCTAATAAATTCTTGAGGTTGTACCTGTTCTTTGGGGCTAACATTATCTTATCTTATGTTCTTTGAAAATATTCTTGAACTTGTCTTCAATTCTTTTAAAAGATTCCAAAGTTTGAGCATTAAAAATTCAGTAAAATTGTACTTACAAAGCTGTAGACAATGGAGTGGTAATATATCCTACATTAAAGTGTTCAATTTGTTAACACTAACCCCACTTACTTTTTAAAGACACTTTAAGATACTTAAGAACATCGAAAAAAGATATAAATTCAAAATTTCACATACCACCCAACTTACCACAACAAATTTAGGAAGATATTCAAAGAACTTGGAATAATGTTAGCCCAAAGGACAAATATAATCAGTCAACAGCAGCCGATGATGGGAGGAACCTCTCCCGAAACTAGTCCTAAGTTTTACAAAGTAAGTGGAATTAGAGTTAACAAATTGAACATATTAATGTAGGATAGATTAAAAATTCAGTTGATCTAGTCAAAAAACTACCTAAAGAGAAACTTATGGCTTATGCTAAAAAAATGGTTAACATCAATAAATTTAAAAATAGAAGAAATAGAACATTTATTAAAACTTACTAATGTTTGCACTAAACAAAATTGCTTCAGCTTCAACAAAAAATATTACCAACAAGTTTCAGGCCTAACTATGGGAAACCCTTTGTCAACTTGTCTATCAGAGTTATTCATTACCTCATTTGAAATACACATACAAAAGCCTTTCCTTTAATTTTCAAGTCATGGTATAGGTATGTGGATGACAATTTTGCAATAATACCAAAGAAACACTCAATAGATGCCCTGAAACTTCTTAATTTGCAACATGAATCTATACAATTTACCATAGAAGAAGAAAGAAATGGTTTGCTACCATTTCTAGATTTAAAAATTATAAGAAATGGAGATTGTTTGAATTTTGGAATTTACAGAAAAGAAATGCATACGGAAGACTACATAAAAAATGAGAGTTATAACCCCATTCCACATAAATATGCAGTTTTTCACAGTTTGGCACACAGATTGATGAATATTTCCACTCACAGAAGCAGAGTACAAAATAGAATACTAACAAATAATAAAGACAGCTATAATCAATGATTTCAACAAAGACAAAGTGATAAAAATTATCAATAAATCTAAAAGACAAAAAGGGATAAGGGAAGTTTCCACACTGAAAAACACAAAAGAAGAATACGAATTCAAAAGTTTCATCTACCATCCAATTTACCACAACAAGTTCAAGAAAATGTTCAAAAAACATAAGAAAATGTTAGCCCCCAAAGAACAACAACCTCAAGAATTTATTAGATTACACAGTAAAAGACTCCATACCAACAAAATAGAAATCAGGAATTTACGAAATAAAATGTGTGAGTAGAGTTACATAGGCAAAACAAAGAGAAATTTGGAAATTTGGAGGAAAGTACATTTTAGGAATATTCGGTTTAAGCAGGTGGATAAATCAGCAGTAGCAGCTCACTTTTGGACCAAAAACCACGAAATAAAACCGGAAATTAAACTGCTGAAACATCTTCACAACCCAATGAAGTTATCCACTTGGGAAAACATTTTTATATTAAAAAATACAGAAAATCTAATGAAATTCCAGTTTCCTCCTATGGATGAACTTAGCAATTTCCTACTTCAACCAATAGCGGCCACCACAAAAACATCCGCTTGTCCAGCCATCATTTCGAGTAATAGCGGTTTGATGAGCAACTGAAGATGGGAGAGATTCTCCAGAAATGCATTTACTTTTATGTAAGTTAATGGAGTTTAGTGTAAAAAAATGAATACCTAAGTTTAGGATTGGTACAGATGTTTAAAATTAGATAACAGTTTTCTAAATGAATGTCTTAAGTATCAAAGAGATATATTGGGAAGAAAGAGTTGGTATGGGGAGATGGGGAAACTATTAGGCAAAATTGGAATGGGGGTTGTGTGGCAAATGGGTGAAAGTAATGTCAGTAGATTTTTGTAAGAAGTGAGGCAGAGAGTAGAAGATATAGAGAAACAAGAGATTTGGACTAGTTTTGAGGATAAAAGTTCTTTAGACTTATATAAAATAATTAAAAGAAATTGGGGATGGGACAAATATACAGATGCTTGTGATCAATTCAGAAGAATAGGTCTTGCATGAATGCATACATGGACACTATTTCTAAAAGTATTAAGGAAAAATTTTAAAGAAGGATGTGTGGCTAGTGCATTCCAATGTATAATAGAATGTGAAATGATAAAAAAGTGGGAGGATAATTTCTGGGATGAAAAATGGGACAAACTACAAGAAGATATAATGCTAATTAAAATGTTGACAGATATGAGGATAGAGAAATAAACAAGATTAGGGAGGTGGAGCTTGAGGTCATACACAGTTGTGAAAATGGTAATTAATTTTAGAGATATTTTAACATACATATAACCAGGTAGTTTTTACATCCAGGATTTTCTCAGTGAAATATAGTATAATATGACAAATTATTATTATGAAATCACTCAAATTTCATTAATTTTGTTCCACTTACTTGGACATGTTTCAAAGGTGTTTGCCTCCATCTTCAGCCTGGTCCCACTGGCCGCTTCCCAGTGTGGTATTAAGATGTCACTTTGTGGCTTTAAAATGTTTTTGATGAGGTAACTATTGTTTGGGAGATCAAAGTTAACCAAAAATGTTTGTTTTTGTTTATAAATATATTTCCCATAATGTTAATTCTATGGGTTTTTGAAGAGCTTTTAGTAGTTTTGGTTCCTTTTGGAATTCGTGTTTTTTTTTTTTTTTTTTTTGCCAAAAATGGTCTGCCACTGCTGATTTTTCTGTGAGATTATATTTTACATTTGTCATGTGTCTCTTAAAACGTATGGTAATATTTCTTTTTGTTTTGCCTATGTGTTTCATGTCACAGTTTTTGCAACCGATTTCGTAAATGCCTGATTGCAAAGACTGTGACATGAAATACATAGGAAAACAAAAAGAAATATCACAATACATTTTAAGGAACACATGAGAAATATAAAATATAAACACACAGAAAAATCAACAGTGGCAGATCATTTTTGGCCAAAAAAAAAAAAAAAAACATATGAATTCCAAAAGGAACCAAAACTACTAAAAGCTCTTCAAAAACCCATAGACTTATGGGAAAATATATTTATAAACAAAAACAAAGATTTTTTGGTTAACTTTGATCTCCCAAACAACAGTTACTTCATCAAAAAGCTTGTTAAAGCCACAGAACGACATCTTAATACCACACTGGGAAGTGGCCAGTGGGACCAGGCTGAAGATGGAGGCAAACGCCTTTGAAACATGTCCAAGTTAGTGGAACAAAATTAGTGAAATTTGAGTGATTTCGTAACAATAATTTGTCATATATAACCAGTTGTTTAAGGTATGGGAGAATATTAGTTTTGATAGTGCTAAATTCTTAGATATTTTGTCTGTTTCTTCTGCAAATCATTATAGAATAATTACCTATACAACTTAAGAGCCCCATTACCCTAAATATATTATTTGATTACCTCCTGTCCTTTTCATGCTCTTGGCCTGGTCATTTACTATCTGAACAGTCAGGCCCCCATAAGCTCCATCACCACTAAAGGCAGTACTGAAACAAGCAAGGATAATTTCATTAATGTAGTCCTAGGACAGAGCAACAATAAAAATGTTTTCATTTACACTGTCACTTAATAGTTATCTTCCTCTTAACAGAAATCACGCTAACTGGCGCGCTTTGATCTTGTGTCATTTACTTGTTTATTTATTGTTTTGATTTTAAAGTTCTATTTTTCCATGTATCTGCTAAATTTTGTATTTTAATTATACTTAAATTTGGCATTCTGTAGTTCTGAAATAATATAACACTGACGTTTAATTTTTTTTTTTTTTAATTTCCTTACTTTCTTTTCTACACAATAAAACATTTCTGCAGTTTTTCTTTTAAGTTGCATTTCTGTGGCTTTAATTCTTTTTGGATTTCGTTTTAAAGTTCATACTACACTATAATAATTTTAGTTTAGCCAAAATGTTGTATATATATCCAGGTAGTTTACAGAACTAATGTAAATTTAAAATTTTGGTTTATAAATCTAGTTAATTTTGTGAATTTTCTTTTTCCTAATTGTGTTATTAACTTATTGCAAAATTAATGCTATGAATTACTCTGTTGCAAACTGGAATGTTCACTTTAAATTTTAATTTCGGTTGACAAGTGTATTTAAATTTCAAAATTATCTTGTTCAAAGTTTTAATAGTATTTGTAACTCAGCTTCAATAAAGTGAAGAAACTATTTATCACTGTTTAAGAATGACCAGCAAATTTAATAGATTTGAATAAAATGGACTTGCATATGAAGCAATTTATGCTTGCTCTAATAGCTGGAAATTGCTTTGAAAATCAGAGGAACATGTTGAAATGAACAAATAAACTTCTAAAATTTCTAAAAAAATGAATAAATAAATTTCTAAAAAGATTATAAGGTAAAAAGTAGCAGGATTTAGAATCTCAGTTAATCTCAGTTCCCACTCCCTTCCTATTAAAACAGAATTATTTACAATTCTTAAGTGATATATGCATTCTATGGATTTTATCAAATTAAATTAAGTTCTTGTAATATAGAAATTTTAACTTTAGGCAGTATTACTGTCATCAGTTTTAGTCAACTGAAATTAATACTTTTGTCTTCTAAAAACTGTTGATGACCACATAGATAGCTTATTAATAAATTTTAAAATAGCTGAAATTAATTTTCACTTCATGCATATATTAAACTGTTTACAGGCAAAGAACTTATCCAAATGTTCTATTTTTATTGCTAGAATCTCCTTTTAAGTATAATGATCAGAGATTGGATTTTAAGGTGCAAAATTATGGATGGAAAGGGGAAAAAAGGTTCTGAAAATTTATACAAAAGATTTCAAAAAAGGTGCTGATAAAATTCCTTTATTCAGGTCTAAACCAGTTGTAATAAAATTTTTTATTCAACACAGTGGAAAATAATATAAAATAATATAAAATAACCAATATGGAATCAATATGGAATAATTTGGCTTTTACTGGGCTTCCAACCGATTTGTTACATTGAATTATGCACAGTATTTCCATGTTTCGGAATGTAAGTAATTGGCACTTTGAACTCCGTAGATCCATAGAAACATCTACTGAAACCAATGGAGCATACTTTGAACACACTGAAAGAAAGTTCAATGAAGTTGCAAATGCTTCAATCTGAAATGTTCCTAAAAACTAATTCAATTTTGACTTTGACAATTCCTTCAAAATTGTAAAATTATTTCAGTTTTCTTCTTGCTCCTCTTCCCCTACCTCTTCTCCTTCTTCCTCCTCCTCCTCTGCTTCTTCTTCTACTTCCTCCTCTGGCTCTATAATCTTCTTCTTCTAACTCTGACACCACATTCAATATATATCTTTGTAGCACTATATGAATCCCACTTCGTGTTTGCCAACCAACTATTTTATTTTTTGAAAACATTCTCATAAATTGGCTTTATGTAATTTTTTCTCAGATGTATTCTCATCTGATATTTACCTTTGCATTATATCTTGAGAAATGATTTGAATGCAGGATTGTTGACCTTGTGGACCGGAAATCCAGAAAGAACCAATGCCATAAGATCTGCAGAGAACTGACTTGACTGCTTGCTTTTCAGACACTGAAGTGAAGGCACATATCAAGGTAGTTTGCAAAGGTTGTGATTGGTGGAGTTCAACATTCTTCACATGCTTGATGTGCTGCATGTGCTAGTTTATTCTGGCTCTTTGATGCTTTTACATCGCAGACATAATCGGTCCTGGAGGTATAGTGGTAACCATACTTACCTTCTAAACCCAAGATCTCGGGTTCAAACCTGGTCAGGATCAATGGATTTTTTGGGGCATAAAAATCTTAAGTATAACTTCCTTTGGAACAGAAGTAGTCATGGGTCCCGTGCCGTATACATTTATGGCAGGAAAAAAAACCTCTCAAGCCTGAAAAAAGAGGCCTCTGAGCAAAATTTGTCGGTCATTTCATGCCCTGAATGACCTGATGACCTGATGCTGATGACCTGAAATGTTAAAGAGCATCCGTAAATAAACCAAGTCAACAACTATTGCAGACAGCACATCAAAGAATTAGACCATCAGCTTTGATGAATTATCTCGAGAACTTCGGAAAATGCATAAACTTTGCATCTGAACTTTTGGCATAGTAGAGTATTGGGACTGCAACTGCAAACACAATCAAGCACAGCAACTAGATTTGAGTCTTCTTTATATAAAACGTGGGCAGACTTTACATTGGGTTGTGAAGCTGTTTCAGTAGCTTAGCCTCTGGTTTAATTTCATGGTTTTTGGTCCAAAAGTAAGCTGCTACTGCTGATTTATCAACCTGCTTAAAGTGAATATTAATAAAATGTTTTCTTTGAATTTCCAAATTTCTTTTCGTTTTTTTATGTATCTATGACCACAATCTGCACGTTTGATTTCATAAATTCCTGATTTCTGTTCTCTTGGTATGGTGTTTTTTACTGTGCAACTTAATAAATTCTTGATAATGTATTCGTTCTTTGGGGCTACCACTAAGCAATGTTCTTTCAATATAGTTTAAAATATGTATGGTATGTAAAACTTTTGAATTTGTATCTTTCCTTGGTATTCTTTAGTATGGAAACCTCTCTTATAGATTTTTGTCTTTAAATTTATTGGTAATTTTTATCATTGTGTCTTTGTTGAAACCACTGGTTATTGCTGTCTTAATTATCTGTTGGTATTCCATTTTATATTTGTTTCTGTAAGTGGAATATTAATAATTCTGTGTGCCAAGCTATAAAACGCTGCATATTTATGTAGAGTGGGATTATATATATTATTTTTATGTAATTATCTGTGTCCCCTTTTTATGGATTCCAAAGCTCAGTCTATCTGCATTTCTTATAATTTTTAAATCTAGGAATGGGAGTCTTCCATTTTTCTCCTCTTTTATGTTAAACTGTGTAGATTTTTGTTGTAAATTAAGAAGTTTCAGAGCATCTATTTAATGTTTTTTCAGTATTATTGCAAATATGTCATCCACATAACTATACCATGTCTTGAAAAATAATGGGAAGGTTTTGGTGACATGTATTTCAAAGGAGCTCATGAATAAATCTGCTAGAAATGCAGACAAGCAGTTTTTCATTGTCAGACCAGAGACTTGTTAGTAAAATCTTTGGTTAAAACTGAAGGTTAAAACTGAAGAAATTCAAGTTTTATAAGTCATTTACTTCTTCTGTTTGTAAATTTAAGGTGGTTAACCATTTCTTTAACATTTGCATAAAATTCTCTGTTGGCATGCTCGGGAATAAGCTTTTACATCAAAAGACAATGTGATATTTTGAAGTTTTTCAACTAAATCAGACAAATTTTTGATGCTCAAGTTTTGCAATCTTTTTAAGAGTTGAAATTGGTGATTAACTTTTTTGGTATTGTGCATGTGGGTGAAAATATATTGTTAATTAATTCACTTATTATTTTTATAGAATTTAGGAAGTGCATAGAGTTCAGGTATTACTAGACTGCTCTGTGTGATTTTCTGTTTTTCAGCAGTGGATATTTGAACTTCCTTCAGTGCTTTGGTTAAATTTTTAATGCAACTACTGAGAAGATTCTTTTCCATTGGTTTGTAATCTTCCCCTTTTAACAAGATTTCTACTTTAATTGTATAGTTGTTTTTGTCCAAAATGACTGTTTTATTTCCTTTATAAGCAGAAATGGATAAAACACTAAGAGAAAGTCACACTTGTAATCAATATATATATGATTATATATATTAATTACAAAAGCAGAACTCACTGAAAGTTGCAGTAGCAGCAACTTGTTGAGTTCGAAATATAGCGATTACAAGTGTGACTTTCTCTTAGTGTTTTATCCTTTTCTGCTTTTATGAATACTGTTAATTTGTTACATTGTTAATAGTGTTACTTTATTTTTATTTTATATATATTTTGTGTGTGTGTATAAAGGCAGATACACACACACAAGAGAAAAAACAAAATTGTGACTGTAAGAGTGATTTTTAATTCTTTTTTAAAAACATTTCAGTTTAGTTCAACCCCCACTCTCAAGTGCCCAATTTTTCTGGTTAACAAACTTGATGAATTGTTTGATAATTGATATATGTCACGTTTCATTGAAAAAAAAACAAAATTAGCAACTGCTTGAGCATTAATGGACACACACACAAAATCTTTCCATGGGTACAAAAGCAATACTTACAATCATTCAGAATTCAATAATAGGCTTGTTTACTTGTTTACTTATTTTACTTAGCCACATGTTTTATGCTTCTTAGAATTGACAAATCTTTTCTAATCATCTTGGCATGGGAAAATCATGTAAGGACACATATTTTTCATTCTAAAATCAAATGAAGGACAGAATTCCCCCCACAATCAGATATGTATGCTATAAAGACAGTAATAGAAAAAAAATAAAACCAAAATAAACATTATTCTAAAATGAGAAATGTTGAATAAAACACACTAAAAATCAGCAATAGCATACCATTTTTCGTCTAAAAATCATGAATTTCAAACATAAACTTATAGCATTAATGTTTGTAAGTGTAAAAATTATAATTTTGTAACTGATTCACCAACTAAAACATTTAATTTATAAGCATGGGAGAAGTTATCCATATACAAAATATAAAAATTTAATTAAATTTGATGCTCTAAACAAAAAGGACTCTATCTCCAAATCCATAAGATCTACTGAGAGACTTTGGCATGTCACACTAAAAACCTGACAGAACCCTTCAAAATATGTTTATTATAAGTTCATTAAGATTTGTAAAACTTAAGCGATTTCTAGTCAAAATTGTATTTTAAATATTTTTTTTTCTTATGAAACTTATTATTAAACTATATCTTGCCTTGCCTATGCTTTGCTTAAGCATTTGTATTGAATGCTGCAAATCTTACAATGTAAATTGATCTCAAAGAGCTGTAAAGCCATCTCAAATTTTGATAACTGAACACCAAAAATCTACTCTATTTTTTAAACCTATATATAACCTAGAACCCAAGACAGGGAGGAAGAATGTTTCACAAAGAAACTTTAGTTAATGTATGTAAAGCATTGCACCCAGAAAGAATGATTAGATTACCAATTTACAATCACTCATGGACTCCTGGTTCCTCTCCACTGCAAACAGCAAGATGAAATTAACCAAACACACATGTACAACCCTGCATATGTTCTGTTGATAAGAAAAAAGAGATATCAAGATGGGTGGTTGTACTAATTACAAAGATGTTCATGAAGAGATATGACATACACTATAAATGTGGAAGTCCACTTTGTTTTAATCTGTTTTGAAACATTTCATTTACAACATAATTTGCCAAGATATTTATGAAGTACCCCATAATTTTAAGTGTTAAAATATCTAATAAACCTGCATAAAACATACATACACACACATTTTCCATCCACAGTGCATAGTAAACATTTGTTCCAAAGATAACATTTTTCCCATAACTGCAAATGATTGCCACACGTATAAGTTATTATTATCCAAAAAACTGTAATTTTTCTTTACCACTGTACTGTTTGCTAAGTGGATCTCTATGTTTATTAATTTATTCCTGTCCCATAAAAGGAAAAGAAGAAAGAGATAAAGATATTGGTTGTTAGTTTATTTTCATACTTTCCCAGAGAATGATTTGAATTTAATCACATATCTGCTAAGAAAGTGAGTTTCATAGACCTTGGCATTATAACAGAGGTACTAACTGCAGTAGCTTTGCAAAAATTATGAACAAAGATCAGCATTTGCAAATGTCATAATTGCATGATATTACACTAGGTGGCAACTTCAGACATAGCAGTGATTCAACTGAGAATTGTGGAACTGGAAAGGATGAGAAGGAAAAATGTTATCAATATATTGGTTTAACTTCTTCGTTTATTATGAGCATATTTTAAAATTTGGCAATTGTTACAGTTAAAAAAATTTAAATAATAATAATAATAATAATAATAATAATAATAATAATAATAATGTCAAATTATTGCACCCAACCAGTTTCTTTTTATGGTAAACTGATCCAGTCTCTCAAAAAAGAACAATGTATACAGAATTAGAAAAAAAGAAGCAAGGTAAAAACTAATTGAAAACTAAAGTTCATCAGCAGAAACTATCAAAAACGTATTTCTGATTAGGTACTGAATGTAGCAAAATTTGCTTCATTACTAACATGTAAATCTTTGTTCTGATCATACTTCACAGGTTCTGATAAAATTGAGGACATTTTATTAGAAATTCATCTATAAATTTGCTGACATAATGATCCGAGTTCATTTTAATTAATCTTATTTTGATTTAAAGTAAAACACTAAAATTCATGTCGTCACATTAAAACTCTCTTTAAGTTTCACAAACACACTTATAAAAGTAATTTTGGTACATGTTTCGTGAGGTACATTCCTCACATTGTCAACCAAAACGACGACTGAGGAGCCAATTTCAGCAAAGTATGTATGTTACTATGCTTGCTCTGGTGGTCTGTTAATGAACTGTAAAGCCATCCAGTAAACACTGGAGAAATATTAGACACAAGCAAGTAGAAAAATCAGCAGTGGCTGCACATTTTTGGAATGAGAATCATGAAATAGAGAAGGACATAACATTACTAAAAACAATTCAACATCCGAAAGAACTTAATATATGGGAAAAAATTTACATAAAAAATATGAATACAAGCTTATGAATTTTGATGTACAGGAAGCAGACAACATATTGTTTAAGTTCATTAACAGACCACCAGAGCAAGCATAGTAACATACATACTTTGCTGAAATTGGCTCCTCAGTCGTCGTTTTGGTTGACAATGTGAGGAATGTACCTCACGAAACATGTACCAAAATTACTTTTATAAGTGTGTTTGTGAAACTTAAAGAGAGTTTTAATGTGATGACATGATTTTTGGTGTTTTACTTTAAATGAAAATAAGATTAACAAAAGTTTCACTGTGTGGATTCCGAAATTCCGTAAACATAATTCATTTTAATTGTTGAAAAACTTTTGAGTGGCAGATGAGTTAAGTCTAACTACTTCATTTGAATGTCATGTTTATAAGATACAGACATATTAGCAAGGTTACATATTGACTGTATCTAGAAAGCTACTTTGACTCCCTATTCCTGCTAACCAGAGAAAATATATGTGAGAGCAAAAAGCTACTTTGGCTCCCCCTATCAAAAACCCTATCTAGCAATGCTTGCCAATTTGCTTTGTCATCATAATATTCCAACGTAAAGTCAGGAAAGTATGAAAATAAGTGAACACCCAGTATACAAAAGTATATAATTGCAGTTAAAGACTAGGTGGTCACAATATACCTTAATAAATTAATGTTCATGACTTACGTCTTAGCTGGTCCTTTTTTCCAGTATTGTCTTAATTTCCTGGGGCTCATGTAGTCTGATCGAAATATATTATTTAAAATTGGTTCAGTTTGTAGACCAGTCCTGTATGACAGGTTCTAGAAACAGAGCATTATAATCCAGAGTTATGTCATTATAAGGAATAAATGATGTTTGATGAAAAGTCACCAATGTAAAGAACTATAAATATTTATCCTGTACGTTACAGAAATAATCCTTAACTACTAGCCAACCAGACTCTCATACCATCAAATGCAGTTAAAAGTTCAAATCTCTGAAAAATATAAATGGGCAACTTCTCAAGACATTTATGAATTAATAGTAACTTGCACGTTAAAACATATCCTTTGTATAGAGATAATGGAAAGAGGGTTAGTTAAATTATATTTGTAAATGCCAACTGCAATCAAGATATGTCTGATTAGGATAAAGCAGACAGAAAAATTATGCTGTAATATTATTTCCCCAAATAAAGGTATATATATACACACACACACATACAATTTTTGCGCTTTCAGAGATACATGGCTTACAGAAGACATTTGACATGCTTTGCTAGTTTTCTCATCAGTTATTAGTAATGATACAGGTTGCAAAGTGGATATAGAAGATAATGCAATTGGAAATTCAGCAAATAATCGAAGATTTCTTTCATGTGTACTTCTCATTTACTGTACAGCAGTACAGCAATGATTCTCCATCAGCATGGCAGTGGTTACAGTCATTATGGTCAAGAGAAAAGTGATTGATGCATTCCAGGTCCTAAAATCGTACAATAGTTAATTTCATCTAAAAAAATTTAGTGATCAGAATTTTTTAGTTGCAAATGTATATATACAATTGGATATGCTTGTGGAGGGAATGTTGCTGGTGTCTTCAGACCAGTGTCAGAAATGTTAAATAAAAATATCAGTTTTCTAAAAGTTTTGCTTGTATGCTTCATTTATATTTACATTTGTAATTTTCCATTAAAAACACATATAAATGAGGTTAACTGTAAAAATCAAAAGGTGAGGAATATGCTAAAATATGAACTGTAGAATATGAATGAAAAGTTAAAGACAGAGAGAGGAAAAAAAGCTGCAGCCTTATCTTATGGACAGCTGTAACTCTAAGCAACATTATAAGAAATAAGTTTTTATATGCAAAGATACACATAAAATAATTAACATATCATATTTAATTATAGCATAAGAATTTAAAATGAATTTTGGTTAAAGCAACTTCAATCATCAAGTTAATTATAATGTAAGTTCATAAAGCATCTTGTAACTAACGCTACAACAAGGATGCCAATAAGGAGACTGCTGTTTAATAAGGATCACTTTTTCAACACTTAATAACAGGGAAAATTTCATGAAAAGTGGCAGTTCTCTTAAGGACTACAAACTGGCAATTCTTCTTTTGGCTGATATTAAAATATATAGCATGCAATGGATACTTTTATGCACATTTCATGCTAAGTCATGCAAGTTTCATTGCTTTAAGGCCGGATTGCATAAAGCTAGATATCTAACTTATAGGTATCCATTTCTGAGGTAGAATTATCCTTTTGATAACTCTTTGCTTTATAGTCAAGTTCAGAATTACCCACCAGATGACAATGTGCATTTTTATTATGTAATTATGTAGCTATCGTATTAGTGCAAAACCTTGTAAAGTTGTAACTGTCTGTTCCATGAAAAAATGTGTACTATATTCATAAAAGGTTAACACGTAACATCACATAATAGTAATGATGAACAGTGATTGACACCTTGAATTAGGTTATGTGCACTTCTTAGTAATAATTTAGTGTTAATGGATGGATTATGATTATTATTATTATTGCCAGATGGGTTTGATATTATTTCTCAGAAATATTGACCAATCAAATACTTTATTATCTATTTGTTAATATTCAAGCATAATATTCAATTTTGAGATTATGTTTGTATATTTTCATGTATACAGCTATTTTGCAAAATCAATTTCAGTCAAGAGATTGCAGAAGACTTAAAGTTTCCTTTTGTGCTCAAACATTTCTTTTGTTAGTTTGTTTAATGATTTTTATTTATATACGAGGTGTGATAAAAAAATAATGGCAAAATTCGTTTTTCTTAAATAATCTTTATTTATTCATCATCATCAATTGTCCCCTTCAAAGTAATCCCCTCCAGATATAATACATTTGTGCCAGTGCTTTTTCCAATTTTGGAAGCACTTCTAGAGCTCACTTTTGGTGAGCACTTCTTCAACGTGGGGAATAGAAAGAAGTCGCAGGGGACCATGTCCGGCGAATATGATGGGTGGCTTAGGCAACATAACGGTTTGTTATTTGCCGAAAAATTACACAAGCAGTGAGGTGTGAGCATATCGTGATGTAATTTCAACGAGTGGTTTGCCACAAATCTGGTCATTTTCGTCAGATTGCATCACGCAAACGGCGCATTACTTCCAGGTAATATTCCTTATTGACCGTACGACCATATGGCAGGAACTCATGATGCACTATGCCATTGAAATCGAAGAAAATAGTGAGAAGAACCTTCACATTTGATCGAACTTTTCGAATTTTCGGTCTTGGCTCTTCAGGCAGCTTCCATTGGGACGATTGGGCCACGTTTTGTCGCATGTTATGACCTTTCCCAGAAGTTCTGGATCTTGTTGACTTCATTTAGCAATTCCTGAGCGACGTTTACGCGACGCCGTTTTTGCTCGAAATACAGCAATCTCGGATCGAACTTTGCTACCACACGTTTGATGCCCAAAACTTCCGAAAAAATTGCTTGGCAAGAACCAAATGATATACCGACATCATCAGCAACCTTTCTAATAGTGATTGGGCGACTTTCCATAATCATTTTCTTCACTTCTTCGACGTTGTCGACGGTCACTGACGTGCTAGGACGTCCAGGGCAGTACGTGTCTTCAACGTCTCCACGGTCCTCTTTGAAACGTCTTGTACCACTCGTAAGCTCTTGTCTTGCTCATAGTAGATTCGCCAAAAGCCACAGTCAACTTTTCGAATACTTTGTTGCACTTTATTCCATTTTTCAAGCAAAATTAAATACAAATTCTTTGGTCCATCTTTCTCGAAAGTAAACAATCGCCAAGCGCACCAAAACACGTATAACCTTTTCGACTGTCAACAATGTACTAAACATAAAAAACAGCTGAAAACGCCAATACTGGTCAGAAACATATGAACCAACAAGCTTCAAAAAAAAAAAAAATTAAAAAAAAAAAAAACGGATTTATAAAGCTCGCGAAATAAAAAAATTGCAGCTATTTTTTATCACACTGTTTGAAAATTACATTTTTATTAAAAGCATAAACTATGAAAATGCTGTCAAATGAGGTTATTTTAAAAGAGAACAAGGAAAGGAAAAAAAAAAAAAAATTTCATGGAAGTTACCAAGAACCATAACCTAAGTTTAAATAAATTGAAGCTGTAGACAATGGAGTGGTATCCTACATTCATATATTTAACATGTTCATACCAACTGCACTTAACACTAGGGCATGTCTTAGAAGCAATCGTTTCCATCATCTGCTGTTGAATGACTATTCCATTTGATAGCTGGGTTCCAAGGTGCTTCTGTGGCGGTCTCTGATGGTTCTAGTATGAACTTGCTGAGCTCATCCATGGGTGGAATATTAAAAACTGCTAAAAGAACTTCACAACCCAATGGTACTGTCTACTTGGGAAATTTTTCATCTAAAAAAATAGGAAAAAACATAATGAATTTTGATTTTCCACCCAAAGATGAACTCGGCAAGTTCCTACTAAACTATCAGAGACCACCACAGATTCACCTTGGGTTTCAACACCAAATTGAGTAGTCGGTCAACAGCTAATGAGGGGAGTGATTGTTTTCGAAACATGTCCTAGTGTTGTATAAGTGGAGTTAGTGTGCGCATGTTTAATAGATGAATGTAGGATATATAACCTAAGATTTTGGAATATAACATGCATTTGAAACAAATGCCAATGTCAATATGTACCATACTTTACTTGCACTAATTAAGTAGATGGCCTAATGAATGCTGAATGTGATAAGAACCTCAAGCCTAAGAGTAGAGACCTCTGAGCAAAATTTGTTGGTTGTTTCGCACCCTGAATTAAATGAGATGCTGATGACTTCACATGTTAAAGAGCATCCATAAATAAAACGAATCAATGTACACTTGATTTCATAAATTCCTGATTTCTGTTCTGTTGGTGTCATTTAGTGAGCAACCTAATAAATGTTTGATATTATATTTGTTCTTTGGGGCTAACATTATACCTTGATCTTTGAACATCCTATTAAATCTGGTGTGGTTGGATGGTATGTGAAGTTTTTGAACTTATATCTTTCCTTGATGTTCTTCTGTGACTTTTGTCTTTTATTGATAATTTTTATTACTGCATCTTTGTTGAAACCACTGGTTCGGGATGGGAGTGAATCATAACTCTATACCATTTACTGTAGAAGAAGAGAGAAATGGTTGGCATTTCCTAGATTTAAAAATCATAGGAAATAACAGTCTGAACTTTGGAATTCATGGAAAACAAACACCCAAGAAAAGTGCATAAGAAGTAATAGTTATGACTGTACTGCACATAAATATGCAGTGTTTCAGAGCTTGGCACACATATTAATTAATATGCCACTCCGAGAAACATAATATAAAATGGAATACCATCAGGTCCAATACAAAAGCATCTTGGGATCCAGCCACCAGTTTGAGTAACCTGTCAGCAGCTAATGATAGAAGCAATTAGCTTCAGAAACATGTCCTAGCATTATGTAAGTAAATGGCATTAGTATGAACAGGTTAAATGCATTAATGTAGGATATATTACCACCCCATTGCCTACAGCTTTGTAAGCATAATTTATTCACTTAATAAATGAGCTGTTAACTATTAGAGTTGATGACTTAAAAAGAAGACACTAAAATATATCATTACTAATTGTGTTTACATGAATCAATCCTTTATGCTGACTGTTGATTGCAAAGTTCTAAAACTTTTAGAATACTGCAGTTAACTCCTGTTTATGTGACAAAATATTTATATAAAATAAATGCTTAAAAAAATAACTATTAAGAACAAATAATAAATTGGTATTGTTGAATGCTTGCACTGTGATTATAGAAATGAGAATTTATACTCAAAAAGAATGGAAAGCCTCCTATTCTGTATTACATAAAGATCTACTACTCACAAGTTTAAGACCAACTTTTGTCTAGGAATTAATACAGTGAAGCAACTTATATATTCTTAATTAGCTGAATACACTTAAGCTCCACTTACCATTAAATTATGTAGAACATATTTCACAGCCCATTGCCTGAATTATCAGCTGTGAGTCAACAGCCAGATTGGACTCTCATGGACATTTTATTATGAACTTTTGGATTAATTTGTTTTCTGTTGGGATCTTGATGTTCATAACCTTAACTTCATATATTTTTATAAATTTTTTCCCTATATTCCCAGCTCCAAAGGTCTATTTGTGAATTTCAGTAATTTGATTTCCATTTCTATATCATGTTTATCCCTCAAAAGTGATGTTCAACGGCTTATTTTTCTATGTGATTATACTTGAAGTTTTTCGTGTTCTTTGAACCTAATTCTAATGCTTATTTTTGTTTAGCCTATGTCCAGATTATTTAGGCTGACTTTGTTCACTGGGGACAAACTAAATTAAAACTCTCTGAGTATTTTCTGGAATTTTTTGGTGGCCCAAAGATGTAAAGTAAATTTTCCGTGAACAGCAGTTTCTTTTCTTGCTGTCAATGTTGTAACCTGCGTTAACCTTTTTTTTCTTGTTTCAATTTCTTGATTTTTTTCGTTAACAAATTCTTGGGTTGCATTCATTGGTATGTCAATGAGTCTATACGCTAAGCTGTTGAGGACTGCATGTTTAAGTGCTGTAGGATTGAAGCCACCTACTTGTTTTTATGTAATTGTCAGTATGTGTATCCTTTTCTATATATTCTAAATTTCAAATTATTGCCTGTTTTTATAATGTTAAAGTCCAGGAAAGGAATCATGTTATTTTGTTCTGTTGCAGATGTGAATTTAATTTCTATAACTTGTAGGTTTAATAATTTCAAAGCATCATCCAAGTGTTTCTTATTAATCACTGCAAAGATATCAACATATCTGTGCCAGACTTAAAAATATATGGGAATAATTTGGTGATTTGCATTTCTAAATTATTAATGTATAAATCAGCCAAAAAAGTTGATAATGGATTTCCCATAGCTAATACTGCTTCTTGTTTATGAAATTCATCATTGAACTTGAAGAAATTCTGACTGATGCAGATTTCAGTTATTTGGATGTATTCCTCAATCTCCTTGCTGCTTAATTTCAGAGATTGCAATCATTTTTGAAGGGATGTTGGGGATTTGTATTATGGTATGCTCGGAAAGAGTGAATTTACATCAAACACAGAAGATCTTCCTTTTGGAGAACCAAATCTTTTAATTTTTTTCATCAGTTCTTTGGAATTGTTTATACTTTAACTGTCAAACCTTGGAAATTTCCAAAATGTCCGGACAAGCCAATTTGATAGGTTGTAGAATGGTATATTCCCACAGTTGATTATTGATCCCATGGTATTTTCCAGTTTAAGGGGGCAAAATGAAAATTTCTCAGCCTAGCAGTAAAAGACTGTATTTTCTAGGTCCAAAAATGTACTTAATTTTCTATTTAGTTCTCTTTGAGGTCAATGTAATTTATCCAAGTTTATTCCCCGAGTGGATTCTATCCCTAAAGAGCAATGCTGGAAGATCTGCAAAATACCCATCTATGGTTGCAATAACTTCATTGGGTGCAAAACATTTTCCAGTCAAAAGTTTCTTTAGATGCAGGAATATATGGAGGTCAGAGGTGTCAAATCTAGTGAATAAGGTTGGGTGTTTAAATAATTTGTACTTAAAATCCCTCAGTTTTCCCATTGCTAAAGTACCTTTGTGGGCAAGTGCATTGTCCTGGTTAAATATGATTTTTTTCTTTTGAAATCCATGCCTCTTCTCATGTATTTTTTCTTCCAGTTAGTCTAAAAGACTTGCAATAGTATTCACCAGTTATCTTTTTACCCTTTGCATAATAATCAATGAAAAGAATCACTTTTGCATCCCAGGAAACAACATAACCTTTCTGGTAGATGACATCGACTTCGTTTTTTTCAGTGCACGGGCTTTCACTCAGTGCTTTGTTTCTGGAGTGTAGTGGGGGACCAATGTCTCATTATTCATAGTAACAAAGCAGCAAACAAAATCAGTCAAATTCTTTTGAAAATAATCCAAACATTGTTGAGAAATTTGCTTTTGCATTTGCTTTTGGTCAGCATTCACCCATCTCATCTTGTTTTTCATGTAAGTGTACCATACACATACTTTTGATATACCTGTGGTGTCAGTTATCTCATGTACCTTTAATCATGCTATTGTGCACTTTTTCAATGTCGAGACATCCTTCATGGGGATCATCAACAAGAGAAATATGGCTAAGTTTAAATTTTGCCACCCACTTTTTAACAATTGAAAATAAAGGAGCAACCTCTTATAATCCTTCACCAACTTTGGATGAATTTCTGTTGATGATAAACCATCCATAACAAGGGATTTATGATGCCTCAGCATTCCAGTGTTTCTCCACTTGCACAAAACACATATATTTTCAACAACTGTACAAACAAAACTATTGGGTACATCAAGTTGACTAATATTATTGCAAAACATGTATCAACATGACAAAAAATCATTGATATCAATGCCATCTCTGTGCAAGGCCAAGAACATTTCATCTCACCCTCGTATTTTCGGTAGGCCATGTATCTTTGCTACTGTGGCATTATCTGCTTTTAACTTTGGTTTCTCTTTGGGTGGTATGAATTTTTGTTGACCAATTTGTTTATAGACTGTATATATTTTTTTCAATGTATCCACTTTTATTTTCATGTACTCTTTTCCACTGAGTTCTTCCATCTTTAACTGGTATTCTATTTTTCCATAATCACAATTTTGTTCCCTTTATCTGCTTTATATATACTACTTTATTCAGCAACCTCAGGATTTGCTGGTGTGCTCTAAACCAAAAATTCCACAAGACCAATGATCAACTGTAGAAATACATCAACTATCAAAATTGCTTGTCCAGAGATTTTGGAAATTTCCTTGGTTTGACAGCTTAAGTATTAGCAGTTCCATAGAACTGATGGCGAAAATTAAAGATTTGGTTCTCCAAAAGGATGAACTTCTGGTATCCTTTGATATAAATTCACTCTTTTCCGGCATACAAAAATGTAAATTCCTAACATCCCTTCAAAAATGGTTACAGTCTCTGAAATTAAGCAATGAGGAGATTGAGGAATACATCCAACTAATTAAAGTCTACATCAGTCAGAATTTCTTCAGGTTCAATGGTGAATTTCATAAACAAGATACAGGATTAGCTATGTGAAATCCATCATCATCTTTTCTGGCTGATTTATGTATTAATAATTTAGAAATGCACGCCATCAAGTCATTCCCATATATTTTTTTAAGACTGGCACAGATATCTTAAAATCTTAGGTAGATTAAAAGTTAAACTACTTAAAACCACATCAACACATTAAAACACTCTTGACATTCCACCCTTAATGTGTTGATATGATTTTAAGTAGTTTTACTTTTAATCTACCTATGAATTTAGGATCATTTCACTGTTTTGATTCCTACATTCATCATTAATTGGCACAGATATGTTGATATTTATATTGGTTATGTGGCTTTCAAGCCAACAGGAACATAATGACTTTGGGTCAAAGTTGGAGGGCAGTGACTGTAAGGTAGGATCTAATCATAGTAAATTTAATCAGACTGACTTTAATATACAATTGAATTATTACAAACTGGATATCAAACATTTTTTAAAACTCAAAGAGAAGAGGAAATACAGAATGGCGGATATACGTTTTTGAAACAGATGTTTGAAGCAGAGGATTTGTCCAAAAGTTATCAGAAAATTTGTTAAATTAAAAAATGATAGCTATATATAAAGAGCGGCAGAAAAGAAGGTTAGGGAGTTGGAACATTGTAAACACTATAGAGACATCACCTAGATATAGACCTAGATTTATACAATCTACATTTAAAATTATCAAAAGAATTAGGTAATTCTACTTGGGATAACCTTGAAAAGAAAGCATTGGAGATAATTAGTTATAAAGTTAAACAAAAAACTACAGGCCAAAAGAAGAAATTTCACATATTACACAAAAAACATTAGATGTAAAATGTACCACAGCAAAATCTGATCTCAATGTTGTTAACTTATCTAAAGAAAAGTTTAACTCCAATGAAATAGAATTACTGAATAAAGGAATTAAGACTTGGACCAGTTTCTCATCTAACCCAAAAGAATTTATAGCGGATATAGAACTAACCATTACAAATTTAAATTCAATAGTTAAAAACTTTAATACGAAAAAGTCACTCTACTTAATAAAGAAGATGTTAAAGAGGAAACAAGCTCCAAGTCCTCAGTTAAAATACATAGAATCTCTTAATAAGAAGAATGTAATATATACAAAAGCCCTCAAAGGTAATAAAATAGTGATTTTGGACAATGAGAATTATAATCTATGAATGCAAGTTATTTTGAACAGTGATAACTTTATCAAAATCAATACCACTCTATTAAACAAATGTCAAAAAGCAATAAATGAGGCTTTAGAAAGGAGCACGTTAATTTCAAAAACCAATCGGTACAAAATAAAAACACATAATCCTTCCTTAGCAGAATTTTCGGCTTACCCAAGATACATAAACTAGGAAGTAACATGAGACCTGTAATTAATAACATTAATACATCATGCTGCAATTTAGCAAATTGGTTAACTTCACAATTCAATACATTTCCTAGATTTGAAAGCTCAAGCTTGAAAAATTCAAGGATCTCATTAAGAGAATTAAACAATATCAACTATCTCCTAAAGACACTTCTTTCTTTTGATGTAAAAAGATATGTTCCCTAGTATACCGCAAAACAAGTCTATTGGAAAAGTGGCTATCTTCCATTCTAACAGAGAAACATAACAATGAATACATGAATCTTACAGAACTATGTTTGAATCAAGCTTATTTCACTTATGAAGATGAATTTTACAGGCAAAAATCAGGATTAGTCATGGGCAGTCCTCTTTCACCTTTTCTAGCCGATTTATTCATGAGTGCATTTGAAACACACATTACAAGAGCATTTCCATATATTTTAAAGTCCGGTATAGACATGTGGATTACATATTTGCAATTGTTCAAAAAAAAGACATAATGATGCACTTAAACTGTAGAATTTACAAGAATCTACAATAAAATTTACAATAGAAATGGATGTTTTACCTTTTTTGGATTTAAAGATAATTAAAAATAAGGACAGACTGGAATTTGGCATCCAGAGAAAGGATGCACATACAGATAATTATATTAAGGCCAAAGGTTTCAACCCAAGAATGCATAAAGAAGCAGCCTTTAACAGTATGATACACACATTAATTAATGTGCCACTCAACAGTATTGAATATAAGAAGGAATATCAATACATAAGACACAGCTGGTTTTAAAAAACAGATGATAGACCAAAAATCATAAAATTTCAGAAAAAAAAAGAAAACTAAACAAATTAATACATTAAGTGCTTTATCTAAAGATAAAATCTACAAAGAGTTCACTTACCAGCCACAATTGAATAATAAATTCCAAAAATTTTTAATCAGCACAATATGATACTGGCTCCTCAAAATAGATTTAGTATTGGGAAATTGTTGAAACTAAACA
The DNA here is from genome assembly GCA_030762175.1 of Metallyticus violacea. Classification (NCBI taxonomy): domain Eukaryota; kingdom Metazoa; phylum Arthropoda; class Insecta; order Mantodea; family Metallyticidae; genus Metallyticus; species Metallyticus violacea. Next base: position 106,778,590 of record CM060842.1, read on the forward strand.
AAGTAGATGACTGACCCAAAGAAGAAAAGTCAGGGATGTATCAGATAAATTGTAAGGACTGTGAAAAGGTATAATAGGAAAAACTAAGAGAAATATTGGGGTCAGAATGAAGGAACACATGAGAGACATTAGACATAAACAAATAGAAAAATAAGCTGTAGCAGCACATTTTTGGAACGATTACCATGAAATTGACAAAAATATTAATTTATTGAGAATTGTTTAATTTCCCAAAGAACTAAGCATATGGGAGAACATGAAAAAGGAGCACAGGCTTATGAACTTCGAAATTCCGGAAGCGGATAACATTCTGTATAAGTTCTTCCATAGACCACCAGAGCCCCTTACAGGCACCTGCCTCTCCAACTCCAGCATAACTCATTAGCTCATTAGTTGACAATGTGATCGATAGGTCAGGAAATGTCCTGAATTTTAACAGTTTAAAGAGTGAAACGCTTAAGTGTTAAAGATTTTAGCCATTTTAACATTTTAGAATTTTAACTTTCCCATGGGAAAGAGATTTTAACTGGTTTAAAATTGGTTTTATATAAAGTAATTACATACGTTTTACTGTGTTGATTCCGATCAAGTTTTAAAAGGGCATCTGTTGAATACATGGCATTTATATAACATTGGAGAGGCAACAGTTTGCAATGTTGTGAAGGAAAAGAAAAAACTTGATTATTTTGGTTCACCTCCTATTTCAGTGAGACACTGCAACCAAGGAAAACTATGAAATGGACTACAAGGAAATTTAATTTTTGAGTGATTTTTACCAACACCAAGCTGAGGAAACAACAGGTATGTTATTAAATATCACATTTAATTTCGTGTCGTAAGATTATTAAATCGACTCACTAAGTAATTAAGAACATAACAGGTATGTGTTGTGTAATCAATCCAAAACAATTTTAAAAAGCTAGGGAGGGAATGTGAATTTTATGTACCATCAACTTTAAAAAATGGCACAGAATAAGACAATTATAAGTCAAAGGAGAGAAACTCAATGGAATTCAGGAAGCTACCATGGACTTTGAAGATAGTTTCAAAATGAGTTGGTTTTCTGCTGAGAATTGGAACAAAAGCTCCTGAAACATGTTCAAATAAATAAACCAAATGGCGAAGTATATGTATCACCATTTACCACCAACTCTTTACCAAATTCAATTTACTACTTCACAGTTAATAACTTCAGAATTATAATTTCATTCTTAACTGTTGCTTGATTTGTGCCAAATTTATATTTAAAAATAGAAATTTCTATTTCTATTTCAAAATATACCATCATTAATCCAACCAATAATTGATGGGGATACAAAAAAAAATTTACAGGTCATAGGGGACTAATGAGGATGTAATTTAAAATAATTTTGAGTGATTACTCATTTTAAAAGCCACTAATGAAATTTCAAAGCATGAGAAAAAGTGAAATCAGAAACACTGACAAGACCATGAAGAAATTTTCCACACAAGCTGCAACTTCGGTTGATTTTTGGTCAGTTTGCCTCTAAGTGTTAAGATGACAATTAGTTGTAGGAAATGGGGAAGAGAAAAAAAGGGATGATCAAAATCTGAAAGAGTAGTTATCTTGTATACCAGTGATTATGCAAATAAACAGGCATGAATGAGATGATTTTGGAAAAGCAAAGGATTTACAGGAAAAGCTAAAGGGCAGCGACAACAAATACTTAAGGATATAGCCACATAATTAAGATCATTCTATGATTGAGTCGAACTACACACTCTTATTGGTTGAACTTACTTATCTACATTTACAAATACAGAGACAAGTTAATGAACTTCAACACTTCCGGGAATGAAAACATAAACTTTAATTTCATCACACCTCCACCAGAACAGAATACATCTCCTCCTAGCATAACAAATTATCCAGCAGTTGATGGGTAGCTGAGGATGCAAACAAAGGGTTCATGAAACATATAGAACATATAAACAAGTGGAGTTAATATGAGTGTGTAGTTCGATTCAATCATACAATGATCTTAATTATATGATTAGCTTCATTGTACAAGTTTCAATTAGCATATCTAATTATATAGCCACATGTTATGTCATCATGCAGCATTAAGGAAATGGACATTGGCAGAGAAAATATTACTAAGAAAATGTTGATATTTTTAAGCAAAGCAAGAAAAGTAAATGTTATAATGTTATACATTCTTTCGAAAAAAACTTAAGATGCCTCATAGTGGCTCATGTTTTACAGAACAGGCCAATTTTAAACTAAAATAATTTTCTTTGAATTTTTAATTTCTTTATTTTTTTCTCCTTCCCCCTTTTAATAAAACCAATTATTCAATTTATCATCATTTAGTTGCTAAAATACAAAATTTTAATTAAAGTAGCTGTTAAATGGTAACTAAATATAACTTAACAATTTTATTGACTATCCACTAATTTTAATATCTGTACTTGGCTTGTTGCCTATTCCTAAAGTAATCAGGAGCTTACTGCATAATACAAAATAAATATCTGAATTTTAATAGATATGTGAATTATCTCTTAAGCTCGTGCAGTTATTTTAACAATGAAAAGCCTGAAGTAATGAATATTTCCAATGATATACTGTTGTAAAAAGAACAGAATTTTTAAATAAATTTTTTGTGTAAATGCATGTTTTTCAAAAAACAAATTATCTCTGCATATATAAACTTCTTAAAAAAATTATTTTGTTTTATAGAAAGATCTTATGTATATTTAAAGAGTTAAAAGATAACTGTTGTTGCATGATACTAACCCTTCCTTTATTCCTCACCATGGGAGCCAGACCAAGCCGTTTTTTCGCTAATTGTACTCTACTTCTTGCAAATTTTGCTATAAAGCGCTGTCCATTTTTATCATAGTTGTAGGAAATGTTCCCTCTTTTGTTCCAAAAAGGACTCTTTCTGGATACATAAATGGTACTCTGGAAACTATTTTGTGAGTTCCGTGAAGCACTGCGTCTCCGGAAATTTCTTTGCGGAGATACACTTTGTCCACGTAATTGGTTTCCTCTGGATAAACTTCTTTGTCTTGATGCGCTCCTGTTACGATTTTGATTTCCTCTAGATCTGCTTCTGCCACGATTCTGATTGCCCCTAGATCTACTTCTGCCACGATTCTGATTGTTTCTTGAGACACTTCTGCTACGTGAAAAACTTCTATTACTACGAGATGCAGACTGGCTACGTGATACACTTCTTCCACGGTTGCGGCTCTGACTTCTCGAGATGCTTCTCTCACGATTTCTCAAACCATTCTGTGAAATCAATAATTTTTCCTTTAGCAGTTTAGCATAAAAAATATATACATAATAAAAATGAAAAATTAAGTAACTGTGGAAACAATATAGATAAAATATATATATCAAACTGCCTGTGTTATTCTTTAAGTGAAGAGATATTTGCTTTGCTATTCAGTTATTTTGTCCATTTCTGTTTTTTAGAGAAACAGAAATAAGTTAAATAACAGAAACAGTTCTTATTTACAATATAGACATACATACATTCAAAAGTATATATAACCTTTTGTATGAGAAGATATTGATATAGATTACCATGTAGATAATCATTTTAGAGTGGTTATAAATAAACATATTGAAGTTTATGATATACTAAGAAAAAAAATACAATAGATTTACACACCCATTTGGCCCTGGCCACTCTTGGATGACCCCATGCATTACTATTTAAATTACAATAATTTTTTAAACTATATACTTTAAATTAGATTTTTAGTTATTCTTACTCCAATTCTTATACCATTACAATTACTAATAATGAAATTTAAATAGATTAACCCATATCTAACCTCTTCAATCCTCATTACCCTCTGTCTTCGATTCATCAGGAATTAATCCCCTACTGGAATTCAATAAGAGAGGTTCTAACTCATATCAATTTAATAACTAACTGGTTTCTCTCATAATTGAGTTATCTTTTCCTCTGGTTTCTCTCATAATTGAGTTATATTTTCCTTATTCATAGACCATTTCCACTTACTTTTTACTTAATACTGACCTGCACTCTTACTTGCTTTTCTAAATATTTCGTATAGAACTAGTTTTCTATCCTCTTCAAACCACTCATGATTTATTAGTTCATCTGTCCAATTTTCAGTTCCTTTATTATATGCTCTAAATCTTCCTCCCCCTCCACAAAACCCTTTCTCTGGCCTTTTAACTTCCACATTCCAACTCTTATCCATGCTAAATAGATCAATTAGTATTAGTGGGTTACATTACATTCAAATATGCACCAATGAGAAGAAGATTTACTGATCAAACTACTCATTTTCTTGCCTGTTCACAAGATAAAAATAAATTAAAAATAAGAAGTTTGGAACCATCCAATGAACTTCAATATTCTGAAATAAGCCTACAGATTTTTTTTTGGTTTTATATATTGCATAATGAGAGAATCTTGATGCTCCATGGAATTGTGTACTAACCTGTAGTTCATCGCAAACAAGCTCCAGTTCATTAAACTATTGTTTCCCTTTGCAAGTTTATATTTTGATGCCATTTTTCCTAAATATTTTTGTTATGTTTTTACATAGAAATTTTTTCTTTTACTATTTTCAAATTTGAAAGATTAATTTTCTGCTTTAAATACCTGCAGTAGTAACATTATGTTTAGGGAACAGCTTCACTCTCCTTGTCGTTTCTTGCTGTACACATTTAAACAGTTAAGTGCAAAATTTTACATGTGTAAACTAATTGTGAAAGATTTTAACCTAGTTATATATGCACTTACTTCATAAAAATCAAATTTTTATGTGGCACATACATTTTACAAAACCTTCTAAAGTGGATGAAGCTGAAATATTAAAATATTAATAAAGCTAATTGAAACTGCTTCTATGCTTCACACATTAATTTTAAAATTTTATTTTGAAAGTATTTTATATAAATACACACACATTAAAATTTTTCATATTGTGTTTAATGCCCATTTTACCCACTAAGACATCACAGATGGTGGACACTGATGATACCATGAGCTGAAATGATAAACTGGGAAAGGATTTTTTTTTAAAGGAAGGGTTATTCCAGGTCTAAGTTTCAGGGTACCTCCCTGGCATTTCCACTTATGGGGACTGAGGAAAACCTGGAAAAACCTAAGTTAGGAATAACAGTCCTGGTTAGAATTGAAGCCCAGACCTCCAGCTCATGAGTCCATGCCTTAATGACCTTGGCCACCTATGGTGGTAAATTAAAACTTAAAAATAAAGCAACTTTTAGAGCAATATTGCAAAAAGGAATAAGAGCTACATTTTTAGAAATAAAGCACTGAAATAGTCAAACAGTATCAATATTTTCAACATCTATGTTCTCTTTTTTAAAGGCAGTAAACAAGTGAAGGTTGTAAATGAAAATTGAATTTCAAAGGTAATATTATGCATGAAAACAACTGAAACAAGCTAATAGGGGTAAAGAATAAGGGAGTAAACCAAGTAAAAGTTTCAACTGGAAACAAGTTAAAACAAGCTTACAGAGATAGAGTAAGGGAATAAACCAAGCAAGAGTTTCAACTGGAAACAGGTGAAACAAGCTAATAGAGTTGAAAATTAAGGGAATAAACTAAGCAAGAATACTACATTAACACATGAAAATAAAATTAATAACAAAGTAAAACAGAATATTAATATGTAACAATTTAAAACCTGGTGCTCAACATGTTTTATGCAAAAAAAATTGCAGTCATTTCTCTATCGCTTAACGGAAAGTTCAGGGATTCAAGTCTGAGTAATGCATCAATAATTGTTAAATCAAATGTAGCAAAAAATGCTTATAGTGGGACAGGGCATGCTGGGTAGCTGCTAAGGGTGACATAATATGATTGTTTATACATGGGGAAACAATAGCAGATGTTAAACCAATATAAAATGCTTTGCAAAGCTTACAAGATAACATGTGCATTATTCTTGAAGCCACAGTTAGCAAATGAAATAGTATTAAATTCTCTGGTTAAATAGATGAACTGATGATGTGAACAAGCAAACAGATTTTGCATTTAGGATACAGACATCATATAAACCTTCAACTGAACAGAGCACCTGGAATGGAGATAGTTTGCAACAAAATACACTTTTAAGGTTGGGAATTGCTTTAAATGTAAGGCAGCATACATATTTAAAGAAATCACTCATGAATACATTAATATTATGTTATGATACTTTTTTCAAAACAGGACTGATCACACCAATTTCAGGGGGTGCAAGTAGTTATAACATTAATGAATTTCTTGTTGGAAATTCCGCAGTTGCATTGGAATTTTTTGTTTGCTGGGATAGTACAGGTTTGTAAAAGACAGGGACAATATTTTTGATCTTGGAACTCTTGAGCCATCTATTTAAAATGTGTATTAAGGTACTGTATTTGAATATGGAATAGAAATCTAGGGTGCAATATGCCTAAAAATATGAACAGAATTTTCATATTGCAAAAAAGTATTTAAGGTGTATATACAGTTTACATTATATACATGTGTGCACAACATATATATATATATATATATTAAACTAATTCTCCTAATTAAACAAAGCAGAGAGCCCCTTCCCTCAAAACAAAGATTATCATCAATATGATACACAAGGTCTCAAGATGTCCATAGAAAATGTACAATTAAAGTATCTGCAATAAAGATTCCTATAACCAAGTGGGTGTCCTATTTAACAAATTGCCACAACATATTAAATCCACCAATGGTTTTATTTTTAAAAAAATTGTAAGAAGTTATATGGTCAGTGTGTGTTTGTACAGGTTAGATATGTGTTTACTTAATTTCTGAGATGCTTCTTTTTTATATCTTATTTAAACAGCTTTCTCAAGATACTTTTACTATATATTGTATTTATTTGTTTGTAACTATTATTTTTTTTTATATATTTTTACTTTTCCTGCTATATTTGTACTATATAAGACTATTGTAGATTGGTATATCTAGTGGTTAAAGCTACTACTCACTATTATTTTACGTTGGTTATCCACTGTCTTAAATTTATGTGTATTTTTAATTCTGAAGCACCTTGTGCGTAGCTTTGCAGTGTTAGAAACTTCTATATATGTCTTTTGACAGGTAATAAATTATTATTACTATTATCATCATTATTATCAAAAGTTATTACAGAGATGACCACAGAAACAGACTGAAAGAAAAAAATTTTTGTGTCTAGCATAAGAAAGGAGCAATTGCAAATACAGATATCAATTATCCAGCAAATTTGAAGCTGTGGTGGAGATAGGAGAGGAGAACTTAATTGAAAGCATATTTTGCTAAAACATATCGCCATCCCAATTGCACTGCCTATTCAGAGGTTCACACCCATGCCTATGCCCTAAATGCAAACCCAATGCACTTATTATTCCTTGTCAGTTGTTCTTCTACCTCAATTTTGCCGCAGAATTTTATATTACACCATTTGCTAACTGGGTCTTTAAGAATGCTGTATATGTCATCTGTAAGTATTGCATGGTATTTTACATTGGTTTAACATCTACTGTTGTTTCCCTACATAAGAACATCATAGGCAATTTGTCAAAATAAACTCTCCCTTAGTGGTTGTCCCCTGTCCTATTATAAGGATTTGGATGATATTTATAATCTAACATTTACTGATACATTACTAACTCATGATCCTGAAAGTTGCTGTATAGAGAGATTCATTTTTTTTTTCATAAAAAGTGCATTCACCTACACATTAAAGTCTTATTTAATAATATATTTTATTATTTTGTTAATAATCTTATTTTCATGTTAGTTAAATATGGTGGACTTTTGTAACAGTGATGCTTTAATACTAAGAATTTAAAATGATTAAGTCGAATTTGTAACACTTACACCACTAATATTTTAAAAAAGGAGTCGATCTGGAACTGAAGATCGGAGCAATTAGCTCCAGAAACTTAGTTTTCCATTTTTAAAATATTAGTGATGTAAGTGTTACAAATTCGACTCAATCACTTTAAATTCTTATTTTCATGTGTTAATGTAGTATCTTATTGGTTTGCTCTTGCCAAGGAAAGTTTTGCAAAACTTTAGCTCTATTTAGATAAAGGTACCTCACCTCACTCCCATGAAGATAGTAGTTTTTCTGCCAGCCAACAGCTAACTGATTGCACTACAACAGTAAGATGCAGTTTCCAGTAAATCATTTTAGAACATAATTTACTTTGAAGCTGAATATATGGAGGTGTTAATTATCAGCCCCCATTTAACATGGAAGTGATTGATAGTGTCATAAAGGAAGTTACTTATCAAGGAAATCTATGGTATTGTTCTTTTAGTTCTAGGGAACGAGAGTGGAAGGATTTTTAATAGTTCATTTAGGTATCTCACGGTGCGTAAGGGGAATGTGGAAAATGTCTTGTAAAGTACCAAGCTTTTGGTACACCTTATGAATTTTTCCTCCATGTTCTTGCTGCTCCCATGAATATTCCGGGTTCTGCTCCTCACTGGTGTTGATGATGAAGGAAATATTTCTTTGCCTCCCTGGCTATAATGTAATTAGCTGGTGTGTTTCGGTAGTTACCTCAGCGCTCCATTGGTAGAAGGTGGATAATGACTAGTTCAGTTAGAACACTCACATTAAAGCTGATCACTCAAAGTTACTTTATTTAACATTCACATAAAAAAAAATTTATGACTTTGAATAGCCACTGCGTTACACTGTTAAGTCTGCTGTGTCTTTAACATGATTATATCTTCTTATGTAACACTCTCGCTCAACCTGAATCACTGAGGGTGCTTGGACTTATTAATATCCCATACTTAATCAACAGAATGTGGTTGGAACACATTATTTCACACTATTCTCATGTAGGCTATCAAAGAAATGTAATAATTCCTGATATGCATACACTGCTACTTTCTCAAAGTGTCCGCTGTGCCGGCAAATTACCCAAGAACTACCTCAAATTGCCGAGGCCTCTCTGTTTTGTCAAAATATCAGTAAGAACATCTCATGATGCCATAAACATTAGGTGCCACAATTTTTAAGTATTATGGAAGTGATTTTTTCCCCTCCCAATTGGTTTCTGAATTTGCAACATCTCTTCCATTGGTCAATTATTTAGCACTTCTAGGGCTGCCGTTGCTCTTTCTACAAAGTTTTCTGACCTAAATTTATGCAACACTACAGCAAGACACTTTATATGTCCTTGAGGAAGGGACTAGAGTTCAAACTATTACAAAAGATAACTGTTCCTCCTTTTTTTGTCTTTGGAAATTTTCCATCCAGGATTTTTACGTTCCTTGCCTGGCAAGATGCCATAAAGTCTTTGGGATGCTATTCAGTCTCATTTCCCCTTGACATTCCTAAATGCAATGCACAAACAATATATATTACATTTAAATACACAGTCATGATTACAATTTATGTTTTTCAATGTTTCTGTCTGAACTTGTTGGAAGATAGTTATCTTTAATGATGAAGCATACAGTTATAATATAGCGAAGATCCAGATGCCAAGCTTTTTACATTAAACTTCTGAATAAAAACTAAAACAACGGAAATAATGTAGATAAGGAAAACAAACTCCCATAAAATCATGTTGCTTATCTGCATCACATGGAAGTGGGGGATGCTGCTCATTTCATCTTTGCTGTCAATGCTAGTCACTGTTATTCCCCATATTAATGATAAGCTTTGATGCTTCATCCACAGTGTTATTGCTTTCAATACTTATTTTCAATTTAAACCGTGTTCTTACACCACAATGACCACACTTCTGCTCCAATCACAGCAATTTTTTTCTGTCAGTAATGCTCTTTCATGATCAAACTTGAATGTCTCAATCAAAGTTTCAATTCGATTGGATTCAAATCAGGGTGGCAGTAGATGGAAAACAGGCCAGAAGTCTCAAATTTTTACATCTTATTTTAACAAGGTTTGTAGGCTTTTACTAGATCATACTCAGGTTTTAGAATCTCAGCATTGTATAAAATATCCCTCTGCTTAAACAATCTTGCATTACTTTCTTTTGGCCGGATGAAGTAGGCAAAGAATCATATTGGACATTGTGATATATTGCATTATCAGTTACAAGGATTGAGTTGGGCAATAAATTAGGAATGAATTTTTCTTCTAGCCATTTTTCATACTTTTTATAATACATTTCAGCATGGTAATCTCTGGTTGTTTAATTGGATTTGAAAACCAGTACAGCATTTGGAACGAATCCTTCTTTAGATTCGGCATGTACCACTATTAATCTTGGACCTTTGAAAATTGCTCCAAGATTTTGATTTAGTATGCAAGCACTGTTTCCTCAGTATGGCCTGCCCTCATTTTAGAAATATCTAATGCTCCTTATATATTGCACATGTAGCAACCTAATGTCTTTCGATTAACATTTTTCTTGAATCTTTCATTTTTCTCTGTTGAAAACCCAGGTTTTGTACTATCTTTCTGAATGTATTTATGCCATTCTTAAATTGAATATTTTCAACCAGTTTTCCATAGCATTTTTGCACTTTGGGATTCTCTCCAATGGTTACCTCACATTTATCAAAATCTTCTGGTTCAAATTTCTTTACAGATTTTGGTCTTTTCTTTCCTGACATAGAGAATTATTTTAATTTGCCACCTTCAACCTTATTTGCCTCTTTAACTATGTTCCATACAGATTCCTCAGACACATTTGTTGCTTTAGTTACCTTCTTTATTATGAATATTTTTAAAATATATATAATGGTTTCCAAGTCATTTTTCATAAATTTACAAATATTGTAAATAATTTCTCTGGTTTGACTGTGAAATGTTTTAGCACAACATAATTTAGATTTTAATAGGGACATTGCTACAAAGCTATGAGTGTACTAGGTCTCTTCAAAAAGTATAGCAAATTTTGAATTTCCGTGGGCTACGTATATTCGATTGTTTTGTGGCGTTATGCTGGTACTCATGTCCCTCACTTATGTTGACAAGCTCAGCCATTTTGAATGTTCAGTTAATTGTTGACAACTATTTTGCTTGAACGTGTTTTGGCTCGTCTTCGATTTTTGCCTATTCCAAAAAATGGAACAAAGAATCTGTATCAAATTTTGTGTGAAAAACAAAATTAAGTGCGCGGATGCATTCCGAATGTTGACTGTGGCATATGGTGAAGCTACCTTGAACCAAAGCAACGTTTATCGGTGGTACAAAATGTTCTCAGAGGGTCGAGAAGATGTGAACGACGAAGAGCGTCCCGGACGCCCGAGTTCGTCAACAACAGACGAAAACATTGAAGTGAAGAAAATAGTATTGGCCAATCGTCGAATCACCACCGTTAGAGAAGTTGCTGAGGACCTAAACATATCGATTGGCTCGTGCCATTCGATTTTTACCAATGATTTGGGCATGAGACGGGTCGCCGCAAAATTCGTACCAAAGTTGCTCAATTTCGACCAAAAACACCATCGCATTAACGTGGCTAAGGAGCTGTTGAACTGTCCGCCACAACCCATTTTGCTCCTGAGGGTCTGGAGCAAATCACTGATGACGAATCATGGGTTTATGATTATGACGTGAAAACTAAAGCTCAATCATCTCAATGGATGCTGCCACACGAGCCAAGACCGAAAAAAGCGCGCCAAGTTCGGTCGAAAGTGAAGGTTTTGCTTACAGTTTTCTTCGATTGCAGGGGCGTGGTGCATCACGAGTTCTTGCCACAGGGTAGAACGGTCAATAAGGAATATTACCTGCAAGTTATGCGCATGCGCGAAGCAATCCGCCAGAAACGTCCGGATTTGTGGAAGAACAAAAATTGGCTTTTGCACCATAACGCCCCTGCTCATACATCGTTGCTTGTGCGCGAATTTTTGGGCAGAAACAACACACTTATGATGCCGCAGTCACCGTACTCCCCAGACCTGGCTCCCTGCGACTTTTTTTTTTGTTCCCAAAACTGAAGAGGCCCATGAAAGGACGAAGCTACGCCACGATTGAGGAGATAAAGACGGCATCGAAGGAGAAGCTGGACAAGATCACAAAAAACGATTTTTTAAAGTGCTTCGAGGATTGGGAAAAACGTTGGCACAAGTGTATAATATCTGGTGGGGATTACTTTGAAGGGGACAAAATAGATATTCATGAATAAATAAATACTTTTTGAAAAACCACAAAATTCGCGATACTTTTTTAACAGACCTCGTATGCTTAAGTTCTTCAGCAAATGAAATTTCAACAGTATAAACCACACACAACTAATCTACTCTGTACAATACAATATACTTCCTGACAATGACATATTTCTGGGTATGTTAGTAACTGAGCCCTGCAACGAGCATTGCAACATACAGACAAAAACTGGTCACTTGTGCATCAGCAAGTTGGCAAGCATTTCTTATGCCTCTACTGCATTCGAAGAAGAAGAACAGAGCTATGCAAAATATTATGTTATTTATGTAGATATTTCAATGTTTTATTTATTTCTGAACCTCTAGTTCTTATTTTTTCTATTAATGCCAGATGTTTAAACTCACCTCTGAATTTCTATACATACTTAAAAATCATTCAGAAACATTGAGTTTTCTGTTTTATATATATATATATAATGAACATTTTTTTAATGGTGTTTAACACCCATTTTTACTGCTGAGGCATCACACATAGTAATGTATATTTTGAAAGACTGTTTAGGCTTGTTTAGATTCTAGTGAGTTTCTTCAATGTTTCATAACAGTAGATGAACTATGGACTCATTACTACATGCCAGAGATGAAGGAGCAATTTAAACAGTGGATGGCAACAGATGAAAATGCACCAAAAAAAGCAAAATCGGTTCCATCTGCAGGAAAAGTAATAGCTATGGTTTTCTGGGATTCTCATGGTGTGGTGCTTGTAGACTATATACAGAAGAACACAACCATGGGGCTAGGCTTAAATAGTGGACCAGCCGAAAGATGCTATTCAGGCTAAACGTCCATACCTTATGAAAAAGAAAGTTCTGTTTCATCACGATAATGTGCCTTCACACATGTCTGGGATTGTTGTTGCAAAACTGCATGACCTTCACTTCCAAGTGTTTCCACATCTGCCATATTTGCCGGATTTGCTCCCAGCAATTACTTTTTGTTCCTAAACCTGAAGAAATGGCTGTGTGGGTGAAGATTCACATCAAATAATGAGAATTAAGTGAGGATTAAGATGCTTATTTTTCATAGTTGGACAAATCTTATTTTACTGAGCATATTACAAAGTTGGAATAAATATATTGTTTTACAAGGTGCTGTGTTCAAAAATTCAGAAAACATTTCTCTTATATCTTATGCTTTATTGGTCAGGCTGAGAACTTTTGGAATGTCCCTCGTAATTAAAGCCATGTACAAGAAGATTTATTTTCTCTTTACTCAAAATGTGCACCAATACCTGATTCTGAGTATTGAACATAATTGTTAAGTTTCTCAATAAACTACTATTTTGTCCTTATGAGCAGATCCTGCAAGTATCAATTGCAATTATTTTTTATAAGGCACATACAATACCGAGTTATGTTATCTTATGTGTTAATACACTTCTTTATACTTGTTATTTTTTTAATTATTAATATAGTACTCTTACTTATTTTTCTTCCCACTCTTTTCCCCTTGTGGCATATTTAGACTCTTTCCACATATTATGTTACTTTCGAGATTTAATATTTACTTTTATTGCCTTCACTTATCTTCTGCTTTTGAAGCAGAAGAAATGCAGTTCGAATTATGCACTCTATGTGTGATTGTTTCAATATTATATTTATTTTGGCTTATTTAGTTCGGAGGGAAGAAGCAATGAATGCACAAATAAACTCTTAGTGGCTTCAGTGGCTCAGGCATACTAACAATAAAGTACATATTTAAGACAACATACATCCTATTCTGCACTTCTAAACAGGTACCTAAATACACTGCACAATGGTAAAGAGAAGGTGATGGTGAGATGTATTTTGCAATGCTATTGCATGTTTATGTCCTTATATGGCATGTTCAGTATTTGTTGAGGTGCTAAGAAAAATTAAAATGACTGCCTATTTTTAGGTGTTGCCCATTAGAAATTCTTATACAGACCACATATTGCAATTCCAGCAAAAACTTCATTTTTAAAAAAATTATTTACTCCTCCCTACATATACCTATCTCTGGCTCATTCTAAACTGTAAAATTATCTACTGATGAGATTCCTAATCAATTAAGATCATTATATGCTTGATTCGAACTACACACTCTTAGGCTTCACTTATTTAAATTTAGTCCATGTCTCTGAAATATGTACTAAATTTAAATAAGTGGAGCCAATAAGAGTGTACACATTACTAAATCATCAATGATCTTAATTATATGATTAGCTTCGCTGTATAAGTTCCAATTAGCATTTCAAGTTCCTACCTAAACTTAATTTATTTCATGTTTTCCACTGATCATTTCCATTTCAACTTTACTTTCCATAAAAACTCATCCAATCTTCTCAGTTGAATCTCATCATAAAAATTTTCTTAATCACTAACTCTTTATTAATCTTCATTTTCTCTACTTAAACCCTTCCTCCACTCTTCAGTAGCCTTACAGTTCAACAAAATATATACAGTGGTACCCTCCTGAGCACATATTGAACAGATGCCCCATGGAACATTATACTTATAAATCTCCAGTATAAACCAGGCCATTTCTCTTTCACGTCTGTTGCACTTTTCAAATAATTATCTCCTTCATAAATCCTACCTTAAAAGATAAAGCGGAATATTCAGCTTCAACCCCTGCAGGAATGACAAATGTAATTAGAAAATTGTATTGTAATTAACTTGATCATTAATGTATGTTCCCTTTTGTACAATAATCTCATGAACTATTGATAGTAATGAAATTATTGAACAAGTGTATGCATAGATTTGAATGGTTTGGGATTTTCACAGTGAAGTGTAATATAACAAATTATTTATGAGGAAATCACTCAAATTTCACTAGTTTTGTTCCACTTACTTGGACATGTTTTAAAGGGAAATTTCCTTCATTTGGGTGATTCCCTCATAAATAATTTGAAGTGTATGCTCATCAGAGAAAAAGCTGATGAGTGTAAATAACATGAAAGATTTCACCAAGTATGAAAGTTGTTACAGCAAAACTGTAAAGAATATTGTTGTACCATGCTTAGTCTTCTTATGCCTTTTCTCGCCAGCTCAGACCCCTAGCAAGGACATCCTTTGTATTTGGTAAAGAAACCTGCATTGTATAATTTTTAAAAGGACAGGAGTCGGAACATACAAATGGAGTGAGTGTGAGTGAAGCTAAAAAATTAATTTTTAAGGGGGATCTTAAAATAACCAGAACCAGTAAGAGTATAGGAAAGATGAGTTTGTTCCAGAAGCTTCTATAGCAGAGATTTTTAAACGATGAAATGATTAATTTGAGAGAAATTTTCTGAAGGCTTTAGCATTTAAATTCAAAAAGCAGCATGGCATTTTAATTAGGGATGCTTAAACTAGGTATATAGAGTACATTTTGGGGCACTTTATTCAGTTGTTGCTTTTAGATCCCCAGGAGAGAAGTTGTTAGTTTTTAGATTGTGAGAAGAGTTGTTCCATTGTGGTTTTATCGACATGAGGAGAATAATATTTTAGATTTTGATTTAATTCGGTTACAATTTAGATCGTAAGGTGAAAGTCAGTCAAGTTTTAAATACAGACACAAAGTTAGTGTTTAACGTATCACAACAAGGTGATGCTTGTAACAGTGTTAAAGTTCTACCATTTTTCTAGTTTATGATAAATGAAAGAAAGTGTTAAATGCCAGAATATATGACAATTGCAGATGAATTGTGTTTAGAGTTATCCTTGATGTGCTAGAAGCAGCGAGCTATCCCACAAACAATCCTCCAGTAATGGATCAGCTTGTCAGATATCTCCAAGAGTAATAAAATCTTAAGTCATCCCCTTGCTAGAAGCTCATGGTGAGGCAAGAAACATCACATATCATTTGAATATATTGATTTTGCAGATTAACTCACGTAAAGTCTCTTCAATCAGCCCACATGCCCAATCCATTCCACCCTTCGATAAAAATTGAGGAAAGCTATAAAAACTAATCTGAGAAAATCACCACTATCAACTGGAATCGGGAATGGTGAGTTTATAGTACCTCAGCCATGGCAATTACTAACTGACAGGATCTGTCAACTGGGAAGCTACAGGAAGAAGTTGCTAGGAGTTGGCTCATCTACATTGGTTCAATTCACCAATAAATCCTTCCAAATATCCCAGTCCAATCTTCCTAATCAAAACATAATTAATTTCCTGACCAAATTGATGTCTACAAATTGGAGCCATAACAATTAATCCCTGCTTAATCAATCAAATTAATTAACCCGGCCCCCTAATTACAGATAAAACCTGTTCCAAAGACTTATAACATATTAAGATCTTTTCTCGCATATTAATGAACCTAAAACCTGTACATCTATATCATCAAATCTGGACTGAACTCCTCTTCCAAACCATCTTAGCATGTCCTTTCTTGCAAACAACAACAGTTTATTGTCATTAAACTTATAAAGCAATAGACAATGTCAACAAATTAAGATCTTTTCTCCTGTATTAATGAACCTAAAACCTGCACATCCATATCATCAAATTTGGACCAAATGCCTCTTCAAAACCATCTTAACATGTCCTCTCTTGCCAACAACAAGAGTTTATCATTAAAATTATACAGTAATAGACAATATCAAACTATAGGTATTACAAAGTGCTACATAATATATAGGTAGAAAGGTACATGTTCAATATTAAAGACTCGTGAGTGGGAGGTATGGGTTTGAATACTGCCAGGACCGTCCTTCCTGACTGAGGCTTTTTCCAGGTTTTCCTCAGTCCACATAAATGGCAAATGCTGGGAGGTACCCTAAACTTAGGCCTGGAACTTTCCTCCCTTAAAAAAAAGAAATCTTTTCCCAATATATCATTTCATCTCATGTATCATTACTGTCCAATGTCTGTGGTGCCTCTGTAGCAAAAACGAGCGTTAAATACTATTCATTCACTCAATATTAAAATGCAATAGCATCTGTAGAACAATATATTTGCTTCAAATACAATTTGATATTTGATTTGAAAATATTCATTTGTAGAATAAAATGGTTTTTGTTTATTTATTTTATTTAAACTTGATTATCAGTTAAAATTTTATATAGTTACTTTAAATGATATTTGCTGGTTTAGATAATCCTACAGAGAGTTTGTTAAAAAGTTTGACATCTAACTTCAAACTATTTGTTGTTTTTGTTAACCTTGATATATATTTGCTGCTTCTGGTTTTTGCAGCAATTCATCCCCAATCCACTGTTCTCTAATTGACCCTTAATACTACCCAGCTAATTATTACTAATTAAATGTTTATCCTGATATCTAAAACCTTCAATATATTGCATCTGATTTATCCAAAATTAAAATTTTAGTACCCTTTCATCAACATTCCTCTCACACCAACTTTTCCTAATTCCAGAAGGTTCCTTATAATGGTTGTGTTCTTAGGCACACCTAAACATCTTGCAAAAGGATCTCAGAATGAGATTAACTTTCTTGCTCTCCCTTTTAGTGTACCAAATTTCAATTTCACATGCACATCTTGATTCAACCAGGGGCTATAAGCTCTTTCAAACCATGTAACCTTAATTATTGGTGCCACATTAAAACATTTCCTCATCAACATTATTTAGGTTTTCACAGCTGGCATTATTATTAAAAATTAATAATTACCAAGCCATTTTAATAATATTTCCTAACCGAAATCATTGCTAATCTACCTTTGATTACACGCACTTTGTTTTTTTCCCCCTCCCACTCAGTATAATACCTAAATAAGTGAAGTCATTCAAAACTTTATTACCCTTTCCGGATAAAAACCATTTTTCATCTGTCTTTAATTTCCTACCTTTTATACATACCATAATCTGTTTCATTCTGGCTTACTTAAGACCCCATTTTTGACAATACTTTACAAATTTTCATGTAACAAATTAAAGGCTGCAAAGAGCTATAGTGACCACTTATGAATTTTGCCAGCATAACTTTTCAAAAGCTCTTCTGCCTACATATATAAATTAATTATTAAAACTAAATCATGTAAACAAAAAATAAAAATACACATACTCGGCTGCGTGACCTACTGCGCCTTTGTCTCCAACTGCCATTTCCAGACTTTGCTGAAACCACACTTCCAGCTCCCTGTCTATTCTGGTGCTTATTCAGCTCTATAATGTCATCTATGAGTAAAGAAACATTTACAAGGATTAGAAAATCCAACACATTTTTAAAAAATTGGTATATTTCAGAAACTTGAAAATTGTTTAAATGGAAAGTAATTTTGTAATATTTAATCAAACAGTATTATATATTATATCTTTTTGTATTTCTATTCCCTGGGGCCCAATATACCCAAACACTGCAGTTACTGTAGGGTCCTTCCTACTATTATATATTATAAGGAATGTACTAAGTGAGAACATTAACTTTGTTAGGTGGTAGATCGGTATTGTTTATGCTGTGGCCAAAATGGCTGAAGAAGAAAACAATGAGAAATAGAAGCTACACTCATGCTAAAAAACATAATGCATTAAACGTGCATATTACTACAAAGACCAAGTTTATGAAATGTAGCATTTGACAAAAATCATAAACCTAAGCAGACAAGGAAATGCCTTTTTAACACATTTATTCACTGGCAAAAATACACCCCTAGCATATGTACCAATTTATATATATACTGCCAGCATCGGTAGTATTACTTCGCATCCTTGTTGCTGGTATTGTGGTTTTCATTTAAGTGATCTGGTTCCAACCAAACCAATGCAGTATGATGAGTGGAGGAAAAAGTAATCTGATTTTCTTTTTAGAAATGTTAAAAAAAAGAAAGGAAAAAAAAAAAGAAAGAAAGAAAAGAAAGAAAAACAAAAATAAGAGAGGAGAAGCAGAAGAAGGAGGAGGAAGAAAGAAAGAAAACAGAGAGAGAGAGAATGAATGTAGAGCCAAGTGCAAGAAATGTGGTAGGGAGAAGGTCAAATACACAGAATAAATAAAAATTCCAAGAATCCAAGTGATAATGATATATGTTATTAATTATGCTTTGTTTTAACACCAATAGTTCGTTATTAGGTATTCTCACAATAAATCTTAAATTCATAACATTCAAATGATCATAAACTGTTTCATTTTGCAAGGTTTGCTATGTTTTAGAAAGTTGTTTGCAGATAGTACCTAATTTTGGTACTAACACAACAGGGAGTAATCATGCAATTTCCCATACTAAATGCGTACTTTTATGTTGAATAAAAACATGGCATATCAGTATTAAATTATAACCATATTAGAACAAAGCTCATAAAATAAAGTACTTTAAATTAAGCTTAAAAAGTTTGTAGATGTGAAAGTAAGTTTTAGAACATATTCAAATTACATCTTGTTTAGGATATCTAAATAATAAACGAGTGCATAATGAATTTGATCCTTAATCAAATGAAATAATAGAGAGGCCGTTCACAGAATGCAAGTTCTAGTCAGAATTTTCATACTTTAAAAAAAAGGGAGGGGGAAGAGAGAGAGCATTGCTTTCAGCTTTTTTGGAAGAGGTGTGATTCTCATATCTTAGTATAGCAGAATAAGAAGAAAAAGCCCTTTCAAAGTTTATATGAAGATCTTAGAGACATCTTGAAGCATTGCTTTGTGTTCTTCCAATATTTCCCTAAGCACCTTTAAAAGAATTTTCACCTTCAGCTGAAAAGGATTTTACTTCTCTTTACAGCAGTGAATAAAATTTTAAAAAATTTTGAATGTTCACTGGCTGTAAGGGAAGAATACCCTTAACTTGTCAGCAAAGTTAACAATAAACACAGGCATTTCTAAGATGAGACAAATGAAACTATACTGAAAGGAACTGAAAAACTATACAAGCAGGTCCTTTAGTAACATGTATATCAATTTCTCTTTGCACACCATACTTGGAGATTGGTATCACATTATGACACTAGTAGTGCTCTCTAGTAACAGTTTCTCTACAGTTTTTATGCCACATGGTTTCAGCACTGACTGTTACACTAGGGTGTATTCAACAATGATTTTCTCAGCTTTTGACACAACTTTATGTGCAAGAGCATATGATTAACCCTGAAAATGTCGGTCCTGATGGTGTAGTGGTAACCATATTTGCCTCCTAAACCCAAGATCGTGGGTTCAAAACCAGCCAGGATTGATGGATTTTTTCGGGCGTAAAAATCCAATAATGGCTTCCTTTGGAATGAAAGTAAAGCTGTGGGTCCCGTGTCACACAAGACACGATAAAGAACCTCAAGCCTGAAAGAAGAGGCCTCTGAGCAAAATATGTTGGCCATTTCATATCCTGAATTGAATGGGAAACTGATGACCTGAGATGTTAAAGAGTGTCCATAAATAAACCAAACCCCACCCCTGCCAAAAAAAAAAAACCCTCAAAGTAATTGTTTTTGTGAAGGAAGCACCATGCCCTTTCATAAAATTGGCATTGCAAAGTAAAACAATTACATTATTTTCTTTCTGAAAATATTTAACACACTCAGATTTACTATCTACAGTTTAAAAATAATCTATCTAATCTGGAACATTTCTGCAATATAGCTAGCAGTATCAAACTGTTTCATCTTGTGATTACTGGTTAAGGAAAAAGAATTGCTTTTTCTTCATTTTAGTTGTATGTACTTGTAGAATGTTAGGAACTGAACTAAACTGAACTTTGAGAAAACTGATATATTTATGCTTTTGCTGGTAACTAAATCAGACTTTTCTACCAAGCACTTAATGCAAATAAGGTTTTCTGAAATAAGTCCCCTTAATGTTCTTACACACTTTCCCATATATCGAGTTCCATCTGTGGGTATACAGATAATATCTGCATTTTTCACAACATATTTGGTTATTATGTTCAATTTTACAGCAGCAGTCCTGTCCACTAATATTCTCCAGAAATTTGCACACCATCAATCAGCACTGATGGCTTCGGTAAGTCTTGAAGAGTATCACAAACACAGCTCACTCCCATCCCCATCCATTGTCTAATCACAATGGATAATGACAGGCTGATCTTTCTATCTGTCATTTCCAATTTAAACTAGAATTTAATATTTTATCATGATTGCCAAGTTACATGTGACAATCAGGAAAAATTTAAATATTCAATTGGATGCTTTACAATGCATATACAAAAATTATGCATTTACTCATAGCTCATTGTGAAACATCTTGAAAGTCATAAGATTTTTATATATATTTGTACAGTTGCAAATTCATGCAGATATTGCTGCTATAATAAGTCATTCATTTAAATATTGTACTTACGGAGCTGTTGGCAATGGAGTGGTAATATATCCTAAACTTAGGTATTCATTTTGTACACTAAACTCCATTTACTTACATAAAATAAGACGCATTTTGAGAGAATCTCTCCCATTTTCAGTTGCTCACTGAACCGCTGTTACTCAAAATGATGGCTAGACACTTGGATGGTCCTATGTTGGCATCTGTTGGCTGAAGTAGGAAATTGCTAACTTCATCCATAGGAGAAAACTCAAAGTTCATAAGGTTTTCTTTACTTTTTAATATGAACATTTTTTCCCACATGAATAACTCCATTGGGTTGTGAAGATGTTTCAGCAGTTTAATTTCTTGTTTTATTTCATGATTTTTGGTCCAAAAGTACGCTGCTACTGCTGATTTATCCATCTGCTTAAGCTGAATATTCCTAAAGTGTTCTTTCCTCCAAATTTCTAAATTTCTCTTTGTTTTTCCTATGTAGCTCTGCTCACAATCTGCACGTTTTATTATATAAATTTCTGATTTCTGTTTTGTTGGTATGGAGTCTTTTACTGTGCAACCTAATAAACTCTTGATATTATATCCGTTCTTTGGGGCTAACATTATCCCATGTTCTTTAACAATTTTCTTGAACTTGTTGTGGTAAATTGGGTGGTAGGTGAAACCTTTGGATTTGTATCCTTCTTTTGTGTTTCTCAGTGTGGAAACTTTTCTTATTTATCTCTTTTTGTCTTTTAGATTTATTGATAATTTTTATCACTGTGTCTTTGTTGAAACCATTGGTTATAGCTGTCTTTATTATTGTTCGTATTCTACTTTGTGCTCTGCTTCTGTTAGTGGAATATTCCTCAATGTGTGTGCCAAACTGTGAAACACTGGATATTTATGTGGAATGGGTTCATTCAGTCATTCATTCCTTAAGGCAGGATACACAGTTCATAATTACTATATCATTATTACCATTATTCACCACTGTGGCTTAGTTGATAATCAACTAAGTGTCAAACCAGAAATACACCAAAAATTAGGTGTAGGTTCAGAACTTGTTCTGCTCTAGTTGCCTAGAACAGTGTTTTACTCAGTGCATTGCCTTGCATTTCCTTCACAACAAGAAGAATATTGGTCAACATTAAATTTTGTTTCCTGGGTAAATTCAATATGAATACTATTTAAACATTTTCAGGACCATGGCAACCTTTAAGGAACTTACACAGGGAAGGGGATTTATTACGCATTGATATTACAATGCAAAACTGACAAATGCTCAGTAAATCATAAAACTTATTTTCAAAATTGCTGTTAACATCAATATCGAACACTATCACAAATCAGACTGGTGTACAACAGATTCTCTATAAACTATAGTGTGATAAATCTGTGAGGTTTAAAACAAATAAGTTGACTTCTTTTCCCAAATTCACTGATTTCTACTAACACACTTAAATTTATTTGCTGCTTATTTAACTTGCATTTCACTGTCAGAAGCTACACTTACAATAGTAAAAAAAACATACAGGATTTACAAAGTAAGCTGCAGCCATTCCAAAACACAAAGTTTCAGAAAAGTTTGCTCATTAGTGAAGTAAGCTAAATGATAAATGAACAAAATCTAAAGTGTGTCAGCTTTTTTAATTATGATTTTTCATTATGCTGTATTTACAATACATCTTTGGGAGTAAAGAAAAAAAGTTCATTTATTCATAAATAAGTATTCAAATACCAATACTGCAATTTGAATATGAATGGTTAGGTAATTGTTTAATAGAGTATTTGGTAACAATGGAATATGAGATTTGTGAATATGAGAGGAAGTATGGTGTTGACTTAGGAAAAAGATCTCTATAGATACTACTGAATCTCCATTCAGTAGCAACGATTGATAGAATTGATGCTACTGTAATTCTTCTATCAATTGATAGAAGAATTACATTTACATTAATTTAGGTAGCAAACTTACACTGGATAATAACAACCTAGGAAATTGATCTTAGGCCCAAGCAAATTTATTCCTCATCTCCCCTAAGATTGGATAGAGAAGGAATAAGGAAAGTAGTTGCCTTATTACTGAGCATGGTCACTTCAAAAGCATCTAAGTGGGACTCTATATAGATGAACTCATTTGTAGAATTTGCAAACAACATGAGGAGACTGCTTGCACATACTGCTTGGCTGCCCATTCTTGGTTAAAAAAACTGAAGAAGAATTTATACTTCCTATAATCACGTAAGATTTAGGAACAGATGCTGAAATTGGAACCAAAAAATCCAACTTTATCAGGCAACAGATTTTGGAAAACAATTAAAGTGTCTCTTCAAATGGACAAGAAGTCCAGTCTTTTAGGCTGAGTATGGTATGTATGTACTCCAACAACTCCCCTTCCCCTTATCTATCTATGTTTGCATTTACTGGAGAGGATATTTAAGACAACAAATATATTTCTTGATTATACAAACTATTATAACTAGTTTAGGACTTACAAATGTTACACATTTTAATTTTTATGTTGCATTTATTTGTGGAGCATTTCAAAGTTTTCGAGTATCTTTTCAACATCTGGTGCATAAACTGCAATTTAGAATATTCTATTTAATCTGCTTAAATCCAACATAATTAAGTTATCAACTCCATTCCTATAACTTTTTTTGCATCTTGTGTATAATAAATATTAATTAGTGAAGTTTCTACGCGCAGAAGATTACCTACCCATCTGTTTAGAATGAAGCACTATAAACAGAGAAATCCCCACTCCTTCTACCTCCGCCCTCCTTCCTAAATTATACCGATCTCTCTTACTTTATGCAGGCAGTGCGTTTCAATTTCATTGCTAACCCATGCTGCTTGCTGTCTTGAATAACTGTAACTCTACAGCACTATTTTCTTTTTCTTCTGGAATTTATGAATAAAGTTTATACTTACCCAGAGACATCCCTAAGGGGTCAACTGTCGACGATGCCATGTTGAAGTTAATTCTGAAATATCTGTAGTGATATATATATGTGTTAACAATAGGTCTTAAATGTCTACTGGAGAAAACTAATGCAACATGTGTAGCACATATTACCAATGCCCATTATTTGCTTCCCTCCCCACAGCTACAGAATTACCATTGCCAAGTTACTTTCTAACACCGCTAGAGGCGTCATATCATCACTTTTGAATATGGTATAAGATATATGAAATATTCTAGCTCACCAAACTGAAATTAACGTAACAGTTTACAATTTTTCCTCATACTTTCTGTTTTTTTCCCTTTTTCTTTTTCCTTTGGCTTTCACTCTTTCTTTAATAATTTATTGGTTTATTTAAATTAGCAAAGTTAAGATGATATGTAGGGCCCGGATTCTTCGGTTTTCAACTATTTTGTTCCTTGCTAGTAGGTAACTGCGATATTTTTCACACTATAATCGAAGTTACAAAGTCGAATATTATAACATCTAAAAATGTCTAAATGCAACATTAAAATCTAAAAAATTCCTAACAAATAAAAGATAACATTCTTGCTGTTATTATGAGGCATCTCTTTACATTTTTTGAGAGAGTGAAGAAAATATTGTGACTTATTTTCAGTAATATAGAAACGATTAAATTTAAACAACAACGGTGTTTATTTCGTAGTATTGTTAACTGACTGGAAAGTAATTTCATGTCTGTATGAATACTGAGAAAAGTTATATCACGTGCATATACATCTGTATGACTAGAGCTAACTTCGGATACTTATACAATATATAAATATTAAAAATAACTGGTCCTAGAACAAATATATTAATTTTAACAATCCGAGATAATTTCTCCCAATTAATACCACCATTTTATAATGTTCTAGGTAGGACCTAAATATATTTTAAGTTATCTCTTATGCCATAGCTCTCCATTTTTTAAACAAAACATCATGTCTAACTCAGTCAAATGCCTTACTTAGATTACACAGTATACCCTGAAAGAATAGAATCCATCACAAAATTCTGTTGGAAGTCACTAGCCGGAACATTTAAAACGTAGGTCAATTCGTTTTAAAAAATGAAATACATTAGCACTAGCATGTTCGAGCATCAAGTACCCCTTAAAATGCCCTTTAGCGGTGAATTTTTTAATAAATTTTTTCCTTGAAAACTATGCAATATTTTCCTTATCGCCTTCTTGCCTACAGTGGTGGTGTAAAGGAAACGATTTTGCTTCTAAATTGCAAGACGGATTCGAATCCAGTTTGCTTTTAGCTTCCGGGGTGAGTTTATATGTACTTGGTGCCTGCTCAGTAACACATATTTAAGTGCTCTTCTGACTCAGGCTATGAAATTTCTTACTTACCAGACGGCTGTAGGGATGTAGAGGGAACAATATAGCTTCTGAGCTGCGAACCACCTTTCAATCCACCTTGAATCGAATTTCTGATTTCAGATATTTTTATGTTCATGGTTTTTGCTCACTTATCATGTATGGTTAACGTTCTTTTATCCTTTCTCAATACATCATTTCATCTCATATATCATCAGTGCTCACCGTTGGTAAGTGTTGAGTGTGGAATGTCGAGTGTTGGGCCAGATTTGGCGCCAGTTAAATGCTGGTTTTTGGAGAACTACCTAATAAAGTAAAAAAAAAGCTACTCTTACTATAACAAATAAAATTAAAATTAAACTTGGCAATTGAAATAATGAGGCAATATACAAGTCTCTGGTCTTTGGTGGTTGGGTATGTAGATCGACAGGACAGTATGATATTAATTGAAGTAGCTTCTTAGCCTGGGGCACCTGAATCAGCAACCCACGAAGATCTGATGGATTTTTTTTTGTTTATTTAAGGACTCTCTTTAACATCATTGGTCATCAGCGTCCCATTCTAATAAGGGCGTGAAACGGCCGACAAATTTTGCTCAGAGGCCTCTTCTTTCAGGCTTGAGGTTCTTTATCGTGCCGTAAATGTACCACACGGGACCCACGGCTTTACTTCCCTTCCGAAGGAAGCCATACTTACGATTTTTACGTCCGAAAAAATCCATCGATCCTGGCCGGGTTTGAACCTGCGATCTTGGGTTTAGAAGGCAAGTATGGTTACCACTACACCACCAGGACCGACTGATGGATTCTGGCGGCGTGTTCCGATAACCACTGTCTGAGAAACTGATGACTATAAGAATCGCCATAGTGTCCTAAATGTACAGTTTGTCCAGAAAATAGACAATCAGCTTTCGCCTGTGAATTAATGGCATTAAAAACCCTTTCAGAAGCTGGAAGTGTGAGTTATTTCTAGGGACTCGCCATAAAAAAACCTTTCCAAATAAACCATCCTGTAGCGGATTTCAATTTAACGCCAAAGGTGGCTGGTAACTCCAGAACCTGACTTATAAACCATACCTTGGATAATGAAAATATATTAATAAATGAACGCGGTGTAACAAATTGATGCTCTTGAAGAACTTTAGGAACACTGTTAAAAACACAGTTCCAAATATATTGAAAAATCGCCAGTAGTGTGGGTGGAAATGTAACACCGAATATTTAAATGGAAGAAGCCATAGATACCCAGGAAATTGGGACTACAGAAGTGGAGTCAAGGAGCATGGATCTTTATTTATTCACATTAAGGATCACTCCAGATCTCTACAATAATTATTCACAATCTCTTGAATATGAGGAAGAATAAAACCATGTGAGATTATCAAAGTGACATCATCAGCACATGCTCTAATAAGAGATTGACCATCAGAACGAAGGCACTGTTGTAATTTCCGAGAAGATGTTCGATTGAAAACATAAACAAGTGCATTGCCATCAGACAGCTCTGTCTTACAGACGCTCTCACAGGAAAGGAATGAGTGAAACAGCCGTTCACTAAAATTTTGGAAGTAGCTGCTTTTAATATATTGCGAATGAGGTAGTAATATGTATCAGGGATTCCTAATTGCATTGTAGTATTAAATAAATAGCATAAGATTCACCTGATTAAATGCATGGTCAAAATTCAAAAAGATCAAATGTTTCCCAATTCGTGAAATATGGGTAGCACTAAAAGCGTCACAAAGAGCACATAGGGCATACAGTATATTCCCTCCAAGTCGTATTGACTACTTTACCGGTGCAGGGATATAAGCTATTGTGGTGATAAACGGTGTTTAATACATACCATGAACGTTTTATAATCAATATTTAACATAGTTAAAGTCCGAAAGTCTTGTGTAGTATTGAGATGGCTATATTAGGCACAAGAACCAATATGCCATGGACAAATGCAGTGGGAATCAAGGTGATACATAGCGGCTCATTGAAAATTGCAATAAGTACATCCTTACGGCAACGACCAAAATGCACAGTAAAATTCTGCAGGTAGCATCTACTCCAGGTTATTTACTTCGAGAACAGGCAGCTAAAGCTGCTTGTAATTAATTAAAGGTATATAAAAAAGGAATAGGTTCGTTTGGGCCAGAAGAACCGTAACTTCGTCTGTAGCAAGGAGTTCTTCAGGTGTAATATCAGAGTATAGCCTTTGGAAATATTCACACACAACAGAACGAATATCCACTTGGCTACATACATAAACATGGGAGCTATTTTGAATGCTGTGAATATATTTTTGCTCAGCATGCGGTTGTTCACGGACATGATGGTATATTGACGGGGATTCCATATCAATGAACGTAGTTCGGGAAAGCACCTGAGAGCCCCTCAAATCGTACAGTTGAGTTTAAGAATCTTTATCTTTATTTTGATGACAATCCACCATTCCAGTTCAGTAGAGTAAAATCGTTGCTGATAAACCCAACATCGCCACCGCTCGGCAAAGAGTTCTTGAACGTCTTTGTCAGAAAGAATCTGTACATTAAGTTTCCAGTAATTACGACCATATGAGGGAGAGGATGCAGGTAGGAAGTAAGGTATCAACAATGATCAGAGAGCTCTATCAAACATATATCCACAGTCCTAATACAAAAATCGCGGTGAACGTAAATGCGATCTAGTCATACTCCCGAAGATTGCGTTGAAATGTGTAAAGCGGACGATCTCGATTCAGGACTTCCCGTATAACTCGTAGTAGTCGATGTAGTCGATGAATTAAATGTACTAATGTAGGACAAGGCAAGTAAACTCCTGCGCAATCTTCAGGAGACAAAACAGTATTAAAATCGCCACCGAATAATACGAGTTGGGTAATAAGAGTACAAAGAAGCTACTTAATCGGCAAAAAAAAAAAAAAAATAAAAAAAAATAAAAAATAAAAAAAAATTAAAAAAATAAACTGTCTTTCCTCCTGCTTCTGGATGCCAGAAGTTCCATATACATTAATAATATTGAGATCCCCTAGGATAAGACTGATGCCTATAAAATTTGCATTAATGCGCACATTCGTATATTGCAAGTGATATTTAAGCAAAATGGCAGTACCACGGGTAACAAAATCAATATTAATTTCAGCAGTATACCCATATAAGCGAGTTATAAACGGAGAATTTATCTCTTAAAGAAGAGCAATATTAACATCCCGGGAATTAAACGTTTTCGCAAGAAGGCGAAAAATTTCGGAAGTTTGGGTATTACTAATATTCAATGTAAATATTTATACGTGTGTGACATAAAGGGAGACTAGTGAATTCAAGAACAATTAAAAAAATATATACATTTAGAGGAGAGTAATAAGAATTTATTCTCCAGTAGTGAGCTTCAAGGTTTCTTAAGACGTGTCTTCCGACTAGGCTCAGTAGGACTTTCAGATAACGACAGAGATTTCCCAGATGTGGTTTATTATTTAGTGAAGAAGGGATCACCGTAGGTTGGGATCTTTCGCGTACTTTTTGTTTCTTAGCACTTGGTTCTATGTCTACCTCCTCTTCATGCGATGGTGAGTAGTTGGCTTGTCAGTGTTACTAGTAGGTAAGTATAAGAGAGGTATATTATGCCGTTGCAACAACAGCAAGGTCGGGTTCATAGGTTCCAATGGAGATGCGGGCTATTGAGAGGACTCGGGAGGGGGGAGAGAATCTCTCTGCTGGTCAAATTGAATGGGGTTGGAAGCAGAAGTTTCCTGGGGAGTAATAATATTTTTCTCAGAGAGTAGATCACTTATTAATGTTGGACGAGGTATTTGTGGAATCTTAGAGGTAAATTTCTTGTAAAGA
Organism: Metallyticus violacea; assembly: GCA_030762175.1. Lineage (NCBI taxonomy): Eukaryota > Metazoa > Arthropoda > Insecta > Mantodea > Metallyticidae > Metallyticus > Metallyticus violacea. The sequence continues at coordinate 106,807,989 of CM060842.1, forward strand.
CAACGATCACGAATATGAGTGGTTTCATCACACGTATTGCACGTGGGTAGTTACCGAGCGTAAATAATGTAAGCCTCGTGACCAGCAATTAGATGAAATAGATTTTTTCAAATCAATTTGAATGGAACAAATATCATTTTGATTCGATACTTATAGCCGAGAGAACAATGTTCGTTTTCAATTTTAATTACGGAGCCATATACCTGTAAATCTTGTCGTATTTTATCATTTGATAAGTCTGGGGGTAAATTAAACACACGGGCATGGGTGTATTCTGCACTGGCGTCACCAATCGTTAAGGAAGTCACAGACATGTCTTCATTTTCCAAGGGAGTTATGGGCTGATGTAAATTTAACAACTGTTCGGAAACCATTGTACTTTGTTAGTTGATAAATACTGCATTTTGCTTACCAATTAACTGAAGGGTGTCCAATTGATCCTCGGCTATACGTAGGGTAGTATTCAACCAGAGATTTATATCTAATGGCGTAGACCGAGGTTTACTTTTATCGAAGTTAGGTTTCAAAGTATTTACTCGTAAGATCTTGTTTATGATTACAAGGTACTGGACAACTATGAAATTTTTCGCCAAAAGGAGTTTAAAGAAAAATGACAAGTAAGAAAAAAACTGACGAAAACCGAATAGCACAAAATGAAGCGCAGTAAACTGGAATGTGCGTCTGTACTCCACGCCACTCTGCAGCGGACTATATGCCTCACATTTGCGATGTCTGCTGCTGTGTCGTTTCTGTACATTCGTGAATTAAATGGTTCAGCGTTTGTTGTCCTCTGCCACATGTATATGTTGGATGATGTGAAGTACATGAAGGTATGCTTTGGTTTTGCCGTGACCTGTGCTGATTGCTGTGAACTTAAAAGTTGAAGGTATTGTTAACTTCAGTCTCTCTTTTATTGACTGGAAAAAGAACTTTCTTACAACAACTTTGTTTGTTGTATTCTATCTCTTACCATTTTTGCATCCCTATTTTTTTATATTTCTGAGGCTAAAGTAGATTTTGGAGTTTTGGTGTAAACTATTTCTATATCATCGTTGTTAGCAGCTAGTTTTGCTTACTTATCTGCCATTTCATTTCCGGCTATGCCTATATATACTTTAACTCGCAGAAATGTATTGTCCACTGGTTTTGTTCCAGAGTGCGAATTGTCTGTAAGATGTTAGATCTGATGTTATTTTCTTATTGTCGTCTACGAAGCACAGAGTTATTTTACTCTCTGTATATACTATTATCCTTTACTAGTTATGAATTCTGAGCTGTTTTGCTTCTAGTTCCTGCAAAGCCTCCAGAATTGCTATTTGTTTAGCTTGATTGTTTGGGCATTTCCCATCCAATTGGTATATTAGCTAGCGAATTGGGGTTTCTTCTTGGATTATAGCAGCTGTCTGTCCACCTGTTTCCTATTTTGCTCTCATCTTAGGGTGTGGCTTCATACTCTTTTCGTGATAATTATAATCAAGCAGGGACGAGCCCTATAACATGTGGGCCGGTGAAAACTCCAGGCCTTTGAATAAACATGAAATGATAACTTTTGCATTTTTTGTGCTTTCTCATGATTATTATTGTCGCTGTGATTAGTAAAATATATTTGTTGAGTTTGTTAGCTACTTGTACAGTACCACCTGAAACAAACACAACTCTAGCTAAGCTTGCACTGGTAACACAGAGGAAATGATTTTCCAACTGGACCCCGAGCCCATCTAATACCTACTTACACAATTTTTTTTCTGGAATTTCAACTAGTTTGAAGTTAACTTTCCCATATTTTAAAAAAGTCTATTTTATAATGATATGATCAATGGTTTTAATCAACAGCATACGATGAATTAAAAAAAAAGTGTGGCGGAAATAATTTTGATTGTATGGCCGCTTCTTTACTCCCTAATTAGCTCGCGAAGTTGCATCACTTATTTAATGAACATCCTCGGTTATTTGTACTTTTTCCTTTTATAATTTTACAATATATAAAACGTCTTTGTTAAATTTCTGCCAAGAACGAAAATGTTTTTTATGAAAGAGAAGTAACACATGTACAACAACATATTTAATAAAAAATTGCAGAGCTGGGGTGGAAATTTTCATGACAAGACCCCAGAACTGATTTTTAGAACACCAGAGTTAATTAGTCTAGGTATGTGTTTAGGTTTAATAAAACTATGGCTCTGCATTTTTTAAAAAATAATTTGGAAAAGGTATACGAAAACCAAGACTTTGCCAACCGTCTCTTGCATATATATACTATGAAATGGGACTGGTGTTCCTCCTAGAATAATTTATGCAAAAGGAAATGGCAAGCAGGGATGATAAGCAGCCCAAAAAAGCAGAATTGGCCGCTATTATTGCCACTGTTGGAAAAATTTTAACTTCAAGCTTCATATTTGGGAAAAGAAACAAGTAGTAGAAAGAATGCTTGACAATGGACCACCTGGAAGTGCGAGGGTAGGGCCATAAGTTTCCGGCCTCGCCGTTAAGGACTATCGCCTTCACAAAACTCTTATCTGGTGTCATACCTTATCTGTTAAGCAAATAATTGCAGCTGTAACTTCCGTTCCGCTGTGTTCAGTTATTCAGATATAATGGTATTAAAAAGGCTATGTGTAGAAGATCGTGATATGTTCAAAATGTAGTATCAAGCTGTTATAGCTCTTCACAAAGAAGAACTTACTTCAAATAAAATAAACAGCAATTGGACGGTATATTAGGGAAGCATCCCTCTCATATTCTACCTAAAAGAACGAGCCAAACTTTTTCGAATAGATCGAGAAAGCATTGAGGGCAAAAAGCGTGCAGGTCGACCCTTGGAGGTGCTCACTCCTGAAAATATCATTCTTGAGGAAGGAAAAACTATGGAAGATCGGTGGATCAAAGCTACAGAAATAGCAGCAAGGTTGAGCGTTTCTAAAATACAGTCCTTTGAATTATCATGAACATTTAAACATGAATAAGGTTAGTGCATGATGGATGCCTAGACTTCTTTCCTCAGTCCAAAAGAAGCACTCAGTCAGCTGTTGTCGTGCATTTTTTGGAGCTCTGCAAAGTTCTGCAAACTATTGTTACAGGAGATGAAACTATGATGCTCTACTATGCTTCCTTGTCCAAAAGAGAATCGAGGGAATGGCGTAAATATGGCGAAGCGCCGCTTCTAAAGGCCAAAGTCACTCAGTCAAACCAAGAAGATCATCGCCACAATTTTTTGGGATTGTGAAGGAATACTCTTCATTGACTTCAAGGAGAGGAACAACACAGTAAATGGGCAGTACTATGCCGACCTATTACACAGACTACGTGTTTCCATGAAGAGAAAAGGCGAGGAAAGCTGAGTGGTGGTGTGCACCTTCTTCACGACAACGAGTCTGTGCACACAGCTCTTGTTGCAAAGGAAGCTGTGAAGAAATGTGGCCCATTCATCCTGCAGCCCAGATCTAGCTCCCAGTGACTATTTCCTCTTCTCAAAACTCAAGAAAGATATTCTAGGAAGGAAATTTAGGTGTGACGAAGAAGTGATGGATGCTGTTTATGCCCATTTTGGAGATAAGACTTCTGACTATTTGGGAGGATTGAAATACTAATTCAAAGATGTGAGAAGTGCATTGCAATAAAGGGTAACTATATTGAAAAGTGAAATATAGTTTTTGCCTTTATCACACTTAGAAAATGTTTAGGCCGGAAACTTATGGACCTACCCTCATACAGCATGATGCAATGATTCAGTTTGGATAAACTCGTATTTTTCGTACATGGTTTACCTATTTTGTAAAATGCGTTCATCCTTCATTCTAATACTTGATAACCATGCTGCTCATATCAATTTGCAGTCTATTGACATGGCCGTAATATGGGAATAATCATGACATCTATATCAACTTTTACGACACACCAACTGTCACAGTTGATGTGTCCATTTTACACCTTTCAAAACCTTTCAAAAATATGATTGAGACTGCTGTGAACAAATTCCAAATGCAACATTCAGGTAAGAGAATAAAGTAATATGCATAGTTAAAGTAGCATTTGAAATGAATGTAACTATAAGTAGTAATATCAGTCTTTAAGAAACGTGGCATATGACCATTAGATAAAGGATATCTTCACCGAAGATGAATTTGCCCCATTCACGGTCCATTTTGTACTCGATTTGTCTTTGACCGTTGCTATGGTTGCAAGGTCTTCAAATGCTATTACTAATTTTCCTGATGACCAAACTTCTAGAGAGTATCTTCCTTTTGTTCCGTCTACTACTTTGAACTCTGGGCAGTGTAGCAGATCCAAATCAATTTATTAAATTATGAATATGAAAAGTCACTTAGGAAAGGAATAGATGGCAGTTGAGGCTGTAGTTTCTTCTATTGTTGATACTCTTCCTTGTGACCATGGACCTAGACCTACCACCACCAACCTTGCCTATCTTGTTTCTTCAGCTATTTCAAATCTTGAGATGTATAGAAATGCAATACCTTCAATCATTGAAAATGAATCACTCAGTCCATCTGGTAGTACAAAACATCCAGCTAAGCCATCGGCTGAATTTTCATTCGGTGTACCGCCAAAAGATATTTTACTTCTACCCAAGGCTGAAAAAACCAAAGGAAACTAAAATTTAAATATTAAAAAATTAAAAATGCTAACATGTTCTCCTCTCAAGAACCAGCAAGAGAGAGAGAGAGAGAGAGAGAGAGAGAGAGAGAGAGCATCAAAAGAACACAGAAAGAAGTATAATATCCGAGTTACACTCAGGGCTTCAAAGGCAAGAAGAGGAATCACAAAGCAGCTATTAATAGTCATTGATCTATTAAGTTGAAATTTGCAAGATCTGTTGTTATTCATGTACCAGAAGATGTCTATAGATCAGAAAATTCCCTGGTAAACAAGATATCAGCATAAGGTTGACGCTAGCATTGCGCACAATGTACGGATTCCATATAGTCGGCCCTGGTAGTGTAGTGGTAACCATCGATGGATTTTTTCGGGCTTAAAAATCTTAAGTATGGCTTCCTTCAGATGGAAAATAAAGCCGTGGGTCCCATGTCGTAAATTTACGGCACGAAAAAGAACTTCAAGCCTGAATGAAGAGGCCTCTGAGCAAAATTTGTCGGCCGTTTCACGCTCTGAATAGAATGATGCTCTGAGATGTTAAAGAGTGTCCATAAATAAACAAAATCAACAAAGGATTCCGTACTGTCTGGTCACAGCAACAGTGCCAAAATTGAGGGAGATGGTTGGTAAAGCCCCTTTCCATGAATGTGTTTTCATCCGGCAGCCTTTGAAGGAAGATATCAGTTACATGCGATATCGGGTTCCTGCCGCCGTTTGAGATAAAGTCTCATAAGCAAACGGTGTTGTCACGTCTTGCAAGTATACCATGCATGTGACGTATGGCTCCGGGCTAAGAACTTATCGCTATAAAATCCAAAATACTAAAACAATTAAAGGCTAAATTAAACCCTAAAATAATTTATGTTACAATAGAAATGCAAACAATGCTCTACCTTAGTCACTTTTTTCGCTGGATTCATCAGCGCTGTCTCCAGACACATAAATGATGAATCTGTCGTCTTCCTTCGTTAGCCGAACATAATATTCATGTTTTTTTTATTGTGTGCTGTTCACATTTTCTCCAGTACTCCTCATCAATCTTTAAGCAATTGTTTACAAACATGTAATATGGGTGTCACATTTTGTTTCCTTCCTCACTAGTTCAATAGGATTAAAAGCACAGTGATAAGGAGGTAGCCTTAATACTTCGTGTCCAGATGCTTCAGTTAACTCTTTTATTGCATATTGCTCGTTCATAATTTCTGTATTAAATTGTTTTGATTGGAAATGGCTTGGGTATGAGATTATTGAATTGTTGCATGAAGTCCAAAATCTCATTTTTTCTCGATGACTGTGTAGGTGTTTCCACAAGTTGCCTTAAATGATATGATTATCGAGCACACATTTCCTACCATTAGGCAGGGTTTCCAGTAGACAATTTTAGAATCAGTTTTCGAAAATATTGCTATTCATTTGGTCATGACTGCCAGCCTTGGCGTCGGCAATATTTTTCGCCGAAATGTAGAAACAATTCGAAACTCAGCCCTCGCCTCCACCAGCATGTAGCATCATTATCCTCTTTCCTGTGGACATGAGTGTGTTGAGGGGCACGTTCCATTACCCCAGCCTTTCTTTAAAACGTCGTGTGTGTCATACAAAGTTTCATCTATGTACACCATCCGATACCCTACAGATCGCAATTTATTGATTCTCTGTACATATTTATACCTCCAAAGCACTAGCCGAAGTGATTCTCAAGTTTTAGTACAAGGCGCTATAGGGACGTTCTTTTGTATGGAGATTGAGAATGGTGCAAGCATGTTAGGAGTTCTTGGAGTGTAGGAGATTTTCCTTGCTTGTAGAAACTGTAGATTTCTCGTACATTTAAATTCATCAAACTTCCTCAACGGTTTTGAATTTATTCCTTTTTTTTAATTTATTTTTATTTATTTATTTTTTGTGTTATTGGCTCTCTCTCCTAACCATTTTTCTGACTCTTGGCCTACTCAGTTCCAAAAATTTAGCAGTCTCGCTTATTGGTCCTTTACCTAGTTTATTCTTCACAACGTAGTCATACACTTTACAGACCATTTTCTGGCACTCCTTGTTCAGAGTTTGTTATATTTTTAAACTTGCTACTGGGGCTGGGTACAATCTCCGCAGCATCGGCATTATGATCAGCTTCAAATTCATGCACTTCCTCTTCATCAATATCATGCCCTTGATCATGATCGTTTACTGGCACACTTAACCCAGGGCGCCACATATTTAACTTAATAGACACTGTCACAATAAACCGTATTCCCGAACAGTAGCAACACAACTGCGCAAGAAAAAGTTTTCAGTTCACTTTTGGCAACGTGCTTCTCCTTTTCATTCCACGTGGACTTGATTGAGAGCTGTCATCAGCTAAAACCAGCACGTAATTGGCTACTACAGGGCAATAAAGGCGAGCTAGCAAATAGAGGGTCAGCGACAGCGGCCCACCTTTGATAGAAAGTGGAAATGCATTCAATGAATGGTCTTTAACCTGTAGTGTAGTGTTTACGTTAGACAACTGCAACGTTCAGAGTCACCTATTGAAGTTGAAGTTGATTGAAGCTTCGGCAACCTCGCGACTCTGGAAGGAGAGGTTTCATGCTTCGTGAGAGCAGCCGTAGTGCAGTTTTTACTTACCTGTACAAATCGAGGCTCTTGGGCTGCAGTCACGCCTCCTTTCACGAACGGCAAAGGAGAGAGCCGAGTCCAAGTAGTGTGGCTAACAACAAACGTAGGCGGATAGGACTGTCGTTATGGACGGAAACAAACAATAGTACAATAGTACGTTAAAAATTAACTTTTTGGGTTGCATTTTAATACTTAATATGACATTAAATATACAACGAAATTAAATGGGAAACTATAATGTAGCAAGGGAAAGGAAAATAATTAATACGGGAAAAGGCATACGTTTCTTTAAAAAATATAAGGTTGTTGGATTTTTTTAACTTAAGCTAACCTAACCTAACCGAATCTAACCTAAATTTGCAACCTATGCGTTATTTTAAATAATTGATACGGAAAAAGGCAAACGTTTTCTCTTAACAGTATAAGTTGTGGAATTCTTTTTTTAAACTTAAATTAAGCTAAGCTAAGCTAAACTAACCTAAATTTGCAATCTATGGTGCGAAGAAAACAATGACGTTCAGCTTATGTAATCGTGAAGCAACAGCGGAATAACTTTTATTTGAGCATTTACAGTACATGAAATTAAAGTAAAAATGCAACCTATGCGTTATCCCCTCTAATAAGTAGCATTAAAAAATAAATTTATAATATTAAGAACAAAAAAAGACAAATTGTGAAGATTGAGAGAGAGCGAGAGAGAGAGAGAGAGAGACTTGCACATGGGGGATCGTACCTAATAAGTACTACCTTAATACATACAGCTTAACCGCCACGGGTGGCCGAGGTCGTTAAGGCACGGACTCGTGAGCAGGAGGACTGGGTTTTTTTTCCAGGTTTTCCTCAGTCTTCACAACTGGCAAATGCCAGGGAGGTACCTAAACTTAGGCCTGGAACGCTTCCTTCCTTAAAATATATATATCCTTTCCCAATTTATCATTTCATCTCGTTTATCATCAGTGTCCACCGCCTGTGGTGCCTCAGTAGTGAAAACGGGCGTTAAACACTACTCAATAAAAAAAAAAAAAAAATATATATACAGCTTAACGCTCTAACCTGCCTTATCAGGCCGACATGGACATATCCTATATGCTGAATTCACATTTGTCTCGGCTCTCTCCGTTGCCGTTCATGAGAGGCGGCGTGACTTAATGAATGAATAGTGTTTAACGCCCGTTTTTGCTACAGAGGCACCACAAGCGATGGACACTGATGATACATGAGACGAAATGATATATTGGGAAAGGATTTTAGGAAGGAATCGTTCCAGGCCTAAGTTTAGGGTACCTCCCCGGCATTTGCCATTTATGAGGACTGAGGAAAACCTGGAAAAAAACTCAGTCAGGAAGGACGGTCCTGGCGGTATTCGAACCCAGACCTCCCGCTCACGAGTCCGAGACTTAACGACCTCAGCCACCCGTGGCAGTAGGCGTGACTTCAGCCCAAGAGCCTCGGGTTTGCATGAGTTAGTAGGTTTTTGACTTGATGTTACACTTAGCTACGCGACGGCACAAGTCACGCCTCTTTCAAGAAGAGCGGCGGAGGAAGGCAAAATAGAATGACACTTAGGTCTATCCCGGTGAACATATCTGCAGCCGCGGATACGATAAACAGTGTGTGTATTGACGGAACTTCCTAATTCATAAAATTTCAAAACATTTTCATTTTAGTCTCCTAACATGTGAAAATTACGTTATAATTAGATAAAGTTAGTGCAAGAGGAATGCAAAAAGTAAAAATTATTCGATTAAGAATAGTGTAGAAAATTTACGAAGATTAATAAAAAATAAACACTGGTGATATTTTCTGAGGGGAAAAAAATACCAAAGGGGAATCGAACCCACAGTCCCATCATTAGCACGACGCTCTAATCTACTGAGCCATGGTTTTCATGCTCGCTTTGGAAGGCCCTGTGCGTTGTGCATTATAATTAATCAAAATCTGTGTTTTATAATTCCGCGTGGGAGCCACAGACCATGTCTTGTGGTTTATAAAATAACATGGGGCTGTCACTCGAATTCACTTCTTGTACCCATGCCTCAACTTTCCCATCATTCTGATGCCTGACGGACGAGGAGCACAAATTATAGTATCGTTCAATATTACATAAATCCTGTCTGGTTGATAGATGACTTCTTTCTAGCTTAGCACCTAACACACAATCTCTAATTTTGTCCTGTATGGCTTGAAAACGAAATATGTTTGCAATATCCCTTTCTTTTTCACGTTGATGATCAGCATGAGTTGAGATAAATGTGACTAGGCATTTTCCATCCTCGGCTTGCCTGACTCGTATCTTTGCAGGACATACGCCATCGATTTTATTGCTACCTTGCAGTGCCTATAACTGAGAAGCAAAATTGCATGAGCGATGGCATGCATAATAATGCCTTACAGTATTGTCAGAAGCAGTGCAAGAACCACCAATGTTTACAAACTTCGACCCCGTTTTCTAATCAATTTCCTGTTTCTAGAATTTAAAATCATCAAAGGATGAGAAATATAGTTCTTCCAATTTTACTTTTATTTCATGTACTCGTTTTAAATGCTCAAATAAAAGAAATGCGGCTATTTTATGACTAAATAAGCTGCACGCCATTGTTTGCTAAACACCCAAAAACAATTTTAATGCCCTTCTATAATGCTGCATCAACTCTTCTCAGATATTTATTGTACTCATCCCTGACTCCCTTTCCCACATTTCAGACATAGGAATTGTTTTGATGCACTCATTATTCAGAGGCGTGTCGGCTTCCTCTGCCGTCCTCCGCTACCCTTTGTGAAAGGAGACGTGACTTATGTCAGTCACGGCGCTAAGTGTAACTTCAAGTAATTTTTGGAATAAATGGGTCCACCGGCCTGAAAAGTGCACAAACTACACAGCCTAGTAATATATTCCATGTTTTATGACTTCTGTAGGAAAGCTTTATGAAAACTAATGTGATAAAATCTTCAATTCTGCTTTCAAGAACTTCCTGTATGTGCCACTACTGTAAAATTAAATGTGCAGTTTGTGTTTTGAAATTATTTTATGCAGTTTTTCCCTCTTGCCCTCAGGAACTCTTCGTCTTACCCTCAAGTTGGGGGTCTTGGTTTAATAATGAACCCTTAACCTTTCCATCCTGATCTCTCCCTTACCCTAGCCCCTTTAAATACAAGTGAATGACTTTGTTGCTTCGAAATCACATTTGCATTTAATCGCAATAATTGTTATACGGTCACTGGGATCTCGAATTCAGACTTTTTGGGGGTATGTTCTTTGTAATTTTTCGATCCTTATTCCCTTATGATTCCTTCCAGAGAAACCCATGGAAACATTATAAAAATAAAACTACCTACTTCACATTTCCCGTCTCTACTCAATTTCATCATCAGTCATGCAAATTAAATTCGTCATCGGCGTACCATCGTACGCTTCTCACGGACCAGAAAATTCTAAAAGTTAAAAGAAAGGCACTTCACCGTGTTCCGCATTAGGAAAGCTTCCCGATCACACCCATTAATGCCTTTCTATAATGTTACATCGACTCATACTCGTTCCCTTCTCAGTTGGTTAATATGAATGTGAATTTATAGCCAAAAATAACAATAGCTTCACGTCCACCTTTATCGAAGAACTTCAGCGTAATTTCAACAACATAGAACTAGAGGCATTAACTGCTGATACTGCATGGCAATGTTGTACTGATCACGTTTTTCTTTTTCGTTAAAGTGAGGAGTAATTGACATTTTCCATTCTATAATATTATCTGGTGGTAGATAATTACATATTAGAATAAACCGAGCGGGGCAGCTCAGGCTATAACGCTTGGGACTCGCATTCGGAGATCCCGAGTCCAAATCTTTTGGAATCGGTCAAATTGATCTTGAATTTTTCCATCATTTACCCTGGTCGCTTAGGCAAATGCGGGGCCTGATTTTACTTCCCCATGAATTTTCAGTACTCCCAGTTCTGCTACAGAGTCGAAAATGCCAGAGTGAGGGGTGCTGGTACAGGTTTCTGTCCAGCCGTCTGTATGGGAGTGGTCTTTTGAGGGGTTTGAACTCCTTGGGGGTGCTCCACTGGAGAGGGAGTAATCAATTCAGAAACATTTAGGGACCCCGTGAAGGTTCGAGCATCTGTGGATCCTGGCCGCTCGGTTCCCCCTCACCTCATCCCTTGCTCCTGAAAGTGCTCAAGGCACAAACGCCAATCTTGATCAAGGCTGAAGTATCAAAGTATGCTCCTCTATCCCAAATAATCCTAACCAAAATAGTAATAATAGCAACAGTGGTGCATCCGCCTAAGCGAGCTCCAGAACCAAGCAAAAAAAAAAAAAAAAAAAAAAAAAAAAAAAAAAAAAAAAGAAAAGAAAGAAAGAAAGAAAGAAAGAAAGAAAGAAAAAAAGAAAGATATTTATTAAATCATTAAAATATCCACATCTTACTATTATGTCAAAGGCTCTTTGAACACTTTTCTTTTAAAAAGACCTACCCTTTACTCATGGATGGACTCTATAGCATCTTTTAATTTAAAGATATCGGAACTTTTGAGAATGTCTACATTGAGGAAGTTCGAAACATGTGGCTGCACAAGTCACGATTCGCGCTTTTCGGGCCGACTGGACTGGCGAGTCGGATTGTTGGTAGCACCTGGCCACATCGTGGCTATATCTGTCGATTCTCCTGTTACCCGAGTTTGTCAAATATTCTGGAGTCGAAAGGTTTAAATGGCTAAGGAAGGAATGTAAGTGCTTCCCCTAACACTTAACGGCTTTTGCTGACATACGTAGTTTGGCTTGTTCGTCTACACTTATGGAAGGGTATCTGGACTCCCATCCAAGTGTCGATAATGCCCAAAGCGGCTTAACTTAAACCACGGTTCATTATAGGAACCGCAGGAGTAAGTCAACCGTTTTGGCAAGGCGTCCGCTAGGTATGGCAGTCTCCTCTTACAGTGTATAAACAAAAATTTGGCTACCAAGCCCACTTGTGTGGGGGTTCTTTAGGCCCTTTATTGTCAGTTTGGACCCAGTAGCTCCCGAGGGAGGGAGTGGGGCCCTACTTCCAGTACCATGCTCAGCATTATAATTACCAACATGCTAATCAATCTATTAGGATGTTGTTCTAGTACTTCATAAGCTTTGTGTGCACATTCCCTAATTATGATGAGGAGATATTTAAGGCCGGAAAGCTGGTGCAAAATTTTGGAAGAATATGTATTGTGCATGTCAAAAATGCTCCTTAAGACAATATTTTGAGTTCGCTTTAAAAATTTAATATGCAATGGAGCAGCATATCCCCAAATCTCACATGCATATAACATTGAAATACAATGCATTGTATTGCATCATAACAATATTTTATCCCAAATGAATATGCACTTCTGAGCACTTTTCTTCTTGCATACTTTTACTAATGTGCTTAAAAGAAAATATTAAGCTTTGATGAGAGCAAAGACTTACTCGAGAAACACAAGAGAGAAAGCAGGTTGAATGGTTTTGCAAATCTTAACTTCAACAGAGAAATTTCTATTGGCGGGATGAAATGATTGACATTTTGTTACAGAAACGATAAAAATGATTCAGGAAAATTATGCAGATTGTAAATGTCAATGTTATTTTTAATAATTGTAGTGCAGTCTGGAACAAAACTTGTAGTACTGTAATGACAATTTTTGAATAAAAATTATTGTCTTGTTCAGAATTCTGTGCACTCCTGGACAGTTCATTTAAAAAGACAAGCTTAAATTTATAGCTTTAAATACTGTCCTGTGACAAGCTTCTTATGCAGCTTCTCTCTGAAGCACAGTTTCAATCTGGTCCCCACCTTCCAAGCCATAATCTTGAGTTTGCCACTAAGGAACTGAGCATATGGCAATAAGAGTTTCTAGGGCTTGAATAGAGTTTATTTCACAAATCTCTGGTAATTGGGATTAGATATTTACCTTTCTTTCCAAAATGCATGGTAGTATGTCATGCTTGATGTGTAGCAGAGAGCAGTGGAGAATTTTATAACATACAAGGATAGGTCCATAAGTTTCCAGCCTCACCGATAAGGGTTAACGCCTTCAAAAACCCTTATCTGGTGTCATAACTTATCTGTTAAGTAAATAATTGCAGCTGTAACTTCTGTTCTGCTGTGTTCAGATGTTCAGATACAGTTGCAAAAAAGGAGGCTATGAGTAGAAGATTAAGACATGTTCAAAGTGGAGTATCAAGCTGTTATTAAGTTCTTCACAAAAGGACTTACTCCAAATGAAATTAAACAGTGTTTGGAAGGTGTATATGGGAAGCATCCCCCTCATATTCTATTGTAAAATAATGGACAAAACTTTTTCGAATGCTTTGAGAAAGCATTTATAACAAAGAGCATGCAGCTCGATCCTTGGAGGTGCTCACTACTGAAAACATCACTCTTGTGGAAGAAGAGATTATGGAAGACTGACAGCTCAAAGCTACAGAAATAGCAGCAAGATTGGGCCTTTCTAAAACACAGTCTTTGAATTATTCATGAACATTTAAACATGAATAAGTTTAGTGCATGATGGGTGCCTAGACTCCTTTCCTCATTCCAAAAGCAGCAACAAGTCATCTGTTATCATTTTTGGAGCTCTGCCGATGGCAACAAGAGAGAAATTCTGCAAACCATTGTTACAGGAGATGAAACTATGGTCCTCTACTATGATCCCTTGTCCAAAAGAGAATCAATGGAGTGGTGTAAATTTGGCAAAACACCGCTTCTAAAGGCCAAGGTCACTCAGTGAAACAAGAAGATGATGGCGACAATCTTTTGGGACTGTGAAGGAATACTCTTCCTGACTTCAAGGAGAGGAACACCACAGTAAGTGGGGAGTACTATACTGGCCTATTACACAGACTACATGCTTCCATTAAAGAGAAAAGGCAAGGAAAGCAGAGTGGTGATGTGTGCCTTCTTCATGACAAGTCACCTGTGCACACAACTCTTGTTGCAAAGAAGCTGTGAAGAAATGTGGCTTCAAGGAGATTGACCATCCACCCTACAGCCCAGATATAGCTCCCAGTGACTATTTCCTCTTCTCAAAACTCGAGAAGGACCTTCGAGGAAGGAAATTTAAGTGTGACGAAGAAGTGATGGATGCTGTTTATGCCCATGTTGCAGACAAGTCTTCTGATTTTTTTTGGGGGGGGGGGAGGATTGAAGTGCTAATTCAAAAATGTGAGAAGTTTATTGCAATTAAGGGTAACTGTAATAAAAAGTAAATTATAGTTTTTATCTTTATCATACCTAGAAAATGATTAAGTCGGAAACTTATGGACCTACCCTCATACTATACCTTGAGACAATGTGCCTCATATTCAAATTTTGGGATGTTTTGATTGTAGATGATATAGATTGATATAGCACTTTTGTTTAAAACAAAATTAACCCTTTAACTACCATCAGGCCCCACCTGTGATTTTCTCAGTTTCCTAATTAGTATCTATACATTTTATTGTAATTAAATTTTAGGACTTTTCCTAATATGTGTTGTTGGGTCATAATTTTGGAAAAGAATTATCAAAATTTACATGGGGATTAAGTTAAAGAGTTGACCTACATTTCATCCAGTGCTGGCCTTGCAGACTCACATAGGAAGTAATATTTACAAGCAGCTGTCTGTCTGCTATGCATTAGTTATTGTTGACTCTTACTGTTATTCTTTCAGTGTTCAACAGTTCTCCTTATGATAAGTACATGTTTATTTTGGTCTCTAGTTTCATAATAATTGTCTGTTCTACAAACTGAAAATGTTACGGAGCAAGGGACTTATGAATGAGATAGAAATGGTTGAAACAGTCTTCTGATTCCAACAACATACCTAGTGAATTTGAATGTTCCAGTGACAATGAGGAATGAGGTGGATGTGGTTGAAAACTTGGAATGACACAAAGATGATGAAGAATACCATAACAAAGAAGGTGAAGAACAATTTAGTGCAAATTCTGTAAGTGTGACATATTGTTTTCTCGGAATGTAAATGAAATATGGGCCTACAGTCCCTCAGGCTAGAATATTAGGTAGATAGAAGAATATATTGAAAGATGACCAGGACCTACAAGATGTTCCATTAGGAGCTGTGATAATGAAAAGTATTATATTACTTTCTTCTTTGGTATACTCCTCATTGAAAAAGTGTTTTTGTGGACCAACAAGGATGGTCAATTGATTTATAAGTACTGGGTGGATGTAGATTTGCATGGAATGAAAAAGTTTCTTGGCATTTTGATTCTGACTGGTGTTCACAAGTTAAGAAATGAAGATATCACTCAGCTGTGGAGCATTGAGAATGGCTGTCCATTGTTAAATAAAATTATGTCTCGCAATTGCTTCCGTGCTATTCTGAGGGTGTTACACTTTGACAATCCAGCAGTTCATCATGAACATAGATCAACTGATAAACTGGAACCATCATAGAAGTTTTGAATGTGAGAGACTACCCTGAGGGAAACCTACTACATTCCTGAATGTTGCATGACTGTGGATGAACAGTTGGTTGCATTTCAAGGTCGCTGTTCATTTTGGCAATGCATACCATCAAAACTGGTAGATATGGAATAAAGAGCTGGGCAATTTGTGACAATGAAACAAGATACTGATGGAAGATGAAAGTACATTTGGGGAAGAAGGAAGAAACTAGAGCCATGTGACTTGGAGAGAATGTTGTGAAGAGCTTGGTGATGAAACTTGAAAAATCTGGATTTTTTTACATCAGAGGATGACACTAGTAGGTGCTATCCAAAAAAATAAAGGTGAACTGCCTACGGAATTTGTGACACCTGAAGGATGTTAAGTTCTACACTATTTGATTTTCAACCAGATGTGATGATAGCCTCTTATATTCCTAATAAAAACAAGGTTAAGTAAAAATTGTACTTACGAAGCTGTAGACAATGGAGTGGTAATATATACTACATTAATGTGTTCCTTTGTTAACACTAACTCCACTTACTTTTTTAAAACTTTGGACTAGTTTCCGGAGAGGTTCCTCCCATCATCGGCTGTTGTTGACTGAGTGCCATTGTTCGAAACGGAGGATGGACGCGCCGTTATATCAATTGATATCAATTAATATGATTGGCTTCACTGTGCAAGTTCCAATTTACATTTAAGTAATAAATAGGCCTTCGAGCCGTAGGAACACTGACCCGCATTAATTCGTTTTGCGACGACGATAAGATTGAAAAGTAAGTGAAGCTTTAAGAGTGTGCAGTTCAACTGAATCATACAATGATATCAATTAATATGATTGGCTTCACTGTGCAAGTTCCAATTTACATTTAAGTCAAAATAGTGTCAATATATGTCAATTTAAACAACATGGGCTTGAGAGGCTTGACTAGTAAGTAATGTTATATACATTTTCTGGTAAGCAGAGGGTTAAAGCAATATGTGGACAAAACATTGTATAGTACATCCCACCTGTTATGGCATGAAAATTTGAGGGAGGAAAGAATAAGAATATGTGTGGAATGTCTGTATGCATATGGTGCCAAAACTTGTATACCACCTGTCATTAAAACCCAATTACAAATATAATTGTTAGCCAAAGCACAGTCTCAGCTATAAGAGTCCCACAGCATACTATTGTACTTTCAGTGATCACATTTTATTACATCCAAACTGTAAGCCCTGAAATCTGTATGAAAACAAGAAAAATGTATGAGGGACTGCAAACCAGCAACTAGGGATGAGGCATGCCAAATAGGGAACAGAGAGAGATGAATTAAAGGTATGTAGTAGTGAAGAGGATAAAAAAACCAAGCATAGGGACATATTACATCACAATATTAGAAATTTATGTAATAAAACACATTTAGAAATCATTTTGTATACTTTATCCTACATTAATGTATTCAACTTGTTAACACTAACTCCACTTACTTTTTAAAAATTGGACAGTTTCAGGAGAGGTCCCGCCCATCATCGGCTGCTGTTGACTGAGTGTCGTTCTAAATGGTGGATGGATACCCATGTGTTCCTGATGTAGGATATATTACCACTTCATTGTCTACAACAATAGCTTGAACCATTACAGATAGAATTAAACAATATAAATAATTTAAACTAATTCCATTCAACAATCTGCCAGCAGATTGATAATTTGGGATTCATTCAGTTAGTGCTGGCCATTGAATGACTGAATATCAGAAGGTTGACTGGAATACTTTCTAGAGTCAATTATAAACATTTAGTATGTTCCATCAAATATACAATTAAGAAATGCTGGCAATTTGAAAGAATATAAATAATAAAAATGCATGATCATAATATAGTGCATGCAATATTATCACCAGAGGGAAATTTAAAATATTTGTGACAAAATTTGATACTGCTTTATTCTTTAGCACAGAAAAATTAAATAATCGTCTAATGTGGAGATTGAACTAGACTTTTTACAAGAAACTTCTAAAGTAACTAAATTAAAAGATTTGCTTTATATGTATAATTTAAGAAATACAGCAATTTCTCCATCAGGAATAATAAAGATAAATGAGTAAACACTGGATATTGTAATTGTAAACAAAGCCACTGTAGCATTGCATGACTACCTCTCATGCTGTGGACTTGAGTTTGAATCCTTGTTGGGTCAGGCTGCCTGACAGAAGTTTTCCTTAGTCCTTAAGAGGTAGTTTGAGCTTTAGGTCCCTAAGCTCATTTGCAGTTATACTGCTTCATTATGTCACATATTTCTTGATAAGGCTGCAAAGGTTAAAGGATGTTAAACTCACAAAAATTAATAAAACCAAAGTTCCAAAATCCATTATCAATTGTTGACACAGGTTCCTGAGACAATCTATCCCAAATACTGGAAATCAATACATCAATAACTAAAGTTGGTCAAGTTTTAAGATTTCCAAGAAGAAAATTGGACAAGAATAATATAAAATTTATCTATCTATTTAAGCAGAAATAAATCAGATGGATGTTAATAAAATATTAATAATTTTAAAAAATGTATTCTTGTATTATATGTTTTCTGACTTCTAGGTGTTGTGACTGCATATTGATGTAAAAACTGTTTTCCTAAATGCAATAAAAAATAACATATCTATAACATATGCCTCTACCACCCAACAAAGAGTGCCAATATTTCAAACCGCTGTCTGTTTTTCTTCGAAGGTAATGTATATACATATATATATATATACATTTTGTTAATGCTAATCAGATATTAATTCACTCTTGGCTATGTCAAAGAGCCTTGCCATTTGCCAGGAAAATTATGCTATAGGGTGGAAACTGTTAGCATGCATTTTTTCTTTATTTTGTTCAAAATTCACAGAAAATGTTATAGTGTCTACTCTTTGCTGTGACATGCTTGAATTCTAAAAAGATTTTGAGAAACTCATGCAACTTGACCTGTTGAATGTTGGTTAATTTCCTCCTGGATATTTTGTTTTAGTGCCTCCATATTATGCAGTTTTATTTGATTTTGAGCTTTATTCATAAAAAGTAAATGCATGAATTTAATCTGGATACCTAGGTGGCCAAAACAAGGATTAATAATTCTAACCTATTTCCTCCCCATGACATGCAATGCTCCCATCATATTACAAAAATATCCGTAGATATTTCTTCAATAGATGCCAAGCTAGTAAAAAAGAGAGAGAGAGAGAGAGAGAGAGAGAGAGAGAGAGAGAGAGAGAGAGAGAGAGAGAGAGAGAGAGAGAAGAGATCTAGTGTCTGGTTTATGTATGGTGAACAATAAGCATCTTTCATAAAATATGGGTCTAATGACGCAGTTTGTACTACTTGCACACCTTGGCCTGGCTTGTGGTCATAAATAGAGAGTTCAATTAGCAAGAATTATCACTACCCTAACACAAGTTCACATATCCAGAGAGACTGAAATGAGCTTCATTTGTGAAAAAATGTCAGATTAAAATTAATAAGTCTTTCATGCACATGGCTGATAAAACAAATTTCTGTAATTGAAATCCAATCTTGTAAATTTTTCCCTCTGTTAACACTAAATTTCCTGGTTTTGCTTTCTTGTCCAAGAAAATACCCAGAGTTCAGGCTTTTTTCACAAATTTGGCAATAGCAATTCCAGATGAATGTGTTGGTAATATATCCAACATTTTATCCTGCAATATTGAATTATTTATTTTTAACACAACAATCTTATATAAATATTCTCTTCCTATGTAAATCTCTCTCTCTAGGCACTACAATATTACTCATTCCTGGCATAAACAGTTAATTCCATTGTGCAATGATAGGTTTATTGAAGGTCAACAGTTTCTTGCATGTAGGCTGCTGGTCTAATTAGTTAGTGAAATGTGCAGATGCTGTATATACATGTTTGTATGTGAATATTATTGATTTTACTTGATAAGGCAAAAAAGTATAAAGAAAATGGAGATTTATACAAGTAGGGAAAAAAATTCCAAGGACTTGGTTGTAAGTTAAAATAAATATAATTGATTACTCTGTATTTGTTATAAAACATTACATCAAACACAAGATTTAACTGTACATTATATATTGTGCTTGATCATCCTTATGTACACTGAAATTAATATTATACTGTTAAATAGTTAACGTATTAGTTTTATATATACTTAATAAAAATATATTTCACATTTCAAATTGATTTTAACAAAGAAAAATCTCATGTAATTAACTTCACACATTCAATTAAGTGCAGCTATTCTACGCATGGTAAGAAGATCTCGAAGTAGCATCTGAACAGTCTGCTTTGTCTGTGGGAAGAAATCAGGTGCTTCGTCTGTGGCAGCATCTGGGTCCTGAGACTCTAGTGCTGTAAACATAAATGCAAAAATGAGAGAAAGAAAATGTATTTGTAAGCAGGGGAATTGGACAGCTTGCATTTACAACTTACCATTATGCTTCACCTAAGGCAGTGAATTTAAGTGAATAAATAATAAGTAAATGTAATATCTTAATTTGGGGAGGGGAAGAAAAAACTTATAAATGGAAATATTTAATTTTTGCTTGTACCCAATTCTTCTTGTTATTTGATTTTTACATTAAATTATCTAAATTTAAGTGATATTAATTAAGATCATTTTATGATTGAGTCAGACTACATACTCTTATTTGCTCCACTTATTTGTTTAAATTTAGTACATGTTTCACAGGCTATTGACATCATCACCTAACCGTTGAATGCTGGATAATTCATTATGCTTTGGGGAGTGTATTCTGCTCTGGTGGAGATGTGTTGCACTTAAAGTTCATGTTTTCATCTCCGGAAGTGTCCAAGTTTATGAGTTTTGGGATTAAATCACTTAAAATAGGTTATATGCTATAGGTTAACTAGCCTGTATGTTAACCTACACATTAACAAGGAAGAATACTCTAAAGAATATACACACACACACACACACACAAAAGGGGGGGGGGAGAACAGGAATTAAAAATGGATTTATTAGCAAAGAACTAGTTTGCAAAAAAAAACAGAAATTCAAGAGACAGAAACTTATTAAAAAAACCACAACACATACAGCAGGAAAAGATAAGATAATTTTTAAAAAATTTACATATCATCCATGGAATATGCAAAAATTTCAAAATATTCTAAAAAATTTTAATATCAGATTGGCATCTATAAACGAATTTAATGTTAAAAATCTCCTGAATGACAATATTAATGACAGCATTCCAGAAAAAAAGCGGATATTTATCAAATAAGTTTTGCAGAATGTGAAAAAATATATATTGGAAAAAAAAAGAGAAACATAGGCACATGGTTAAAGGAACATTTCAGGAACATAAAATACAAACAAATGGAGAAATCAGCAATAGCATCTCATTTCTGGACATAAAACCACAACATGGTGAATAAAGCAGTACTGGGACCTACAGAGTTAGCAACATGGGAAAAGATCTACATTTATAAATACATAGATAGATTAATGAACTTTGATACTTTCTGGGATGTAAACTTTAAATTTATCATACCTCCACTAGAGCAGAATATACATCCCCAAAGCATAACAAATTATCCAGCAGTCGACAGTTAGCTGATGATGCAGACAACGGTCTGTGAAACATGTACTAAATTTAAACAAGTTTAGTGGAACCAATAAGAGTGTGCAGTTCAACTCAATCATACAAATATCTTAGTTAAATATTAGCTTAGCTTCACTGTTCAAGTTGCAATTAGCATCAAGTTAAGTGATATTAATTATTTTTGCTATTTATACAGGGGCTTTAGTGACTGTATATGCTAGAGCATGCACTGTTGGCATATGAAAAGTGTTATATTAAAGAAAGACACTTAAAACAGCATTTAATCAGCAAAGAAGTTGACTACAAATAGGACAGTGACTAGTACTGTACTTAATAAAATTACTTTCAGCATTCTTTTATGTAGAATTGTAGAATGATAGAAACTACAGTGAAAGATTAAATATATATTAGGATAAAAGCAGTAATTACTACCTATGGTTATATACATATATTATTCAGTTAAAGAGTTATTACAATTGTAAGTATAAAATTATATTACAATAATTAAAGTTAGTTCTGAAATAAATGCAGGATAGAATCAATAAAATTTTTCTGGAATAAATGAAGGAAAGAATGAATAACTAAGCAAATCTGATCACTTGAAATTTACAAGATGGAAGCTACAAGAAATAAAGAAGCCAAGCACTGGAGTATGAGAGTTTGCAGATGGAATGAAGAAGACAGCTTAATGAATTCATTTAAACCTTTGAATTTGTTAAATTTATTAACTAATTGTGTATTATCAATTAGTTAATGAAGACAGTGTCACCTAGCACTGACTTCTTTATGGGTGTGATCAATCTACTTCACTGTTTCTAACTTCCTATTAAGTTTCCATTTTAACTATTAGTGGTTTAGTTTATAAATGCTATTGATGCAACTGAATTTGCTTTGAAATACTCTATTTCATGATTTGTAAATTATCTATTGCCTTTTGTTATACAAAATAAATTTATAATTTTTTACATTATCTAGAAGATTCCAATTATTAAAAGTGCTAATAACTAACAATTAAGGAGCAAAAATATAAAATATAAAATTCTTAAATAAATAAATAATGTACCAAAGAAGGAATAACACATTCATTATCAAACCAACTTTCCCACACTTTCTTCTTTTGCTTGATTCTTAACTTCATACTTTGTCCTGAAAACTCACATAAATCCACAGCTAATTCTCCTTTTTGTAATTCTGACATTACAAAAATTATCACCATTACAAATGATTCTCCATGTAATTGGTAGTGGAAAATGAGAGTTATTATCATAAATATTCCACACTTTAATTTTGGCAACACGTCCTTGTCAAACATGACATAATCAATTACACTTTTTCCTATGCTACTTACAAATGTAAACTCATCAGCTTTATTATCCCTCAGCTTCCATTTAGAATTATAAAACCATTATTCTCACAAAACTTCACTAATTTACAACCTAATTAATTCACAATGCTACCTTTATTCTTTCTTGGCCATATTTTACATTCTTCTCCCATTCCGAATCTCCTAACATATTTAAATCTTTAAGCTATAATTCTGTAATTTTTCCATTAAAGTCTTCAACAATTAGGAAATCAACCAATTGATTCTCCTCTCTAATATCACTTATTTCACTCTCTAATTTTTGGAAAAGGTCTCTGACCTTTTAGGAGGATTATACAATTCTTTTCACTGCACTGATGCCCACATTAAATCTTTGACTCGCAATTTTCTTTCCTTTCCTTTATCTTGCAGATAATTGCAAAACAACAACCTTATGTCACCGAACATTTTACCTTTCTTTTTAAGCCTTACACCTCTCTTACCCATAAAGTTAAACTACTCACCTTAATACCCTCATCATTCAATCAAGTTTCTACATGGGCTAATATATCCTACCCTTACTTCGAATGTCACTAATATCTCATTGCATACTTTCTGAATAACTGTAATCTGCTCTAACTGCAAAATACTGCCCTTCAGCTAAAAATAACACCATAGAAATTAAACTCGTGTGGCAATTACTTTCTCCACACTGCTGCTCTTGACCCCACAATTCATAGCCAGCTAACGTACTGCATATGTCAGCCTTCTTTCAGCTGAGATCATCTTCCTTGGTGCTGTTACTTCCTTCTCCCATCTGTTCTGTGTCTTTTAGGACCTCCTTTGTTTATTCAACTAGTTAACCGTTTATCCACTCTTTCAAGTAATGGATATGTTTATCTTTTTGAATATAATGTCTTCATTTGATATTAATTGTCTTTTTAAAGCAACTGTTCCTTGAACATGCCATATTCATGAAAATATTTGATCCCTTTAAATTTTTGGATTTTGACAACACTTCATAGACCATTTGAGAACACATAGATGGTACAATAATCAATCTTCTTTCCATCCCTCTTCTAATGCGCAATGCCTCAAGTGATCTCCTAGCCTTTTAACTCCAAATCTAATTTTCTTTCCAGCAATTCTGTCACCTCCTGGACATCCCAAATATCTCTTCCTTCCTTAATGCTAACATCAGTTGTGTAGCACTTAAAAACTGAGCATATGATATGGGTGACTGAGGTCATTAAGGCATGGACTTGAGAGCGGGAGGTTTGGGGTTCAATTTCTGCTAGGACCATCCTCCTGGACTGAGTTTTTCTTCCTCAGATTTTCTTCTGTCTTCATAAGTGGCAAATGCCAGGGAGGTACCCTAATATTAGGCCTGAAAGGCTTCTTTCCTTAAGAAATACTTTACCAATTTAACATTACTTCTCATATATCATCAGATACACTGCCAATTGTAGTAAAACCAGGCATTAAACACCATAAAAGAAAAAATAAATAAACAAACCTTGAGCACATTTAAAAGTCTTGTCTGCATCTTGATGAAGTCTGACCACGTTCAAAAAATAAGTATTATGTAAGGAAGTAAAAGGGAGTATTATGTGAAGAGAAAAACCTGATGCACTATATGCTGGAATTGGTATTACTGATTTCCCAATTACCAAGGTACACTACAGCATTGTTGTAAGATTGTACTGCGGTATGACCCATCCTACCAGAATATCTGTGATTTTTAGTGTTACAATTTCTTCCCAAGTGGAGCTAAATTTTTCCCACAAATTTAGAAAATGAAATTCAGATTTTTCTGATTATTTTTTAAATACTGCAGAAGCTCATTTCAGAAAAATGTAACCCAAAAAACAATTAACACAGTTTTGGTCCTTATGTGACATTTAAAAAACACAGAAGTCAGTCAAAACAGCATTAAAGGATAAAAAGGTGTGTTATTCCTTGCCGATGAATGCTAGCAATGCAGCAAGTGAATAGCAAGAGAATAATATTTAATTTGGAAATAGTCTAATACTATAATTTTAATGTGCTATGCCAGCAATAACATTCAAATTATGACATAAATACCATGAAATAACATGATTTTTGAAAGCACTAACCTGCTACTTGCTCTTCTAGCATTGTGAGTCTTGTATCTATCTGTGTTTGGAAGTGATCAATGTGATCTAGTAAACACAGTCTGCATTCTACAGGGTCAATTGGAGCCTCTGGCTGAGGAACTCGTGGTGGTTCATCATTAGGTGGCCTTGAAGAATCTATGGAAAAATGCATTCCAAATAAGACCAACAATATAAAGATATAGCTTTTAATAATCCTGTATGTCCTCCCCAAAGTCAGAGTGAATAATTTATTAGTGCAAATACATCCTCAGGTAAGAGTGCTGCCTTGTGATTTTTACTGGTTTAGGAAGAATTACGGGATGGAAAAAAAAAACACATTCATGCATGCTACACATCACATATCTGATTGATATTTCAATCAGGAGATTATATAAGCAAAGCGAATGTTTCTGAATCTTAATAGTGATTAAACATCATTACATTGGATCTTTAAATGCAGTCCTTTAGATCTGCAGTTGTGGTAAAGCATTAGAAGCTGCAGATAAAATTTTAAAGACATGTATATTTGCATTTATATAACCCTTCAAAAAAGTGCCAATCATTGTGACTCTAAATTCACAGCTGTTTTGTAAAATCCTTGCATATATGTTAAAGGATGCTAAATTAAGACATTAACTTTAACCATTATGAGAACTGCATCACATATTATCTCAAAAACAATAATTAATGGGTAGACAGTGAAATAAAGCCATCTTGTAAAAAGTTTTATAAGTTATTTTCTTAAAAAAATCTCTGCCTTATATCTGTTTTAACATCTATGTTAAAACAGATATAAGGCCAAAAAAAATCAGAGTAAACTTCTTCTCATTAATAAAAACATAATTATTAAAATAAAAAAATGGAAAATAATCAAAGACAGCATGGGAAGAACTAAATAGTCAGTTAGGAAATGAAATTGTCAATTTTAGATCTTAAGCTTTAAAAATGGAAAATATGTTATTATTACCATTAAAAAGGGGGGAGGGGGAGCTACCTTTATATGAAGATTGTGTTTGTAAATACATTGTTTAGTAGCGCAATAATGAAAGACAGGAATAACAGTGTGTTCATTCATAGGTGTCTGCAGTTGCCCCACCTCAGGTTTTTAAAATCATAAATTTCCATTTAATAGCCAAAACACTGATATTTTAAAACAAAGCATTTAAGGTGAACATGACTGATTAACCTATATTTTCTTTGTTATATCAGTTTTAAAAATTAGGTTGTTTAATTGATTTTTCAAACTTGGTAAATTTTAATCATCTACTTTCAAAAATGTGTTGCCCCCCCTTAAAAATATTCTGCAAATGCCCTCGTGTTCATTTATTCAATAATGTATGTTTTTTAGTTTTTCAGTATAATAATATAAAGCATAAGAAGTGACATAGAAATTTAATCATGGTATAGTTTGAGCTGCATACAACTATATAAATTGTCATAAGAAAGACTCTGGAATGTCTTTTTATGAGTAAGCTTGGTTAAGTACATACAATATATTAGGATAGTGTAAAACAAGTAAGAACTAATAATAGTTTATGAACAAATTCCAAAGATAAAAAACATGAATTTATTCATATGACTTGGCTTCACTGTTAGTTACATATATATTTTTTAAAATAATTTTTAAAAGATATTGTTTTAATAATAGTTTATTATTTTGCTAATACAATAGAAAGAATTGGTTTTATTTTTCATATTAAAAAGGCTGATCCGTATATGGATGTTAAAATAGCATGCCCTTGAGTATGTACAGTCCTCCAAAGCGATATAAGGGACCCACAACCACCTTTTTAAGACTTATCTAGAAAAATTGGAGTGGTAATAGATGAAAAGTGCAACACATACAGTTGATTAATGTTATACCATGAAATTTGGGGAGAAAGTGTATCAATATGGAAAATGGTTTTGAACTCGTAATAAAACAAAAAGTGTATTAACTAATATTGAAGCAGAGTGCTAACACAACCTAATTTTGCCTGAACTATATTATGCAGCATGTGGAAAATTAATTTGGTTAATGGTAAAATAAAACATAGCATACCTCCAATGGATCCTTTAAAGTCAGCAAAAAAGTTAGTGTTGAATGAACTCAATCTATCAATGCTTTTCCTGGGTTACACAACTATTTTTTGGAGAATCTTTGTCCAAAAAATCACATAACCGATTATTATTCATTTGACAGTAAAAATCAAGATGCCCCTATACAGCAAAGTCACACAGCAATGCTCTGTATGAGAAAATAGACAGCATTTTTCAAAATAAATTTTATTTATGAATAAATAGGTGAGCTGGATTAAAGCATTTTAATATACAGAGGGTGCCAAAAAATGTATACACACTTTAAGCAAAGAAAAAACTGTTTTAACATAACAAAACTGAATTCACACAAACAGAAAATGAGGAGCACTAATCATCTTAGACTTTTACAGTTGCAACAGTTGCTCAAAATGCCCACCATCGGTGTCGATACAATTTTGAGTACGTTGAACTACTGATTGATCAATGTTTGCAAAAGTGTCATCAGCATTTGTAGCACATGCCATTTCAATTACTTCCCGAAAAGCTGCCAGTGTAGCTGGTTCTCTACAGTATACAACATCCTTAAGAGTTCCCCATAGGTAGAAGTCCAACTGAGTTAGCTCCAGAGAATGCGATGGAAACTTCTTCGTCCTATTGCCTTTGAACTTCAACAACATTCTCGGTTTTCAATACCACTTCAAAATTGCTTTACAATGCTAAAACGATAATTTTGGCTCCATTTTGTTCTAGTAATGCTAGCCGAACATAATGTGAGTCACATCCGTTTACACATCATATTATACATTTCTGTTGTTTTTCAGTCCAACTTTGAAAGGGTGTATACATTTTTTTTAGCACCCTCAATATTTAAAAACATGTAGTTGTATTTTGGCATTAGTGCAAAAATTAGTTTTATTTGTAAAAATCAGCATTTTCTTGAAGTTATTAATGATTCAGTCACAAAATTTAAATGAGATTTAAACTTAAACTATGCAAATGGGGTGAAAAACCAAAGTTGTAAATACATTTATAAAACTGGAAAACTAAGCCAAAACAATAGTGATAAAGGAGAAGGGGAAAAAAAAAACCAAACAAAAAAACACTAAAATCTTGATTAAAATATCCAGTATATAGGCAACAAGAGGAAAAATCATAGAACTGCATATAAAAAAATTATAAGCAAATGCAATGATATACCAGAAACATGACTTAAAAGCAGAGGATTAGAAATACATCATTGTTAGACACAGCACAAAGTTATAGTTGCTACTTATGTATTATTTATTTGTTTTGGTAGAGTTACGACCATTAGGCTTTCTCTTTCGCTTTACCAATCTAATAGTAATTACCTAAGGACAATACTCGTACACATATAAACTTATCTAAAGCATGAAAGAGATAAATAAATGTGTATTAATATATAAACATGGATGAAAAGTGAATACTGAACAACATTAATGTAAGAACAAAATAATAGAAGGAATAATATCAATACAAGCAACAATGACAATTCATACACATATAAACCTATGTAAATCATGAGAGTGGAAATAAATGTACTAGTAATAACAATACGAACAATAGAATTAATAATTTTACGCAGGATAAAACAAACAAATATCTGTATTGTAACATTGGGATTAATTATTATTATTATTATACACAGTTTAATGAACTTCAACACTTCTGGTGATGAAAACATAAACTTTAAGTTCATCATCCCTCCATCAGAGCAGATTACAAATTCCCACAGCATAATGATTTATTCTCCATTTGACTAGGGGCTGGTGAAGCGAACGAACGGTTCGTGAAACTGGTCCTATGTATTTAAACCAGTGGAGCAAAAGTGTTAGTTCGATTCAATCATACAATGATCTTAATATATGATTAGCTTCATGGTGCAAAGTTCCAATTAACAATTTTAGTTATAAGGTTTATCTTTATTATTTTTCCTTCCCTGCCCTTTTCCCCTTGTTGCTTATTTTATCTGTTTCCACACACTTTGTTACCTTTGAGATTCAATATTTATTTTAACCATCTGTTATTAATTAAGAGTTTTATTTATTTCTGCTTTTCTAGTTCTTGTCATTTAAGCTATTTTGTTCTGATAGTTACTTTATTTTTCAGTTTTTTTATGAAAGCATAAATATATTATATTTGGTTGGATTTAAAATAAACTTCACTGTTAAAGGTCTTCCTAAAAAACAAAGTTATAAAATATATTATTTGTAAAATAATTTGTGAAAACTAGTATGGATATATAACCTTAGTTTTGCAACACCATAGAAACACATAGTTTTGGCTTTATTCTTTAATTTTAATATTTTATTCCTGTTACATTTAACTCATTTATGATTTTTTAAATACTTTATCATATAAAAAAATCCTGGTCTGCTCCCATTAACCAAACTTTTCAAAATGACAGTAAACAGCTACTCCAGTGTCTGTCAGTTCCCATCTTCTGTGCATGTAGTGAAGTATAGGAGGGCTTGGAATTAACCAATGAACTAAAAATTACTTAAAATAAAAATTTTTCAAATATGGATAAAATAACAGCTTTCATATTTAAAAGAGTTGCTTCATCTATATCCTCTGTTCAGATAACTTGTAATTAGAGCTATTATACATAAAAGTTAATGCAATACACTTACCCGTTACATTTAAATTGTCAGCCATTGTACTTGCAAACTGCATGAGTTCTGATTGGCAAATGGGTAATTGGAGCATAGAATGATTTGAAGAGCTGTCTAAATTATTGCCTGTAACTCCATTTGTAAGAGTACCAGTTAGCTGGCCTCCGTTGGTAAGAGCTTGGTGCAACAAACCATGATTTTCTGTTGAACCTGATAGATCATGCTCCTTATTTGTTTTCTCTTGCTTGTCAACTTTATTCTCTTCTTTTTGGAGTTTGTCTTGTTCCTCCTTTTTGCCATCATATTTTTCAGTTGAGCTGGTCAAATCTTTCAATGATCTTTGAATTTCCTCTGTGAACTCTTCTGATTCTGTATATTTTTTATCTGCACTAGAAACATTTTCTGGTATCTTAGTATGTTCTGGCTCCAATGTTTCATTATATTGTACACTTTGCTCACTACAATCATCTGCCAATTGCACAGCTTCTTCTGATACTATGCACTCCTCTTCTTGTGCAAGGACCACTTCCTCCATTGCAACAGTTATTTCTTCATTGCATTTCATGGCTGCCATTTTAACCTTATCATCTGATATTTTTCCGGGTGACTCAAGTAAACATACATTAGGGTCATCCTTTATTTCTGGATGTAAACTCAACTCAGCACTATTTTTTTTATCTGCTTTCTGCTGTATGATTTCACTGGCATTCTGTAATTCAGTGTCCCTATCTTTCTCACTTAATGAACTATCACTCCTTTCACTAGCATACTCTTGACAAGATATGGTTACATTATTTTTTGCTTCTTTTGCATTGGTAACAACAAAAGAGTTCTGCACATCACTTATGTTTTGTAATGCATTAATATTCTTATTTTCCTTTGTTTCTTTTTCATTTTTAATAGATTCCAAGGTGGACAGAAGAGGGGTCATCAATCCGTTATCTTTGTTTTCCTTTGCTATAAGTTTTGTGTTAATGCATTCTGCTTCAGATTTAGTTTGGATACTGCAAGTTTCTGGTCTACAGTTTTCCATTGCCAGCATTTTCTGCTTTTCTGAACCTGACCGAGAGCATGATGGCACATCTTCATTTTCTGTTGTTCCTGGTAGCTGTGCAGATGTGGTGTCATTATCCTTTTCCCAACTTTTGGCCCAAAGGTACAGTTTTGGATGATCTGGTATCCTAAAATTAAAAATTTAAGAAAAAAGTATATTAATCATTACAATTCTAATCCACTGATTCTCAAACTGTTGCCTGTGAACCCTCCTAGGGGATCCATCAATCAACAGAGTATTGTTAACAGCTTTTATTCTAAATGTATAGATATAAATGATGAATGATTAGAAAACAGAAATATGGTACAAATTTACAATGTGATCCAATTAAGGTAAAGTTAAATCAGAATTATATTGAAATGAATTTGTTCTGGAGGGAGCTATCAATTGGTGGGCTGAAAATGTGGACCATGCAGAACGTTCATATGCACGATCATAGATTCCCTGGTAACAACACACCCTCTCAGCAGCCAACTGTATAGTCTAAGGTTCATCTGTCAGGCTCATTCAGGCAGGTGAATCAAAGCAGGTCATAAAAGTTTTGATGCTTTTCATTAAAACTTACTTATGTGAAAAATCATTCTCTGCACTCACTTATCTAAAAAAATAAATACAAAAAATGTTTGGGAAATGCAGAATCAGAACAAACTATTAAGTCCAATTTATCATGGTTTGTAAGTAAAATGTAACTTCATCCCACACATTCAGGAATTAAAACTGAGTAATGTTCTGTCATTATATATTATGTATTTATTTTTTGTTTATGTGCATTTATTTGCTTATATTTTTAATTCTATATATCCGTGATGAATAACTTTAAAAATATATAGCATACAAATTTATGATTTTTATGAGAGTTGGTGCTTATATGCTGGAACATTGAAGGTTTGTTAAGAAAAGTGTCAAATGGGGAAATAATGCAGTTAGTTTTGGTGTGTGACATATTGGTTATAGTGGAGTCGTTTTTAGAAAGAGATATAACTGTTGAGCTCAATATCTTCAAGTTCTATACTAAAGCTGGTGCTAAGAAGAAAGTTAAAGGGTGATTGTCAGGAGGAATTGGTGTGTTTGTAAGACAAAGTTTGCTAGTGAAAGTGTTTAACAATTTAAGGGATAATTCAGTGCTATGGTGTGAAATAAGTCCAATATGGGGAAGTGCAAAAGTGTGTTTAGCAACAGTATATAACCCACCAAATTCTGCTGAGTTTTATAATTCCAATTTGTTCTATGACTTAGGAAAGGACATGGAGGTCCTGCAAAACAAATATTGGTATAGAAATTTTATTATAATAGATGATTTTAATGCAAGAATAGGAGAGGGTTCGATACAATTTGTTGATTTAGAAAAGGATGTTGTGAAAGAAGACAGGTTGGAAAGGGCTAGCAAAGATAAAATAAATAACAAGGAAGGAAATAAGTTATTGAACCATATAACAAATTATTTATGAGGAAATTACTCAAATTTCACTAGTTTTGTTCCACTTACTTGGACATGTTTCAAAGGCAAATTTCCTTCACTGTCAACACAGTTCTACTCATGGCTTAGCAAGAATGGAGGGTGGAGGGAACAAAAAAAGAAAGATTCTAGCAAAAGATAACGCTAGCTTTGAAAGCTATTACTGCCTGTAGGCATAAAGTACCAGAAATGCAAATAATTGCAGATAATATATATTGTAGTGGTTCAGGCAAAAATGATGTTCGGAGCAGAAAACTGGAGCAGTGAAGAGAGATGGCTAAATATAGATTTGATTCACAAGAATTTCTGCAAACAAATTATGAGTCTACCAAAAGCTCACCAAATAAGGTTGCACAAGCTGAATTAGGCACAATAGGGAGTAAAGGAAATAATTACAAGAATTTTGAAATAGTGGTTTAGGATTAAGAATCTAGAAGAGAAGTAAGTATATTTTGAAAAATTGTCTAGTGACGCAAGAGAAGATGAGGGGAGGAGTACTTGGGTCAGTAGAATCAATGAGATTATGGGAAAAATAGGCTTGGGTATGGTGTGGTATGACAGAGAAAGTAAAGAAAGAGGTTTTTGGAAAGAAATTAGACAAAGAATTGATGATATGGAAAGACAAGATATTATGTAGTTTTAATAGTAAAAAGTCACTGAGGGTTTATAGGGGGCTAAAGGAAATATGTTAGAGTGAGAATTTTGTAGATTTTTTTTTTTTTTGAGTAGTGTTTAACGCCCGTTTTTACTACTGAGGCACCACAGGCGGTGGACACTGATGATACATGAGATGAAATGATAAATTGGGAAAGGATATTTTTTTTTTTTTGAAGGAAGGAAGCGTTCCAGGCCTAAGTTTAGGTACCTCCCCGGCATTTGCCAGTTATGAAGACTGAGGAAAACCTGGAAAAAACCCCAGTCAAGGAGGACGGTCCTGGCGGGATTCGAACCGCAGACCTCCCGCTCACGAGTCCGTGCCTTAACGACCTCGGCCACCCGTGGCGGTATTTTGTAGATGAAGCTGATAGGTAGACGAGTGAGGGAATTGCACAGGTCTGGACAGGGGTAGTGAATTTGAGAGTAAGAGGAGGTTTAAATATAGGGGAATGTCCAATGTGCGGAATGCAAGTTAGTTATTGGCATGTAATTTTGGAATGCAGAGAAATTAATGAAATGAGAGTAAAACTTAGGATCAAGAAGTGGGCTAACCTACCAATTGAGATAAGGGGAAACAAGTTGGTGAATATGAAAACAAGGCAGAAAATTTTGGAGTTTGGGAATTACTTAGGTAAGGTTAAAAGAAAATGGTTGAAGAATAAAAAAGTGAGGAATCAATTTGAATAGAAACATAATTTAAATTGGTTTTTGATTGAGTTAATTTTTAGATGTAAGTTTCCTGATAGTTGAGTAACCTCAAGGTTGAAACTATTCTGGCCACTTGGTTACACAGCAACTCTGGAAGATTCATTACAGTGATTATGGTTATATTTTCTTGTATGATTGAGTGATTGTAAAATAGTACTACACAAGTACTATTGGAAATAAATTTAATTCAATTTAATTCCACAGGCTGAGAAAAATAATTTTTTAGTTTCAGTCAAAGCTGCATGATTTAAGTAATATTTATATCTTACATAATGTTCAGAACATTTGATGCTCTGGTCCCTCTATAAAAATTAAACCTGCATCCTCCAATTTTGCAGCTGACTTTGGATCAATTCTGTGACTAATGAGAGGACTAACAAAAATATAAATTTATATTTATTATCTAGTAACTTATTTAGTAAAAGTAAATTTATGCAACTCTAATATAGGAATGATCTGCCAGCTTGGAATAAAAGTATGATATTAAAAGCATAAATAGAAAAAGCAATGAACATACTAATTTTGTAATGAGATGCTACTGAAAAAAAGGAAAAACAAAATTAGGGAACATGGTCTGATGAAGAATGTAGAGTAAATAAAATGACAGTTAAACAAAGATTAATAAAATGAAGAGAGACAGGAGATGATACCTCTAAAGATTATTATCTAGAAAGAAAGAAATACTATCAGGAACTAATACAAAATAATAAAAAAAAGTGGAGATTGGAATATGCTAATAAAATAATTAATATAACAAGCAAAAAAAATATAAATAATATATGGAAAGTTATAAAATTGACAAATAAGAAATATACCAATGCACCTAATATATCTCAGGGAGAATAGTTAGATTATTTTAAAAAACTTTATGATATATCAGAGTGCATGAGAGCTAAGTATATTAGAGAAATTGGTAATAATTTTGTAGAAATTTTGGACAGTGAAATAAAAAAGGAGGAAGCAACAGAACAGGCTAAACTACTGAAAGCAAATAAACCAACTGGAATAGATGGTGCACCAGCAGAATTTCTAAAGGAAAGGTGCACTAATGGGGATAGAGTGGAAGTACTTACAAATATATTCAATTCAATTAAAACTAAAGGATACTGCAGAATTGGAATAAAGCAATTATACACCGGATATAGAAAGGCAAAGAAAGGCAGTATAGATAAACCTAACAGTTACAGGGGCGTGGTTTTATTATCTAATGAAAAGTTTGAAAAATCTTAAATCTTTACTGGTATTTTGGCAGGTAGATTACAAAAATGGGTAGAACAATATAACATACTATGTGAATACAAACAGGGTTTTGTAAAGGAAGAAGAATTACTGATAACATATTCATTTAAAATAGATGAATATTTAAAAACCAAGAGAGGGAAAATATACTAAGATTTTGTGGATTTGGAAAAAACTTTCAATTGAATTGGAATGCAGTCACTGTGGTATAAGCTTTCAGAAAAAAGGATCCGTAGACACATAATAGAAGTTTTAAAAGCTTTACATAAGGAAAATACATTTTGTATAAGATTTGAGTAAGGGTCAATAGCTAGAGAAGTAAGAAAAGAAAAGGGGCTAAGGCAAGGATGTATGTTATGTCCAGTTCTGTTTAAATTGTGCATTGATGACATAATTGTAAAACATAAGGAAAAAAACAATTTTATGCCAGTATCTTGATTCTGAGTCTATTATTTGCAGATGATTTCGTAGTTGGTTTTTTACAGTAATTGGCCTAAAATCCTTGCAGGAAATTGATAATTATAGTGCAGAATGGAGTCTAAAGGTGAATCAAGACAAGACACAAATCTTAATATGTAAGAAAGGTGGAAATGTGGAAGTATGAGAATTGAAAGAAAGGAATTAAGGAGTATAAGGTGGTACATGAGTATATTTATTTAGGTATAAAAATGAATGTAGGGGAGAAGATGGAAAAAGGAAAAAAGTTACTTGCAAAAGGGAAAGCAGTTATGTCTATGGAAGTTGGAAAGAATATATAATATGATGGTCAAAGCACGAATGCTTTATGATATTGAAATTTGGGGTATGGAAAATTCTTGGAAAATTGTGGATAAAGTACATTGATCATTTTGCAGAGAAATTTTTGGATTAACAATTGGGGCTGTATAAGAAGTTGCTCAAATAGAAATGGGAAGAGTTACAAGAAAAGGTTTGATTATGGAGAGTTTTAAAATTTTGGCACAAGATTTTAAATCTAAATGAAGGTTGTCTAGTAAAGCAATGTTTAACATATCCTCAACTTAGGTATTAATTTTTTTAATTTTTAAACTCCACTTACATAAAAATAAAACCTCAAATATTAGTAAGTTTCATTAAGTCTTCTATTTCTTCTGTTTTTAAATGTATTAATGTTAACCATTTTTTAACATAAACATAAGCTTCTCTGTTGATATGCTTGGGGATAAGGTTTTTGCGTCAAATGATACCATTATATCTCCAGCTGTAGTTCTGCTATTTTTCAGTTTTTTGACTAGATAAATTAATTTTTGATGCTCAAACTTTGGAATCTCTTAAAAGAATTGAAAACTTTGATCAATTTCTTTGCTACCTGCATGTGGGTGAATTGATATTGTTGATTATTGCTCTCAAGCTGTTATCATTTTTATGTATTTTAGGTAGTGCATAAAACCTGGGTAGTACCGGATTATTCTGTATGATATGCTATTTATCAGCAGTGGATGGTGTTTTGACTTCATTTAATGTTTTGTTTTAAGATCTTATTGCATTTATTGTGTGGATTCTTTTCAATTGGTTTGTAGTCTTCTCCTTTTAGCATAGTTTCTACTCTATTTATGTATTCCTTTTTGTCTAAAATGGCTATTTTATTACCTTTGTCTGCTTTTGTGTATATCACTGGTTTTTCTTTTACTTGTTTTCATGTCATTCTGTAATTTAATGATTTTTTTCAGTTTTTTTATGTGCTCCAAAACTATTTTGCATTTACTTTTAATAAATGATTTTTCACTTTCGTTTAGATGTTGGGTAGCGATGTCAATTCAATGTCGGCTATGTAATCTTCTAATTTATCTAGAAACAAGTTTTGAGACCTTTGTTTAGGATATTGATTTCATTTTTCCGAAAATGTGGCACTCGAGAGATTAACTACTTTATCTATTGTGTGTGTACATGAGGTTGGTACTGTTTTTATTTGGTGTTTTTGTAAATTATGGAGTTTCTTTTTCAATTTCTGGTTTTTGTTTTTCATTTGTATACTTAAAATTTGATGTAGTGCTGTTGTAAATTTTGCCATAAGTGAAATCCCAGTTTTTTCATCAGTTTTAGATACACATCGCAAATATCTAAGTCTATTTCATGTAGTCTTTTATACTGTAAGCTCTTTTCAATTTCAATTACCTTTGTTTCCGCTGTCTTCTGGTGTGTGCTATTGTTTATTTTAATGGTTTTCCTCATGAATATAGGTGTGACTTTTCTTTTAAGGCATGATTTTAGGAAGTTAATGTTGGCTGCAATGTGTCTTTTTCTGATTTGTAATTTTAGATATGTTTTAATCTCCTGTTTTGCATTACTAAAGTTTCATTATAAGCTGTGAAACTGTCAGTATCTAACATGTTTAACATATCGAGAATCATATTTAACTAAGGGGTGGCTGAGTGGTCTAAAATCTATTTTAGAGAGTAATGGATAAGGGTATATATGGAGGAAAAGAGAAATGTTAGAGGATTTTGGAAAGAGGCAAGAAGAGGTTTCGAAGATATAGAGATACAAATAGTTTTGTAATTTAACTGGGAAGTTTATGTTAGGATGAAATGAAATGGACATGGGAAAGAGAAAATTACATTGACAAAGCTAATAAAAGAGGAAAGAAAGGGTATGGCATGGGCAACATTTGTGGTAGTTAAAAGGTGAAAGAGAAGACTTTACATAAGGAGAATCCCCATTATGTCGAGGGAAAGAAGCCTTAGAGCACATAGTTTTAGATTGTAAGGAAACTTTAAACTGGAGAAATGAATTCATTAAGTTTAAGTTTAAAAAGAACAAAAGAATAATGTTGAACAAAATAATCATACAGGAGAGCACGAGTGTGGAACCGTATTTATTTACAGTTAAAAAGAAGTGAAAATGGACAGTGAAGAGAGAGACGAATTGATACAAATGTAATAGTATAATAATTTTTGTATGTTGAATGGATGTGTGCTGAATGATTGGCCAAGGCCAAATCTCAGTAAGCAACCCTACAGACAGCACATTTCTTAGCATTAAATAAATTATTAAAATTATTATTATTTAATAAACACAGTGATGGTATTGAATAAATTTTGTACCCTAGGTCCTCCAACCAGACTTCCTGTGATTTTTATTTCTGGTATAAATTAAAAGATGGTGTAGAAAAAATGAACTCACATACTCTCAAAGAACTTAAACTTAATATCTGTCAGGTGTTTACTCTCTTTTCTGAACGAGAACTGCAACAGATGAAGGTGGGTTTTTATAGCTCCAAAAAATATGTAGATAGTGAAGGAAGACAATTTCAACACCTCCTATCCCAAATTATGTATTAAAGAAACAATTAATGTTAAATGTATGATTACCACTAAGTGGCAAACGCATAATCAAAGTGCTCCATAAGCTGTATATGCAAATATTTAAAAATCCAAACATTTTAGCTTAGGGATGCTTAATATTTATACCTCCTATGCCAGTCTTTTACCTCTTTGAAATGAGCTGTGCTCCTTAAGCCTAAGGAACAGAAATCTTAATGTTACCCTATTTAAGTTTGGATTAAGCGGTAAAAAAAATCCAGAAAAGACCTCAATTAGACTCAACCTGGCCCAAGCAAGTTTTGAACTTAAATCTTCTGTAAGTGCAATCTCAGAGTAAATGATGATTAACAGTGAGAAGGTGTGAAAGAGAAATAAATTAAGTCAAAATTAATTATTAATCTATTTCTTCCCATTCTCTCTGCCAATCAATAAAAGCTTTCTTCATATTAGCACAATGTATATAAACCATTGATATTTTTACATACAGCAATTATGTTGTTCTTTCTGTCACGCTGTATATTATATATTATGTGAAACTTGATATGTTTCCACAGATTTACGCTTATAAATGTATAAAAATACAGGCAGCTTCACATGCTACAAGGAAATTATTATTACCTTATGAACAATTTTATTAATCTTTGCTGTAATCATCAATCAAATTTAAATTTAAGATGGAGCTCTGAGCAACAGACACAACATTTAGATACAAACAACTGCTATTTGGTTTCTGGATATGTAATTATTATAGTTTCTGAAAACTGCAAGTTTACAATTAAGCACTATATACAGTTATAATAAACTTTTTATATAAGCTGAACTCACCCTGCAATGTTCACTTTAACCCTTAAACTGTGAAGAACTTCTTGAATTTGTAGCAAAGAACCTGTTAGATCATGAGAACGTTTCAGAATAGCTTCTCTTTCTGCAATAGTTGCCTCATTCTTTGATCGAAATGATAGACTGAAACAAATAAATACGCGTAATGTTACTGGTTAAAAATAATGCATTATAGAAAATAGTTTAAAACAAAGCCATTTACTAATATGGTAGCATTACCCATGTTGGCATATGTAGTACAGAAATACATTAACTACAAGACAGGATAAATATTATAACCTAAAAAGTACATAAGACTACAAGGGAAATCACCACCCAAAAGAAGGTGTTCACTAAACATGTCCCAAGCAAATCTCCAATAAGTGAAACCATAAAGGGTGTTCTAAATATTAAGACTCAGAAGAGATTATTAATGCTTGTTTCACTGTGTTAAGATTCCAAATTGAATTAATATTGAAATTTCCTTGCATAGTTTTCCCATCATTTTTGTTTAGTCAATAATCCTAAAATTTCACAATAATTTTCCATTCCACTGTCTACAAACAGTAGAGCATTATTCACATCCAGTTTTGTTTTGTTCTATGCTTTGTTAGTAATTTAATTAGCAATTGTCGTCTTGGGAACACACAAATATAACAACTTTTTTGTTTTTGTAATAAAGCATGTAAATAAAGCTTAGAGCATGGCATTTTATTTTGTGATACAAAACTGTATCTCTAAACAATTTAGTTTAAAGAATGGGAACTGATGTCTATACATTATTCAATATCCCTTGTGACAAAGAAATATAAAAGGCCTTGAATTTCTGTAACACATAAGGAATTAGAAATTATAAGGATTACAGAAACAGAAGAGGAATTAAATTTTTTGTAGCACTCATTGCATCAAATATATTTATTATAGGCTTTATATTTAAAACTAATACTAAATGCAAATTACCACCAATGTATTTCAATGGCAATTGGTTTGACCTATCAGCTATACATTTTTCTGCTTTCCTCTTCAGTTAACAAGCATTGCCACACTTCTTCAGTTCAATCTGAGGTAAAAGATGATTATTGATATGTATCAAATAAAACTGTTTTTAAAACTCCTTATTTCCTTTAAAATATATCTCAACCATGAACATTCTTAGTTAGTAAGGGGGAAGGAGTTACCTCTATTAGCATGTAGAAATTATTATTAGTTGCAGATAATGAAATATACCATCAGGACAGCAAATGTCACTGAATCTGTAAATAATATGCCATCTTCTTTCTCATCATTGTCATGTCTTATGGCAAAGAATACAGATACATATTAAGTAAATACCAACCCTATAAAAGTAATAATTTTTAATACTGTGCTTGTTCTATTTTTATGATTTCATTATTGCATTAACGCTAAGGCTACAACAGATAAAAGTGAAATATAAGGAACATTGTAATTACATTTTATTTACATTCTTCTGCATAAAGAAATTACCTTCAAAGAATAATGAAAACAATAATGAGTAGGATACCTTGAATCTTAAAACTGGTAAAATGTATTTATATAAGTTTTTATTCATTTATACTAATACAATGTGGGTAACTTTTTTACACACTTCACTTACTATCTAGTATCTATAGTAGTAGTATCTACAATCTTTAGAAGCTCTTTAAGTTGACCAGATAGTAAGTGAAGTGTGTAAAAAAGTTATCCACATTGACACACTGAATTAGTTTAAATATATCTTCTCTGTAAACAACTTCAAAATTATATAAATACATTTTATTCATTTATTTAATAATTTGAAATTCTTTCTTTTAATGATTAAAATATGTGGACACAAATTTTTATTTACATAAAAACATAGATATAGGTGATTTACTTATATAAAACTAATTATATGTGTGCTATTAACATTGCCATAAACAATATTATTACAAACATAAACTTCAATATTTGCATTAATAATATTAAATATTTGAGAAATTCTGCTGCACTATGGGTATTCCATGACCAAATATTAACTTTTGACGTTTTATCAAAGAGCCACAATATTAACAGTAGTATGCCAAAAAAATCTGAATGTCCATGTTGTAGAAAATTTTATATCACATGTTGTTCCCATCCAGAAATGCATGTACAAATGTAGTCAGAAGGTAATATGATTCATCTCTTGACGATATGCCTATAATAATGTTATAATACCCTACCAAGTTGTCAGTCGGTCCTGTTGTAGAAATTTTTATATCAGAATTGACACTCACATGTTGTTCCCATCCAGAAATGCATGTACAAATGTAGTCAGAAGGCAATATGGTTCATCTCCTGACAATATGCCTATAATAATGTTTTAACATCCTACCAATTTGTCAGTCGGTCCTGTTGGTGTAGTGGTAACCTTACTTGCCTCTTAAAACCAAGATCGCAGGTTCAATCCCGGCCAGAATCGATGGATTTTTTGGGGGGATAAAAATCCTAAGTATGGTTTACTCCGGAAGGGAAATAAAGCCATGGGTCCCATGTCATAGATTTTCGGCATGTATAAGAACCTGAAGTCTGAAAGAGGCCTTCAAGCAAAATTTATCGACCGTTTCACGCCCTGAATTGAATTGGATGCTGATGACCTGAGATGTTAAAGAGCATCCATAAATAAATAAACTAAATAAAAAAAAATACTAAAAAAAACTTGTCAGACCTTTCAAAACTAAAAATGATAAATGGAATGGATAAAATGATTATATGCAAATGAGTTCGAAGTCCTAAAAGTCTAATGTTATATAGTATTAACGTATTTTAGGGTAAAGGAAAACTCTGGAAAAATACTTACCAAGACAACAATATCTCAAGCATGAATCAAATCTGAATCATTGCAATGAGTAAAATACTTTTCAACACATATAATATTTATATAGAACTAATAATCATATACTGTGTTAAAGATTAACCTTATTCCAACAATCATTTAAAAGTTTCCAGTACTCCCACACATCAGTCAATATTTATTTAAATCCCAGTTAATTTAAATTTGTGGATTTTCCTTATAATGCATTTTAATCTGTTATTTTCAAAGACATTTAAGTGAAACAAAATCAGACATCAATTTAAATTCTAAACTGTAAAATAATAT
Source organism: Metallyticus violacea (assembly GCA_030762175.1). Classification (NCBI taxonomy): domain Eukaryota; kingdom Metazoa; phylum Arthropoda; class Insecta; order Mantodea; family Metallyticidae; genus Metallyticus; species Metallyticus violacea. The sequence continues at coordinate 106,849,591 of CM060842.1, forward strand.
GTAAAATAATAGATAAATATAATTATTCTTTTGCATTTTTTAAGCTAAACAAACATTTATTATTTTTTCATCACATTTGTATCTAACTTTGCATTAAATTAACCTGAAAAAAATGATTTAGTTGGCACTCTGTTACTCCTTTGCATGGATGCAACAGGAATTGGCATTGTAGGTATATAGCTGCCTTATAATGCATAGCAGAGCTTGAGAATGAATGGAGTTATGTCGGGATTTCGTCACTGGTTTCAGATTGAGATTTAAACATAAGCTAGAAATTAGACCTACTAAAAGCATATGCATGTATGTGACAAAGAAAGTAATAAATTTCTTGCTTTTGCTTCTTAACCTCAGCAAAATACACATTGATACATGAGTGATCAACAATGAATGAAATACATTTTCAATTTTGAGAGAAAGAAAACAAGCATGTAGCTTACATTTATTTCTAACTGTTCTTGCTGTGGTATGCTTCAAAACAAGATTTAAGGCACAAGGGAACATCACACAAGGCACATTGTTTTTTTAATAATGTCCATTTTCAGTAATGAGGAGCACAGAAGGTAGTTGCTGATGATGATGGGACATGAAATGATAAATTGGGAAAGGATTTTATTTTTGAAATTTGCTATTGATGGAGACTAAAGAAAATGTGACAAAAATCTCAGTCAAGAAGGATGGCCCTGGCAAGAACTGAACAAACCTCCCATTCACGAGTCCATGTTGACTTCAACCATCTGAGGCACACATTACTTGTACTTCTTTCCTAACATTCATTTTTGTTACAATCTGCATTTACAATTTCTCTTAATATAAAGTGAATTTGAGAATGCTTTATCTGCAGTCAGTGGATGTGGAAGTGTTATGATTTGGGCTAAGTCTTAATACTCCTACTCGAACACTGCCGTCTTTTTTCTGTTTAAAAATTTATTTAGGAAGCACTTTATCTTTAGCCTATTAATTTTTTTTTAAATTTCTATACCAACTGCAACAAATCTCTGGAATAATAAAATTAATTAATGAGAGCATAGGTGAGTCTGAATCTGAGTTCATAAATGCCTTAAGTTCTTTACATTCACCTTATAAGGATGAAGAAATCCTAGAAAATGTTTCATCCAACCAATATCCCTCTCATTAAAACTGAGGCTAGCAGTTGTGTCTGAATCAGCATTTTACAGTAATATTTCCTAAACTATTGTCATCGCATGAAAACCAGATATTATATGCCTTGTATTTCAATTTTTCTGTGAATGTATAAACAGCTGTTTTCTTAATACAAAAATTTAAAATTGTAATTTTTTTAATGACTGAAATATCTACTCTGTTAGTTCCTATGAATTTGTTTAAAATAATCTTTGTAAGTAACATCACATACCTTGGCAGCTTTCCTTCTTTAAACCAATCTTGATCATGTAGATATTTTTTTGACTTCCGCTGACGATATGGATTGAGACAAATAGGACATACATATTTTTCTGGTACTTCCGTTTCTTTTTCAATGTTGTTACAGATTCCATGTTGCCAACAGAGACACAAATCACACTAAAAAAAATTGTGCACATGTGTAAACAATAAGATTTATTATATTCATGTATATTCATATTGTATGCTTTAGAAAAAATGAAATGGCATGGTTAGAAAATGTAATATTATGTTTGTGGAAAGATGTGTTACATATATTCAATTTTATTTCTAATATACATGAGCTCATTTCCTTCTTTTCATGGAAACAGAGTAATATTATCTGTAAAAGAGAATAAGATATACCTATATTTTACAAAATTTTATAGTGCTTAACTTCAAAAGATAATTCAAACTTTAAACCTGCGGAAACTCTAATATGTTTGCTTTTTGTCACAATGGTGTTGCTTAAAGATGAACTTTTTTGCAGTAGTTACCACCATAATATTTTTATGAAGTTATTGATGCAAAAAATAATATTTACAGTGCACATAGTACTTATGTCATTTCATAGCTACACTTTTATTAAACATAAAGATTTATATGTGCAAAAACATATGAAGTTATGTCAAAAATAGTACCAGTGATTTTTCTGCTTAACTACATTTAAAGCCAATTTTTTAGAAAAAAAGTTAAATGGTACTCCCTGAGAGAACTGTGACTAATGTTAAAAAAGAATGTTAACATAGAGTTTTAGAACATTTAGAACATCATTTTAACATTTACCTAGACTATAAAACAAATAATACTAGCTGTACTGTACATTCATGACATATATTAGGAATTTTAAGATTATTCTACATGCCAATGATTGGGGCAAGTTTCAAGAGGATTGTAGGCTTGGCTGCCATGACACCTAATAGGATTTCCAACATACAAATACATACATACTCCTAATTTAAATAAATTTAGATAATGCCAGTGTTATCTAAATTTTTCTAATTATATCTTCAACCACCATACTCTTAAGTACATACTTTTCTAAGAAATGTTCCAATTATCAACATGTACAATATTTTAAAAATATTATTTTATGTAATACAAAATAAAAATATATAATTAATATAATATTAATAAGATCCTGCTCAGTATTGGAGCTCCCCACATGTGCAGAGGATGATAGTGTAGTCCATTTAATGTGCCCACTGAAAATCAGCAGATTTATACTACACTAATGACAAGATGAGATGATGGTGCAATGATGAAATGGGTGGCAGAGAAAATCAAAACTTCCCCATGCTGCTCCATCCACCACAATTAACACTTATGTTATGGTATCAAACCCAGGCTCCTTAGGTGGAAAGGAGCAGTCTAACCACCGAAAGTACCTTTAGAAAGAAAATTTTCATTGGCAGATGAAGATTTGCAGAAATTGGACTAGATGTAGACATTTTACTGCATCACTCTTCAAACAGACTATTTTTAAAAATGAAGTAATAATACAAATTTTCAGTCAAAGAAAAATAGATCAGGGATGGAGCACATGGATCAAGCCTGATATTATATAAGTATAAAACATGCAGAAGTGAGAGATTTATAAATGGCACTGACTATGAGAAACTGCAATGACTGATCTGTTTATTTATCTATACATTAACTTAATTATCTGCAAGAATGCTATCTTAAGTGAGAAAATTGGGAGATATTACACACATCAAGAGCAAAATAAGTGAATTTAATGGTACTTTTACATTAAATTTTAAAAACCTTTAATATTGAAGTCATAATAAACTTTTTAAGATTACTTGATACTGGCAGACATCTTGTATGATGCCTCTATATATATAAATGAAAAATAAAATAACACAATGAAATGTAACTAAAATAACAATAACTAGATAAAAAGAAAAAGGATAAAACATAGGTAAATCGCATATTTACTATATATGCCTTCTTGCCATAGAAGAACTCAAGCAGTTTGAAATACAGCGATTACAAATCTGTGACTTTTCTTTGTGTTTTATCATTTTCTACTTTTCTAGTTATTATTTATATATATGAAGATTAAAAAATAAATTATAATTTGTTGGATATAGGGAAAATGAATTTAAGTCTTTATTTTAGCTGAAATCATTTTTCTAAATACTCTTCTTTGCAACACATTGATGCCATGAGTGCAGGATCTTTAGCTTTCTGATTTTGTCTAAAAGTTCTCTTTCAGCTGCAGCTGCACCCTCAAATCCAATGAAGTCAGGTATGAACTGCAGGCAGGATGGGGAAAAAATTTCATCTTTATTTCTAAATTGTTTATATTGTGTGAGAACTGTATTTGGTGGATCACTATCCTATAAAGAAGTGATCAGAGTACTGCAACTTCTTCTTTTAGGAATGACTATATTTATTTTCAATTTTACCTTGAGTAGACTTTTTGCCTACAGAAGAATTATTCTAAGTTTTTTTGGCTTTGGAAATGAGAGGTATTGCCATTGTAATGAAGCTCTTTTTGTTTTCGTTATGAAATAGTGCACTACAGGTATCATCTGTAGTGGTATGACTGTAAAAATGCTTCAACATTTTCTTAACATCAAGCCAACAATAAGAGAACAATCTACTTCTCTGTGCATTTTTTCTGGTCCATAACAGTGGTAGAATCAAATGTGTGCACATCTTTTGATATTATAGCTGGCTTTCAATGATAGAGCCTTCAACTCTCTATTATCGAAAATGAAGTTTGTTTTATATGTTGTGTCAGTCTCCTTTAATGGTCTTCTATTTATAAATGCTTGTAAGTTCAGCATGATGTGCTTTGCATATTGTGCATCATTAATTTTCTAGAAAAATGGAAAATGTTATGCAATAACTAGACAGCAAGATCAGCAGCCAATCAAACAGAACTTAACTTAAAATTATGAACGTACTTTCTCTCCAAACTGTGCTCTTATTCAAGATATTTTCATAGGTTTCTTTTTCCTTCCTTTGGTGAAATTTATTAACAACAACAATAATGATGGTGATGGTGATCACTACTAACCATTTTTATACCAGAACTACAGTTTAATTGCTTTACATATTCCAGGATAGTGAGTACTGCTTCTGCGCATTCATTACTATCTTTGTAGCTATTTCAATTATAATTTCGATTTTGATGCCCCTTGCATTCATAGAACCAGTTATCAATATCATTTGCACCATTCTAAAATTAAACACTGAATAAATTAATGTTAGAGTAACTGAGGCCTGTAAGTAGATAATGCATGCTAGTTTTTCACTTGCATTAAACTGCATTTGTTGACAACATGTTACTTGAAGAAGGCTATTCAACAGTAAATCTCAAAATCTTTTTAGCTTTTTAGAACTTAAACTGATTATTATTATTTTTTTGTTTTGTTTTTAATATTTTACTTTATATATACAAATATTATGCATTAAGTTTCCCAAGATATCTGGATTTCAGCTATTTAACACAGCTTTTGTTTAAATAAAATCCAAATCTGGATTCTAAATAGCTTTGAAATTGCTATAATACATCTCCATATTAATAACTTTATTTAATAAAATAAAAAGTTCAAATATATACTGAACTATTTTTTAGACTTATCTTATTTTTAAATACATAACATTTGCTTTTGGTATCGGCTGAAGTAGTGCATGGCAAGCATATTTTTTATCCATTACTTCTTCTTATTTGTACATCTTTAATTAATAATAATATGCACACAATTATATTTTTATTGTATAATCCTGTATTTTAGGAGTTCTTCAAATTGGTATCATCTGCATTCACACACTTCAAACATTTTGTGATAAACATGCGTTCACATACAAAAGTACTGTTCTTCTAATTTCTCGCCTGTGGTGCCTCTGTAGCAAAAATGGGCATTAAACACTATTCATTCATTCTTCTAATTTCTGTTACAATATTGTCTTCTTTTTAAAGTTCATTTTAGTGGGTTATTTCTAGACTTAGTTTTTTAGAGTCCCCAGATATAATAGTCACACACAGCAAGATTTAGGAAACATGTGAGCCATAACTCTTTAGAGATGATTTTGTCATCAAGAACCTTCCTTATGGCATCTAAAGAATCACTAGCAATGTGGCCTATGGCAGAATCTTGTTGACAATATTCAAATTACTTCTCATTATCTGACAAAATTGAAAAATACAAATGTGCAATATTTCTCTAAATATATTCCATGTTAAAAAAATAGTAGCCCTATTGTACTGCTGCAGTTACAGCATACCAGTATATTAATTTTATGATCATGGAACTATGCTTATCTGTGCTGCAGCATTTACTGTTTGAAAAATAAACTAACAATGTAAATTACGCCATACCTCATCTGAGAAAACCAACTGTGGATCATCAAAACAATGCTGTGTAAAACCCAATGACAGAATTTCACTTGACTTCAGTTGACAGGTAGCTGCAATTCTTAAACTATAGTCATGCTCTAAGGTTCCAGTCTAAGATTTTAAAAATGCCTACTTCCTGTGAAATTACACTATGGTGTAGAAAATTATTTGGAGAGTGTTCCCATATTAAATATTGTACTTACGAAGCTGTTGATAATGGAGTAGTAATATATCCTAAACTTTTAGGATATGTTCCCATGTTGTTAGGGTGACCAAATTAACATAATATTAATTGAGATGATAAAAGTCCGTTATACAGGAACTAGTAAACTAAGTGACCAAGTTCAATAACTTTTAATAAAAATCAATATAAAATCTTATATATGACCTTATCAATTAATGAGATGAAATAAGTTATGGCATTACTGTGTGGTATTGGGGGAACAAAATGAATTCTTGCAATCTATAAGTATTATAAAAGAGAAACTACATTTTTACAATTACCATTATTATTATTATTATTATTATTATTATTGTTGTTGAGATTAAAGCACAAAAATTAATTGTTTATTCTATTAATTAAATAAAATATATGACCACTGATAGACAAAGCTATGCTGTGGGGGTATTTTTAAACATTTTTAAATGTAACCATGTTTATGAACTGAGCCTTTAATATCATCTTTACATTCACTAAAATAGTGAGAAATAACACAAAATTTCCAGTTACATTGTTTATTTAAGATGTTCATATATTTTAATAAAATAAAAACATGTTACTATTCATAACAATTACAATGTATAAAGCAAATAAAATCAATTGAGTCAGTCAATAACTGAAGAGGGAATGATTACTCCTGACACATGCCTTAAGTTTTATGTAAGTGGAGTTTAGTGTAAACAAGTTGATTACATAATTGAGGATATATCATTACTCTATTGTCTACAGCTTCGTAAGTATAATTTATTTAACAATTCGAAAGTGCCATACATTTTCATTGACTTTGAAATTTAATTTAATTATTATTGTAATAAAAACATGTTATGCAAACTTTTCTGGAGGTTATTACTCCTACAATTTAAATGTAATTCTCAAACACATATTAGATTAATATTTCACATTTACTATCTTCATGATAATGTTTATGTTAATAAAACATATGCATTGTTTAAATACAGTTTATATGCTGAATTAATTTGTCCTTTTTTTTTTTTTAAAAAATAATATCAGGAAAATTAAAAACAAGAGCACTTTTTAAATTTCTGTTTTCAAGTATATACCTTCTCCTAATGGTCCAATGTCACTATTCACTATAAGGAAACTATTTTTTATTTTATTTAAATGATATATTACAAATTTTGTTGTGAAGAAAAAATTGGTGCTGTTAAGAATGATTTTTAATTTTTGGGTTTCAGGTATCCCCCCACTCCTAATGGCGCAATTTCTCTGATTTTCAGAAACTATTTTTTGTTATTTTATTTAAATGTTACATTGGAGTTTCTTGGAATATATATATAAATCCCGCTAGAGTATTTTTAAATTTTAGGTAATCCCCTCGCTAATAATATGATTTCAGTGATTTTCAGCAACCATTTATCTTATTTTATTTCAATGGCATATATAGAGTTTGCTTTTAAAAAATTTAAAACATAGCCATTAGAGCAAATTTTTTTCATTTTGCTTTAATCCGACTCCCCAATAATCTGACAATTTTCAGAATCTATTTTTACAATTTAATTTAAATGCTATATATGGAATTTCATTGTGAAAAAAACAAATATTAATGCAGCTAGAGCGATAAATTGTGGGTTTCAAGTACACCCCCTCCCTCCTAATAGTCTGATTTCACTGATTTTCAGAAAATATTTTTCTTATTTTATTTCAATGGCATATATAGAGTTTCTTTTAAAAATATTACAAATCCAGCTAATAGAGCGATTTTTAAATTTTGCTTTAATTCCCATGCCAAGTTTAGTGTGAAGAAAACAAATATTAATGATGCTAGAGCTATTTTTAAATTTTGGGTTTCAGGTAACCCCCCTCCTAATAGTCCCATTTAACTGATTTTTGGAAACAGTTTTTCATATTTTATTTCAATGGCATATACTGAGTGTCTTTTTAAAAAAATGTAAATTTGCGGATGCTAGAGCAGTTTTAAAATTTTGCTTTAACCCTCACTCCTAATGGTTTAATTTCCATGATTTTTGAAAACTACTTTTATCGATTTATTTTAAAGATATTTACTGAGTTTCATTGAGAATAATTTTAAAATTATCGCTTTAGGTTAACTCCCATCCCCAATGGATCAAGTTTTTCGACTAAATAAAATTAATTTTTGATTCTGAAACTCTGGAATTTTTTAAAAGAGTTGAAAATGTTCATAAATTTTTTTGCTAACTGGTATGCAGGTGATTTCTATTGTTGATTATTGGTCTCATGTTGTTATCATTTTTATGTATTTTAGGAAGTGCAGTCTGGGTAGTACTGGATTGTTCTATGTGACTTTCTGTTTTTCAGCAGTGGATAGTATTTTGATCTGATTCAACGTTTTTAGTTAAGTTTTTATGCAACTTAAAAATAGCACAATTACAACAGAAGATATAATAGTAAAGTTTGACATAAAGGCCTTAATCCCGAGCATACCAACAGAGAAGCTTATGCATATGTTAAAGAAATGATTAACATCCTTAAATTTACAAACAGAAGAAATAGAAGACTTACTGAAACTTACTAATATTTGCATTCTTCAACAAAATTTCTTCAGTTTCAACCTGAGATATTACCAACAAGTTTCCGGCCTAGCTATGGGAAACCCCTTGTCTCTGTTTCTAGTGGATTTATTTATGAGTTTCTTTGAAATACATATCACCAAAGCCTTCCCTTTATTTTTCAAGACATGGTATAGATATATGGATGATATATTTGCAATAATACCTGCAAAACATTCAATAGATGCTCTGAAACTTCTTAATCTACAATATAAATCTATACAATTTACCACAGAAGAAGAGAGGAATGGTTGGCTCCCATTCCTAGATTTAAAAACCGTAAGAAATGGAGATTGTTTAAACTTTGGAATTCACAGAAAAGAAACACACACAGAAAATTACTTAAAAATTTATAGTTATAATCCCATTGCACATAAATATCCAGTGTTTCACAGTTTGGCACACAGACTAACCAACATCCCTCTTACAGAAACAGAGTATAAAATGGAATACCAACCGATAATAAAGATAGCTATAAAATTTCAATAATTTTAAATAAATTTAAAAGACAAACATTGATAAGAGTAGTTTCCACACTAAAGAGAACATCAAGGGAAGATGTTTCACATACCATCCAACTTACTACAAAAGATTTTCAAAGAACTGGAATAATGTTAGCCCTAAAGAACAAATATAATATCAAGAATTCATTACGTTCCACAGTAAAAGACATCATACCAACAGAACAGAAATCAGGAATTTATGAAATCAAATGTGCAGATTGTGATCAGAGATACATTGGAAAAACGAAGAGAAATTTGGAAATTCGGAGAAAAGAACACTTTAGGACCAAAAATCATGAAATTAAACTAGAGATTAATCTGCGTAAACAGCTTCACAACAAATGGAACTATGCACTTGGGAAATAAATTTCAACATAAAAAATAAAGAAAATTTAATGAACTTAGATTTTCCTCCTTTGATGAAAAGTTCCTACTAAAACCACCAGACACTGCCACAGAAGCATCTGGGTATCCAGGTACCATTTCATGTAACAGTAGTCGGTCAACAAGTGAAGATGGGAGTGATTACTCCCAAAACATGTCCTAGTTTTATGTAAGTGGAGTTCAGTGTAAAAAAGTTGAATTTAGGATAACCTCTATAACTTTTACTAAAATTAAATCTATATCATAAATGTATTTGGAAAAAAGTCAATATTTAACATCTGCATCTTGTAATTAATAACAAAATTATTTATACTAACCTGGATCATGAGTCCATCTTCCTCCATGAAGCCACAAGTGCAATTTATCAATTCTTCCTTACGTAACTGCTCACTTCCATGTTGCTCTAATACAACCATGAGGGAAAACAAATAATAATGAATAGTTTGTAAATTAAATTCCTTTTTGAATTGCATAGATAGAACATATATACCATAACTCAATCTGACAATCATGAAATAAATATTATATAAAGCCCATACGCATGCTAATGAAATTTTTACATTAAAAAGCATATTCTATGAGAGTAAAATCCTTAAGTAAGTTACAAATTGATAAGGGGCATTATATGCTTGAATGAGGCAACTGAGGCTATTGTCACTAGAAGGCAGCATTAGTCCGGTGGCAAATGGTGGCATTTGACACAAGACAATTAATGTTTACAATAGCAAAACAGGAGTTGCAAGATGCCAGCACCTCTGAGTGAGTGTACAATTCTCAAGCATCACTCCATTACACAATTTTTGTGGGAAAAAGGTATCAAATCAAAGAATATTCATAAAGAAATGCTTCCCACCTATGGCAGGAAGTGCTTTCACATCAAGCTGTTTACAATTGGGTGCAGAAGTTCTCTGAAGGGCAGACACCTATCGAGGATGAACACAGCATTTGGCCAACCAACAAAGATGGTCACAGAGGCAAATTTGCAACAAGCTGAAGACTTAAGCCAAAGCAGGCTTTACACACTATAGACACTGCTATTGCTTATTCACAGGCATGGCCTACTTCATAATGCATGACAGGTTAGGTTTTCACAAAGTCTGTGCATGATGGATGCTGCAAATGCTGGCTCCAAAACACAAAATGCAAAGAATGGGTCTAGCATTATGGCAACTCTATAAATATGAAGGACATGATATATTATCCTGAATTGTCACAGATAATGAGTCTTGCATTCACCATTACCAGCCCAAGACAAATCATGTGCCAATGCAGTAGAAACACCCCGCTGCCTGTGTAGAAAAAGTTTAATGTGACACAATCTATGGGGAAAATGATGCTCACAGTCTTCTGGGATCCTGTAGGCATACTGCTCACTGCATTACAACCTCACGGGCAAATCATAAATGTAACATCCTCAGGAAACTTTGTAAGCTCATTCAACAGAAATAACCAGGACACCTCACTAAAGGCATTACTCTTGCTTGTCAATGTGCATTCTCATAGTGTCAACAAGACAAATGAGACACTACAAAATTTCAAGTGGGAAGTCTTTGAGCATCCAGCCCCTATCTTGCTCCAAGCTATTTCCATTTGTTCTGCTGGATTTCAGGGCTTATGAAATGTTGGGACAAGTGCCTCAATGTGCAGGGAGATTATGTTGAGAAATAAAAATATTTTTCAAATGAATACTCTTATTTGTTTAATTTCTACATCCATTTATAACTTCATGATTTACCTTTGTTTTCTGAAAATGAAAAGAAACTGCTAAAGAAATAAATGACAAAAACAAGATATTGCTGACAGAATGGTAATACTTCAAATGTATATTAATTCTCTTTCATAAATTTTTTTATTGCTAGTGTGCTATAGATTCATCTTTAAGTAATCTCACTCATGAGTTCAAGTCAAAATTACTCAAAGTGGTGCACCTTTAGAGCATCTAAATGGTTAAAATGGAACAAGCAGGACAAATAGGAGGGGGTTTGTATATTATTAAAGCTTACACAACCAAAATATGTAGTCTTTCTTAGAAGGGTGAACAGAAGACCAAGTAATACTTGCTTTGTGCTTGTCAATGCATTCACCCTTGACACACTGTACACTCTTTTTCCTTAATGTTAAAATTGCCAAAATGTGATTATCAAAGCTTAAGATGTGTTGTAAGGTAAAGCTATAAAATTCATCAGATCTTAATATGTGAAATTCATAAACCAAATTGAAAATTGCACAATTACCAATACTGTATAATACAGATTTTAGCTAATATCACAGTTAAGTTAAAAAGAAAAAACACAACATTCATTGAAGAACTCTTGGCAAGTATTAAATTTTAAAATAATTACTTTACAACTTAAATGTAAATTGGAACTTGCACAGTGAAGCTAATCATATTAATTGATATCATTGTACAATTCAGTTGAACTACACACTCTTAAAGCTTCACTTACTTTTCATAAATGTTCTTGAAACCGGTTCCATACATTTATGAAAAGTAAGTGAAGCTTTAAGAGTGTGTAGTTCAACTGAATCATACAATGATATCAATTAATTACTTTACAGTTTATCGAGGTTTAATATGATGTATTATACAAACCCAGAATTCATACTGCCGCTACTTTCTTTGAATTGTGATGTTAATGACCTTGAGCTTCCAATAAATTTACAACTTATTTTTACAAGAACAATTCGAGCAATTCATTACTGTTAAGCACTAATAATGGTTTAAAAGTAGTTAGTACCTCTCTTTTGACTGTATTATGGATGCTAATATTCTTCCTTAAATTGAAGTTCCAAATAGGTAGACTAAAAAGCTTCAAGTTCAAGACTTTGAAAAATGCACATTTCAGCTGTTAAGCAATTTTTACTATTAAAATTTCATATCATTATCCAATTATAAGCATTGAACATGTGTTTAGATTTTTATTTGTCAATTCATTGGCTGATATTTTGACCTTGACCTTGCTCTTAACTCCATGAAAGCTTGCATTTTGATAACAGATCTGTCAATGGTAATGGTTTACTGGAAGATGTACCTTTGCTGGGTCTCTACACACATTTCAGGCCTAAGCACTGTGAAAACCACACGCACCATTCCCTCTATTGGGTTACAGAAGATGTAAGAAAGTTTTACAAATGGGCTCCCCAAACCATAGGTTAGAGTATTGGAGGTACATATTATCTCACTGTGCTTAGGGATCCTGCATGCAAGTTAAGTGCATAAATTTTAATACTAATAAAAAATATTATAGCACTAATAAATACATGCACAAAGGAAAATAATAAATAAATAAAGCTTATACCTGAATTCTTATTCAACTTGCGTTGGCCTTGCACTCTCATGGAAGACAAAATGACACGACCTATACCCATGAAGCCATGGGCAAAAGGAACCAAAGAAACACATAGCTATTTTTAAATTCACATTTACATGCATACATTATTAAATTCACATGCTTCCATGTTCTGCTGTCCTTCATTACTATGGCAATCAGAAAACAATGTGATAATTTTTAAACTTACTATTAGATTTGAGAGAGATTCATTTTCATCTGTTTACCAGAAGAATCTTTAGACTCTCATTTTTTTGACATTTTTGTTGCCTAATTAAGTAGAATGTAAACTCTCAATATTAATTACATTTGGAATCTAACACAGTGAAGCATACATTAATAATCTCTTTTGAGTCAAAATATTTAAGCACTCTCTTTCTGACTTCATTTATTGAAAATTTACTCAGGACATATTTTGTGGATCTTTGCCCACATCCTCAGCTGTTAAATGACTGTTGGTCATTTGTTGAAGTTGGGTTGGTAGGTATTAGGTTGACTCTGGTGGTCTTGTGATGGCTCTTTATTCAAGATATTTGCAAGACCAACTCAACAGTCATTTAACAGCTGAGGACGTCGACAAATGTCCATGAAACATGTCCTGAATAAATCTCCAGTAAGCAAAGCCAGAAAGAGTGTGTTTAAATATTTAAACTCGGAAGAGACTAAGAATATAGACTGTTTAAAAACATTTTTCAGTAAAATAGGCATATTTGCTATTGTTTTAAAATCCATTTATTTGCATTTAAGGGAGATGAAGATTATCTACTGTATAAATTCTGAATAAAAAGAAAAAGGTCTAAGCTTTTTTTTGGAAGAAAAGAAAAGCAAAAACTTTTGTATGGTACAGGTACATTGTGCAATAAAGTACTAAGTTACATATGCATGCATAACTGTTAAAGAATGATAAGAGAAATAAACTTTGCAGTTATGTAAGCAGTTAATTTGCATAAAAAAACTTACATGCTATTACAGCTCATGACTATCCAAACGAGCAAACCCAAGCACAACAATGTCTAACAGTACAAAGAATTTATTTCACAACTAATAAAATGGAAAAGCAGAAATTAAAATAAAAATGATCTATGTAATTTGTTATATGCACAGGAATAAGAGCTCTGTTTGTTTCATTCAAAATTGTTCTATTCTGTGAAATTTTGAAATTGAAGTTTATTAAAATACTAAGACAAAAATACAATCGGCCTACACCTCTTTGGCCCTGGCCATTTTGGATGTGACCCCCCACAGTACAATTTATATTGCAATAATTTCCGAAACTAAATTTCTGAATTAAACCTTAAATTATCTTTATTCTAATTATTATAACATTATTACTAGTAACTAATACCAACTTAAAGAACTGAACCCATATGTAGTCTCCCCACTCCTTGCTACCCCTCTGTCTTCAGTTCATCAGTAGTTTCCTACTGGATTTCCAAAAGACAGGGGTTCTTACTCATACTAATTTAATCACTAACTGGTTGAGCCATCTATTCCTCTATTCACATCCAACCCCACTTACTTTTTACTTTATATAAATATTGACCCGCCCACTTACTTGTGTAAATATTCTATAAGAGGATGTTTTCTATTCTCTTCAAACCACTTATGATTTATTAGTTCGTTCCTCCAATTTTCAGTTCCTTTATAATCAAACATTATATGCTCTAAATCTTCCTCCCCTCCACATAATGGAACATACTCTGCACAAAACCATTTTTCTTACCTATGCTATACCCTCTCTTTCCTCCTTACTTTATCAATAGTTTTCTCTGCCCCATGAACATTTCATCTTAATGTAAGATATCAAATAACTCTCCCCTATTAGGCCACCAAACAAGTTTTGTTTCTCTGTATCTTCAACTTGTAATCTCACCTTTTTCCAAAACCCTTTACTATTTGCTTCCCTCCTCCAAATATTCCCTAAACCAATATTCTTCAAGTTTATTCTTATACCACTTACCTATCCCTTATCCTTTAAAGTTGCTTCTTGATAAATTAAACACTGTTTTAATAAGAGTATGTTAGATGACAGATTAATTATAATTTACACACTGTTTTAATAAATTATCCTCCTTTAAATTTAGGATCCTATGCCAATATTTCAGAATTCTCTCCATAATTAGACCATTTCTTGTTACTTGATCCATTTCTATCTAATTTTCACTGCTGAGATAGGTATGTCAAAGACTTCTCTGCAAAATGATCTATGCATTATTTCTACAGTTTTCCATCACTTTTCCAAGCTCCATATTTCAATACCATATACATTCTCGTTTATATCATTGTATTATAAATTCTTTCTAGTCATTTTACCTTTAACTGAGATATTTTGTATATATTCCTTTAATAACTGACAGTTGCTTTTTCCTTTGCATGTGCTAATCTTACTTGCTTGTCCCATCTACCCTTCCATCCATTTTCAACCCTAAATATACAATACAGAACCACCTTATTGTCTTTGCTCTATTTCTTATATTTACTTATTTTTCTCCTTTCTTATGTATTAAAATTTGAGTTTTATCTTGAATCACCTTTAAACTTAATTCTGTGCAACAGTAATCTATTTTTTGCATTGTTAGTTTTAAACACATTAAAAATGTGACTGTGCAAGTTCCCTACAGATTTTTAATGCATAAAAATGCATCAAGCAATACTGTAATCTGCAAATCATAAATCAGGTATTTGCATATTTTTTATAGCCAGCATAAAATTATTCTTTTCCTATAAATTAAACAGATTTGGGCTCAACTTGCAGCCTTATCTTAACCTATTCTCCGGAGTTACTTAATTGATTATTCTTTCAAATATAATGCAAAAAGTGTTTTCTCTACATAATGCTTTTAAAACATTAAAACATCATATGACTACTAACATGATTGCTAATTTATACCATAATAACTGTAACTCAATTTGATCAAAAGCTTTTTCTATACCCACAAAAGCCAAATATAACTTGTTTCTTTTGTTCTTTAAACATTTATCTATTAGAGTTCTTATAATAAATACACTGTCAACCATTTGTTTTCCTTTTCGAAACCCCATTTAATATTCCGATAATATATTGTATTCTTTTACCCATTTTTTGTAATCTACTAATCAAAATGCTAGTGAATATTTGGACAGTAATGCTATACCCCTAAGGCTATTTAGTTTGTTTATATTACTCTTGCCTTTAAAATAGGGTGTATGACAGCTTTTCTCCAATTCTCTGGAACCTACCTTTTGGTTTTTATTAATTCTATTCTGTGACCATTCCCAACATATTTTGTGGCAATTATATTGAATAATCTAAGCTTAGGCTCATCTTGTTCTGTTTCCCAGATATATGTGATTTATCTTAATATTCGATGCTACTTGTATTCCAGTTTACAAAGTAAGAATATGAGAACCTTGATTATTATTATTATTATTTTTTTTCACATAGTTCATTTTGCTAGTTAATTTTGTTGTTGCAAGTGTATGTATATTTATTATATTTTTTTTTGTCTTGCTGTCCTCTTTTGACAGGCTTAGATGCTTTTGGGTCAACTATTAGTAAGGGTAGCTTTCTAAATTTGATTTTTTTAAGGGAGGATATTTTGATAGGTGATTTCAAAGGCATGTAAGTAAATTATAAGAATACATGACTCTAATTTATCTAAAAATAAATTATAAAAAAATGTTGACTGTATAAAATTTTAAAGTATAATGATCAGATCTACTTAAAGAGAAGAGCAAGGTCAATCTCCATTTGGAGTTTTCCACTCTTTCCTTGGATCAAAGTGTTTAACAAGTTATTGAGTCTTCGGACATACACATTTATATGATATAAACATCTATGTCCTCTGCATTTAGATTATAGTTTAAACTATAAGCATAATGTATGAAATCTATCTGCATATTTACTTAACAGTCTTCTTTAGCAGAATATCATCCTTTTGTAAACCTTAGTTCTGAAAGTAAGATGGAATATCAACTAGCTTACCACATTTTTCTACTCTAATACTTATACTGCAAGACAATGAGAATTATTTTGGGCAGCTGTTTGGATTGTCAATCTCCAAAGATAAAAGTTTATTTTAGAGGTAACCACAACTATAATCTTCTACATTTACATTTGTGATCTTAATAAGAGTTTCTAAAGACTGCATCAGTAAATTACAGTTATTTTTTCTCTTAGGTTCATTTTATTTATTTATGATCTATTATGAGCATGTTATGAAGGTATGTTGCTGCCATAACCAGCTGTTTTTGCTGGAAGTAACCTTATGCCACTGAAGCATGTGCCAAACATACAAGTAAATGGGAAAAGTTTTGAACAAGTCCAAGAAACTTTAAAACTGCAATAAATTAAATCTTTTTTTGAATCAATCCAAATTGTTTGAATCACTACACAGTGTTTTTAACTGTTGGAATAGATGCCCTTTTTGCATGGTCAAAAGCAGAAAAGGACAATAATAACAACAATATCTAAAAAGTTTAAAATCCACATTCTCAAAATTAAAAGATCTAATATAAAACAAGGCTTTCTAAGGGAGAAAATACAGGAAATATAATATCTAAAGATAGAAAATAAGATTTTTATTGGGCTACATTAACGTACTGCATGGAAATGATTAAAGTACAGCAAAGACCAGGCTATCTATTACATCTATCTAAAACCTGCAAGAGCCTACAATTTAGTTCAATGTCAAAATGGAAACAGATGTGTTGCCATTTTTAGATCTGAAGATAATAAAATTTAACAACAAACTTGAATTTGGATCTACAGAAAGGAAATGCATACAGACAATTACATCAAAGCCCTTGGTTTCAATATAAGATCACACAAAGAAGCAACATTCAACAGCATGACACACAAATTGGTAAATATATTACCGAACAAAGAAGAATACAACAATGAATTTCTACACATAATAGAAGCTGCTGAATCAAATGGGTTCAGTATAAATAGATGATTAACAGAAATATTAAAAAAATTCGAAACAAGGAAGAATTAAACAAATCACAATTTTGAGTGATTCAGCAGGGAAAAAACATTTAAAAACTCATTTACCACTTGTCAGCTAATAAGAAATCAAAAACTTTTCATGTAGTACAATATCATCTTAGCACCTCAAAAACTATACAGTGTAAAAAATTTATTGAAATTAAACCAAATGGATTCCAGGCCCAAAGAGAAAATATCTGGTATTTACCAGATAAAATTGTAAGGACTGTGAAAAAATCTACGTAGGAAAAACAGAGAAATATAGGTGATAGGTTGAAGGAACATTTCAGAAACATTACAAACATATTAAAGTTATTAAAAAGCTGTTCAATAACCACAAGAACTAAACATATGGCAAAGGTAAGATGCATCTCTCCCATCTTCAGTTGCTCACTGAACCCCTTGAGGTTGTCCAGCCATCGTTTCGAGTAATGGCCATTCAGTGAGCAACTGAAGATGGGAGAGATTCTCCCGAAACACATCTTACGTTTGTGAAAGTGAGTGGAGTTTAGTGTAAAAAATGAATATCTAAGTTTAGGTTATATTGCCACTCCATTGTCAACAGCTTCGTAAGTACAATATTCATATGGGAAAGGATTTATATAAAAAAAACATGAGCAAAACTTAATGAATTTCAACATTCCAGAAGCAGAAGGCTCTTCATTCAAGTTCATCACAAGACCAATGTAGTCAACCCAGATAGATACCTACTCAATTTCTACAAATGCTCCAACAGTCGTTTAACAGCTGAGGATGTGGACGAGTGTTTATGAAACATATCCTGAGTAAATCTCCAATTAGTAAAACCATGCGTTCTAAATATATTGATTCAGAAGAGATTATTAATATGTGTTTTACTGTGTTTGATTCCAATTTGAATTAATATTGAAATGGAAATCATTATTGACAAATATTTATATTATCTACTAACTTACTAATTAATTTCTATATTACATAGAAAGAAGTTTAATAGTAAAAATTTGTGTTGATAGACCTTTTGCAGAATCTACAAGTTTCTGAAAAAGAGACACATTTGATTCCCCAGATTTGGTTCCTACTATAAGTACTTTTTCTTTGGTGCTACATGAATATTTATTTACTGTCTGTAAAATTTAATTCCAGAAGCCATTTATGAGGGATAATAGTTATAGTATATATTTCTATTGTGTACTGATTTTTAGAATTGTTGTAAGCATGTTATCAGCATACTTAACACAGGGTGTAGACTACCTTTTTTATATCGAGTGTGAGTAAACATAATTCTTTTTCAGTTTTTACCCACAAATTGCTATGTAATCATATGTATCATCATACCATATGCATAAACATGAAATATCATTTCAGTTAATATGGATTTTTACTTTCTCTATGCAATTCAATATAATATAAATACATTCAGTAAATAGAAACATACAAATTTGATATGTTCATATTTATAAACAATGTATACAGTTTTTTTCACACTAACTCCATTCACTTACATAAAATTTGAAACATATGTTTCGGGAGCGATCCCTCCCATCTTCAGCCTGTTGACAAACTGTTGTTAAACGTGGCGGTTGGGTCTCTTGATGTTCTTGTGGCGGCATCTGTTGGTTCTATTAGGAATTTGCTGAGCTCATCCAATGGAGGGATATCGAAATTCATCAAATTATCCTTATTTTTATTTTATAATGAAAATGTTTTCCCAAGTGGAAAGTTCTATTGCATTATGAAGTTGTTTAAGTAGTTTTATCTCTGATTTAATTTCATGATTTTTATTCCAAAAGTGCGCTGCTATTGCTGATTTATCAATTTGTTTTAAGCAAATATTTCTGAAGTGTTCTTTTTTCCGGATTCCCAAATTCCTCTTCGTTTTTCCAATGTATTTTTTGTCGCACTCTGCACATTCTATTTCGTAAATACCTGACTTTTGTTCTGTTGGCATGTAGTCCTTTACTCTGCAACCTAATAAGTTCTTTATATTAAAATTGTTCTTTGGGGCTACCATAATTCCTTGTTCTTTGAATATCTTTTTGAACTTATTGTGATAAATTGGGTGGTATGTGAAACTATTGAATTTGTACCTTTCTTTGGCACTTTTAAGAGTGGAAACATCTCTTATTGCCTTATGTTTTTTGGTTTTATTGATGATTTTTATTACTGTGTCTTTGTTGTATCCATTAGTTTCTCCTATCTTTATGATTTGTTGGTATTACAATTTGTACTCTGTTTCTGTGAGTGGAATGTTAACTAATCTGTGTGCTAAACTATAAAACACTGCATATTTATGTGGAATGGGGTTAAAACTGTCATTTTTTATGTAATTTTCTGTGTGAGTATCCTTTCTATGAATTCCAAATGTAAGATAGTTTTCATTTCTTATGATTTTTACATCTAGGAAGGGGAGATATCCACTTCTTTCTTCCTCTATGGTGAAATTTATAGATTTGTGCTGCAAATTCAGAAGTTATAGTGCATCCATTGTATGTTTTTTCGGAATTATTACAAATATGTCATCCACATACCTATACCATGTTTTGAAGATTAGAGGGAAGGCTTTGGTGATATGCATTTCAAACGAACTCATAAAAAAATCGGCTAGAAATGGAGATTGAATTGAAGACTTGATAAAACTTACGAACATTTGCATTGAACAAAATTACTTCATTTTCAATAAAAAATATTACCAACAAGTCTCGGGACTAGCTATGGGAAACCCGTTATCTCCATTTCTAGCAGATTTTTTATGAGTTCGTTTGAAATGCATATCACCAAAGCCTTCCCTCTAATCTTCAAAACATGGTATAGGTATGTGGATGACATATTTGTAATAATTCCGAAAAAACATACAATGGATGCACTATAACTTCTGAATTTGCAGCACAAATCTATAAATTTCACCATAGAGGAAGAAAGAAGTGGATATCTCCCCTTCCTAGATGTAAAAATCATAAGAAATGAAAACTATCTTACATTTGGAATTCATAGAAAGGATACTCACACAGAAAATTACATAAAAAATGACAGTTTTAACCCCATTCCACATAAATATGCAGTGTTTTATAGTTTAGCACACAGATTAGTTAACATTCCACTCACAGAAACAGAGTACAAATTGTAATACCAACAAATCATAAAGATAGGAGAAACTAATGGATACAACAAAGACACAGTAATAAAAATCATCAATAAAACCAAAAAACATAAGGCAATAAGAGATGTTTCCACTCTTAAAAGTGCCAAAGAAAGGTACAAATTCAATAGTTTCACATACCACCCAATTTATCACAATAAGTTCAAAAAGATATTCAAAGAACAAGGAATTATGGTAGCCCCAAAGAACAATTTTAATATAAAGAACTTATTAGGTTGCAGAGTAAAGGACTACATGCCAACAGAACAAAAGTCAGGTATTTACGAAATAGAATGTGCAGAGTGCGACAAAAAATACATTGGAAAAACGAAGAGGAATTTGGGAATCCGGAAAAAAGAACACTTCAGAAATATTTGCTTAAAACAAATTGATAAATCAGCAATAGCAGCGCACTTTTGGAATAAAAATCATGAAATTAAATCAGAGATAAAACTACTTAAACAACTTCATAATGCAATAGAACTTTCCACTTGGGAAAACATTTTCATTACAAAATAAAAATAAGGATAATTTGATGAATTTCGATATCCCTCCATTGGATGAACTCAGCAAATTCCTAATAGAACCAACAGATGCCGCCACAAGAACATCAAGAGACCCAACCGCCACATTTAACAACAGTTTGTCAACAGGCTGAAGATGGGAGGGATCGCTCCCGAAACATATGTTCCAAATTTTATGTAAGTGAATGGAGTTAGTGTGAAAAAAACTGTATACATTGTTTATATATATACCACTCCATTGTCAACAGCTTCGTAAGTACACTTATTTGATGTTCATATTTATTTATTATTGTACTGCTATATTCAATAAACATAATTATCAGAAAGACAAACAAATTGAAATGTTTTTCTGTATCCTAAAATTAAAGCACAATTCTTGGAAAAGGGTGACTCAGGACTATATTAGAGCCCTAACTGAAGGAAAACAATGAAAACACATGCAATCACTGTATATTCATTATTCAGAAAATATAGCTCATATAGGGCAGTACAAAAGCAACCATAAGAGTTCTATACCACGAATAAAGGCTGCTATGCACTTTTTTCATTATGCACTCTTTTGAAAATGCAGAAGCAGAAACACATAAACATATTTGCTTATTAAGCATCAAATAAGACATGGGAGCTGGAACTGAAAGGGATCTTTGGATTCCAAAAACTCCAGCCTTGGTGAATTTGAGTGTCAGTTTCACAAACTGCTTCATTACACATTTAAATTAGCTTTTAAAAGGCATTATAAAATGAAATTTAATGCAGATAATGGTGCCAATTAAACCCTTCTTGCTAACCATTATATATTATTCCAACACAAATCTCTTCACACTTTCCCATTTAAAGTTTAATTCATTTCTTGTAATAGAAAATACTAATCTAACCATATACCATTCCCTAATGTTATTTTGAGCAAAGGTATAAATATGCCTGATCTTTGCATTAGGGCAAGAAATATGCCTTGTTAAAAGATATGCTATTTCTGGGAATTTTCAATACTATAATATAAATTAAATAAATGGGGTTGCTTGGTTGCTAGAGGCAATTAGAAATGCTGATATTCATCATTTTTTTTCCTGGCTTCCCAACAAAGAGCTTCCAAATTATTTTTCATTTGTTTGTTGCTATCTAGTTGACTGAATTTCAGTAGATGTTCTTTATTTAAGATAGTATTCACATCCTTACACCATCTGTGGTGCCTCGGTAGTAAAAACCGGCATTAAACACTAATAAAATCCTTACACAGTGGGCAGTGTCTGTCCTTTATTTTCATCTGATTTTTCTTGGTTTGAATAAAAGATGTTTGAAAGTATTTGGATCTTCATATGGTTTTCCTATAAGTTTTTGTTTGATATTTTGTTATTCTTGTTTAGATATTAATCTTTTTATGAATTTCAATTTAGAGTGAATTTCTAGTTCAAAAAGAGGTTTTAATTTTATGGTAGGTCCTTTTTTGCTGAAGTATTTGCAATCTCATTCTCTTCAATCCAACATGGCTTGGGATCCATTGTAAGACTATTTCTGTAATTCTGATCTGGATTGTATGATATAGTTTTCTTTTTCATTTATAGTGTATGTCGATGGGTAACTGTAATTCATTATACTTTGTAGAGTTCCTTAAGAATACAATTCTTTGTAAAGCTGCTCTAATGGCCATTATTTCACCATCAAAATTGCTAGCATACTGCCCCAAAGGTGTATGTTCAGAGAATTCTTCACAGTATATTCCAAAGCCTGCTTCTCCATTTTTAAGAGATCCATTTGTATACACTCTACACCATGTATTAGTTTTATTTAGTGTACTAGGTGCTATCAATTCTAACACCTCAGATGGGTCGTTCTTGGAGACCATTGTATCCAGATTTAGTTACACGTTAATATCTATATCTGTAAAGGATCAGTTGGTGTAATGACAGGTTCAGTGCTTATTTTTACAAATTTGTCTAAATCTTCTTTCTGCATGTAATTTTTCAAATTCTGTTGCATTTTTAATCATTGTGTGCTGTCAGGAATTTGAAACCACTTATTCCTGTGTTGAATACTTTTTAATTTCTGTCCCAGGAGAGTCGTTTTAATATCTAGCTCTATTTTAATTGGCAGGTTGTTAGTTATGCTCTGCATTGCAGCAATTGGTGTTGTTTTAATGGTTCCTGTTATTATTCTTAAAGACCTAGATTGTATTGTATCCAATTTAGTTTTAAGTTGGTTATTATCAAATTATCTTGAACTTGTGGTGAATTGGATGGTATGTGAAACTTTTAAATTTGTATCCTCCTTTTATGTTTTCCAGTGCAGAAACTTCCCTTATCACTTTTTGTCTTTTAGATTTATTGATAATTTTTATCATTGTGTCTTTGTTGAAAACAAGAAAATTTTCAAAGAACATGCGATAATGTTAGCCCCCAAAGAACAGATATAATATCAAGAATTTATTAGGTTGCACAGTAAAAGATTCCATAC
The DNA here is from genome assembly GCA_030762175.1 of Metallyticus violacea. Lineage (NCBI taxonomy): Eukaryota > Metazoa > Arthropoda > Insecta > Mantodea > Metallyticidae > Metallyticus > Metallyticus violacea. Next base: position 106,873,387 of record CM060842.1, read on the forward strand.
CAACAGAACAGAAATCAGAAATTTATGAAATAAAGTGTGAAGATTGTGAGCAGAGCTACATAGGCAAAACAAAGAGAAATTTAGAAATTTGGAGAAAAGAACACTTTAGGAATATTTGGTTTAAGCAAGTGGATAAATCAGCAGTAGCAGCTCACTTTTGGACCAAAAAATCATGAAATAAAACCAGAAGTAAAATTACTGAAACATCTCCACAACAATGGAGTTATCCACTTGGGAAAATTTTTTCACATTAAAAAATAAAGAAAACCTTATGAACTTTGAGTTTCCTCCTATGGATGAACTCAGCAAGTTCCTACTTCAGCCAACAGATGCCACCACAGGAACATCCGGGTGTCTAGCCATTGTTTCAAGTAACGGCGGTTCAGTGAGCAACTGAAGATGGGGGAGATTCTCCCGAAATGTGTCTGATTTTTATGTAAGTAAATAGAGTTTAGTGTAAAAAATGCATACCTAAGTTTAAGATATACCATCTCAACATGTTTCCTCTTATCCCAATATTACTCATTTTATAAATAAGCTTCTCTCTCCATACTTTGTCAAATGCATTTTGAATATCTTATGTCAAATGTAAAACCTGATTGACTGTTGAGTAGTGCTTTCTGAAACCTGCTTGATAGTCTGAAGTGAGATTTTGAGATTCCAGATAGTAAGTTAATCTTGTAGTGACCATTTTCTCCATTGTTTTAGCAAGTTTTAGCAATGAGGTTAAGGATATAGGTCTATAACTGCTGTCTAAATAAATGGGTGATTAATGTATTTTATAAAATTTGCTGTATTTAAGATTTATAACATTTTTTGCGGGTCCAAAATTGAAACATATTAACTTCAATAATTTTATATTTTCAATATAAATTTAAAATGCAAGCAAGCCTTGAGATAATATATCGTTTTGTACTGTATTTTGAGATTTAATAACAATATAACCTAAGCTCAATTTTAATATTGGTTATCTTTTGACAGAAATAGAGTTGCTATGCATAAAACACTTAATAAATGTATATAAACAACTATTTGTCGTCGAAACACTCTTATGCTTCACACTATTTATGAATACAAGGGGACCGGTTTCGGAGCAACATCCACTCCATTCTCGACCAACTCGACGACTGAATCTTCCATTTTTTCTCCTTACGTTCCTATTTGGTTTGAAACCTGTTTAAAATTTTAAGAACTATTGAAATTACACAAATTCGACAATTCTAATTGGAACTAAACACAGTGAAGCTTTTGAAATGTATATAATCAGCTATTTGTCATCTAAACACTCTTATGCTTCACACTATTTTTGAATACGACAGGACCGGTTTCGGAGCGACATCCATTTCATTCTCGACCAACCAACCAACTCAGAGTCGTCGAGTTGGTCGAGAATGGAGTGGATGTCGTTCCGAAACTGGTCCCGTCGTATTCAAAAATAGTGTGAAGCATAAGAGTGTTTAGACGACAAATAGTTGATTATATACATTTCAAAAGCTTCACTGTGTTTAGTTCCAATTAGAATTGTCGAATTTGTGTAATTTCGATAGTTCTTAAAATTTTAAACACTTAATAAATGTTTGAAAAATAAGCAACACCATATTTATTTAATTTAATGGAAATATTAAAACATTTGGAAAACACAATAAAATCTTACATGTAATTAAATTGTAAATGCAATTAATGCTACTGTAAGAGTGGTTGCAACTTTAATCTCGCCATTCTACCACATTCATAATAGTACTTGTCTCATGAAACTGTTTGGACCTTGCAACAGTTTCACAAACAGAACAGCTGTTTGGAATTTGGAATTTCTGCTTTTTCCACTGCAATTCTAGACTTAGGATTGTGCACTCTGTAAGGTTTAAGTAATATTTATTTTTCCCATTCTTCACTTGTCTTCTGCCTTTGAAGAAGAACAAAAACTATTTGAACTATTGTATAAATTGTGTGACATTATTTCAGCTTCTCTAGTTCTTATTAATTTTAGCTATATTGCTCTTTATGGCATTTGTTTTTAATTTTTAGTGTGTGTGTATATGTATATGCATGCAATACATTTTTATTCTTTAGCCTTTTCATTCTTATTTAATTAAAAAAAGAACAGTTATTGAAAACAAAACATGTAATAAGAATATATTATTAATCAGAATATATAAAAATTTAAGGTTACAGCAGGGTGTTAAACCACATCTATTTGATGCAGATATTCTATTTGAGCTACCACATTCTCTCTGGTCTACCCAGGAACCTCTCCTATGTAGTTTATACACCCTAGACACCTACTTTATTTTGAACAGAGATTTTATACCTCAACTCAAAACATTTAAGCACTTATGTTTCAGGCTTCTAGTTCATTGTTCTATAAGAGTTAATTTAATATTTTAGATGCACTTTTCACACAAAGCCATCTATTCACTAAGACTTAAAATAGTGTCAAGAGAGGAACATAAACTCAGATAGTAGAGGCTTGATTTTTGGCTGGTCAGGGCATAGTAGTTAAATATAGCACCAGCATTCTAAGTCAATGGACCAAAATTCCCTGCTGCAACCTCAAATTTTTCCTCTTTGGCAATATATGAAACTCTACCAACACAGCTGTGTGTAAGGAACACATACAAAGTGTTTTAATGAATCTATCATTATGGTATTTTGAGGCAACAACTGCACACTAATAAATTGATGGAATAAATGTGCATTATAAAAGACAGTTAGGCTGAGTAACAACTCAGTAGTGTACTCAACTCTTGTTAAGTATGTCAGGCTTTTCACTATTTGAACATAATAAAGTTATTAATATTTATTGAGTACTAAGAAAAATAAAAATGAAAGTCTATAGGTTCTGGCACTTATCACTAATCTAATTATATCTCTTTATCTCTTTCTCACAAATTAAATGTTTTATGTGTGTCTGATAAACAAAGGCTTCAAACTTATTAATATAAACCTGGAGCCAGCCATTGGAAAAACAAAAATGCTCCTAACCTGCCTTTTTTCTTTTCCTTAAGCACTCTTGATTCAAGGGCTTTATGAATGTTTTAATTATATTTTTTCTTTTTTTAAAGGCTTTTAGGGTGATTTTCACCATAAATATGTCCCTGATTATCTATGCATAATCTCATACAACGAGAAAGCCTAAATAAGTGATGTAAAAGAAATCTAAGCAACAGTATATTGTGCAATCTGTACTTGTACTTTGTGATTCTGGATATCCTTCGAACGTGATAAATCAGTTTATGCAGCAATGCTCCATGTGTACAGTCTTAATTTCCAAACAGGGTCAAGGTTCTAAATATTATAAAATGTTTCCTTTAAAATAGTTGTGGTAACCTCTAATATTGTTGTTGAGTATTTTGCTACTTTACCATTACTGTCAGTAACAATGTTGAGTTTCTCCAGATGAACTATGGGATTTTTCTTTTTGCTATAGCGATAAGTTGTAGGAGTGGTTTTTGTTGTAGTCGCAGGGACAAGTGGTGTACTTGTAGCATCTGCAGGAGTTTCACCATCATCCAACACATCCACTTCATCTGACATATCCAATTTTGTTGCTGTGGAGAAAGATCACAGTAATAAGCTTATACTCTAGTTGAGAAATGTAATGAGCCAGGATAAAAATGCAAAAATAAGAAACCACATGGAATGATCAGAGTTGCTTTATTTCTAGTTTTTTTTCCTTCCATTTTTATTGCTATATCCTTATATAAAATTTTACAGCACTAGTTCTCCCTTTTCCTCTTTGCTTTTCTTATCATTCTTCCCTATGTCTCTGGAAAGGACTCTTGGCAATTATGCAACTATATTCTGTTCCTTATAACCATGAAGCTAATATAAACAAATCATTGTGTACATCTAGGACTGCAGTCTCAAGTGACTGAATCTGGTATGGACCAACTTCTTTCTTACATTAATGTATTCAATCTGTTCACACTAGCTCCATTACTTACATAACACTAGGAAATGTTTTAGAACTTACCTGAGACTGCCACAAAAGCCTCTTGGGATCCAGCTGCTAGTTCAAGTAGTTAGTCAACAGCTGATGCTGGAAGCAATTAGCTTCCAAAACATGTCATATTGTTAGTAAGTAATTGGAGTTAGTGTGAATAGGTTGAATACATTACTGCAGGATATATTATCACTCCATTGTCCATGGCTTCAAAGTACAATTTATTCACTTATTGCTTTAAGGTCCTATTAGGTGTTCACCTGGCTCACTGTTAGTGTTATCTGTTTGCTATTTGAACTGGTATTTTGCAAGTGGCTTTGCAATTAAAGATGAGAATTTACACATATAACTCTGTGGGCATACAAAAGCAAGCAGTATTACTTTAATAATAATAATAATAATAATAATAATAATGATAATGATAATAATTGTAATGAAAGTATATCTTCTGGGAATTTGAGTCATGTAATACTACAGATATTTTGTTAGAAACTAACAAAATGCGGCACAGTTGACTTTTTTAAAGCAATTTTATCATCTTGGCTTCAACTGTCACCCAAGGGTTGTTATATTTACAATAGATGGCCTGTTTGATTGAATAGCTTCTGATTAGCTATCTGATTCATTTATTTCTGACTGGTTCATGGTTATTTATTTAGTTTATTTATAGATGCTGTCACCAATGGCCTATTAAATTCAGGGTATGAAATGGTAATAAATTGAGGCCTCTTCTTTCAGGTTTGAGGTTCTTTTACACGTCATGCCATAAACCTATAATATGAGACCCATGGCTTTACTTCCTTTCCAAAGGAAGCCATACTTAGGGTTTCAATATTAATTCAATTTGAAATCGAACATAGTGAAGCAAGCATTAATAATCTCTTCTGAGTCGTCAGTCCTGGTGGTGTAGTGGTTACCATACTTGCCTCCTACACCCAAGATCGCGGGTTCGAACCCGGCCAGGATTGATGGATTTTTTTTCGGACACAAAAATCCTAAATATGGCTTCCTTTGGAAGGGAAGTAAAGCTGTGGGTCCCACTTTGTACATTTACAGCACGAAAAAGAACCTCAAGCCTGAAAGAGAGGCCTCTGAGCAAAATCTGTTGACTGTTTCACATCCTCAGTTGAATGGGATGCTGATGACCTGAGATGTTAAAGAGCATCCATAAATAAATCAATCAAAAAAAAAAATCTTCTGAGTCAAAAGAGTTAGAATACTCTTTGTGGTTTCACTTACATGAGATTTACTCAGAACATGTTAGTTGGAACAATTGTCCACATCCTCAGCTGTTGAACAAGTATTGGATCATTTGTAGAAGTTGGATGGGTTGGTAGGTATCTGGGTTGAAAAAAATCTACGTAGGAAAAAGAAAGAGAAATATAGGTATTAGGTTGAAGAAATATTGGAGAAACATTCATTGCAAACAAACAGATAAATCTGCTGTGGCAGCACATCTTTGGAATAAAAACCATAAAATAGAAAAAAGCATCAAGCTATTAAAAACTGTTCAACAACCAAAAGAGTTAAACATATGGGAAAAGATTTATATATAAAAAAAATGTGAGCAAAACCATATGAATTTCAACATTCCAGAAGCAGACAGCTCTTTATTCAAGTTTACCACAAGACCAACACAGTCAACCCAGATACCAACCTCTAGGAATGATCCAACAGTTGTTCAACAGTTGAGGATGTGGACAATTGTTCCATGAAACATGTCCTGAGTAAATCTCATGTAAATGAAACCATAAAGAATGTTCTAAATATTTTGACTCAAAAGAGATTATTCATACTTAGTTCATACTTAGGATTTTTACACCCGAAAAAATCCATTGACCCTGGCAGGGGTTGAACCTGCAATCTTGGGTCTATGAGGAAAGTATGGTTACCACTAGGACTGACAGTATGGTTCTCTGATATATTGGCTCCTGAAGGGTTATGAAAATTTGTTACCTGACTGATCTCACCAAAGTTACTTTTTGTAGCGATACTTTGCGATGGTGTCTACCAGGTTTTACTTAAGTAAAGGCCTTCTTTCTTTTTTATTGGAATTATTTGGATATTTTATTTACCTACCCAAGCTCTATATGGCTAACTTTATACTATGGCCTATTCTCAGTGCCATTGATTAATGCACCTATGCTTTTACCAAGATTCTTGGCAGCCTTCATCAATCTTGCAGTTTTATACATAAATTATTTTTCTCAGTTCGTAAAAAAACTAAAAAAAATCTGATTCAATTTTGATTTGATTTTATTCATTTCACTGTTTGCCATGGTTTCTACCAATGAAATCCTCAATCATATGGCAGATGTTTGTTGGTCTCTTCACCTCTTCCCATAATCAATTAGTATAAGAATAATCAAGAATTCTACACATAGCTGATTGAATCACATAGGTAGTCTTCTCGGTCTAGTTGTGGGTAATTTCTTCATGGAGTTCTTTAAAGAAACAGGCTGGGAGTTAATCTCTTCAAGTCATACTAATGATTCTGGTACTTGAACAAATTTCATTTGTATTATAGTTTATGTTGGACAAGGAGAAGGATGGGCAGCTTGACTTCTTGGCTGTGCTGGTGACCAGGAAGGAAGACGGCATACTTAAGCATAGAACATTTAACAAGTGTACTCAATAATTGTATAAATTGTATATTTTATACAATTATTAGGTATATAAACCTGTGAACAAAAACGGCCAAAAGATCGCTACGCTAACCTTAAAAATGGACTCCTGTAAGGTAGGATCTACTTTATCTACTTCCACCGTTATAAATACGTACAAGAAAGAAATTAAACTTTTTGAAAAATTACAAAGGAAAAAACGAGAAATAGCCGCGAATATACGGTTTCTCCACTTATGCCGAATTAAAAATGTCATACCAAAATTCGTCAGGAAAATAGTTAAATTTGATCATAATAGTAAACAACAGAAAGCAGCAGAGAGAAAAATCCTTGAAATGGAAAAAAACCAACATTACAAAAATAGAACTGAAATAGAATTGCAACTGTATAACTTACATTTAAAATTGACTAAAGCTCTGGGCAATTTAATCTGGGAAAATTTAGAAAACAACCTTCTGACAATACTTAACCTAAATATGAAAAATAACACCTACAAACTTAAACATAAATTGGATAATTTATGCCAAAAACAAGAAATAAAAACACCATCCAAGGAAAAAACTACAAAAAATGTCTATAACCTATCACAACAAAAATTCACAGATGCAGAAATCACTTTTTTGGATAAAGGTTTAAAAACTTGTGTAAATTTCTCCAAAAAAACTGAAGATTATGTAGCAGACATACAGATAGCCACCAAAAACCTTACAGAAATAGATAAGAATACAATTCAAAGCCAGTGTTGTAATATTATCAAACAAATTGGAAATAAAAACAATACCAACCCTTACACAAAGATAATAAAGACACTAAAAGACAAACCTGTTATTTACACAAGAGCAGACAAAGGAAATACTGTTGTAATTCTAGATAAGAATGACTATATAGACAGAATGGAACAATTACTAAAAAACACTGAATACTCAATAATAACAAAAAATCCCCTAAATCAATGCAAAAGCACATTTAATAAAACAATTACTGATTGCAAATTAATAGATAAAAAGGAACATTATAAAATTAAAGTAGATAACCCTGCAATACCTACAATCTACGGTCTCCCAAAAGTACACAAGCCAGGGAAAACTATGAGACCTATCATAAATAACATAGATGCTCCAACCTATAAACTAGCAAAATGGTTGACTTACAAACTTTCTACTTTTCCAAGATTTGAATCTCTTAGTATAAAAAACTCATTAGATCTTATTCAAAAAATTAAAGGCATAAAAATAGAAAAAACAGATACCTTAGTTTCGTTTGATGTAACAGCACTGTTTCCAAGTATTCCTACACTAAATTTATACTCCCTGATAAAAAAGTGGTTACAAAAAGTAGGAATAACCACAAAAGATATCCAAGAATACATCATATTAATCAGCTTATGTCTAGAACAAAATTACTTTACATTCAATAACAAATATTACAAACAAAATTTTGGTCTGACAATGGGTAGCCCACTATCACCAATATTGGCAGACATTTTCATGAGTGCATTGGAAACTAGAATAGTAAATAGTTTCCCTTGGATATTTAAGACTTGGTACCGTTATGTTGATGATATTTTTGCCATAGTACCAGAAAGACACTTGGATGATGCACTAAAGTTGCTTAACTTACAGGAAAAAACAGTTAAATTCACCATGGAGAGAGAATGCAATGAACAGTTACCTTTCTTGGATATTAAGATAATTAGAAAAGAAAATCATCTAAATTTTGGCATATACAGAAAACCTACACACACAGATAACTACATTAAATGTAACAGTTTTAATCCAATTCCCCATAAACATGCAGTTTTAAATAGTCTTGCATACAGACTGGTTAATATTCCAATGAACAAGGAGGAATATAAACTAGAAATGAATAATATAATACATATAGCTACAGAGAATGGCTTCAAACAAGAAGTTGTACACAAGAAAATAGACAGAGAGAAGAAGAAAAAGAAAATTAGAGACAACACTACACTTACTCCTATCAAAGAAAAAAACAGGACATACAAAAAATTCACATACCATCCATCAACCTTTCATAAATTTCAAAAGATTTTTAAAAGATACAACATTGTTCTGACTCCAAAAAATAATTATTCCATTAAAAATATCCTTAACTCAAAACAAAAAGAAGATAGCCTACAAGATGAAGATAAATCAGGAATATATCAGATGAACTGCAATGATTGTGATAAAGTTTATATTGGAAAGACCAAAAGAAACATAAAAACAAGAGCCAAAGAACACATTAGGAATATAAATCAAAAACAAGAAGAAAAATCGGCGGTAGCCTGGCACTTTTGGAAAGAACAACATAACATTAATAAAAACCCAAAATTACTTAAATATATTAAAGGAAAAACTGAACTTACAGTCTGGGAAAATATCTATATTTGGAAGAATAAGGAGAAAGTTTTTAATTTCGAAATCCCGCCAAGTGATGTACTAATACAAAAGTTCATCAAACCTCCACCAGAGACGAATCGATCTATCACAAACAACGAGGCCGGCAGTCGACCAGGAACTGATGATAGGAGCGATGGCTCCCGAAACTAGTCTTCCATTTAATTCAATTTTAGTGGTGTGTATGTTACTATTTCGACTCAATTTCTCTTAAATGTTAAGTGTACTCAAGCTGATTTGTTATCTGCATAATGATTCAACTATCAACAATGTCAAAAATGTTTTATGATGACGCCTCTGCTTCATGTCTCTATGAACCTAAATAAGTAAGGAGCTTTAATCACTTGGATCATGCCCTTACAAGCACCACCAAAGAACTCAAGAAGGTCCTATGGCCCAAGAAAACTGCACTACCAACCAAGATCATAAGAAAAATTAGTTTTTGCTTATCTATCTATTAAGGAATATTATTGATTGTATTGGAAGAAATCTGAATCCTCATAACATCAAAACCATCTGCAAACTCATGCAATAATTTAGTAGTTTACTATGTTCCACCAAAAATCTGTAGGACTAGTTCACTACTCCTAGTACTAGTGGAGTTTTTTCAGTAGGTTCATCTCTGGTTTAATTTCATGATTATTATTCCAAAAGCGCACTGCTATTGGTGATTTATCAACCTGCTTTAAATGAACATTTCTAAAGTGTTTTTTTTCCCTCCCCCCCAGATTTCCAAACTCCTCTTCATTTTTCCAATGTATTTTTTATCGCAATCTGCACATTTTATTTCACAAATACTTGACTTTTGTTCTGTTGGTATGTTGTCCTTTACTTTGCATCCCAATAAGTTCTTTATATTAAAATTGTTCTTTGGGGCTAACATTATTTCTTGTTCTTTGAATATATTTTTTAATTTTTTGTGGTAAACTGGGTGGTATTTAAACTTTTGAGTTTTTACCTTTCCTTTGCACTTTTCAGTATGGAAACATCTCTTATTGCTTTGTGTTTTTTTAATTTATTGATGATTTTTATTATTGTGTCTTTGCTGTATCCATTAGTTTCTGCTATCTTTATGATCTGTTGGTATTCCATTTTGTACTCTGTTGGGATGCTAATTAATCGGTGTGCTAAAGTATAAAACACTGCATATTTATGTGGAACAGGGTTAAAGCTGTCATTTTTATGTAATTTTCTGTGTGAGTATCTTTTCCACGAAATTCGAAGTTAAGATAGTCACCATTTCTTATTATTTTTACATCTAGGAAGGGGAGATATCCATTTCTTTCTTCCTCTATGGTCAACTTTATAGATTTGTGTTGCAAATTCAGAAGTTTAAGTGCATCTGTTGTATGTTTTTTTTGGAATTATTGCAAATATGTCATCCACATACCCATACTATGTTTTGAAGATTAGAGGGAAGGCTTTGTGATATGCATTTCCAATGAACTCATAAAAAAATCTGCTAAGACTGGAGATAGGGAGTTTCCCATAGCTAGTCCTGAGACTTGTTGGTAATATTTTTTGTTCAAAATGAAGAAATTTTGTTCAATGCAAATATTAGTAAGCTTTATTCAGTATTCAATTTCTTGTGCTTGTAACTCTAAAGATTAATGTTAAGGAAGTGGTTAAAATCCTTGACTGCAGTCATAGATGTATACGATGATTTGTCTCAAAAAGCAAATGCACAGGAAATTGAAGACTTGTTTATATTAGCTTCATGGTTATAAGGAACAGAATATAGTTGTATAATTGCTTACTAATATTTGCATTGAACAAATTTTCAACAAAAATACTTGTAAATCTACAGATTTTAACCACTTCCTTAACATTAGCTGTATAATTTGAGGGTACGATACCAATACCTCATTACTCTCCCAATAATCAATCCTTTCTTCCCCATCATTCCTAATTCAAGCAAACTAACCCCTCTTGGAGAACACTTGGGTAATCCCAACACTTCCCTACAAAACATTCAGTGTACCACATCCACATTCATCTCCCTCCACCCCTCTTCAACTTCTCAAATCTGGACTGCATAAAACATTCCTGCCTCATATACTCTATCCAGATTTCACAAGGTCGGTCCTGGTGGTGTAGTGGTTACCATACTTGCCTCCTAAACCCAAGATCGCGGGTTCGAACCCGGCCAGGACCGATTTTTTCGGGCGTAAAAATCCTAAGTATGGCTTCCTTCGGAAGGGAAGTAAAGCCGTGGTTCCCGTGTTGTACATTTACTGCACGAAAAAGAACCTCAAGCATGAAAGAGAGGCCTCTGAGCAAAATTTGTCTGCCGTTTCACGCCCTGAGTTGAATGGGACGCTGATGACCTGAGCTGTTAAAGAGCGTCCATAAATAAATTAACAAAAAAAAAAAAAAAAAAAAAAAAAAGATTTCACAGGTAATGTTGGAGTCCTATATAAACTTATAACTTATCCTGACAGCTATCATTTGCCTGTTTGCCTTTAGCTTGCAAACTGTACCTGTGCCTCCCATCTTCCATTACTTGGAAATCTCACCCCTAAGTAATCAAACTCCTTCACTACTTTTACTGTTTTGTATATATCATTTCTCATCTTTCTTTAACTTTATATCTTTTTTAAATACCATTATCTTTGATTTTTTCCTGTTTATCCTTAACCCTTGAGAGCAGTCCATGATTTGTGGTATGGTAAATTGGAAACTAGTGTCCTAAAATTATTGTTAGAGCCTAATTTGTTAATAATCACCTTAAAATGCCTAAATCAATGTAAAGTTTTTGTTATTTCACTATTTATTCACATACTCATACATGTCAGTTCTTTGGATTAACACTACCAGGATATGTGACAATGGTGGTTCCACTACGTCTCTGAACTTCAGCATTTGTGCTAATTGTTTATTTTGTCTATCAGCCTTTCAACATTCCAGCTCACCATTGTCAAGGGATTCTCACCCTATACTGAGCCCATCCTCTCCTTACAACCCCCATTCTGCACAATAGCTACAAATCTTATCCTTGTATGATTTTCATTGTTGGAAAAAGTATCAAGTAAAGTATCTACTTTCAAAATGAATCCCACTTTCGTCTGCACCATGGAGAACTTTGAAAAAATTCTAGTGATGACAGTGCATAATTATGAAAGATAATGGGCATTGAACTGAATTTCAAAAACTTAAAAGTATATTTAATTTTTTTCAATATATTCTATTTGTGCAGCTGTGTTTATATAATATAGTTATCTGCCTCCATTTCTTAAATATACTTTTTTGTGCCATGTTTTGTGTATTTTAGCGTACAATTTTTTAATTTCAGTGAAATATATAGGTTTAATGCCTATTTATTTCATATCATATGTGCCTAAAATACATAGTGTTACTGAATTAGGGCCTAATTTATTATATTTGAGCTTATTTTAGGCACTTAAAAATCTCTTGTCTAATCATTACTCACCTATTTTACGCCTCTTTTGGATGGGTTCAAAATGAAAATCAGAGAGATGACGCTTCTTTACTGCTCGCAGTGATTTTGTTACAGCTGGAGCAGTTATTGTAGCTGCTGTAGTTGGTAGCTGCACTCCAGCTGGAACTGCAGGAGTGGTAGAATGTGAAGTAGTTGATTGTCTTGGACCCACATCAATCACTTCTATATATTCTTCACCTTCTTCAGCAACTGGTACTGTTTTCATTTTTGTCCTGTATCATATAATATTTGCATGGTTTTAGATATAATGTTTCCATGATTTCTCCAATACAATATTTATAATTATTTAGAAGAAGACAACTAAAACTAAAACTACAATGAAATTTGCTGATTATTCTTTTTCTTTGATAATTGTTTTAAAAAAGAGAAATTACCTTTCTTAGAAAACATTAAATTTCTCAGTCCCTAAAAAATATGAGGGTTGTTCAATAAAGAATGATCATAATTTAGTTTTAACATACTTTTACTCATTTTCATAATTTTGATGATCTTTTTCAGACTGGTCCTGTTGGATGCAATGTACCTGCCTCAGTGCTTCTGCCAGTCTTCAAAGACCATTTTTTGACAGGTTACAAACTTGCATGCAAACATCCTTTTGTTCAGGAATCAGCAACCTTGCAACTTACTTATGTGATATACATTTTCCCCAAACTGAAGAAACACTTTGGTAGGAGGCATTTTTCATTATCAGCAGCAGTGGTGAGTGATTCTGAAGGACCTGGCAAAGCACCTCATGTGGGTAGCACTCAGTGAAATTTTCAGAATTTCCAAAGGTGTTCTTAATGTTAATACGACTATCCTCTCTCTCACAAGTCAATGAAGAGTATTCCTTCATAGTCCTAAGATTGTGGTCATGATCGAGATCATAGTAGAGGACCATAGTTTCATCTCCTGTAACAATGGTTTGCAGAACTTCTCTCTCGTTGCCACAGCAGAGCTCTAAAAATGTCTGACAACAGATAACTCGTTGCTGCTTTTGGACTGAGGAAAGAAGTCTAGGTATCCATGTTACGCTAACATTATACATGTTTAAATGTTCATGAATAATTCAAAGGACTGTTGTTTTAGAAAGGCCCAACCTTGGTGCTATTTCTGTAGCTTTGAGCCGCTGATCTTCCATAATTTCTTCTTCCACAAGAGCTATGTTTTCAGGAGTGAGCACCTCCAAAGGCTGACCTGCATGCTCTTCATCTTCAATGCTTTCTCAATCCATTCAAAAAAGTTTGGTCTATTCTTTTATGGTAGAATATGAGGGGGATACTTCCCCATATACACCATTCAATTGCTGTTTTATTTCATTTCTTTCTTTTGTGAAGAACTTAATAACAGCTCGATATTCCATGTTGAACATGTCACAATCTTCTACACATATCCTTCTTTATGTAACTATATCTGAACAACTGAACACAGCAGAGCAGAAGTTACAGCTGCAATTATTTACTTAACAGATAAGGTACGACACCAGATAAGAGTTTTGTGAAAGTGATAATCCTTATTGATGAGACCGGAAACTTTTTGGTCTACCCTCATATATGCATGCATTTAAAATGGAGCAAACCTCTTTTTCAATAGGTACTTTTTAGAAAAATAAATTCATTCCATAGATTTACTAAAAGTAATAAAGTACCATTTTGTCAATTGGTGATGATTGGTTTCATATGTGAATGATATGCTTTTATCTTATACGGAGCGAATGATCCTTCATGCAACCATTTCGCGGCGTGTCGCTGGCCAGCAAGGCTGGCTGCTGTGCTGGCAGTGCAGGTGACAGGAAGTCAGCAGTAAATACTTTACAGTTTGTTGCGTAAGTTATTTGTAACATACATAACAAACACTTAAAAAGAAAAGCAAATTACTCACATATATTAAGCAAGAAGATCCTGGAGCTGCCTTTTTTTCGTTTTTCAAGCATTTCTGATACCTGCTTAGGAAATTGCTCTGCAGTTCCTGCTGAGAAATGGCAGCAATTTCTTGATGAATGTTAGTTTTAACTTCATCCAAAGTGTATGGATTTGTTTTGTACACTTTCTCTTTTAATGCCCCCCAGAGATAAACAATACTTCCCATTTCAAGAAATTTATTTACTAATTGATGTATCGATCTTCGATTAAGAACGTGAGCATCAACAAATTCCTCTTGAAATAATGTTCTTACAGTATGCATTGATTCTATATGTGTGTATGAATCATACATGAATACTCTTTGGGGAATAGAATACTTGTATTTCCCCATTTCATTTGATTCATTTTCACTCAATACATAGTATTGCATTGCCTAACAAATATGTGCTACTTGCACAAGTTTTCAACTCACACTGAAGCCTTATGCAGCAGAGGGGAAATATACTTCCTGCCTGCCGGCCAGTCCTGCGGTTGCGCCAAGCTTTGATCACCCAGTATAATCAGAAGTTTTATGGCATTGTCAATGTGTTTTTTGTTAACTATAGCAAATATATCATCAACATATCTGTACTATATTTTAAGTATGTATGGGAATGCTGAGTTAATATGTTTCAAATCTGCTCATGAAGAGGTTAGCTAGAAATGGAGATAAGGGGCTGCCCATAGTAAAATTATTAAAATCAGTACAAGGACCTACAGAGTTTTCAACATGGGAGAAAATCTACATTTATAAATGCAGATACAGATTAATGTACTTCGACACTTCTGGGGATGAAAACACAAACTTTAAGTTCATCACATCTCCACCAGAGCAGAATATACATCCCCAAAACATAACAAATTATTCATCAGTCAACAGTGAGCTGATGATGCGGACAACAGTTTGTGAAACAAGTACTAAATTTAAACAAGTGGAGCCAATAATAGTGTGTAGTTTGATTCAATCATACAATGATATTAATATATATTATTAGCTTCATGTACAAGTTCCAATCAGCATTTCAAGTTATTAAGAGGCCTTTGAGCCCACAAAGAAGAAACAACATGGATAAATTCACTAGTAATGATTCTAAGCTGAACGATACTGATGTAAGATACACTAACCTTAATGACTTCAACTGCACCTTCCACAACTTCAAAAAGGACATTAAAGGATATATACAATTAAAAGAAAAAAGTAGACTAATTTCAGCAGATTTAAACCTGTGCCTAAAACACAAAATATGCCCAAATTTCATACATACAAAGAATTGTAAACTATAATTATTTTAGTCGCAAGTAATTAGCTGTAGAGAAAAAAGTAATAACAGAAAAGGTAAAACATTAAACAAAACTGGCCAATATATATCCAAATCTATATGGAAATGCTTTCAAAGAGATTGAGAAATATGATGTGGGATAAGGTAATTAGCACAGCTTTGGAACATATACAGTATCGGGTAAACAAAAAAGTCACCAATCAAGAAAGTCAGTTTACAAATCTATGCAAAAAAACCTAAGAAATCTAAATATCCAGAAACTAAACCTAACTACGTGGAAAACCTATCCAAAGAAGATTCAAGAAAGAAGAAATAGCATTTCTAAATAAAGGTGTTAAAACATGTTTTCAATACTTCAATAAAATAGAAGATTATATGATTGATTTAGAAATGGTGGTTGAGGGGCTAAACCATTAAGAAATGAAATGGTAAGAATTAGATCTGAAAATTTTTTTTCAAAGAAATAAATA
The DNA here is from genome assembly GCA_030762175.1 of Metallyticus violacea. Lineage (NCBI taxonomy): Eukaryota > Metazoa > Arthropoda > Insecta > Mantodea > Metallyticidae > Metallyticus > Metallyticus violacea. The sequence goes on from CM060842.1 coordinate 106,889,443, forward strand.
AAAAAAAAAAAAAATAGTAAGCAAGACATATAGAAATACAAAAAAATTGTTAAATAATAAAGAGGTAATTTATACTATTATCAAAGGGAACAAATAGTAATATTAGATAAATGTGATTATAATACAAGGATGCAAGAGCTGCCAAATAAGAAAGAATTTGTACATGTCTATTCAGATCCATTAAAGGGATGTATTAATTCAGTCATGATGCTCTAAAAACATAAACAGTTATCCCAAAAGAAACACAATACAAAATAAAACAGAACAGAACAACCTAACAATACAGAAAACCTAAAATTCACAAGGCGGGTAATGGTATGTGATCCCATCATTAACAATATCAACACACCTTAGAACTATTTAGCAAAATGGCTTGCTAGTAGTTTCAGGACACTACCAAAATTTCAAAGTCAGAAAATATATTATTTATTTCAGCTAATAGAAAAAATTAAGGATATAAAATTACAACCTTCTGACACATTAATAACTTTCGATGTAGAATTGCTGTTTCTAAGCACTCCTAAGATAAATTTTTAACTTATCTATATGAATAATTAAGAACAAGTGGAATTAATGGAATACTTAAGACTCATTGACATTTGCATAAACCAATCCTATTTTGCATTCAAGGGAAAATTCTGCAAACAAAAATCAGGACTTACTATAGGCAGCCCCATATCTCCATTTCTAGCTAGCTTCTTTATGAATAGATTTGAAACAAATATCAACTCAGCTTTCCCATACATATTTAAAATCTGGTACATATATGTTGATGATATATTTGCCATAGTTAACAAAAATTGCATTGATGATGCCATAAACTTCTGAATATACAAGATAAAACCATATTCAATTAAATGTACTTAAGAAGCTGTCGACAATGGAGTGGTATATATATATATATAAAACCATATTCAATTAAATGTACTTAAGAAGCTGTCGACAATGGAGTGGTATATATAACCAAAGTACAAAAATTTGTTCACACTAACTCCATTCACTTACATAAAAATAGGACATGTTTTGGGAGTGATCTCTCCCATCTTCGGCCTGTAGACAAACTGATTGAAAAGTTTATCTTTTGTCTACAGGCTAAAGATGGGAGAGATCACTCCCGAAATATATGTCCAATTTTTATGTAAACAAATGGAGTTAGCGTGAAAAAATGTTTGTACATTGGTTATATAACACCATCTTGTTCACATACAAAACAAAAACAGATACCATTATTGCAGATTAAAATAATAAAACATCAAGGAAAACTAGACTTTGGAATTTACAGAAAGAGCACCAGCACATCAAAGCTAATGGATTTAACCCCAAAACGCACGCAGTGATCAACAGCTTAACACAGAGGCTCTAGTTAACCTACACATTAAAAATGGATTTAGCAAAGAACTAGTTCACAAAAAAGTACAGAAATTCAAGAGGCTGGAAGTTATTAAAGGAACCGCAACACTTTCAGCAGGAAAAGATACGATAATTTTACAAAAGAATTTGCATATCATCCATGGATGAAACAAAAATTGCAAAATATTCTAAAAGATTTTAATATTAGATTGGCACCTGTAAACAGATTTAATGCTAATAATCTTCTGAATGACAACATTCCACCAGAGAAAAAAAGCAGATATTTATCAAATAAGTGGTGCAGGATGCAAAAAAAGTATATATTGAAAAAACAAAGAGAAACATAGGCACAGGTTAAGAGAACATTACAGGAACATAAAATAAGAACAAATGGAGAAATCTGCAGTAGTGTCTCAATTCTGGGCAGAAAATAACAACACAATGAATAATGCAACATTATTAAAATCAGTACAAGGACCTACAGAATACGTTACATAAGAGAAAATCTACATTTATAAATACAGAGACAGATTAATGAACTTCAGACACTTCCAGGAACGAAAGCATAAACTTTATATTCATCACACCTTCATCAGAGTAGAATATACATCCCCAAAGCATAACAAATTATCCAGCAGCCGATGGTTAGCTGATGATGCAGACAATGGTCTATGAAACATGTACTAAATTTAAACAAGTAAATGGAGTCAATAAGAGTGTGTAGTTCAATTCAATCATACAATGATCTTAATTACATTGTAAGTCATTTGAATTATAGGCCAACAGAGCATGGCTGCATATTGGGAAAAGCCAGTTGTTAAGATAGTATAATACATGCGCAGGTAGCAGCTTGTAGTCATTTTGAGAGAGGCTTTGTCAGCAAGTGGTTATGCATTCAAGTACTACTTGGTGCTTTCATTATATGCTAATTGTTCTTTGTACTTATGTCTCCATATATAGCCTTAAAGTACAAGTTTTTTTGTATGATACATATGTGAAAATGAATTCTTGAATGATAAGATGATTACCAAGAAAAACATTCTGGCAATCATATTCCTAGTAGAGAAACTGTTTGCCAACTTGTTAAAAAGTTACAAGATACAGCATATCTCAATGACAAAAAAATATATTTTTATATAACAAAAATTTAGATGAAATACAATAATTTCTTACACAGATTTCAGCAATGTATTGCTGTTGAGGACACCATTTTCAATGTGTCTTATAACAAATATTAATGCTTATTATAATCATTTTTAAAGACAGTATTATTTTATTTAAAAATATAAATACACGAAGCCACAATCCATCCCTTCCCACAGGGTAAGCAAAAGAAAATGATGAACGGGAAAGGGGTCTGAAAGATGGGAATCTCTGGCATGTTAAAATGGGGGAAGTGTCTACTTACTAAAATGAAGGAATATTTGCTGAAATATGTTTCTATATTCCTTTTAAAATACCAGAATTTTGAGGGTGTCACGTCCAACTTTCCTTCCATAAGAAATGCAAATAGACAAAAATAACCTTTAGTTCTTTCATCAAATGTTCTTATCAACTTCACAGGATGCGCTGTGACTTTGGAAACAATAAAACTTAATTTTTTATAAGCACTTGAGTTGATTTAATACTCTTATGCTCCACTTACCATTGAATTATACAGAACATGTTTCACAGGCTTTTGTCCACACCAGTCCACTCTGATGGGGGTAAAAGCCTGTGAAACATGTTCTGTATAATCAATGGTAATTGGAGCATAAAAGTATTAAATCGACTCAAGTGCTAATAAAGAATAATTAACTATTTCACTGTATTAGCTCTGACAAGAAATTCATTTTACATTTACTAAAACATTTAGTTTCCCTTTTGTGCTGCACAAGTATTGTAAGAGCTTATGACAGTGAAAATAATATTCTTTACTGCAAGAATTCATTTGTGGCTTTTTTTGTTATGTCTTGTGCATCTTTATGTATATTCATACTTCCCCCTTCATTGCAAACAGATGCCACTATGATATATATAAAATTCATCAATTATCTGTCATTAAAAATTATCAATTGAGGAAACAAATTGTATAAAACAAACAAACAAAAAAAGTTTTATTGAAGTGGGAAAATGATACTTAAAGAAATGATTAATGCTGGTTTTATTCATATTGTTTATAATGAAATTATGTCTGGGATTACATAAACTGAATAATGGATCTGGGAAAATGATGGTTTCAGGAACAATAGATTGAGGTTTTGCTGTACCAAAGTAAAAATACTAACTTTATGTGCTGTATCTTTTCTCCCTTTTGCTGGTTGCAATGGCTGTACTTCCTCAGTACGCAGTTGCACTTAGGAGCCCATAAATCAAATAACCTCACTGTATATGGGGCTGGGAAAACTATGTGTAATGTAATGAAGATGGCAGAGAAGAATTTGCAAGGATCAGAACAAGGGTTTAAATTGAATGGAGTAGGAGGAAGGATCAACATAGAGACATGTCTAATATGTAGAAAGAAAGATAACATCTGGCATGTTAAAAAATATAAAGAATCTCGGTTATGGAGGAAGAAATCATATTTAGAGAAATGGAGAAATCTACCAACAGATATAATTGGCAATAAAAAACTGAATTTAAGTTCAGAGGAAAAATGTAAAGAATTAGATAGTTATTTTTTATTTTACTCTTTCATTAAAAAAGTTTAACTAGTGATTTTACATTGCTTATAATTGTTCCTAGAGTGCTTGTTATTTTGGGATCTTATACAGTTAACACCCTAGTTATATATGTATTAGATCCTACTTCCCAAGATCACTGGTTCAAACCCAGCCAGAATCCATGGATTTTTTCGGGCGTAAAAATCCTAAGTATGGTTTCCTTCGGAAGGGAAGTGAAGTCGAGGGTCCCACATTTACGGCATGAAAAAGAACCTCAAGCCTGAAACAAGAGGCCTCTGTGTGAAATTTGTCAGCTATTTCATGCCCTGATTTGAATGAGACACTGATGACCTGTCATGTTAAAGAATATCTGTAAATAAATCAAATAAATAATAAACCTACTTTCCTTAATTCCTTCCTTATTTCCATAGATATATTCTTCCTTAACTTTGATCACTCTTTCTCACTATTTCTCTGTTACCTTCCCCATTAATCACCAAATTTTCTAAAAAACTCCTTATTACCGGTTCCAAAATTTATTATTATCACAATTGCTACCTGTAAGTTGCCCCATTTCTTAATCCATACTTGTTCTCTCCACATAGGGGACACTTTTCCTTTTTCATTTTAATACACTTAACCCTAATATACCCGCTCTAACCCAAGCAAATCCCTCCCTTCCACTTTTGTTACAAACATCTACATATTTTTCCCACCCCCATTCTTTCTTAAATTTAAGTTACTTAGGGAAAGTGAGAAGAAATGGTTGAGGAGCACCAATAAATAATTTGAAGATGTGACATGTGGGATAATTAGAAATAATGGTTTTATGTGATGACTCAACTAAATGAAAATAAATTGTTAATAGAAAAAATTATAATTAATAAATATAAAACTGTATGGGGTAAGAGGGAATGGGGGTCTTCTATGCAGGAAATCTGAAGAGGGGTTCACCAGTATTAGTAGTTGGAGTGGAGAAGACTGAAGACCCTGTCACTACTTACAATAGGAGAGAAAGATGTAATTGTATATTTCAAAAAGTGTTATATATTTTATTTTGTGATTTTTTTTTTATTAAGAATAAATAAATTCATTCTAACTGTGGTAGTACAACATAAGTTTTGAAATTTAAGACCAACTTTGTGTTGGAACTAATATAGTGAAGCAAGTTATATAATCTTAGTTAGCTGGTATGTCGATTAAAACTCTTATGTTTCACTTACCATTAATTATAATACAGAAAATGTTTCAAGGCCATTGCCCGCTTCATCAGTTGTGAAATAATGATTTCAAATGTATCTGTAATTATTATATCATGTTATTCATCGATTGCAGACCTGAAAATCATTTCTCCCTTTTCACTGTCTGTTTCTGTATTTCATTCATTACTTAATATATATATCAAAGGAGTAAAGCTTACCGTTCAGCTAGTGAAGTTTCCTGAGGTGGTGAACGGATGACAGGCATTAAAATTTTAATTGTATGTGATTCTTTCTTTTCTTCTTTGTGAAGAACAGGCATCTCTGGGGATGGTGGTGCCACAGAGCTTTCTTTAGTATCATTAGTGCTTACTTTTTCTTCCAAAGGTTCTTCATTGCTAACCAGGTTTTCCTCTCCCAGCATCCTATTTTCATTCTCATGGAACGATCTGCAGTTAAAAATTTTAAATTCATACACATAAAACAATAATATAGGTTAGGAATAACAGGTAGCAAATAATATAGGTAGGAATAATGGCAGAAAAGATTTTGATAATATAATGTGAAATGAAATGGTGGAAGGAAAAGAAGATCTTAAAAGACTAAATGAATAAATTTTTCTGAATAAAGAATATGCTGATGATCTGCCAAATTATTTTACTTTTCACACCCATCTTAGCCACTCATTTGTCATTCTCCATTTGTAGAATTTGCCTTGTAGACCCAGGGTCTAAATGAGTTTAAACCTGACCTGGGTTCATGGATTTTTAAGATACAAAAATCCTAAGTATCCTAAGCTTCGTTTGAAAGGGAAATAAACATTAGTCCCATATCATAGGTTATGGCATGTAAAAGAACCTTACAACCCTGAAAGAAAAGGACTCTGAGCAAAATTTATTGGCTGTTTCACGTTCTGAATTATATGGATGATGACTAAAGATGTTAAGGAGGGCCCTTAAATAAACAAAAAAACAAAATCAATCTTTTAAAATGAGTTTAATATGGACCACATTCTACAGAAAGGAACCAATCTATAATATGCCTAACCTGGGAAACGCTGTTAAGTTAACATAAATTAAAGGTTCAGGAATGAGTGTAACAAATTACCTACCATTTTAGATGATACTGCTGTTCATACTAATTAACAAGTAATTCCGGAACTCCATTAATTACCGATATAATATCTTAATACTTTTGTAGTTTGGTTTCTTTCTGTACAATGTGAACTAATTTATTCTATTTCTTTTCCTTCCATTTAGTTCTTGAAGTTCTCAGTAGGTCATCAAGATGATGATGATGGTAGTTGCTTTGGGGTGCAAAACTGCTTAGGTCATTAGCACCCTAACACACTAAAACTGTGCCATTAATTAAAAAATAATAAATAAAACTACCTATGCTGAAATATTGTGCAAGAAACAAAATGAAAACAGCAGGTAGGTCATTAGAAATATAAGCACATAAACAAATAACGACAAAAATGTAAAGCATTGTACATATTACATACTGTAAAAATACACTACCAATAGCCGGAAATAACATAGGCTTAAAATATGCTAAAAAAGAAACTGTCATGCATAAAATAAAAAGTTATACCTTCCCATCAAAATTTTTTAAAAATTGTAAATCTTTAAAAAAGTTTTCGTATGGAACTAACACAGTGAAGCTCATGTGAATTGAATCTGTCGTCTTAACACTCTTCATGCTTCACTAACCTTAAAAATATATGGAACCGGTTTCAAAGATATGTTATCTCCATCTTCGGCCGTGGATGACTGATGTGAAAGGTTGTTGCATAGTATCAGAAGCAATGCTCCGCTCTGGTGAAACTTTTATGAACTTAAATTTATATTTTCTTCTTTCAGAATGTCAAAATTCATCAAATGATCCTTATGTTTGTAGATGTAAATCTTTTCCCAAATATCCAATTCTACTGGTCCCTGTATAGCTCTCAATAATTCACCTTTTTCTTTATATCATGATTTTCTGTCCAAAAGTGATATGCCACCGCTGATTTTTCTATTTGTTTGTATTTTAAATTCCTCATATGTTCTTTAAGACGTATCCCCACATTCCTCTTGGTTTTTCCTATGTAACCTATCCACTAATAAATTTAGTCTAAACAACGTTTTGAAAGACAATACTCCAAAGGAGAAAAAATCAGGAATTTACAAGATTTCATGTGCTGAATGTGATAAGATCTACATAGGAAAAACCAAGAGGAATGTGGGGATACGTCTTAAAGAACATATGAGGAATTTAAAATACAAACAAATAGAAAAATCAGCAGTGGCATATCACTTTTGGACCGAAAATCATGATATAAAGAAAAAGGTTGAATTATTGAGAGCTGTATGGGACCAGGAATTGGATATTTGGGAAAAGATTTACATCTACAAACATAAGGATCATTTGATGAATTTTGACATTCCGAAAGAAGAAAATATAAATTTAAGTTCATAAAAGTTTCACCAGAGCGGAACATTGCTTCTGATACTATGCAACAACAACCTTTCACATCAGTCGTCCACGGCCGAAGATGGAGATAACATATTTTTGAAACTGGTTCCGTATATTTTTAAGGTTAGTGAAGCATGAAGAGTGTTAAGACGACAGATTCAATTCAAGTTATACCTTGCTAAAGAAACCATAAAACCTGGCTTAATAACAACATACTGGTCTGCAAGTATATACTGAAGAGTGAAAGGGAAACACAGAGATGCTCTGCTAGATGGTGACATTCAATTAAAATATGCTCACTGTACATGGATGGCCACAATGCGGGCATTCTGGAGCAGGTTCACCTTAAAAATGTGATGGTGATTATAAATATAATGCCCAATCTGCAAATGAACTAAAACAACATGAGAAGTGTAAACCAAGTAAAAAGGGCAGATTTGCTTTCCTGAATTTTGTTCTGTTAGAGCAAATACCACTCTTTGCACTAGCAAGAGAGAACAGCTCTACATAACAGTGCAATGAAATATCCCAACTAAATACCTTGCTGGATTCTGGCAGGGACACTATTGGTCATGATGTTAAATAATTATAATCATGGCTATATATTAATAATTATAATATTTGCCCACAGAATGAAATTATTTATGCTATTATTTGTAAATTTTACTACAGGTAACTTTGTGTCCCATTCTCAATAAATATTCATTACTCATTTTTTCTTTATTATTCTACCTGCTTCAGTTTTCTTACTATTTTCTTGTGTCTAAAAACCTTAATCTGAGTCATTATAATGCCTCTATATACATAATTTTTCTTATTGAGTGCATTATTTTAATTTTTCTTGCAACATTTCAATTATTGTTCAGGCATTGCAAAGGAAATATGATGTTTCACTGCATATCATGATTCTTGTTTTTGTAAACAAGGTGATTTCAAAGCATAAAAGTTTTTTTTTCTTCTGGAAAGAACTTCAAAAATAAATGATTGTGATGATAACAATGAGAATAAGTTATTATTGTACACTTTTCCTTTTATTTATTCAAAACTCTTTTCTGAGTTTGATATAAAATTCATTTTCTACCCCATTTTAATGTTTTTCACATAAGTACTGATTTGATATTTGTTTTTGTTGTATTATGGGGAAATAATCATATTTATATTACCATTTGATACTCTTCAACCTAATTTCAAAGTTACTTAAATGCAACTTAGTAGAGCTTTCACGTGGAGAACACAATTATAAATGAAATGTTTTAGTATTTTAGCTGGTGAGTGAATATACACTCTGATTTCTCCACTTATCAACATGTACTGGCTGAACAAGTTTCATGGACCCTTGTCCATATCTTCGGCTGCTAGTTGACTGATGTAGGATTTGAACTGCATCTTGGCCACTTACAGCTGATTTCCAGTGGGAGGTTACAACATTTGTAATTAATCCATCAGGTTCTGGGATTTTAAAATCCATCAAGCTATCTTCAAAGTTCTTGATGTTGATTTTTTCCAATAAGATAAGTCCGTGCTGATGTTAACTCTGATTTCTTTTCTATTTTAGGATTCATTTCCCAAAGATATGAGTGGTATTCTCAGCCGGACTCAGAGATGTGAAAATGGCTAAATTACTACGATAATTATTAAGTACTGTTCTTAGATGCTGCACTGTAAAGTTTCAGACTCACATGAGTTGTCACTAGTCATAACCATCAGGCCATTGGACAGTGAAAGAAGAGACTGTTAACAGTATGAGAGAGGCATTCATGAGAAGTCTGAAAAAACCAGTTTGTAGAGCATCTCACAAGCTGCAAGTACCATTACAATAGTTGAAAGACACTTTGTAAGAGACTGTGTATGAAGCTCTTGCAACAGCTGAAATGAAATTACAAACAACAGTATTATGAGTTTTGTATCCAAGTGTAACAATAGATGGAAGAAGAAGACAACGTCTTGAATCGCATAATCTTTAGTGATGAAGCGATATTCCATGCAAATGGCAAAGTCAACTGTCATAACTATCTAGTTTGAGGTACCCAGAATCCTCATGAATTTGTCGATATGATTGTGATTCACCTAAATTGAATGTTTTCTGTGTAATGTCATTGCAGAAACTTTATGGACTATTTTTCACTGAAAACATTGTAACTGGACATACATACTTGGATGTGATACAGCAATGATTGTTCCCACAAACTGAAGAAGATTCCGACAATATTCTGTTCCAGCAGGAATAGGCCCCACCCCATTACCATAACAACATTAATGATTTTCTGAACAACCAGCTATCTCTAGATAGGACAAGCAGGGAACAATGATAAGCTGTTTGGAAAAATGGCCTCCCAGATACCTGGATCTAACTTCCTGTGACTTCTTCCTATGGGGATGCATCAAAGATTGTGTGTATGTGCCACCTTTACCACAAAATCTAGATGAATTCAAGCATAGGATTGGAGAAGTAGCTCCCTTTGTATCTGAGAATATGCTCCAAAGAGTACGGCAAGAGTTTGATTACCATGTAGACACATGTCACGCTACAAGTGGATTCCATATCCAGTAATTGTGAAATAAAATGTTGAAAACAAAACCTTTTGAGTTGTTCTTTAATATGACATACATATGATCAATTTTAGTTTTTAGTTTTATGTAATAAATTAAGATAAGTGTTACAGGACTTATAGGAACACCCTGTGTATGTATATGTATGTATGTATGTAGGTATGTAAAAAAAAAAAACTTGCTGACAAATGGAAATTTCATAAAAGAAAAGCAGAGAAGTGCAAAAGTGAATTTAAAACGGACATTCACCATTCAAAAAAGAGAAAAATACAATTACTTTTGATATGCAACAGACCCATTGACTTGTGCTGTTTATTTCTATAAGAACATTTTGGTTGTACAATTTTGGGATCCATAACTGTGAAGGAGATAGACCATATTTGCACATATGAAGTGATGATACATAATGTAGAGACAAAATCAAACTACTTGGTGGCCTATTGGATACTTGCAGTAGCCAAAATCGCAATCAGCATGTTGCAGCATTATGGGTTAGTAATAGCCCTGCTCTCCTATTAGTCCATAATGCACCTATCATAAAAGTATGATGCACCAAGCACAGCACATCAGTTCCCTGATACTGTCACGGGTGGCTGAGGTCATTAAGGCACGGATTCATGAGAGAGAGAGAGTTCTTGAGTTTGCCAGGACTATTCTCCCTGAATGAGGTTTAGGTTTTCCTCAGTCATTATAAATAGGAAAGGCTGGGGAGGGGCTTTTAACTTAGGCCTGGAAGACTTACTTTCTTAAAAAAAAATTCCTTTGTCTATTAATCATTTCCTCTCATGTATTAACTGTGTCCACCACTTGTGATGCCTCAGCAGTAAACATTGGTGTTAAAATGCTATTTAAAAAACTTTCCTAATGATGGAGACAACCTTGGTCTCTAAAAGCTTGGAAGTTTTAAATAATTTTACTTAGATGGAAGTGCAAGAAAAATTATATAATAAGAATATTTTAAATGATTTGGCTTGATATTACCTGTTGTGCTGCTAGGCATACTGCAGTAAATTAAAGAATAATTCCAGTGTAAAAAAAGGAAGGACTAAGTACATAAGTTTCATATATTTGCATGAACTGACTGCTAATGAAAATGTATATTAAAAAAAGTTGTTATTATTAATGATAGATACCCTATGATGAGGTGATGACAAAAAAGGTGCGAAGTCAAATTTCTTTTGTTCACTATACTACCAAATTAATTTTTTTCTATATTTGTTTAAAAATTCACTTATCTTACTTTTGATTAAATAAATACCAACCTTTTAACAGGTTTCTTTGTTGTCACTACACCTGGTTGCTTGTCTTTAGGTTCAGGCTTCTTCTTGTCACCTGCAAATGTGGTATCCCCAGTGTTTATGTTACTATTGCTGTTGCTGCTGCTGCCTGAAGTTCCACTTGCTACTTTGCTTTTGCGTGAGCTATCCATACGATTTACTTTTTCTGTTAAGGGTGCTGTAGTGACACTTGTACTGTTGCCACTACTGAATCTTGGTTTTGGCATCAAGTCCTCAATGGACTCACCAATTGTTCGTGCATAAGCTAAATCAGCTACATTGGGAGTTGAGCCCATGAATTTGTTATATTCTGGATGGTAATGCTTTATATGCATCTGAAAATAAAAAAAAATAAATAAGTAAATAAAAAAATAATGACAGAAACTGTATCTAGAAAATGCATACTTAGATTTTTTCTCTAGTATTTCACGAATATTGTTGCTACTTTTGCAAACTACACATTTGTTTCAGTTTCAATGAAAGCATTTTAACACATTTATATCCCAGAATTCACCATTATTTAGATCTAAATGCAAATTAGCATTGGGTTTTACAGTGCACTTATTTTTTAAAATTTTATTCTTTGACGCATGTCATATAATTCCAAGATCACTTTTAAAGAAAGATGTATTTAATATTAGTACTAAATATAACAAAATTAAATAGTTATGAGGGTGGTTTGATATGTAACTTGGAACTTGCACAGTGAAGCTAATCATATTAATTGATATCATTGATATCAATGATTCAGTTTTAACCCCATAGCGCACAAACATGCAAACAGTTTAAGACACCAGCTAATTAACCTACAAATTAACAAAGAAGAATATTTTAATGAATACAAACAAATAGAAACAGCAGGTAAAAATGGTTTTAAAAAAGAACTAGTACACAAAAAGGTGCAGAAATTCAAGAGACAAAAACATCAAAGAAACCACAACATTTTCAGCAAGAAAAGATTAGCTAATTTTTAAAAAGTTCACATATCATCCATCGGCTACAAAAAAATTTCAGAATATTCTTAAAGATTTTAATATCAGGTTGGCACCAATTATTAGATTTAGTGTTAAAAACTTATTGATAGATAATGTTAATGACAGTATTCCACAAGAGGAAAAAGCAGGTATTTACAAAATAAATTGTGCACAATGTGAAAAAATCTACATTGGAAAAACAAAGAGAAACATTGGCACACAGTTAAAGGAACATTTCAGGAACTTAAAGTACAAACAAATAAAGAAATTAGCAGTAGCATATAATTTTTGGACATAAAATCATGACCTAATAAATAAAGCAAAATTATTAAAATCAGTACAAGGACCTACGGAACTAGCAATCTGGGAAAAAATCTACATCTACAAATAAAAAGACAGTCTAATGAACTTTGACACTGTCGGAGATGAAAACATCAAATACAAGTTTATCATACCGCCACCAGAGCAGAATAAACATTCTCACAGCTCAAAGAATGATCTGACAGTTGAACTTTAGCCTGGCTGAAGATGGGAACTAAATGTTCTCTAAACTGGTTCCATACATTCAGGAAAAGTAAATGAAATTTTAAGAGCATGTAGTTCAACTGAATCATACAATGATATCAATTAATAAAACAATTCAATCTTGTAATGTATTTTATTTTTCGACATATTTCCCTTGAAGTTCAATGAACTTCTTCCGTTTCTTTATGTTCATGATTCTCTTGTGGAAGTAGGTTTCTTCAAGGTCCTCATGTTTATCCACAGTCACAAAATGCCATAAAAATCAGTTGGATTCTTCTTAAACATTTCCAAACAGTTAGTAGATGTTTGCATGAGATTTTGCTTTTGCTCCAGAGTGAGCAGATGCGGCATCCATCTTGCTCAAAGTTTTTCATGTGTAACTCATTTAGCAAAATAAAAAGGAACATGCTCACCTGAGATAGGCATGAAGTCTGTTAATTTACACACTTTCACATGTCAGCCAAAACAATATCATGGACTTAATCCACAACGTTTTAATATAAATTTGAATAGTTTGGGATTTTTACAGTGAAATATAATATCATATAACAAATTATTTATGAGGAAGTCACTGAAATTTCACTAGTTTTATTCCACTTACTTGGACATGTTTCAAAGGCAAATTTCCTTCATCATCAGCCTTATTTTAATTGTGTATATGTGGGATGTGGGAAAGTCTCTACTAATTTTCAGGAAACTCATATATTGGTGAGAGCAGATTACCCATTGCTAAACAAAATTACTGGCAATGAAGGAAATTTGCTTTGAAACATGTCCAAGTGTGTGGAATAAAACTAGTGACATTTGAGTGACTTCCTCATAAATAATTTTTATATTAATCAACGAGTTTCAACCTCACAAGTGATTGAGTTCCATAACATGGTGCATCTTTGATGATTGTTCGTCATGCTTGAACTAATTTATCCAAAGTTGAATATATTCATATGAACGGCATGTGTCACCTAATGTATGAATTTTCTGTTTTTTTTCCCCCTTCCAGGAAGGAAAAAATAAAAAAGAATGGGGGGAAAGGATAACAGAATGAATTCCAATCTTATCCATTTTTCAATGTTACTCAAAATGCTTTGTTTAAACAACTGCCAAACAATGAATTAACATCAGGATGACTTGTGATCATAGAATATTGTTATTACTAGAAAGCAAACTTTATAACTCTATATACAGATGTTGCTGTTGCCCTCTATTAGTACACTTACCAAGCTACTTATCAAACTACTCCCATAATCTTGTTTCACTGTGTGGATTCCTACATTCATTTTTAATTAAATTACTCCCATATTAATTAAACATGAAAATGTAATTGCCCTTTTTAATGCACAGAATTAAAAATCTAAAATTGAAACATACCTGCAGAAGATTTTCTTTTCTGAAGTTCTTACTACATCCACCTTTTGGGCATTTAAAAGTATTGTTCTCCATTTGAATTTTTAAACCTCCGACAATAACTGTAAAGTAATCATTTAGCTTTATGGGTTACGCAGTTAAAAATTACTAATATTAATCATTAATCTTGTTAGTAAATTGTAATTAAAATAAGAACACAAAACAGATGAAAAATTTCAAATAGAATAATGATTTTAGTGTAGCATTTCAGGAATTATTGCATTATATTATTTTGATTAACTGGTATTCAGGATGAGGCACTTAAAGCATCTGCAACCAACATGTTATAAATCTATTGCAAAAAAAAAATATTGTTTCCTTTATGTAACTGTGTTCAGTCTGTGATATGTTGTAGTAGCAATCATACAACTTCTTTCTAAAATTATTCAGACTTTCACAACGCATTATATGAAAGCAGAGGAAGTTGATATGATTTTCATTTACGGGAAATGTTGCCAAGTTAGAGCAGAGTGCAATATATTTTGAAAGATATCCTGATTGTACCAAAATCATGAATATCTTTGCTTACTATGTCATAACACCAGATAAAATTTAACATGTAGTAATGTTCATACAGAATCGCTTTATAGAACGTATCAATGCTCAGATTAGTATTTTGAACATGCACATAATATAAGTTGGTTACCAAAGTGTTTCATTGTTCCTTGATATAAAGTATGTCTATCAAAGGCTTTCAACTATGTCGAATGACCCTAAAAAATAAGCATTCGTATGTCTCTCCAAATACAAGATTAAAAGATAAATAATAAAACACATCAATCCATTTAAAACAAAGTTGATTTTCATATCTCCTTGAAAACTTCATATGAAAAAACGAACAATATCTATCACATTATAACCCTCTTCATTGAATAATTTTCTTTTATCACTAAAAATGGCTATGTTATTCAAGTGGCCTGTTTTAAGTGCCTCAACCTGTATATATGGTTATCATGAGTTTATCATATATTGGTGAAGCAGTAAAATATTGTGAGTCTTAATGAAATGGACAGGAAATGAACCAAAAAGTCAGGGAAGCAGAAGTTTAGCTTAGATTTTTTTTTTTTGAATAATGTTTAATGCCCGTTTTTACTAATGAGGCACCACAGGTGGTTCGACACTGATGATAATGAAACAAAATGATATATTAGGAAAGGAATTTTTAAGGAAGGAAACGTTCCAGGCCTAAGTTTAGGGTACCTACCAGCATTTGCAGTTTATGAGGACTGAGAAAACCTGGAAAAAACCTCAGTCAGGGAGAACGGTCCTGGCGGGATTCAAACCGCAGACCCCCTGCTCATGAGTTTACATCTTAACAACCTCGGCCACCCATAGCAGTTTAGCTTAGATTGGTTTGAGGGTGTAGAGAAATGAGAAAATTGGTGAAGGAGGCAATGAATCAGTGGACATAGAGGAATGGAACAAAGAAGAAAGAATGCTGCATATGAAAGAATGGTATAGAATCCTATTGTTAGAAAAGAACTAAAAAATGGAAAAGAGATGGAATTCAGGATATTGAAATTGAAATTAACTCACATGTTTAGAACCAGGAAGTTAACTAGAGAATGGAAGGGTACAGTATCAATTAAATTAGGAGGAAAGTTAATATAATGCATTTATTTGAAATTTAAGAGAGAATTAAGAAACTGGGATTTGGATTTTGTATCTAATTACACTGAGGAATGTGAGAGACCTTTCTCAAGTCAATCACTTTTAAATCAGATTAAAAATAAAGCAGCTGGCATAGAACTTTTTCAAATTTGGTTTGAAGACTTAGCTAGATTATAAAGATTACTAGAATGAGAAATGTTATTAAGTATAATAAAGGTTTATCCATGAAGTAGCAGACAGCATTAATCTATCCTATTTATAAAGGAAAACCCAATTAAGAGAGTTACAATTACAGTTAGCAATTACAGGGTCAATGTATCTAATTTTTTTTGTGTGAGTGTGCGTGGTGCGTGCGCGCGTGTGTATGTGTCTAAAATGTGTGAACTTGGAAAACGTCTATGATAGTATTATAAGGCTTTGTGGTATAAACACAGGAAAAGATATAAAGTATTGATTTTTTTAGTGCTGTTCAATGCCAATTTTCATTATTGATGCATCATTGGCAGAAATAATGTGCTAGTTAAAACACTTTAGGCATTACATCAGAATAGATTTTGAATAAAATGTGAAGTAGAAATAACTGAGGTCATGATAGAGGCACAATTTTTTTGGTGAACCATGAAAATGCAAGATGTTTATATGCTTTATTGCATATTTAAAAATGTCCTAATTGCTCATGTGTAATTTGAGAGTCACGATAAAACAATTTCTAGTTTAACAACAACTCATGTATTCACATTTCTTACACTATACTCCATTCACTTACATAAAAGTAAGACGCATTTTGGGAGAATCTCTCCCATCTTCAGTTGCTCACTGAACCTCCGTTACTCGAAACTATGGCTGGACAAACGAATGTTTCTGTGGTGGCCTCTGTTGGTTGAAGTAGGAAGTCACTGAGCTCATCTATGGGAGGAAACTCGAAATTCATTAGGTTTTTTCTATTTTTTAATATGAAAATTTTTTCCCAAGTGGATAACTCCAATGGGCTGTGAAGATGTTTCAGTAATTTTATTTCCCGTTTTATTTCATGGTTTTTGGTCCAAAAGTGAGCTGCTACTGCTGATTTATCCAACTGTATAAAGCGAATATTTCTAAAATGTTCCTTCCTCCGGATTTCCAAATTTCTTTTTGTTTTTACATAGGCAGTTTATGCAGTAGGCCAGCATAGTATTTCCCATTTACTGTGGTGTTCCTCTCCTTGAAGTCAATGAAGAGTATTCCTTCAGAGTTCCAAAAGATGGTGGCCATGATCTTCTTGGCTGACTGAGTGACCTTGGCCTTTAGAGGCGGTGCTTTGCCAGGTTTACACCACTCCATTGATTCTCTTTTGGACAAGGGATCATAGTAGAGGACCATAGTTTCATTTCCTGTAACAATGGTTTGCAGAACTTCTCTCCCGTTGCCACAGCAGAGCTCCAAAAATGCCTGACAACAGATGACTCGTTGCTGCTTTTGGACTGAGGAAAGAAGTGTAGGCATCCATCTTGCACTAATCTTATTCATAATCTGAAGGACTGTTGTTTTAGAAAGGCCCATCCTTGCTGCTATTTCTGTAGCTTTGAGCCACTGGTCTTCCATAATTTCTTTTTCCAAAAGAACGATGTTTTCAGGAATGAGCATCTCCAAGAGCAGACCAGCACGCTCTTCATCTGCAATGCTTTCTCGACCCATTTCAAAAAGTTTGGCCCATTCTTTTATGGTAGAGTATGAGGGGGATGCTTCCCAAATATACACCATCCAATCCCTGTTTAATTTCATTTGGATTAAGTCTTTCTTTTGTGAAGAACTTAATAACAGCTTGATACTCCATTTTGAACATGCCACAATCTTCTACACATAGCCTTCCTTATGCAACTATATCTGAACTGAACACAGCAGAGCGGAAGTTACAACTGCAACTATTTACTTAACAGATAAGGTATGACAAGAGATAAGGGTTTTATGAAGGCGATAATCGTTATCGGTGAGGCCGGAAAATTATGGACCTACCGTTGCATGTTTGAAGAAAGAATATTTGGTTAGAGGATTTTGGAAGGTAAGTATAACATGAATGGAATATATGGATAGGCAAATGGCATGCACTTTAAAAGTTTCCCTGTATTTTAAAAACAAAAGAACAGAAAAATGTCTATCAATGAATTTTATATAAAGGAAAGAGAGGAATTAAGTTTGGTTTGGAGACAATAAGGCTTTTAGGTAAATTTAAAATTTATTTCTTGTCAGTACTAATACAGTGAAGCAATTAATTTATTCTTTATTAGCTGAGTCAATTTAATTCTCGTATGCTCCACTTACAACAGTGGAGCATAAGAGTATTAAATCGCTCACTAGCTAATTATGAATTAATGTTGAACAAAATGTGTACCCCATTTGTAGAGAGGTAGGAAATGCTATTCTCATTCTCTTTATATGTGAAGATATATTTTTTTTCTGTCTTTGCAATGGAGAAAATGTATGATGGGGGAAAAAAAAATGGTTAAACCTTATGAAGGAAACAGTATTTAAGAAAATATTAGCAAACAGTATCAGATTAGAAGATTTGAGAAATTTCTATTTACTTAAAAAAGAAATGGATACGGTCAGTTGAAAGGAGTTGGGGAAACTGTATAAATATTGAGGGAGATATTTCATTGAATTTTTTATTACAGGAGAAGAGAAAATGGAAAGCAAAAAAGTGAATTAGGATTAATATCTATCTCATACAATTTAAAACATAGCATTATGCAGACTGCTTAATTTTAATTGTTTGTAGATTAGGAGAGAGAATAAGTAAGAAACTAAGAATTATACAATAAAGCAAAGCAAATAAGATATAATTGTAAAATATAGTAAGTGTGGACAGAGTGAGAATAAGAAATTTGGGATATCTGTTTTTTTCAGGGTCATCAAAGACCTGGTCCTTTGTGTATTGGCAAATAGGTTCATGCTTTGTGGATATTAAAAGGCAATGATCTTATTTGCTGTTAGGTGGGGAAATTATATATGGTTATGGTTTGGAATAGAGCCAGGACTAAAATCAAGCCGCAATCATGTGTGGCTGAGGTCATTCAGGCATGGAGTGAGAGGTGTGGGGTTCAATTCCTGCCAGGATTACTCTTCTGTGCTTCCTGGTTTTCCTCATTTTCATAAATGGCAAATCCCAAGAAGGCACCCTAAAACTTAGGTCTGAAATATTTCCTTCCTTAAAACAACAAAAAATGCAATTATCAATTGTGCTCACTGTCTGTGATGCCTCAGCAGTGTAAACTGGCATTAAACACCAAGCCATACACCTGTAACTCCACTTAACACATACAAGCATTAATTGCTGTGCTTTCTGCTTACATAAAACTGTTACAGTATCTTATTTGGTTATAGAATATATAAAAAGGTTATAAGAACTCAAATTTCTGAGAAGATGAATGCTATATTACAGTAATTTAAACTAACTGTAGCCAATTTTCTCTCACACATCATATTTGAATGTATAAAAGTACAATAAAATAAAAATATAATTTATCATTTTTCTGAATATAGGAGAATTTTTTTAAAAAACGTTCACCAAGGAAAATGCGTAAATAACACAGTAAATATCAAGATCTAAAGCATGCATTTCTGATTTTCTATTTCTTCAGTAGAGAATCACATGTTTCAATATATTTAAATTATAAGAGCCAGGAACAGCTAAAATGTGACCAGAAGAATATTTGGGTAAATCTATGCTTAGCTAAATAATATTAACTTATGTGGGGCTAACAGTGTACTTCCTTTCCAATATGAAACCACTTTCAAAGAAAACCTCTATCAATTTTAATCAATAATAAGAAATTGACCTGAAATGTTGAAATGTTCTAGATGAGAAATGTAAACTAAAACTGATGATTCAACTTCTTTCTAGCTATGACTTCAATTGTTAGTGCTTTCTTATATGAGCCTAAGCTGTTATTAATCACTATATTAAATTTAAAGCTACTTTTGTTTTGGAATAATACAGTGAAGCATCTAATATATTGTTAATTAGCTAATGAGTTCATTTAATACTCTTATGCCCCACTTACTATTGAATTATAAAGAATACGTTTCACAGGCCATTGCCCGTATCATCAGCTGTGTGTCTAAGAGTATTAAATCGACTCACCAGCTAATTAAGAAATGATTACATTATTTATTTTTCCTTATAACAGTTACCTTGCCCTTCAAGCTCTGTTGTCTCCAAGTTGGTACATGTTGGCATGGCAACAGTGGTGGTATAAGGAGGTGGTGGAGATAAAGGTTCTGACTTGCTTCCAGAAGTTTCTTCTGTAGAAGTATGGCTAGAGTTTGACCTTATCTTTGGTAATAATGTCTTGACCCGACGGAGTACCTGCTGTGGTGGTTTTTCTACTGGCTCTTTCCCTGATTCCACTACAGGCCTTCCTCTACTACCACCCAAACGTGATCTTCAAAATACCACATTAAATTTGTTAGTGTTGCAATAAACTGAACAGTATGTGACACCAATACAACCATGGATATGATCAACATCTCATGCAAGTTGCTAAAAAATAAAACACAGCAATGAAAGATTACCATTCCTCAAAGCCTGGCCCTCTAAGTTTTCAACTTTGTTAGCCTCAACCATATTCATCATCATTGTTACTATTAATTATTGCTTTTGACTCACAAAATAAAAATGGGAAATTAGCCATCGCTTTAACTAATTAAAATATTTCTTTACTTTAGTGTTAAAATTCCTATTATCCTTTGCCTAACTGCTGAATTGTTGAGCATGATTTCCTATCCGAACATCTCTTCAAATGAAATTAAACAAGGACAGCTACTGCCTATTGTATAATGAATAAGTACTTTAAACAAAAAACATCTACTGAAATGCAGTCAATAATTTGGAAGCTCTTTATTGGGAAGCTAGGGAAATAAGATAAATATCAGCATTTCCAGCAGCAACTGACTGACTGACCAACCGACCATCCCTCCCTACCTGCCTAGGTGCTGCTTCTTTAAGAAATGTTAATTCTTCTTTTGCTCCTACTCCTCCCCCTTCTCCTTTTCTGCTTGCACTAAAGAACAAGTGAATTTGTAATAATACTATCTTCATAGATTACATACTTTAGTATATTTCCACTGTGGAAGTTCTATAAATTTACATTTATATAATACTATCTTTATGAATATTTTAGCCTCCTTATAACTATGGTATATTTACAGGCAATGTATTTCTGTAATTAGATCTCCTATTTTTGCATTTTATTTAACTATAATGTAGTTCATATTCTAATAGTGTTTATCTGTACAATGGAATATAAGACCTCCTAACCTTCACTCTTACAAGGGTAAATAAAAAAAAAAACAAATAAATGTTAAATGATCGGAATTTTTCAATTTCTGTTTTGAATGTGCTTAACCAAATAATATGTTTTTAGATAGCATATTATATTTAGGGGCAAAAAAAGTTAAACTTTTAATTTTTAAACATATTTTAAAACAGAAAGCTGTGTTTAATGAAACGAACACAAAACATTAAAACAGAATTTCTTCAACATTTTATCATTCAAGTAACATATAAGGAGTATTTTAAGCAAAATTTTACCCCATTATTGATTTTAATGCAGAAAAATCTACAAACATGGTGAAACATCACAATAAATAGAACTTTTTAAATATGCTGAAAACTGACACTTTCATTGGCTCTATGGTTCTCTAGCTGTTTGTATAAGATGACTATGATCTCAATAATGAGTGTTGTCATGTCTAGCCTTAATTATAGCTGCAATTCCATCAGGCATGCTCCAGATAAGATCTGCAATTTTCTCTTGTGGTATCAGTTCCCATTCGCTTGAAGTGCAGCCCAAAGATCTGCCAGTGAGTTAAGGAATCAAATTGACCCTTAGCATGCCTCCCAAGAATGTTCTATTGGATTCAGGTTTGGACTAAGTGCTGGTCATACCATACATTCAATTCCAACCACATCCATGGACTCAGAAACAAACTGAGCAATGTGTGGACGAGATTGATCATTCATAGGGATAATGCTGTCACCCATAATGGGTGCAAAAGGCACTACATGATCAGTAGAATCTCCTCGATGTACCAATGAGCTGCCAGTGACCCATTCTTGATAGACATCAGTTCCGTTCTTGCTTCAATGCTGATCCATGCCCAAACCAATACAGAACCTTCATTAAAAGTGTCCTTAAAGAGAAAGTGCAGGATGCATAATGTTCTCCTGGCCTTCTCCATACTCTCTTCCTCCCATCTGGTGCCTTCAAATAGAACTTGCTCTGATCCACGCTCCATTCCTCCATAGTCCAGATTAAATGAGTGCGAGCAAAATGCATCTAAGACATATGGTGCTCCCTGGTCAGGAATGTTACTTTTGCTGGTCTCTGGGACTGTAAATTCACTTCATGCAGCCTTCTTCTTTCTTCTAACAGTCCTTTCAATGATGTTAACATGCCATATTTGCTGCAAATTATTTCTGACTTCCACCAAAGTTATGTGCTGATCGCGAAGAACTTGCAGTAAAAGAAAGCTATCATTACGATCTGAGGTACTTATCCTATGGCCAGAACAGGACCTTCTGGTGTAGATGCCATCATCTGTGAACCTCTGAACAGTCCTGCATACATTGGAGTGAGAAGTGCCAATGACATCAGCAATATAACATAAACTTAGTCCATCCTCCACTAATGCCGCAGTCCTTGCTGCATCTTCCTCAATTCTAAGAGCCATTTCAAGATGTTAAAACTGATTTAAGAATGATTGGTAGGCAAGCCTGAATGCTTTAAATTATCACATGGCACAACAATGCACAACAACAATTTTAAAAATTAAAACATTGTTTTGCAGTGATTGTTGTAAAAAAACTGCCTTACACATATAATTAAGGGTAAGTTAGTCAGAATCGAAAAAAAGGTTCCAAGGAATTGACTTAAGCTTTTTAAATCCATTAATTACCATTAGACAAGTTGTTGCATTTCTGTAATGTTGCAACGTTGGCCTTATGAAGGCCAAACTCCAGCTTAAATGTTGTCTTCCGCTGAGTATATATCTGTATCACGTCATATCTAGGTAGATATCTTATTTGAACACTTTTATAAGCTGTACCATTTATAAATCACACTTAATACTCTGTTAATTATTCATCTGAATGGTAAAAGAAAAATATATTTTCTTCACTTACACTTTCCTGCTGCTGAAATCAGGTGCACGATTTAGCCTCTTTTTGCCGCTAACACAAAAATCGAAAAGATCTGGATTGTACGATTCTCCTTTTTCTTCAAAGTACTGCTTTATGTCATGACGAGTTCGGAACTTACGCCCTTCAGCACTGAAAAATTAGGAGACAATATACATTTGTAAACATATACATTTTTAAAGCACACAATTACTGTTGCGTTTTAGTTAAGTAACAACATATTTTAATATTTTTTCATCTGCTTTTGATATGTTGCTTTCTCATGTATTTCAAATCAGTTCCCAAATGACCCCTTTTGCCCTAAACATGACCAAAATTTCTCTGGCCACTCATCTATATCAGCACACACTTATCTGCATTTGGAAATTTGCCACTGCTGACTGTAAGCTACTTCAGACTTTGAATATGAGATGCCTATTCCTGCAAACCATACCCTCAAGCAATGATAACTTCATTTTCTCTTAACATTTTTTAACGCAAGAAAATTTTTATACTGGAGAACACAAGTACATGTTGTGCTTCATTGATGTTAATATTTTGGTCACCACGATAATTTGCCATTAATCTTGCAAAGCTGCAGATATCCTGTCAGAACCAAGAATCACAAAAATTGGTAATTTTGATGATAAGTAAACATTAATTTAGCTGAACATAATACTAGATAGATCTTAAATTGCTCAAGAGGTTGAACAATTTCAATGTAGATAGATAAAACCATTTCCTGGTCAGCACACACAAAGAATGCAATGTAAGATCACTGTTTTAGATTAGGTCTATTAAGCAAGAAGATGAATATTTTCAAGATGTATGTTTGGAAACTAGGATGAATCTACGTTGGGATGACATCAGTAACACTGGAATATAATAATGACGACAAAGAGATATAGCATGCATCAACCATTCTGTACAGGAAAAGGCCCACATAAAAATGTAATTAGTGTATTAGTCAAAGTCAAAAGTTGAAAGGCAGAGCATTAGATAACAGAGATAAAATGGATAGAACAACCTGTGCACTCAGCAGTTAGAAACTTTGGTAATGAGGAACTGAAATAGTGACTTTGGCACTGGTATGCATTTCTGAAGGTAAGGAGAATGAAGAAATAACCAAAGTGCTTTTCTTAATCCGTAAATCTAGTTGATTTGGTAACACTTTAGTTGTTTTATTAGAATTTACCTACCTGAATATGCTCTGAATGTCTGGGCAAAATAATTTATGACAATACCACTCAACTTAGCACATTTGTCCTGTAACCTATGAAGAATTTAATATCATTTTTGAGAAGGCAGCAGAAAGATCACTACTTATGGCTCTACATTCACATTTTTTTATTATCTTTTATTTTTTCTAGCTAGTGATTACTGCTTCTGGAGGGAAATATTTCTAATAGTCTCTCTTTAAATTTGAATTGGTGCCTGATGATATTCTTTCTACATAAAAGAAATATATTTTGGGAATATTCCCACCTGAAACAATACAAATGATAGTTCATGCTGCATTGCAAAATTCGATTTGTCTATTTCATTTTCTCATATAAATTAACATTCTGCATTTTTGCAACTGAGGCAAAGTCTTCCAAGTTTCACCCAAGAGCAATGTGTATAAATTTCATGAAAGTCACCCCAAAACAATGAACAAACTTTTTTAAAATTATATTTGTTTATTAAGAAAGAAGGTATATCATCTTAAATTATTACAGCATAATGTCTGGACAAAGCAACATTAAAATAGATTTATAAGTGGAAAAAAAAATCATTAACTTAGAAAATCCACTAAACTAACAATATTAAATAGTAGTAGTATTTATTTCACATATGTATTGTTTATATCATACAATATATTTTAATTCTAAATAACTGAATGCAAAAATTTTCCAAACTGAGAACCCAGGCCTGGTTATAGCAGCTACCTAATGGAATATCCAGGGGACCAGGCTCCGATCCAACTAGAAACACAATACTGTAACGTTTTTATATAAACCATTATTTTAAATAATAACTACAATTTCTACGTCAGTAATTCCCTTGTTTCTAAATTATCCATTAACCCCTAAACAAACAAACAACCAAAATATCTAAAAAATTTAACAGTATCAAAATTTTTAACAAATAACTTAAAAACTCTTAAATTAAAACATTTTTTAAAAAAGAAACTTATTTTAAAAAATATATGAAACTAACACAGTGAAGTCAAGTCATATGAATAAAATCATGTGATATATGTCGTACTAAACACTCATATTGCTTCACTTTACTTGTGTGATATTAAAACACCAATTTTAAATAGATAAAAACCCCACCAGGGCGGCGCTTCATCTTGATAGAGCAGTTGGATTTTCCAACCAGTGGTACCTTGGCCGAGGATGAAGACGAAGGTCTTCGAAAACGGTTTCAAATATCACACAAGTAAGTGAAGCAATACGAGTGTTTAGTACAACATATATCACATGATTTTATTCATATTAAAATCTCTTTATTTCCCATCAATCAATTCACAAATTATTACACTAAGTTGCTAGGTTCCCATGGAGGCCCCAATAGTTTCTAACATAGTAGTTATCTACCTACTGGACCCTATTTTACCTTTAAATCCACTATCTAATAATCTTTCTTACTTTCACCATTATTTTGCTTACTAATCTTCCTGAGCTATTCAGTTTTTACTTTACTTAAATCCTTACCTATTTTCTTTATTGATTTTAAGCTTATCATCCCCCCCCCTAATTTCTCTTGGCAAATTGGACTACTTCTTCATTTCTAGTTTTTCTTTAAGAATTTTGGTTTCCTTTTTTTTTGAATGGTGTTTAATGTTCAATTTTACTACTGAGGCACCACAGGTGGTGGACACTGGTGATACATGAGATGAAACGATATATTGGGAAAGGTTTATTTTTTTAAGGAACGGAATGTTCCAGGTCTAAGTTTAGGGCACCTCCCCAGCATTTGCCATTTTTGAAGACTGAGGAAACCTGGAAAACACCTCAGTGAGGGAGGACTGTCCTGGTGGGATTTGAAACCCAGACCTCCCATTCACAAGTACACACCTTAATAACCTCAGCCACCTGTGGCTGTTTTGGTTTCTTTACATTCTAACAATATATATTCAGTTAGAGAGTGGGCATTTTTCTAAATCTCCCTTTCTCTTAACCATTTCAATTTCATAAACCCCATTCTAGCCCATACAAACCTTCTCTTGCTGTATTTCTTTGTTAAATACTGGAGCATGTCAATTAGCAATATTAATTGTCTCTAGAAATTAAATTAAGATATTGAAAGTGAGGAAGTGGGGGTCAATGTAGGACTTTGATTTGGGATGGCCCCAAGCTGGGAACCAAAGACAGGAGAAAGGTAGATTTTGTGTCTGGTTGGTTAGCAGCAAGGGAGCTGCCCCATTGTATGTGATGATGACTAGCGGTCGGTATTGGAGCAGGTGATATAAGTTACCAACCCTTCTTCAATGAATCTTTCTCAGGATGTTTTGCCTAAGTTTTTCCAGCAGGGCTCAACAGGACTGGGGAGGAAAGTATGAGAAGGAGACAACAAAATATAAACTACATAGTATATAATGAAGTTTATTAACCAGAATATCTCTTCCTGTTCTCTTATTTCGTCTAATTCATCCATGAGAAACAAAGTCAAAGGCTGCATGAATTTTCTCTCATCTTGATAAGGCGCAGTTTAGAATGGATATTAATCATCATTTTGACTTTAGTTCATTGAAAATAGCGGCAAATATTTCTAGCCTATGATATTTGCAACTTTTCTTCTGTGCTTAATGTATAAATGTATTCTGGTACGTCCTCAAGAGAGTGTAGGCTCAGACTTGTAGTGCAGACTTATGTCAGCCTGCCCTGGACTGCCTGACAGAGAAGACGTCGTAGACTGTTGATGGTCAACTGGATTCAAACAGAAGACTAGAAAAGAATGAATTTTATGGGGCAACTGCATCCTTACAAGTTGAACACCAATCTGAAGCCAATGCCAAAAACTCACGCTATAGTTCGTGCCCTTTTACTCACTACCTTTCTCATTGGCAGGCTTTACATTATCTCTAGCACTTTCTAGCCATAGGCTGTTACTTTTAACTTCGAACTAAGCTTAAATTGGTAAGGTAATTATAACTGTATTGTATTAGTATATATAGAAATGAGTCAGTATTAGGTGACACTAAAACTTTTCTAACTGGTTAATTCTTCAGAACATGTTTCAAGAGCGTTCGCTCTCATCGTCAGCTGGGGACTGACTAACACTGGCAGGTGACGTAGTAACCTCTGGTGGTTCCATTAGATAACGGAACTGGAAGTACATTGGTGGAATGTCAAAGTTCATCCTCTATGCTTATTTTTTAAAATATAAATATTTTCCCATACTGCCAATTCCTTGGGATTGATGGTAGTTTTTAACAGTTTGGCTTTTCCTGCAATGTCATGATCGTAAGTCCAAAAATGATCTGCAACCGCCGATTTATTCACTTGTTTATATCTTGCTTTTCTGAAGTGTTCTTTGGTACTTGTTTCCAAATTTTGTATTGTGTTGCCAATATATATCTGATCACAATCCGAACAATCTATCCGATACACTCCTGCCTTTTTGCTGTGTGGAATAACATCTTTTAAGGTGCTGTTCAGAAGCTTTCCAATACTAAATTTATTTTGTGCTGCCAAACCAATATCATAATTTTTAAAAATCTTCATGAGAGCTGTTAGCCCATGGATGATATGTTAATTTTTTAAAAACCATGTCCTTTTTTATTGTGGAGAGAGTTGTGGTGTTTTTAATATCTTTCTGTCTTTTGAAATGTCTGATCTTCTTATCAACTAAAGAGCTGCTGAATCCATTGTTGAGATTTTACTTATGTAGTCTGGATGATTTACAAGAAAGAAAATGCCTGACAATGCATGTAGCTACTGCATATTAATTTTGTTCTTTTTTATTTGACAATGCTAGATACTCACGTAAGAAAATATTCAGAATTTATTATTACTGTTATAATCTTGACCCATTTACAGCAAATCACAATGCAAGTAAGTTTTCACTGCAAATAAACATATCTTATTTTGGATGTTCATTCCTCCTTTATAATAATTTTAATAATGATAAAAAGTACAAGCACAATATGAACATTAAGAAAAGAGGAAAAAAAGATTTTTATGCAAAATAATATTTAGTAAATAGGACTTGACATATCTAGATGCTAAGATAAGTGGAATAGGACAATGGGAAAAGCAGAAGCAGTTGTATTTTATAAGAGGAAAATTTGCTTTGAAACTGTTAAGGAGATGTCCATGCGTAACACCAATGATGATTGTAAAATGGCTGGAGAGAGTTTATGGTGTATTAGTTAAGCCCAGATGAAGTTATATAGAAATATGGGAATAAGAGAATGATTGGGAGAGAATTGATCAAATACTTTATTATACTTTATAAGATACTTCTAAATGTTCCACAAAATTCTGTAAACATGTGGGCAGTACATGAAATGGGAAAGTCAGTGTGAGAGGTTTGGTGAGGGAATGAGATTTGAAGCTTAGGGTATACTTATTGAATGTACAACATGTTTTAAAGCAATGTGTAATATACAAAGAAAATTATAGGGGTAATTAACAGCTAGGTTAATAAGATAAAGGATCAATTAGAAAAGAATTGAATGGGTGGTGTATGGAGGAAGAGTTAATGCCTAAGAAAGGGATGCAAATCATGTTAAGGTATGTGGATATGATTAAATAGATTATACAGGGCACACAATTTTTTTTTTTTTTTTTGAGTAGTGTTTAACGCCCGTTTTCACTACTGAGGGGCACACAATTAAAGATATGGAACTGAAGATAAACTTTGGAAGGGAAAGATATATTGTAGATATATAAGAGAAAAGAAGGGGATTTCTTGGCTCAGATTAGGATGTTGAAAATTAAAGATGTAGAAATACTTTTGAACACGGTATATTCCCCATTTGAATGAGCACAGAACATGCAATACATACAAGGTGGCGCATTAAATGCCATACATTGAAATTGTGTAATAAATATGTTATTTGCAGGTTGGCAACATTGGAAAGTTGTGACGTTAGCCGTAGTTTGTGCATGGTTCAACAGAAGATAGCAGTTGTTAATATCCCACATGAGTGACTCCACCGCTTCAGTTTAGTAAAATGGTGGACAAAGGCCTGTTAACAGAAGACTTGTGTCTTAGAATGGTCAGAAACGTCACAGTTCGTCTTGAAGAGGTGGTAGGTCAACAAGGTGGACATATTGAGCATGTACTGCATGCTTGCTGAGCATACACATTCTGATGATTAAAGTATAAAAGAAAAAATGGACATGTTTTGTTTATAAATATAAACAATTTTCAATTTATGACATTTAGTGTGCAACCCTGTATAATGTTTAAATGTTCAGGAATAGTAAAATAATAAATGAACTAATTAAAGATAAATGGTTTAGAATAAGAAAAGCAATACTGTATAGGAATATTTATGAAGATAATGAGCTAATCTGGAATTTAGGTGAATTTTTGTTTAAAGTTAAAAGAAAATGCGATGAAAAATACAGAAAAGAGTTGAAATCAATGAAAGCATGGTAGTACTAGTATATTATTATTGCTAAACATATTACAAATTTTAAATAATATGACATGTTTGATATGTTGGAATGTGCTATGGAGATAATGACCAGGGTCAGAATCTGTAAACAACCATTACTCTGCAATTTAATTAGTTTTCAATAAAGCATTCATTTGTTTATTTATATGAACATTTTATTATCACATTTTTAGATAGTGAATCAAGCACATACAATGCTGACATAAGATCTAAAAGTGTTCCTATCCTATCTGAAGTATGCCTATGTCTAGCAGCTCATGCAGAAAAAGCACTAAAGAATAGATAAAGAGCATTTTAATCTGGAAAATGCTCTTTATCTATTATCTCCAATGGATGAACTCAACAAATTCCTAATAGAACCTACAGATGCCGCCACAAGAACATCAAGAGACCCAACCGCCACGTATAGCAACAGTTTATCTACAGGCTGAAGATGGGAGGGATCACTCCCGAAACATACGTCCAGATTTTTGTGTAAGTGAATGGAGTTAGTGTGAAAAAAACTGTATTACATTGTTTATATACATACCACTCCATTGTCAACAGCTTCGTAAATACATTTAATTGAGCATTTTAATCCCTACTGGTGCCACATCTTAAGTTACAGTATGATATATATGATCTATATTTTAATAGATGATTGGTCTGGAGAAAAGAAAAGCAAAAAGCATTTTAAAAAACAAAGATAAAAAGAAAAGTAGTAAAAGAAAAACATGAAACTGATGGCTGAAAGGCATTCTGTGCATGGTTAATTCCAATGGTATTACATCTTAGAAGTCACTACTTACTTCACTAGAATTACATCCCATTTTCCTGCAGAACTGCCATGCTTCCTCTGTACAGTATGCTTGCTCCAACCAGCTGGCAGGTTGCTGTCAGGCACAATGATTGTTTTTTTATCTCCTGTTAAAAAATGAAACCAAAACTATAATGTTTCATTTTGAAATAATAGGTTAAAGCAAAATACCAATTTGAATACCTGTAGCTTATTACCAACTTGTTTGACTCTTTTAGTTTTTAAGCATACATTTTAAGGTTCTTCTTATAAAAATACAAAAAGAACTATTGTTGGTCACTGTCAGGTGTAATGTCACTGTCATTGAGCCAATGATGATTTTACTGCTACCCAGACCAAAGTGTCTAGCTGCAGTATATGTTTCTGATTAAAGAAAACCCTGCAGCTTTATGTCTGAACCAGTTAAGTTTATTAGTGTATGCCATCAATTTCACTGGCAATGAGACCACTGATTATGCACATTTCAAAATATAATCTTACATCATCTTAATCAAACTTCAATAAATAAAAGATGGAAATGTCTTGGAAGTAGACCAAATATAATTCCTAATTATCCATTGAAAAGTTGCAGTTGCATCATTCCAATTTATTAGGGGCCATGATTATTTGGCAAAGCACTTGAATAGAATTTCTTTACTCATTTTGTCTATTGTGCAATCTTAAATAGGAAATGGATCAGGGTTGCCTTTAGTGATATCTTTCCACCTCCACTAAATTTTCTATTTATAACAAATAATGGACAACAAAAGAATTAAAGAGGTCAATGTCAACATTGGTTCATATCTATTGACTTTTCATTTTGTTTTTTCTCACGTAAGGACTGGGTCTAAAAGCAGCAGGTCGCTGCTGCACATACCAACAATCAAGGATGTATATGGCTGCTGATAAAGCCAGTCAGTGCATGTTCAGGTTTGGAACCGTGAGGAGCTATTGTGCTATTGTGTTTCATTTCTCTGTTTTCCATTGTTCAAAGATTTAATATAGAATAATGCATTTGCATTTGCTGAAACTTTTTAAGGAACAAATCAACCACTCAGTTCCAAGCAAAATTTTAAGATTGTTTTCTGGGAGTTCATTCCAGCTGACAGATCTATAGGAAAAATTGAATGATGGACTGCTTGATTAGAACAAATACTGCGAAAATTTATTGCATACATGTGAGGGCCAGTCATAAATCAGCACATTTTGCTACAAAATTGGTCATTCAATTACAAACAATTACTGAAACGCATCCTTACAACCCATTGATTTAGGAAGCAGAAATTTCTTCTTCTGTGGTAAAGGCAGCTATTTATGTTTTGTTTAGAATGTACCTCTTTCTAAATATTAATCTTCTTCTTCCTAATCACTCATAAGTAATTTATCTAAAGCAATATCTTATCATTAATATTTGTTTTTAGTTTAGTATGTAAAGTAAGCTTCTCTTGTATTTGTGTATACTTAACTTTACTATATTTAAGAAGATTTTATTCAGTATTTCAGGCCAAAATTTCAGTTTCTGTAGTATTTACATGTGTTTTACAAGACTATACTTCAGTGTATGGCATTTATTATACATTAACACTAGAACACCCAAGCTTCAAGTACACACTAAATTGACCGCTACTACTTTCTTATGTATTTTAATAGTTTTTCTCACCAAAAACTATGGAATTTCTTGTTTATTGCCTTCTAGCTTAATGTGACGGTATAGAATGAATGATTTTGCATCTAAACTGCAAGACAGATTCAAATCCAGTTTGTGCTTCTGGAGTGAGTTGTATGTGAGGAGCATTATTTCAAAAAGCAATTTGTTAGCAAATATAAACTTTTCAGGAACCAGAAAAAAATGCACAGCAACTAAACCAAAAAGCATAAATGCATAAATAAAATTAAAAAAATATAACTCTTGAGATCAAGACCTTACACAGCTATACAGGAGAGGGGGGGAAAAAAAAAGAAAGAAAGAAAAAGAAAAAAAAAGAAAAACCAATTATTATGCTGTTTGGGTACAATCCCAAAAATACTTGACAAGTTGCCTTTTGCATCGAACTTATGGCCTTTTTAATGTTTGAAACACACACATCAATTTTAAATGCAAATTTTATTATTTAACCAAATTTAATGGTATCTTAAGAAGGCAGTTCTTAATCTAATCCTTCTTCCTCTTCCTCTTCAAAGCAATCACATGTAATGTATTCATCAACAACATAACCATAACATATATATATATATATATATACACATCACTTCATTGTCAACAGCTTCGTAAGTACATTTAATTGAGAACATAACCATTATCTTCATCAGTATCTTGTACCTTCTAATCAATGTCACCATGATAAAAATTCAGTGAGTCTAGGTTTCTTCAAATTGTCAAATCCCTGCTTCAGTAACTTATCTACACTATTCCCTTTGGCATGTAATCTTCAGTATCAATGTCACAGTATCTGGATCACAAATAATTTGCACTGAATGTCCCCTTTTCAAAACTGGCTGGAATTTTTTAGAAGGAACTTCTAATCTATAAGTAGGTTCCATTTTTACAATATTAACTTTTCCTGTCTTTTCTAGATTCTTTAACATAATCCTCTTCATATCCCTAATGCCATCTAACTTTTTACACATTAGATAAATACTTAAAATCCCAAACAGTCCAATCTTTACCCAATAAACGAACAGTTCCTACTTTTGCATAAACTTCATGGATTCTTCTGGTGTTTTTATTTCAGACATCTTTTGGGAATCTTTTTCTGTAACTTAGAATATTCTATCTGAAGGCAGAAATGAATATACCCTAACTAGAAAAATCATTGAAATATTCTTTATCTGTGGAGGAGAATGTTTCAAAAGTCATCATAAGAGTGCATGGACAATGTGACTGTTTTGGTTTTGTCCACCACACATATCACAGAAAAGTTTTACAATTGTAGTAGAAAAATCAAATTGTAATTTACTGAGGAAATCAGTAAGAACATAAGACACTTCAACAGTTCCATAATCCCTTTGGTTTTCTTCCAGCAATAGAAGTGTGGAAATTTATCTTCTATGTTTATGTTTTTAATCTATATTTTATCTTTTATGCCAAGACATAAAATGAAATCTGCTGTGAATAGTAAGCTTTGCATATGGAAAGTTTAGGGAGAGGCTGAACTTGCTGGAGATCAAAGGAAAATAAAATGCTGTTCATAGGCTTCTCCTTCATAATTTTATGGAAGGTTTTTGCCCTCAAACTGTGATGAACTAAGGCTGCTCTAAGTTCAACTTTTTGTTTCATCACTGATAGATTTCAGTAAATGGAATATTCATGCACAATAGCTACAAGCATCTGTTGAAGGAAAGCCAAATCCCAGACTGAAATTGTTGGAAAAAATAATCTGGAAAAACCAATTTTTTATTTTGAGGTGATCTGGAACTCTGGCATCATACATCTTGAATAACTTATTAATATTGAGTTTTCATATTGAATAAGCGACAATGTACTTTTAATTGTTCAATTCTCTAATGTTTGTATACATTATGCGAAAAGGGCACAGAAAACAGCACTTCTTGTATGGACTGCATTTTGTTCCAACATACTGAATGAACTAAATTCATTCTGCTTAGAATATTCAATTTGAGGTCTATACTTTACATAAAGACATCGTTATGAGGGGGAAAGACATTGTAGTACTATGCCAGGCATTACTGAGAGTAAGAAATCAAACTTAACAGAATTTTGTCTGTGGATGGATAAACTGCTTTAATGATGCTCCTCATATACTTGGTTTCTACTCAATATCATGTATTTGAATGCTCTTCTGACTCAGACCATGAAATTTCTTACTTATCACTTACCAGACAACTGTAGTAATGTACAGGGAACAATGTGGTTTTGGAGCTGCAGGAGTAATGAAGAGGGAGCAATATGGTTTCTGAACTGCAGATGAGTTTGAATCCAGCTGAGTTGAGCTCTGATTTCAGCTATTTTTATGTTCATGGCATTTACCCATCTATTTAATTTGTTGATAATTCAATGATGAATTACTACATTTGTTGTTCATTCTTTTTTCATCTTTCATAGGTCATCTTGGGCTAAATGGTTTTAAGTAAAAAAAAGGGGTTATTTACATTTTATTTCAGATATATGCAATGACCACTAATATATGGTCTTTTTTCAGCACTGTGTGCTGTAGTATCTGAAATTTTGGAACACAAATATATATATATATATATATATATATATATATATATATATATATATATATATTAGTAGAAAAGGATAAAACACTAAGAAAAAGTCACACTTGAGATCACTTTATTTCGAACTCGTGGAGTCCTTCTATGGCAAGAAGACAAGCCACAATTGCAAAAAGGATGCACTGTGTGCATTTTGTTAATACCCTATCCCACTACCAATGTCAAGATGAAGTTTGAGAACATGAAAGCCATGTGACAATGAAAAGCTAAGCAAAATTTTAGAAATAGATACAAGAGCTCATAAACAATGACTCACACATAAGCTATAATGAGTTTGAAACATAATTGTTGAGCAGTGATGATTATTGTTGGTTACAACTACACAATACATATAAGAAACAATGGTAAGGAAGAAGTCAATTGACTGCCTCCAGGAACCGATGGTAAATTTGTTATTTAAAAAGATATGCCTGAAATGAAAAAAAATACATTGGTGAGCTAATTGTCATTGAAAGCGATTAATGAACATCAGCAGCAGTATCCCAATTTAGTATATTGTATGGTAAAACTGATTGAACATCAGCAGCAGTGTCAAGTCGCAAAACCATAGACTTTCACAAACAGTGAAAATATGAGTGTTTGAAAATCTAGTTCTAGTGTTAATGTGTAGTATTTATGTTAAGTTTTTTGTTGGCACTATAGTATCGTTTATTTTTTTTTTTATTTATTTTTTTTTTTTGCAACTTCATACATGTACCTTTACTAAACCATGTCTTATGAATGAATGAAATTATTTCAACAAACAACTTTACAATTAAATTTAGATTTTTTTCCTCCCTTCCTTTGTTGCTAATTTCATAACTTCATAAATTACCTATATTAAAAATATCTCTTTTCAATGCATTTTCCTTTAATTTCACTTATTTAACTACTTACTGAACCCTTCAGTTCATCAGCAATGTTTTACAATTATTACATTGCTCCACAGGATGAAAATAAAACCTTTTAACCACCATAGAAAAACAAACAAAAGATACCAAGAAGTACTTGCTCATCACCTGTCATTAAGCTGAGAAATGTGGCAGCATTGCTTTGTATGGCAAAAATATAGTAACTAACCTTCTGTGGATTCTACTGCAAAGCTGTCTCCATCACCAACCCATTTATCCACACCTTCCGTAGGTTCTGAACACACATCAGCTTTCTGTTCTTTTTTGGTTGAACTGTCAGATGTTTCTTTCTTTTGTCCATCAGGCTCTCCAGCATCCATTTGGCCTTAAGCAGAAAATTTAATGTTTGTTTTCATTATTAGAGATTATAGCAGCTGCATTATATAGAATTCTCATCTTTACCAAAGATTTTGTAATGTTTCTTTGTGAACAATAGAAAATAAAATGGGGGAAAAAATTGTTTAAAAAATGACATTCTGTACATCTATGCTGCTTATTTTAATGCTATTGTGTTCTATTTGAAAACAGAAACTGAAATTCTGTTTTTTTTTTTAGTTAAGATGGTGAAACTATACATGTGAAGTGCACTTATATATGTTAAAGTGATGACTAGGCCCAGATTTAATGATCTAAAATTTATACTTAATTTGATCTTTATGTAGTCATAAAGTT
Organism: Metallyticus violacea; assembly: GCA_030762175.1. NCBI lineage: Eukaryota > Metazoa > Arthropoda > Insecta > Mantodea > Metallyticidae > Metallyticus > Metallyticus violacea. Next base: position 106,925,780 of record CM060842.1, read on the forward strand.
ACTTAAAATTATGGAAAAAAATAAAACGCTTTAAAAATAATGTAGTTATATGTATATAAACATCTGTAGATTTTTAAGACTGGCAATTCTTAACTAAAATGGTGTTAAAAATTCAGTAATTAATTTAACATTAACTGAAGATGCAGGTGCATACTCGAAGCAACAAATATTTCCCAATTACAATATTCTTCCACATCATTAAAAGATAACTTCTTTTCTAACATTAGCCATCTTGCAGAGTGTGTCAAATCCATTGTTTTTCTTCAAAACTGTTTATATTTTATGAAATGCAAAATTACTTTCCAGGGTCTTAGTTTACTTCTAGTCAACTTCACCAAGTCTATTTAAGCTGGGCAACCACATTCCAGAGATGTGGTAATACCTAGTAAAAATCCAATATTTGACCTCATATGAGACAATTTCTTTAATTTTTGATTTGGAGAGCATGTCTTCAGACATTTTTATTGGTGCTGCACTGTCAAATGAGTTTATGATTCTTTTCACATACTCAAAAATGTTTATTGTAATAATTATGGGCATCCACTATGTTTCCTATCTAGTAAGCAGCGTGGCTTACTAGAAAGAGATCTCGGGTTCATCTGGAATTTCCTCATATGTGAGGATGATTTTAGAAATATTTCCAATGTGAAAAGTAACTCATTTCCTATGCAACTTTGTGGTAAGCACATGCTATAAATAAGACTAAATTTACCATTTTTACATGCACCATCTTAAGGGGGTTTACTGCTTTAACCTTATACAGTGCTGCAACCATGAGAATGAGAGTGCAGAATAATGCTAAACTTCACTTGAGATACAGATAATTTATTGTTCTCTCAAATAATTTGCTTATGTAGAATAGTTTGCTTTCTCCAAGACTTAACAATTTAGAACAAAAACTTCAAAAGTGTTTTCTTTATTCATTGTCCTCACTACAATGTAGTCACCCACAGTATCTGTATTATTATCTCAACTGAGGCTAAGATGTTTTGCTTGTTCAATTTTGTTCTTATTTTATTTGTTATTTTGTCTTAATGCTATTCTAGATAATCATCCCCTTATCTTTGACTAATCTGAAGTAGATTTTTCTCTGTTCTTTATGGAATGCATCATCATCATGATTGTTGAATGAATTTACTGAACTTACACTGCCTGAAAAGTATCTGTAGCATTGTTTTTAATCTGTGCTTCAAGAGCTTGCTTGCGGTTTTCCCTCTTTATATCTTGCTCAATAGCTAATCTCTTCTCTACTGCTACTTTCACATCACAGATATTACAGCAAAGAATACTATAATACAATGTTGCCATTTTCAGAAACAACCTTTGATTTTGAAGTAGTATTTGCTTTTACTTTCGATATGTTGGGATTACTGTAGTGACACATGACAATGAGAAAACTATATAACATATGCAGATTGTAGGTAATTATTAAATATATCAAATTGGTTTCTATCCACTAGCTTTACACAAAGCAATCTGTGATTGATGTAGCAATATACTTGTACCTCCTTAACAAATGCAACTGCTACTGTCATCTAATCAAAGACAGCAAGCTCTGCTGTCAACTGCCAAAGGTTCTTATAGTAGTAGTTTTTCAAAATAATAATTATGTTTTCATTATAAATGAAGCAGATGGTTAATGATGAAAAGACCCTGACTATACTTGAGGTTGTATAAGCCCAACTTCAGTATTTAAAACATTCTGGCAGTAGATAGTAAAAATAGGCATGCCAAACACAATAAAACATATATTTCGAGCCAGAGAGAAAGATGTTGCAAGTTTCGAAGAGTTGTAAAGTGTCTAGAAATTGGTTACTAATATTTTAAGATGAATGCATTAAACTTGTTAAAAATTAAACAAATTCTACCTTTTCCTATAAAGTTACATTAAAATTGTCTTTTTAATTGTATATAAGTTTTAAAGCTTTTTCTATGCCAAAAAAAAAAATGCTAAAGATGGAACGGAATTGAAGGAGCAGTAAAATTGTTTTATTTCACTCATGATGGGCTATGTTTATTTCCTACAAGCTCTGTCCTTGTATCATCTGAAAAAAAGATGCGCAGCATCTAAATCTGGGTCATAGTGTTACTGTTCGATTATGGGGTTTTATAGATATAGCCAACTTTCAAGCTGAGCAATTATTTGCAAACTACATTGCATTAGGGTAGAAATAATAATCAAAATAAACTGCTTGAGTAAATGATAGAGGGAATTTGAGTACTCAAAGTAAACCTTTCTAGATATTTTATGCATTTAACTTTTCTATGTCGAATCCTTGGATTTAACATGGATTGTTTAATTTTATTTCTTTGTTTATCAATTCAGCTATTGTCTGCTGTGTTACAGCAGATTCTAGTTCTGTTGATTTTTAATAGTGTTTAATGCCCGTTTTTACTGCTGAACCATCATAGGTGTTGGACACTGATGATACATGAGATGAAATGATAAATTGGGAAAGATTTTTTTTTTAAGGAAGGAAACATCCAGGTCTAGTATCTCCCTGATATTTACCATTTATGAGGATTGAGGAAAACCTAGAAAAAAACCTGCCAGGGAGGGCAGTGCTGGAGGGAATCAAAACCCAGACCTACTACTCATGAGTCGGCACTTAATGACCTCAGTCACCTGTGGTGGTAGTTTTGTTACTCTGGGTTTATTTTAACCAATTAACCTCATAATAAACTGGTTAAGTCCAACTCTACTATTATTTTATTGCATATATATTTGGTTAAATAAGCTGAATGAAAGCTGAACACCTGGTATCTTAGGCTTTAAAAACATTACTCATAGATATTCTGCATTTCAGTTTATGTCGGTTTAAATTTCTAGGAATTTTGGTGGGCCCTCAAATTGCTCTTTAGTACAAAATTCCATAGCAAAATCAATAACTATATTATGATGACAAAATAGGCTGCTAGTTTCTACATATTACAGGATTTGCAGTCTTGCAAAAGGACATTAATAATAATGAACTGCAGCATAAATGTACAAAATATCAGAAATTAATGCTTCAGCCAAGATGCTGTAACCACTTAACAGTTGATAGCACCTTAACTGAAAAATCAAAGATATTGTATTGAAACACAAATACATAAACTGATTTATTACTATGACTAAAGTAAACTTACCATTGATACCTCAGGTAAAACAACTTTTACTAGTTTCAACCAAAGCCAATGTATAATTACTAAGCTACATATTATGTGGCATTTTCTAGTTCAGAACCTTAAGCATGCTTCTGTAGAAAAGACAGATTCTAAAGCAGGACCAAGTTTAACTCTGATTCTGAATGCTGACTTGAGGTTTTCTACATCTTAAACATTTCAAAAAACTCATACAGCCTAATTCTTAGCAAAAAAATTCATAGCAATTAAGCTGTCACCATTTTTTTTCCAAGCATTTCTCATAACTAAATCCTTTTTAATCACTAGGCTATAAGGACAAGAATAACAACAAAGCAGGTTCTAAGAGAATAAGATGTATTTGTTTTTCATTTGGCAAATACTCCTCTCAAACAACAACAACAAATTTAGTTCTGAGAGAATGAGATGTATTTGCTTTTAACTTGCCAAACTTTCCCCAATTATTTGCTTTTAATTTTATTATTTTCATGCTTTTCTCATATATTAATTTTCATTAATATATGATATAATATATGATATAATATATTAAATTTCATTCATAAATAATATTCACAAATTAATAACTACAACAAAGACAACAACATTGGTTCTGAGAGAATGAGAAGTATGTGTTTTTCAATTGGGAAACCTTCTTAATTGTTTAATTAATTTCCCATCATCAACATTTCTAATATTTTTTTTTATATTAAGCACATTAAATAACATTTTGTGACTACAACTGACAAATATGCAACAATTGGCCACAAGAAAACTGGAATGCTAATAAGAATATATAAATTAACAGAGGACATGCTGCATGCATCCCTTGGATAGAAGACAACATAGATATAATGGGCATTCCAAGTATGAAACAAAAACTAGAGAACATGTCCTTTTGGAAAAAGATTGAAAAAATACATTTGAATAACCTCCATTGGAATATATGTGAAGAATGCTTGAAAAAATACAGAAGAAATAAAAGACATTATGTTTGCACGCGATGTAGTGATTTGGATATCATCCAGAGCTAGCTTTTTCAGCTGGAACACACCGGAATGACTGAAAAAAAGATGTTTCAGAGACTATTCATGGTATTTGCTGCCAAAACAAACAGTGTACAAATTAAATTTTACTCACATTCATATTTTAATATTTTATTGATAATCATCCAGTAGGAGTGAAGCATATGCAGGAAACCATGCAAAGTGAAAATGCAAGACATATTTTTTGAGCAGGCTGATAGGGGTGCTAGATGTAAGCTAGATGCAAGAATGCAATATTCTAATTAGATGCTTTATTTGTTTATTTCTACTCCATTCATATAGCTGATAATAGAATGTATATGCTTTCTTCATGTGTTTGCTGTGCGAATATTAACATGTGGCAGCTTAGCCTAAGGTGATTTGTGATTCAGCTGACCACATATAGCTTGTGAAAACTGTCTCACTTTGTGTGTGTTCTTCTTTTTTCCTTTTAGAGTATCAAGTGGTATTTCAGTTGCATTGTGCTTGACACATAAGCTACGAGCACACATTCACTTTATAAGAGATTTTTGTTTTCTGTATCAGCACATAGTAATTTATTTTGTACTCTACCATAGCTACCGATACACTTTTTTGTTTCCTGTATCAGCGCATGGCAACTTGTTCTGCGCGCTACAGATACTCTATGGACACATTTTTGCTTTATGCATATTTTTGTTTGCTGTGATAGTGTCAATATGTAACTATAATGTCTTCAAGAAGGATTATATCCTGATTTGCAGCTGCACCAGTTAAGAAACTCAAAACAGAAACATTTGGACAAACACCAAAGATATTGAAACTTCCAATAGAACTGCCCGAACCCAACTTACAATGGCCATCTTCCACACTGCAAAATCTTCCTGATCCAACACCATCACAGCAAGAAAATGGCAACATATGGTTTAGTATCCCCAGTCATTCTACACTTTCAAAGACAAGATCAATTGTTAAAAAATTAATAGAGTTAATATGGGCAGAATCTTTCATTCTACCAATGCTTATGTAAATATTGTCAATCACATTGTCACAGAAATGAGAAAATCTTTAGAGAGGAAGATATTGACTCAAAGAATAAAGCTGCTCTGATGATAGATGAAGCCAGAGTCAAAATCTGTATTAATTGTATATTTTAGTGTCTCATTTCACTTAACTGATAATAAAGGAAAATGTTAATTGCTTCATTGATCTTATTGAGTGGAAAATTGTTGCAGCAAATCGAATATTTTTAAGTTTGTTAGGTAATTGTATAACCTTGTTAGATAAATTGAAAGTACTTGGCATTACTGAGACCACTTGATTGAATCAACTTGTGACGAAGCCGTCATATTTGGATGAAAGGGTGGAGTTTTCAAGCTCTTGAAAGACAAGTTTCCTTGAATTATTTTGTGGTATTGTGTCAGCCATAGATTCCAGCTGTCTGTTCATGATGTCATTAAAGAAAATAGGGATGTGATCAGATTCAAAAGTTTCATTTACAAACTGTATGTCACTTATCATTCAGCTCCAAAGACTGCAAGAGAACTTATGATGTGGCATCTTTATTAGAAGATAAGTTACTGAAGATAGGAATTGTTATCAATTAGATGGGTAGCTTCTAGTTACAATACATTGTAGCTGTATGGCTGAGCTATACTTTGGTATTTCACTTCACTCAAGCGAAAAGATGATATAACCCAAGGATAGAAAAGATCATTATATGTATGAAGATCTGTACTGGAAAATTACCTCTGTAAACTTTGTTCAGATCTAGGATTGGTGATCAATGCACTTCAAGATTTATCTGAGTTCAGGATTTACAGGAGAGAAGCAATGATCCAAACACAAATTATTACTGAGATATTTGACCAAAGGAAAACAATCCTTGGCTCAGCATACAGACAGGCTCTTAAAGGTGCAAAATTTTAAGTTCTGCAGAACTCATCTTTACAACAGAAAGAAAGTTGCTGACCCTACAATTTCACCAAGTAACTTTATGGGAGCCTCAAGAATTCCATAACAAGACAACTTCTTTCTAAAGAGGATGTGGAATTGTCAAGATGTGCCATGGTGCTGGACCCTAAGAAATTGCCTACAAGAACTGAAAAAAATATGAAGTTGCCAGAAAAAGTTCTTAAGAATGTTGCAAACTTAAGAATCATTCTCACTATATCTTCAAGTGAGTGTGAGAGAGCCAGATGAACCTGATAATGAAACCAGAGAGGGCAAGCTGTGATGTCAACATGGTTAGCAATATGCTTTTCATTAGGATTGTTGGGACTCCGTTAACATTATTGACCTCCAAAAATATGTCATCATGGCTTTCTTCAAGGATGTCATTCTGCTCTGAAAACCAAAAGTAAAGTATAAAATAGGGAAGAAGAAACATCAGGCATGTCAGAAATGTAGAAGATTTTTTAAAACAAAGTTAGTGGTGGTGGTGGTGGTGGTGGTGGTGTGGTCCTTCATGCACTATTGGTGATCCTTTAGGCTGGTAAATCAAGAAATGTGTGTGCCAAGAAGAGTGAAGTTTCTTTGCAGTAGTGTGCAATTCTTCTTTTAGTTTCATCTATCCAATCCATGTTTTGAAACTGTAACTGCTTCTTCATCTTTACCAACTTTTGATTTCTAATCCCTGCAAATATGAGTAGTTTTTTTCAGAATCTGTTTATTTTGTTTGAAGCATGTAGCTTAAGTCCTTGATATCTGCTATATCTGTAACTGCTGTTATGTATACATTTGCATGCAGGTTATAAAGGATCTGGCTTTATTCTCACATGCACAAAGAGCCCTGGATGAATATAAAGATATATTCACTTGTAATTTTCTTAGCATAAATAAAGACATTATGTGCACGAGTCATTTATTGCTTTATAAATCACCACTGATGTTGCTATTTTGTTACTAATGATTATCCTTATGCAGTCTTTAATTATAAAATGTAATATGGCAATTTAAAAAAGTTTGGATCTATACTCTATGGAAAATTTACTATCTGTGATTTGTCTGGGGCAAGAGTTCCTGTAATAGCCCTGACATCAGCAAAAAATAATAAAAAATAAAGAACCATATAGAAATTCTTGAATTATTTCTTAAAAGTATGTAACTTATGGATTGCCATGTATAACTTTTTCTCCTTTAGAGACAACAGAGATTTCAATTTAAAAATCAGTAACAAAATGAACAATGCAATTGGGAAATGTTTAATTGAAATTAGCAGATCAATTTACAAATCTACAAAAAAAAACAAATAAAGTGACCAGGACTGGTGAATTTAACAACAGTAATGTAGGGTAACATGCAGCAGCAAATCTAAAATCCAAATTAAACCAATAAAAGACAATCTTGAAGCTAATAAACCCTCCAATTCAGACAATAAAACCAGCCATTTCAGCCATCAATCCATTAGACTTCATAGCAATTGCAACACATTTATTATGAGAAGATACATAAAAAATATATCTTCGTTGACCCTAAAGCTCATAACAATTGAAATGATAAGTCCTTATTATCTTTAGGAGTGGTTAAGAGTTTATGTAACAAATTTCAGTTGGACAACAAGATTAGGAGTACAGTGCAAGTTCTTCTCAATATGCTACTGAGCTTCTGAGTGGAAAGCTCTTTTTCTGTGTAGGAAGGCTTGAGTATACACATTTCTATAAAAATCATTAACAGGCATATTGCATAGTTTTTAATACATTATATATTCTAAAACTTAAACATGCTTCACTACTTGATTTTATTTTAATGAATGCAACTTTGCTTTGAAATTTAAAACCAAAATTATTGAAAAAAATTAGCTGCATTTCCTACAGCAACATGCAAATTTATGATGACCTACAATAGAAAGCTTTTACTTTAACAAAATAAATCATAAGCATAACATTAATTTTTTTTTTAAATTTTAATAATAAGGGAAGCTATGTTTACAAAAATACTGGTGATAAATTTACAAGGAAGTTACAAAATGGCCTACTAAGCCCCTTATCCACATAACCAATCACATGCGGAGCATCACAACAGAAATGGGCATGAAAAAATAAATGTGAGAACTAAAATACAAATTACACTAGATCCAAAACTGATAACTCTTAGATTGAGCTTGTTGCAAAATTCTTTGTATTTTTCTCATTGGTTTATCTTTAAACACTGTGTACTAATTGTAAAAAATGATGAATATTAAAATGCTGTTTAAAAAAGTTTATTCTATTCAATAAAATTTAAAACAAATATGCTCTACTGGCAGTTGGTATTAATGTCAAGATGTTTTGCATATAAATTTCTGTAAGCAGCTGTTGAAATTTTTTTTGCTTTGGGGGGGGGGGGATGGAATTCAAGAGAAGGAAATTAGACTGTTCTACTCAGATCAATATCAAGTGACAAGTTATATTTTTTTAATTGCTGAATTATTTGATCTCCATGTTACAGTTTTATTGTTAAATTTTAAATGAAAACGTAAGGATTAAAAGCATAAACATTTTTTTTTCCTGCACCGATTGAATTGATATTCAACGCGGTACAATGTTTTGAACAATGGCATCAGTCAACAGCAGCCGATGATGGGAGGGACCTCTCCCGAAACTAGTCCTAAGTTTTAAAAAAGTAAATGGAGTTAGTGTTAACAACTTGAACACATTAATGTAGGATATAAGTAAAAAGTGTGTTTTTAAGTAATGATAAATATATCAGAAATACAGAACTAATGAACTGAGAACATAGAATAAATCTATAGTGATAGAATGAAAGTACATTTCATGAATTTAAACCTCATATAAAATATGTAACTATAATGGTGATACTACTTCAGATTGCTATGACATTACAAATATATCAACTTAACAATTTTTTAAAAGTTGAATTCAGGGGAGAAAATGAAAATAATATTCAAAGCAGTTAGTGAGGAAATATAATAACTTAGCCACTATTTAAAACTGCATTTCCTAAAACAATACAATAACAAAATTACTACTATTACTAGAAAATTGGAATAAGAAATCAGTTTTGGATCAAATATAATGATGATTAAAATTGGGGTAATGGGAGAAACCTGATTGCTCCAGCATTGTGCTGTCATTGGACTCTCTCCTTGATTTTGCAGGTGAACTAGGAGTTTCCTGTTCTAAATTAGGTGTCTTGTTTAACGTTTTCTTCGTATTTGAGTTATTTTCTAAAGGTTTTGATCCTGAAAGATCTTCCTCTTGCTTGAGTGAGACTCCACGTCGCAGCTTGGAGGCAAAATCTCCTGCATGTAAGTTAGTAAATTAACAATATATTGAAACACAACAAATATTTATTATTAACTACAACAGACCATGATGTAAAAATGACATATATGCTTAAATTTTCTTTATATGAGATATGCAGTGCTGGCAGAATGGACAAAAAATCATTTAAGCATTTATGATATAAAGATAATATGAATAGTTGTCACTGATTAACTCCATAATCTGCCAGTCTGTTCAAGAAAGCATTGTGATAAAGCAACTATTAATGGGAAAGAAATAAATAAAAATACATAAGAAAGGTTACCTGCAAGAATAGCTGCAAAGAAATGATATTTAATTCCAAATATTAGTTAGCAATAAGAATATAATTAGTACTTAAATGTAAATTGGAACTTGCACAGTGTAGCTCAACATATTAATTGATATATACAATGATATCAATTAATTTAATTAGTAGTTTTAAATAGTGGGAATTTTCACAGTGAAATATAGTATAATATTGCAATCCTTTATTAGAATATCACTCATATTTCACTAATTTTGTTCCACTTGGACATGTTTTGAAGGCTGTTGCCTTCATCATTAACATGGTTCAAATGTCAGTTTCCCAGTATGCCATTAAGATGTCGCTCTGATTTTATGAATTTAGTGATGAGATAATTATTGTTCACAATTTAACTAAATTTTTCTAGTTTTTATTTATGAATATATTTTCCCACAATTAATTCTATGGATTTTTGGAGAACTTTTAAGAGTTTCGGTTTATTTTGGAATTTGTGTTTTTTTTCTTCCCCTGATAGCATACCATTTCTGGATTTTCTTTTAAAAAAAAACATGAATTCCAAAATTGCACCAAAACTCTTACATCTCTTCAAAAGCCCCATAGAATTAAAGTGTGGGAAAGTATATTCATAAACAAAAACAAGGAACATTTAGTAAATTTTGATCTTCCAAACAACAGTTGCTTCATCACTAAAGTTGTAAAATCTACAGAGTAACATTTTAATACAATGCTGGGAAACTGACAGTGGAACCATGCTGATGATGAAGGCAACAGCCTTCAAAACATGTCCAAATAAGTGGGACAAAATTAGTGAAATTTGAGTGATTTCCTTTATAAAGGGTTGTAGTATTAAGGAGTTAATTATTTGGAGGTGGATTAGAAAGGATACCTGAACAAGGTCATGAGAAGGAAAAGAGAAGATTAATAGAGAGAAATAATAAGGTACAATAATTAGTTAATAAAATACAAAATGATCAAATACAGAAATTGATGTCCACAAGATTTTTGAGTTTAAATGCCATTATGATTATCATTACAGTTTGCCCCATGCTCTGAACCCTGCTAGGATTGTCCTCCCTGATTGAGGATTTCTCCAGTTTTCCTTAGTCCTTATCAATACAATGTCTGGGAGGTATCTTAAAATTAGGCCTGATGGCTTCCTTTCCCAATTTATCATTTCATCTATCTATCATCAGTGTCCACTCTCTTTAATGTCATAATTATAAAAACAGGGTGTTTAAACACTATTTAAAAAAATGTTTTCTGAAAGTATGCCGAACCAAGTGCATGCCTAATGCAGGTTCAGCATCCCTAATTTGAAATGTTTGGGATCAAAGTGTTTGAAATTTCAGATTTTGCAAAATTTACACACATAATAAGTAAGACAGCTTGTCTATGAGACCCAATAATACAAAATTAATATATGTTACATATACATCTTAAATGCATATCCTAAAGGTAATTTCACACAGTATTCTTTATAATTTTAATAACTCTGAATTTAGTATATGTTGAATAATAAGGGAAATGTTGGTTATTTTATGGCATGCCTACTAGAAAGGAAAGGCATTAGATAACACGAATTATATTCTGAAGTTAAGGAGATATATATACACAGTGAAAAATCTTATTTTGAGACACAAAATGGCTCCTCGGTTATTTGCCATATAGTAATTGTTATGATGAAGCAGTATGTGCTCCTGCAATAGTTTGTAAAACATAACTTCTTAAGCCATTGAATTGCACTGTGGAAGAGCAAAGAGTATTATTAAATTTTTGTGCTTAGAGTTAGAGTGAAACATTTTGAAACCTACAGCAGAATGTTCGGGTATAGAGACAGTTAAAAGCTAGGGTAGAGTGTTTGAATAGCTTAAAAACAGAAGGCAGACCAGTTTGCATTGCAATTGAGACAGCAAAACAGCATCTTGATAAGTAAGTCACTATTGATGAATTTGATATATACTTTAAAATGAGTCAAGACTCTGCATACAACATTTTATCCATGATAGAAAAGTGTATAGCAGGTAGGCCCCAAGGAACTGTATGTAGACCACAAAATGCACAGAAGATATGTAAGGAGCACTTGGAATGCCATCCTCATGAAGTATATACTTTTCTCCATAAAAATGTGACAGTAGATAATAGAGAATATGAGACAATCAAGCCATTATCTCAAGAAAAAGTTTAAGGCACATGCTTTTGCTGAGCAATTCATGCTAACAATATTTAAGGATTTTTATAGCTCTTAATTGGTGCACTTCCACCAAAAGGGTCACATTTTGTTACTGCGCTTGATATAGTGACAATATGGTGAGTAAGTTGAAGCCTGCAATCCCAAGACACTTTTCTTTATTACAATGTCAATCCTCATGTACCTGCATGTACAGTGAATACACTAAATAATGTGAAAGTTGAAATGTAAACCATACAATTAGGATTTGACATCATTAGATTTTGATTTGTTTGGCTTTATGAAAAAAAAAAAATTGTGGAGTCGGAAGACTATGAGATAATATAGGCAGTGCAAAGTTACTTAAAGGTCACGATGAAAGGCTTTTTTCAAGAGGCCATCCTCAAGCTTGTGGATATATGGATCAAGTGTATTGCAAAGTAGGATGACTATGTTGAAAAACAAGGCACATACAATTTCTGTAAGTATTCTTGTAAAATTATTATACATTATTATTCTTTTATTTAGTAACTTTTCCTCATATAAAAATGTGATTTATCTTTATAATTTCATACATTTATTCAGCACAATTCTGAATGAACTGATGCTGCTAAATTTTATACTTCTATTAAATGGAGTTTAGGCTACTTAGAAAGATATTAATAGCAGTTTATTGCATGTAGTCAAGTTAATAACTAAGTTTTGATCTCTTTCACTGATGTAGCAAATTTTACACTATTGCTCATTAAAATTGCAATGCCCATAAACTGAACCCATATTTTCTCAGAAGGATTGAGTATGATTTATCAAAAGCATGACAGCATTTTGCTCAGAGGCCTCTTTTTTCAGGCTTGAGGTTCTTTTTCATGCTGTAAATGTACGATACAGGATCCACGGCTTTACTTCCCTTCCAAAGGAAGCCATACTTAGGATTTTTATGCCCGAAAAAATCTATCGATCCTGGCTAGGTTTGAACCTGTGACCTTGAGTTTAGAAGGCAAGTATGGTTACCACTACACCACCAGGACCAACTTTAATGGATCAAGGAAGAATGAATACGCAGATGCTGAGACAGGTCTTCACACCCATAGTGCCCAAGAGTGAATGTATTTATATAATTTAAATAGTAATAATTATTAACTATTATATAGCCTATAGTAACAAGCAGGAACATTTCATGTATCACAAAAATGTATTCATGGTTACCGGAACGATACCTCCTTGACAAGAGGGAAAAGGCTACCTATTGTAATCTCTTGTGCTCTCACTTACTGATAATGGCTTGAGCAATAAGTCTCTCTATTGAGACAAACAGCTAAATGCATGCAGGTATCTGGCATGAACTGAACAATAGGTCTTTTGTATCTGTAGTTGCTGGAGATGCTCTGAAATTTGTTAAAGTTAGAAAAGGAAGATGTGTCAGCAATGACGTCATTACATCAAATGATCATGAGCTCCCCAATAATATTTGAATATTTTTAATGCTCAGAAATCCTTGGATGCTAATTTGTGGACCCTGTGAGCTCTTACAACCACATGGGGACACTTTGAATTTAGTATATAAGTGGAAGAGAACGCAATCCCAGACAGTATAGGGCAATCTCCAGTAAGGACAGCAAAGGCATTGCCAGAAGGCATCTTTGGCCAGTACAGTCCCAGATACTGAAGGAAAGTGAAAGACAAAAGGCACACAATGTAGTGTTAGGGCAGCAGATGCAATTTCAAGCAGCATATTAGCTCATGGCATTAATGCCAAAGAAGTAACAAACCAGGTGGCTGAAAACAAATTGTCCTGTGAATAAACATGTCTAGGCATTTAAAGAAACAAATTGTAGTGTGATTTGAATCTCCTCTTTCCATCTCCCTCCTCCCGTGACTATGAGAGCACAAAAGACAACTGTGGGCCCCTGAAACACCCGAGGTAGGAAGCTGGACCCCCGGGTAAATATTCGGGTAAACTGCTTCAATGTGAACAATCCCAATGAAACAACTGAACAAGAAGACATCATTTACCTATGGCTATTATGAACATGCACATTGTGTTGCAATTTTAATGGCCAGCAGTGCATTAAGTAAACAGGTTTAGTATATGTGAGTACAATGGTTTTCAGTGAAAATCTTTGTAAATTTTTTATTTGTATCATCATCATGTTGGTATTTAAAAAGATAAAAATGTTGGAGCATTTTGGGTTTCAGATTCAGTATGCTTACTCTTACAGGAAAAGCTTTTTCTTGAGTTTCTGAGTTGGAAAACTGTTGATAAACTAAGTACAAATGTGTACAGGGAATAATGCACTGTGATACTTAATTTTTTTTTTCAGAGAATTTAAAAAGAACTAGTCTTCATTGTGGAAAGAGTCCCATTATAAACTGGCATTTTAATTTAAGAGTAATTTGGAGCAAGACAAACATTTGAGATGATAAATGTGGAGATTTTTGGAGTAGTTCTGGTAACTGGTTCATCTTGCACAGCTGTTTCATTTGTCAGATCTACTTTATTTAAGGATGCTGTTTAACATCTGGTCATTAGTGTCTCACTCTATTCACGGCATGAAAAGGGTGATAACTTTTGCTCTGAGGCCTTTTCTTTTAGGCTTGAGGTTCATTTATGTGCCTTAAATCTGGGACCATGATTTTACATCCCTTCGGAAGAAGCCATACTTAGGGCTTTTATGACCTAAAAAGCCCTTGACTAGATTTGAACCTGCGACCTTGGGTCTACGAGGCAAGTACAGTTACCATTATATGACCAGGACCAACTTCACTTGTCAGTAGCATATGTTAGCAAGAAATATAGTCACCAATTGAGCATTGCATTATTGTTAAGTTTTTTGGTGCAGGAAGATGTAAAAACTAAACAAAATTTGCAAAGATTAAGAGCACAATCCGGAGATAAGATACTTTATAAAACAAAGTTTATGAGTAGCACAAAAGTTTCACAAAAGTAAATGAAACTATGGAAAATGAAAGTTACGAACCTTAATCTTAGATAAGCATACTAGAAACAAATATACTGCTATATTCAGGTCATATGTGTGATGGATGTTTGATATTTTCTGAAATCAATTCTGAGGTTGGGATAAATTAATAATCTATAATTTCAGATAGCTTGGGTAACCAAAAAGTGAGTGGGTTTCTTGAATTCTCTGAGGATCAAAAGTCTGCATATGTGGGAGTGTGTCAGAGGCTTTTGGCTCAATATTGGGACCAAGGAGAAATTTTTCTGCATCAAATCATAACCTGTGATGAAACATGGATACACCACTATATTCCTGATTTAGAGCAAGTGAGCAAGGAGTGAACAAAAAGAGGGAAATGCTCCTGTCAAAGGAAAATCCCCTTGATCAGCTGGAAAGTTATCTTGAGAGTATTCTGAAACTCCCAAGGCATTATGTTCAATCCTAGTTTCTGGTTCAGGCAAAATATTCTCATAAAAGACGTCAACAACTGATATGAGTTCTTCTCCAAGACGATGCCAATCTGTATGAGCCTACCTTGACAAGGAAAAATCTCCAGAAGATCCAGGATAGCAAGGATAGCAATCCCTAGTCCAGATTTGTTGACTTGCAATTACCTTATGTTTGGACCATTAAACGAAGTATTGGAAAGTTGACAATTTGATAGTGATGAAGGTATGAAGCATTCATACATAACTGGCTGGAAACAAACACAATACTTTTTCTTTTATTATGGGATAAAGAAGCTTCTTATCTGCTGGGAAAATTGTGTTTGTAAATAAATTACTTAGAATAATTAGATATATCCCACTTTTATGTCATTTTATAAAAATATTTGGGTTTATATTTGATCCATTCTCCTATTACTATGTCCTCTCCCCTACCACCACATTTTATCCCTTTCAGTGTCCATTTTTCTTGCATTTACTTCCAATTGTACTGAAAATTGTATTACTGAAAAATAGAGCCTGGATCTAATTCAGTGCACAACTATCCATTTCTACATTCCATCCTCTAAGGTAACCTTTCTTACATAGTAATTTCACATAAGTATATCTAGCCATCAATGCCAACAATTTCTGGAAGATAACTCTTAAACTGTAATTTTTAAGTTCAAACATGTTTGCACCAAGATTCATCTCTGAATTCACTGGTGATATTTATCTGTGATACTCTGCAGCTCATTAGAGCTCTGCGAGTGCAAGAGACACAATTTAAAGAGCTGATGTAAATCTGTATATAGATAGTTCGATATGTCTGCTTTCATTGCAAATGGTCAGTTTTCTTTAGCACGCTTAAACTGTGCAGTTGTCTTTAAGGATAAGAAGAATTTTCAATAAAATATTCCAAGCATATGCATTACTACAAATTGCACAATTAAAAAAGCAAGATGATCACATTAAAAAGCACTCTATAATGCCAATGTTGCACGATATGTTATTTCCACATGTAACTATTTAATTACTGTAGCCAACTTTCTATGTAGTGAGGCATAGTATGTAGAATTGCACAAGTAATTATGTGCAAAAGATACATTTTCATAACAAATATTCTATTACATAATTTTGTCTATATAACAACGGAATTTAGGATTATCAAAATGAGTTATTTTCTTTTCATAAATTTTATATTGTGTGAAGATATAGACCTGCAAATTGGTTTCTGTGGAGAATATCTAAGATACTCATCCTTGTGTATAACTGAGGAATAACAAACTATGAGTAAATTTGATTTTTAAAAGCAGATACATGACAGTTGTCACAATTTGCACTGGAGCTCTGAGATGTTGCCTGTAAGCAAAATTCCTCTCTCCACTGCCAATGCATTAATTTGTGTTTAACTCATCAGCAATAACACTGTAGGCATAACCTATATTAACCTACTTTAATAAAAATAAAAAAAGATTTTTTAGGTTTCATATTTTGATGCCTTTATAATGGATATCTTTAGTACGATTATGCCTCTTTTATTTAATTCCTACTATAATGAATGTGTTAAATATCTGAGTACTTAAATCCCTATAAGTATATTAAATAAATAAATAAATAATATATAAATATAATAATTTGTGAGAGGTATATCATTTCAAGTTATTACTTATAGAGATTCTATTTCTTCCTTGTAGTCATTATGATCGTCCTCATCCGCCCCCTCCTCCTCCTCCTCCAAGTCACTGGAATTACTACTGGAGCTGTTACCAAGGTTGGATAATTACCTCATCCATACAATCGTCGAGAATGGCATCTATTCATCCAGTCTCCTCCAGTACTCCTACTTGGGTATACAAATATGTGTTACACAGTTGCTGCAGTTTTCTGCTGTCACTTCATTGGCTGCCTCTCTAAAGTCAGGCTCTCTACTTCAGTTAACATAAATATCTTATTTCCTGGTTACTTTGCCCTATTCTGTGCCCAGATTTTATGGAAATGAATTAACAATGATACGAGGGTAGTCTGATGTTATGATGACCATATGCTTTTGTTAGTTCATCTACAAAATATTTTGTATATGGTTTGCTTTCATTTGAAAGTAAAAGTAGTTACTCTTTTGTCATCATGATGTCACATGGAACATTATAAAAGTCAGCCACTCCAAAATTTGCACTTTAGTGTTGCTGTTAATTGGTGCTTCATTTACTTGGGCTGTATGGCATAGGGCATTATCCATTATTATCATGCTGGACTATGGAATATTAGAGATTAACTAATCTCTAAACCAATTGTAAAAATGGTCATGGTCAATGCCTTTGTGATAAGCACCCCCTTTTTTATTTGATTTGAAAAGCAAAAGGGCACCATCAACAAAACTATCAGATGCTCCAGCATGTCCAATAATAAATTGGCCCCATTTTCCTACATGTTCTCTCACATGATGTTCTGCATTGTCCTCCCTTTTGATATAGTTTGACCAGCACATAATCATGTTTCATGTGGTTGTGTTTCCAACCAAACAATCTGCTTTAAATTCTAATTTTTTATTTCTCTTAAGAATGTTGCTCTTAGGGCTACAATATCTGATCTTTCAAGTGTAAGCTTTCTCTTTTAATAGTTTTGAACTCAAAACTGTGATTATGAAAGATTCTGTTTAAAGAGCTAAGGTTGCACTGAAATAGCTCTGCTTCAAGTAAGTAAGCGGCTTGCATGGGATAGGATTCTCTTTTCTAGTGTAGTATCCATAGATATACCTTTTTTTATGGCATCTTAGTGAAAGTTGTCCATATATGTGATGGGGGACTCTCTTGTTCTCTTTTTTCTCTGGAGTTAAAAGCTGCATAGGGCCAAGCTGCAGTTCCTTTTCTTAGGAAATTCTACAAACAATCATTTCACTATTATGAAGGGCATACACAATCCTTTTCCTCACTTGATTAAATGGAATCATGGGCTTATTCTGGAGGGATATACTCTCACTGAAGAAGTTCCGGAGAGAACAGATAATCTCTAGTTTGTCTATGTAATGCACCACTCAGATGAGAAGTTGGTCACTGTCATGGACTGCAAATCCTAAGTTATCTGTATTGGTTCTATGACTACCTATGTATTGGGAAAATATCTTAATGAAGTAGGCTAACAACACGGACAACAATTGAATGCACAAACAACCTCGGTTTTCCAGCAAACTGCCTTAAGAGGTATAATTCACCTAGTGTAAGCAAAATGGCAACAATTATTTCTGTTTCCACAACAACTGCCTTCTTACTTTGCCTTTCACAATCCCTAGCTTGATAGTTGTCATGTAACTTCACTTCTAAATTCACTGGTATGAGAAAGTAAGCAATGGGTTCAACACATGACATTTCCAATAGAATAATTGTATAGTTTAACATACAGACAGCATGCTGATCACATGCCTACCTGCAATACTGCTCACTATCAATGAAGTTGTAAGATAGAGGCAGAGGATGTCAGTTCTGGTGGTGTAGTGGTTACCATACTAGACTTCTAAACCCAAGATAGTGGCTTCGATCCTGGCCAGAACCGATGGATTTTTTTGGGCGTAAAAATCCTAAGTATGGCTTCCTTTGGAAGGGAAGTAAAGCCTTGAGTCCCGTGTCGTACATTTACAGCACGATAAAGAACCTCAAGCCCGAAAAAAGAGGCCTCTGAGCAAAATTTGTCGGCCGTTTCATGCCCTGAATTGAATGGGATGCTGATGACCTGAGATGTTACACAGCGTCCGTAAATAACCCCCCCCCCAAAAAAAAAGGTGGTAGAGGATGCAGAGGTCACTGTGGCAGACCAAGTCCCACCCCAGGGTATAGTGCCAAATGAGAAGAAGAGAAACATACAAACAACTATCAGCAGTGAATTTAGAGGTAAAGCATCATTTTGTAATTTTTGTGCAGATGTTCAAAATCATATGTATTCTTATAAGTGAGAAATCAATTAGTTTTTAAAAGGCTTATTACTGATTATCCCAGTATTAGTTTCTTTACCACAATACAGTCACAATGAATGTGTGAAGTTAGTAGACTGCTTATACTACCTTTAGACTCAAACTTAAATCAACTGTGAAGTCACATTTTGATTGGCCTTTTTTCTTTTTATTTAATTTTTTTAAGAATTAAATGTACAGTCAAATGCCAAGGTTTAATTATGGTCAATGGAAAGAACAACATGATGAGTCTGGAATATGGTTCCTATGATTACCTGGTTTTGACCTTTTCAGCTTAAGGGGAATTTCTGGGGGGGGGGGGGGGGAACCTACAAAGGCCACTTATCCAATTTCAAATCAAACCCGGGTCAATTAGTTGACAAGCAGACATGCTAGCATCTGTGCCAAGCCAGTGATTGATGGACTTCTTCAAAGTTAATCAAATGAGCATATTACAGCATATTTTGTACTTCCAAAATTTAATTTCACACCATCTATAGAGGAAAGCAATCAATTGCATTAACTTATTTAGAAGTTAAGTAGAGAAGTATAAAGTGAAGCATGCTCATTTCCAATAACACTCACCTCTACGCACTCTTGCTTTCACTTTCATCTTCCATCTACGAACATCTTTTTCTTTCTTCCTTGTATCTTCAGCGTTACTTGTCTCTTTAGCCGATACAGGCTCATTTTTATTATCTTTCGAGTCTACAGGGACAGAAGGTGATTCATTGCTTCGTTCCTCAACATCATTAAGTTTGCTAAGGCTCTGTTTTCTTCTTCTTCTTTTCTGTACTTCCTTAGGCTTTTCTTCTTCTGGTTCAGACCTACTGGGTGTTTCATTACCCAACCGCATGCGTTTCTTGGGATGAAACAATTCAACAACATTTATTTTTCTTTTGCGCTCTCTTCTTTCTTCTTTGGTAAATGTTGGATGGGAAGTGAACAATCTCTTAGATTCTTCTTTTGCTGCAGCAGGTATCTCAGCTTTTGGTGCTTCTGTCTCCACCTTAAACATAAATGAATTAAAGCACACAACTTCCAATAAACTTCGATCTCCAATTAATTTAAATGTTCCTCAGAAGAAAAAATAAAACAAACAAACTTGAATATTTCTTTTCCAGTCTTTTTATTTTTATTTTCACCCTGTAAAATTTAATATTCCCAGATTTCGGAGTGCTAGAGTATAATGTTTCACATAAAGTTGCACAGCTCAGATGGTTTGGCCAATGGACTGAAGTCAGTTTGTTATTTACTCATAGAAACTGAAATCCTTGATAAAGCTGCCTAAATGAAATTTTCGTCAATAAAAAAAAATGCTGTTAAGTAAGTTCTGCTATTAAAATAAATGCAATATGTCTATGTGAGCTGTACGAAGAAATATGTACACATTTTATGTCAAATTTAAGTGAATAATGCCATTACTTTTTGCAAAAGATAGATATTTCTATAAAAAGGCTAAATTGTTATGATGATAAGGAAACTAGTGATTGTAATTATTATTACTTCATTTTTTTTAATTATATGTTTTAACTATTTTATTGAAACACCTGTTCCAAACTTTGAACAGTTTGTTATCTATCATCGAAGATGTTAAGATTTGGTCATGGCAATTTGACATGTGTCACAATTCTTCCTATAAATAAATGTATTACTTATTGTGTGCAGCCTTTAATTTTGAATGGATTTATGTTAGCACTGATTTTCCTAATTTTTTTCCTAAATTTTTTATTTCATGTTGTTAAAGAATCACAGACAAGAAAAACAATGAAATATTTCTAAGGAAGGAAGAATTCAGAGGTGGAAAGAACAAAAAATATATTTGGACAATTCTTCTAAAAAGAGTTTTAGTAGGGTAAGAGGTGGAGTTAGCATTGCATATTAGGTTAGTGAATATAAAGACATGAATGCTATGTTAATGAAAGCAATATAATATTGTGTAATGCTGATTCCTGAGAAAAGCACATTCAGAATGGGGGGAATAAAAACAAGTGTACACAGACTCTAGTCTTAAAACACAATCTTGTATCATAATAGTCTTCAGGCAGAAAAGAGTGAGAACTGAATAACATATGATCATCATTGTTGCTAAACAAAAAATCTCCAAATCTATTCAAGATCAAACAAATATAAGCAGTGCTGCAGATTTAAAGTGTTGCATATAATTTATTAAGCACTATTCTTTAAGTTTTATCACATTAAGTTTACAAAATTATTCCTTGCAAATACAGAATTTTTACTGTGAATTTATTGTCAGCTTGGGCAACTTTAATTTCATGAAGAAAAAATTTCTAGGCTCTGTGGCTTAGTGTCTTGATACTATTCCCTGTTTACATGTTGGACTCAAATTGATTGGTATATACTTACTGGATTGAAAATGTGCATGTAAATGGGATTCAAGAGTCAAGTTTGATCCTACTAAAAACTGGGAATGGAGAATGGTATTCAATCTGGACTGAGATGCATTTAAATGGATATCATACGGAGATCAAATTGAGTGTTTTCATGAGCAATAATGTAGTCATTTTTATCACACAAAATCTATCATCATCTCACATATACCCATAAAAAAAGCATGCCCATAGTTTTATGTCATTTAACTTTCTTTATCTATTTTAGCTTTATAAATTGTACACCTTGAATCAATAATAAATTTGTTGTTAAATAGGTTATGGTAGGATAACCAACATAATAAATAGAGTAAATCAGGTAAACATGAAAACTTACGTAGAAATCTGTAACAGAAACCAAATGTAAACAAGGATCATACTGAGTTTGAATTTAATCAAGAAAGTGTATTCAAATCAATTTGAGTTCAACATGTAAATGTGGCATATATTTCACAGTTTTACAACTTACTTACCTATTGCATAACTACAAGGCTATCTTTTCCAAAATAATTTGCAAAAAATCTGAATGCATACTACATAATACATTTCTTAAGTAATGTTTACAATTACACAAAAATACTGACTGTAGTTATGGATGTAGATACCATGATAATTTGTTTTTAGACACATAAATTAATAGTATAGAAACACATTTAATCCATAAATATAATTATCAAAATATATAAATGAGTCAAATAAGTGTACTTACGAAGCTGTTGACAATGGAGTGGTATATATATAAACAATGTATACAGTTTTTTTCACACTAACTCCATTCACTTACATAAATTTGGAACATATGTAAGTGAATGGAGTTAGTGTGAAAAAAACTGTATACATTGTTTATATGTAAATGAGGTTTACGCCACAGACCAAGCTGAATCTTACCAATTCCTCAATGCTTCTACTTCTTAACAGTTCCATATTAAACAAAATTAGCCCATGCATTAATCTTTTCCCATTTTTTGAACACTCATCTTCATTGCTGTGTCTTATTTGCTGTTTTATATAAAAAAATACTATTTTTCTACACTAGTGAAAATTTTTCCTTTGCACCAAGTTATTTCTGTTACCAGATGGTAGTACAGAACTTGAAACAGTTTTACCTTTATTATAATGTATAGTACCTGCCAGAATAGCAGGTTCCATACCCAGTAATGTCACAGCAAGATATAAAGTACCATGGCAGCTGGTTAGCTTAAAACTACTCTTTGGGTTACATTTTAAAGCATATGTGTGCTCCCAACAATCTTAAAATTTAACCCCATAGGTTAGGTTTAAATTAGATGAAGATTCTTGTAATAACAAATGTTTAGTTTGGTTAAATTAGGTGTATGTTTAAATTTGGTTTAAGACATTTGCAATAAATATACACTTGATACCTGCCACAACCAGCTTTTTTGCAGCAACTAACATTTTAAATTACTCATGCAATATAAATTCTGGAAATGATGCATTAAAAAAAAAAAATGATGGAAGTGCATTATATAACAAAGAAGGTATAGCCAACATACTATAGTATTAAAAAATTGGAAGTAGGAGTAGGGAAATAACGATTAAAAGCACGTAAAAAGAAATAGAATTTAATAATATTAAGAACATTTAGAAAATAGGAATTACAGGAATAATCAAAATAATATACATAAAAAGTAAACATAAAAAAAACATAAAGCAGGTAGCAGTAATATAAGAAAAATAGCAATAATATAACAGTCAGCCACTATAATGACAATTATTATTATTATTATTATTATTATTATTATTATTATTATTATTATTATTTTCACACATTCCATGTAAAGGTTGAAAAAATGCTAAGTTATTTGCTCCAGTCACATAATGATGAATATAGCCATTATGTAAGAAATGCACTAGATAACAGCACAGAGAAGTAGGTTGAAAGGTACAACTATATTAAGTCAAATTTCTTAAATTACTCTTAAGTAAACACCTAACCTAAGGAAATATTGTTATTACAAGGGTCCTCATAAAATCTTAAAATATATTCCCATTGTTAAAATTAATAAATGACATTAATGGACTTAACTGTACTTCTATATGCCTATTCCCACAGTTACCAAATTGTACATGGTAAAATTATTTAAACCCTGAAAAATATTTGAGTAACTTATTAAAGTGATGCACAGACCTACTCTGGTGCCAAAAAATTGAACACACATACAATAGTGTCTAAAGGTTATAACATATATTGCAGAAAATAAAGGAACTGATATTAGCAGAGGACAAGTAAAGCATACTTAGGATATACATAACATGAAATAATCAGTGTAAGATTATTTAATGGAGAGTAATAAATGGAGTAATGACAATGCTAAAAAAAATACTGAATATAACAGGAAGTAGTACTGCAGACTTTATAATGTTTCACAGCCTGTGGCATCCTACTGAAACATCTATCCTGATAGAAAAATCAGCTAGTGCTGGTAAATACAGTATGGACAATGTGTTTCAACTATGGTACTATTTGGCAGAAAAATTTAAAAGTACCATAAGTATTTAAGGTGGTTATTCTATCTAGGAAATGAATACTCAAAGAAGGCAAGTGGGGACTATTGGTGGAGCTAAATAGTAGTGCCACAATGGAAATAATGCTCCAAGAAAATACTAATAACGCATTAATTACCATGTCCAATATATTTTGTCAGGCTCAAAATATGTTGGTAACCTTTACCAAAACAGAAAGACAGTGTACTGAATGCTTAAATTATAACAACCCATGTATGTATCTGATTGAAGGATACATGTAATGAAACAAATCACATTGCAGATGGTAATAAAAGCATAGCTCTATTGTGGTTTGTATAATTTTTCATACAACTATCAAAATAATACTTACTATACAAACAGCTCACTTACCTTCACTTTTGCATCCGAATCTTCTATTTTTGTCATTCTACCTCCTTTAATAGTTTTTGTATAGCCATCAAAGAATAATACTTCATATTTGTCTGAAAAAGAAACAAATGAAAACATAAACTATTGTCAAAACAATCAGCTGTTAACATCTGCTGGTTGATATTTAATTGTAGCTTTTCTATGATACAACAGTATCAATAACAGATCTAATAAAAAAAAAAAAAAAAACTTGAAAAATCCTGTGGTTAAATGAAATAATAAAATTTTTGGATTCTTTATGGGAAAACTTTATTCCACTTGTTACTGAATACTCAATAAGAAAGAGGAACAGAGGTAAACTTTAGTGATATGCAGATTTATTTTCTAAAAGCACTAAGACACAATCTTCAGTGTTTGCAAATAGTATTATTTAACTCTAACAACATAAAAATGCACTATGTTGTAAACCATTGTATAAATTGAGTGCTAAAAGACTCTTCAGTCTGCGTAGTTTTAGTTTAGTTATTTTTCTTTGTAATTTCGACTTATTCTTTTGTATGTTTACACTGAACTTTTTAATATTGTAATATTATTTCTAATTTTAATCCATATTGATAAAAATCTATTAATTTTGTGTACTACTTAATGATGAATAAACATCTACTCTAATGCAAATGCTTTTGTACAAAGTCACAATTTTAAAGTTATACAAAATATCTTTCCCGAAAATAAAGAAAGCTATGGACAGATATCTAAATGAATAAATAACAGATCTATTGAAAACTTTTTGGTTCTTTTCATCTTTTATAAGGAAATTGTTTGTAGCAAATGAAATGTTAAAACCTTATTTGCAGGTTTTTTTATTTCAAAGAAAGTCTGCATACATTTTCACAAATAAGAACAGGCCTACATTAGTAATAGATTCAGATTTAATTCTATAATATGCAAGCATTAAGCAGCTTAATATGATAGGAAGATCACAAATTTTATTGAGTTGATAAGTTCAAAGTCAGAATACACAACTATTGCTCTGATATATTAATACCAACTTTGTTCAGTATGCTCTCTCTAATCTTATGTGAATATTTATTAGTAACCATTTGAATAAAAATTTTTTTTTCAATCAAAATAAACTTTACAAACATCAATTAACTTTATTTTTAAATGACGGGCATTTTCACAGTGAAATAATACAATTTTGCAATTTTTTATGAGGAAATCATTCAAATTTCACTAATTTTGTTCCACTTACTTGACCATGTTTTGAAGGATGTTGCCTTCATCATCAGCAAGGTTTCAATGTCAGCTTTACAGCATTGTATTAAGATGTCATTTTGTAGATTTTACGAATTTAGTGATAAGGTCACTGTTGTTTGGAAGATCAAAATGAAATAACATTTCCTGGTTTTTGTTTGTGAACATATTTTCCACTACTGTTAATTCTAAGGGTTTTTGAAGAACTTTAAAGAGTTTTGGTTCATTTTGGAATTCGTGTTTTTTCTGCCAGAAATGGCCTGTTTTTGCTGATTTCTCTTGTGTGTTTGTTTATATTTTACATTTCTCGTGTGTTCCTTAAACTGAAGGGTAATGCTTGCTTTTCCTCTATATATTTCATACTGCAGTCTTTGCAACTGATTTCATAACAACCTGATTGGCTTCCTGTTGGAATTTTCTTTTGTGTTACTGTTGGTTTTTAGGAGTTTTTTTTTTAATTGCAGTTGTTTACTGAAGCCAAAATAATATTTGCATCTTTAAAAATCTTCTGGAATTTTTGGCCCAAAAGGCACCACACTAAAAGACTACAAAGGAGATCATATGTACAAGAAATTTCATCCATGGGCACACCAAAAATTGGTAAGGGAAAATAAACAAAGTAACTTAATTAAAATGTAAATTGGAACTTATGCAGTGATGCCAATCATATAATTGATATTGTTGAACGATTTAGTTGAACTACACACTCTTAATGATTCACTTACTTATCACAATATATAGAACCGGTTTCGAGAACATTTTGTTCTCATCATCAGCAGGGCTAAAATTAATTCAATAAAATTTTAGCCTAGCTGATGATGAGAACGAAACACTCAGGAAACCAGTTCTATATATTATGACAAGTAACTAAATCATACAATAACACCAATTAAAAGTAAATGAAGTTAATTTTCATCTTCCAAACAACAGTAACTTCATCACTAAATTCATAAAATCTCAGAGAGACATGTCGGTCCTGGTGGTGTAGTGGTAACCATACTTGCCTTCTAAACCCAAGGTCGCAGGTTCAAACCCGGCCAGGAGTGATGGATTTTTTTGAACGTAAAAATCCTAAGTATGGCTTCCTTCAGAAGGGAAGTAAAGCCATGGGTACTGTTGTCGTACATTTAGGGCATGAAAAAGATCATCAAGCCTGAAAGAAGAGGCTTCTGAGTCAAAATTTGTCGGCCGTTTCATGCCTGGAATTGAATGGGACTCTGATGGCCTGAGATATTAAAGAGCATCCTTAAATAAAACGAATCAAATCAGAGAGACATCTTAATATCATGCTGGGAAGCTGACGTGAAACTATGCTGATGATGAAGGAAACAGCCTTCAAACATGTGCAAGTAAGAGAACAAAATTAGTAAAATTTGAGTGATTTCCTCATAAAAATTGCAAAGCTATTAATTAAGTTACTATATTTTAACATGTTAACTGAGCCCTAGTCCTCAGTTCATTAGGAGATTTCTACTGGAATATCCGGAGTACTTTGCCTTAGCCCACTCTATTTGCTACTCACAAAATAAATACAATATACAAACCTAGGTATTCAAGAAAGGAGCAAAACTGAGTAAATATGAGATGTGGGGGGAAAGGAGATAAAGAGTAAAAGGTAGTTAGGGATTGCATTTATTTAGGAGTTAAAATAGATGGGGTTGCCAAATGGGAAAAGCAGAAAAAATTAACTGTGGCAAAAGGGAAAGGAGCACTGGCGACAGTTAGAGGTAGTAAATATAAAATACCAGATATAAAAGTTAAGTAGCTAGAAAAAATATATAATATGGTGGTTGAGACAATGGTATTGAAATATGGTATTGAAATATGAGGAATGGAACAGGATGCAAAATTGTGGATGTTTTGTAGGGAAATTTTAGGTATACTAAGCACAACAGCAAAGGAAGGCACAAATTAAAATGGGAAGAATGGCAAGAAAAACTGTGATTATGGAAAGAGCTCTCAAATTGGTTCAGAATTCTAAACTTAAATGAAGGAAACTTGTTTAGGAAATGCTTAGAATTTCAAAAAGAGCCTAAAGAGCAATGGGGGAGTAATAGTCTTAGGATAATTTTGGAGAATAATAGAATGGAGGATATTTGGAGGAGGAGGGAGAACAATGTAAATAGTTTATGGAAAGCTGTAAGAAGGAGATTGGAAGATACAGAAATGCAAAAATCCTTAGTATTTTATATACCAATAAAAAAATAAATGGGAAAGGGAGAAGTAAATCAAATAAAGAACAAAGAGAGGGCATTGCATGGTTTAGAGCAAGTGTATGGAGATTAAAAGGAATAAGGAAAGCGTTTCCTCAGAATATAAATATATCAGTAAAATGAAAAGAAACATTACCCAATGGCTTAACGAACACATGAGAAATAGTAATATGTCATCAGTTTTGTTTTTTGTTTTCCCCCCAAAGCGTTTTGCCTATGGACGAACGTGTCATTCATTAGCTGACCAGTCGGATCTCAGTGATTACAAATCAAACAAACAACCATACACAAACCAATTTAATAGACTCATTACTTATCAAATTATCAAATGAAATGTTTAAACCACTTGCCTTCATTGTTCATACATTTTTGCATCTCTTTAGGAAATAATTTATCACTCTATATTGTACTGCCACAGGTGGCTGAGGTTGTTAAGGTGCAAACTTGTGAGCAGTAGATCTGGGATTTGATTCCTGCCAGGACCATTCTTCCTGACTGATGTTTTTTACAGGTTTTCCTCAGACCTCATAAATGGCAAATGCCAGGGAGGTACCCTAAACTTAGATCTGAAGCGTTTCCTTCCTTTAAAAAAATGTATCATTTCACCTCATGTATCATCAGTGTTCACCACCTGTGGTGCCTCAGTAGTAAAAACAGGCATTAAACACCATTAAAAAACTCTCTGTTGTTCATTTTTAGAAATGTGGACAATTTCCTGATGAATATAATCTTTTGAGTTCTTGTATGGTATGCGGGTTCATCTATTTATGACATTTTTTAATTTACGCAGCGATAATAATCACAGGCTGTTAACTCTCGAGGACCAAGGAGGCCACAAATCACTACTAATAACTCTGTTTTGTGGAAACACATTGTGAGTTGCTCTCACTGAATTATTCGCAGTGTGAGCAGTGGCAGAGTCCTGTTAAATATTGCACATTCATGCTCCCTATTGGTTCTGAAGAAAAGGTCCTATAATTCTTTCACCACTGAGTTAACATTTGTGAATAATACATAAAGGCATACTGTGCTGTTGTAAACACATGAGACATAATACAATTAATGTATACTGTCGAATTAATAAATGAACGACACAATTCACACCTAGGAACAGTTGCGTTATGGCGTCAGTTAGCCACAAATTTCAAAATGAACCAAAACTCTTACAAGCTCTTCAAATACCCAAGGATGAACAGTATGGGAAAATATATTCACAAGCAAAAACAAAGAAAATTTAATTAATTTTGATCTTCCAAATAACAGATTCTCATCACAAATTCATAAAATCCATACAGCAATATCTTAATGCTACACTGGGAAGCTGATAGTAGAACCTCACAGATGATGAGGGCAACATCCTTTGAAACATGTCAAAGTAAATTGAACAAAATTAGTGAAATTTGAGTGATTTCCTCATAAAAATTGCAAAATTATACTATATTTCACGTGAAAATTGCTGCTATTTAAATGGTAAAGTTTGCAATAATGAAGAGAAGAAGTTATTAGATTTCCGTGAAGAGCTTACTTTGGTGATATGTAATGAGTAGACATTAGATTTTTAGGCCTAAAAATTGCAGTTTCAGGTGCCTAAAATAACCTTAAAATTTAATAAATTAGGCCTTTAAAACTAGGCATTTTAGTCACATATAACTAAGACTTCAAACTTATTTAACTAAAATTAACAAATTATACATTAAAATACACAAAACAGTACATTTAAGAAATGGAGGTAGACAACTGTATTATACAAACAGAGCTGCACAATCTTAGGTAGATTAAAAGTAAAACTATTAAAATCATGTCAACACATTTAAAAAAAGTGTCATGTCAAGAGTGTTTTAATGTGTTGACATGATTTTAAGTAGTTTTACTTGTAATTCACCTACGATTTTAAGATCATTTCATTGTGTTGGATTTTTTTTTTAATTATATTCAATATATTTTGGAAGTTTTTGAAATTCATTTTCATGCTTATTTCTCTTTCATAATTATCTGCACAGTACATCACCAGAATTTTTTCTACACTCTTTACAGTTAATTTTTGCCTTTTGTCAGTGAGAATCATTTTGAAAGCAGAACAGCATCTTTCTATTAGAACAAATGGCAGAAGAGAAAATTTTAAATCAGCTATAGTAAAACATTAATATCTGCTAGAAGATTTACATTTTGTTACATTTTCCAACAGTGAAAATTCTACTTCTTATTTAGTATTTAGTAAATTATCTCACTTAAATTTTCCCCACTTTCCCCCAAAGTACAATGTTTTTTTTCTTCTGGGCATTCCTCACTATTGCTATTTGACTACAAAGAGATTGATTTTTATGTTATAAGTGTTCAATACTTCCAGGTATGAAAGAAAAGTTTGATATTATGTAGGCAATATTAGTTCAATAACATGTCATTCAGACACTCTTTCATTACTTTTACACATGCTCCAGTTGTGTAAAAGCAATGATGCTGTAACAATTAGGAACAGTGCCTTCCGCAATCCCAGATGGCACCAACTCAAATCAAAATTTATTTAAATTAGATTGACTAAGCCACCCAGTTCCTGGCTCATCAGCAGCTACCTACTGAAATATCCAGGGAACTGGGCTCCAATCAAAACCAAAACACAACATTAAAAATAGTTCCTTCTTTTTTTAATTAAACCCATTCGACCAAATTTCTATCCTTGAGAGTTGCTTATTCCTTAAGACCTTATACCTGGTTATTGATGTATTAAGGATCCTGTGATCCTAATGCTAGATAACTAGTCCAGTTCCCTCCCCTATTCATTTCATCCTCCTTTCACTATCTGACAATTCTATACCATTTCTCAGGCACCTTTCCTAAGTATTTTATACCCTAACCATTTTGTATTACTTTGCCTATGTATTTTTCTGGTTCCTTAATGTTTTCATCTGATTTTAAATTTCAAATTCTTCTACCTCTTATTTCATTTGGTAAATTTTTCCACTTTCTCAAAAGAAACTGTTTCCTCCAAAACTTGTTTGCTTACATTCTAGTATATAATGCCACGTACTATGTTCACACATAAGAATATCCCCTTAATGTATCCATTTTAATCCACTTAAATATTTTATTACTGTTCTAAACCATGCCAATCCTCTTATTACAAATTTCAATGTATCTTTCTCTTCCTCACACATTTTTAGTGTACTATATAATTTTAGAGATTTTTTGGTGTTAAGATTTGCCCATACTTACTGTTTTTCAATATCCTCAATTCTTATTGTTATCTCTTTCCAAAGTCCTTTACCCAATCTTTCTCTCTCGTACCATAATAATCCCATGCCCGCTTCTTGTAGGATATTTTGGATTTTAGATAACCACGTTTATCTCCCCTTAATTTTTCCTTGTGCTACCAAACACTGATTAATGATATTCCCCTTTTCTGGTCTCCCAATTCTCTACCAATATTTCAATACTCTTTCCTATGACCTTGCTTTTATAGCCCAATCTTCCTAGTTGCATTAGGGCAATCTGATTTGGTGAAGATCTAGATAAGCCTAGGACAATTCTATAAAATAATTTATTTATCACATTTATCCCTTCCCATCCTCCATCTGGCCCCCAAATTTCTATTCCATACATCACATTCTGCTCTCCATTATTGAGCCATATATTCTCATGGCTACTTTTCCTTCTGTTGCTGCTTCCCTTTTTTGATTGCTCTGTTTGCCATTGCTAGACAATCCAACACCTAAATAATCAATTTTCTTGACAACTTCAACTTCTGTGCCCTCCACCACCATTTTTCCTTTTTTCATCACCATAATTTTAGATTTGTTTTTATTTATCTTAGGACCTCACTCTCTACAAAATGTGCCTATAGTTTCTAATGATCGTTTTAATCCTACACTTTTACAAGAACCAAATCATCTGCAAAGAGCAGACCCGGTATCTTTATATTATTTATAGTTGGCAAATAAATGTACATCTCTTTTACTAATTTCTTCTAGAACATCATCAATAAACAGATTGAAGAGAACTGGGCTTAATTTACATCCTTGTCAAACCTACATTATTTGATATTTTATCTATAACCTTCCCTCTTTCATATTTAACACAAAATTCATTTTCTTTATAAATATTTTGAATTACCTTTATAAAATGTTGAATTAATCCTTTCTTTCTCAGTTTAATCCAAAGTGCTTCTCTAGAAATTGTGTCGACAGTTTTTACCAAGTCCAGAACCAACAAATAGATTCTACCTCTTTTATTGCTAAGATATTTATCCACTAATGTTCTGATTAAAAATATTGTCAACTGTCCTTTTAGCTTTCCTGAAGCTTGCTAGTAATATTGAAATTTTCTTTTCTCTCTCTGCCCATTCTTGTAATCTTTTTTGCTAACACTCCAGTGAAGACTTCCCCAATAATTGAAATTGAAAGTAAACTAATTCCTCTATAATTGGCTGGGATTTTAATATCTCCTTTATCTTTATAAATTGGTGTTACAATTCCTACTCTCTAATTTTTTTATATTTTTCCTTCTTCAAAAATTAAGTTCAGTAACCGACCCAGCATGTTTAATGTGCTGAGGTCTTCTACCTTAGCTTTCCAATATTCCTCTGGTATTCCCTATATCCACATGCTTTCTTTGTTTATAAAATAAGCAATGGTTTCACTATTCATTATCAGAAGTGTCTTAACACATACAAGGTGTGAAATTGAAGGTTCATCAGGGTCAAGTTTCCCTACTAACATACTTGCTATATATCTATTCATAGAATCTGAAATGCTGATGACCTGAGATATTAAAGAGCCAGAAAACAATAGAATCTGAATCATCAAGTTGGTTGAAAAGGGAGAGGATATCTCTTCAAAAATGGCCCCACCGTATTTAAAAGTAAGTGAAGCATAAGAGCATGTTAGATGACAGATTAGAATTTACATAGAATCTGAGGTTTCATCTATAGAAGAGACCCATACATAAGAATTGCCTATATCCTTCAAAATGGATGCTGAAGTTAATTGTACATTTTGTCTAAATAATTTTTTCTTAGGGTAAATTCACAGGGTATATTTTGTTTCTGTATTTTTGTAAAAAATCTCTTTAAAAGTGGTCAATTATATTTCATGAAATGTTGAAGGCAACAAACACCATGTAAAGTCTGCATAGCAATTGCTGTTGGGGTTGGATGAACTAGGTTGTGTCAGTAGAGTTTGTTTGTTTTGATTTTTCTGTTGAGCTTTTGCCACGTCCTGCACCTTGCATATGCTACCTCAGGTGGCACTTCTTTTCTTTCTACATTACGGAATAAAATTCTAATGTTAATATTTCTATCACAAAGTGCGATTACTGGCTCAAACAACAAAATCTCAATGACCCATAAATACCTCAAATATCAAAATTTAAAAGCTTAAAGTATAGTTGTCTTTAAAAGAATTTCATTTTAGACAAATGTATAAATATTATATAGGCCTACTCATTACAATATATTTAAACTATTGTTACATACCTGTTTGCTACAAATCAATATTATTTTTGCATTGTAAGTGAAGTGTGGAAATTCTGTTAGCCATTGCCAGATTAGTAAAGACTTTACAATTTTATCTTTTGACATATTAAACTGTAAAAGAAAACTTTTTATTATTTCAAACTTTGTAACACTAATAAGGAGAGAGAAAGAGGCTAGCAGACATTCAAACCACCCATTATATAGTATTGTTGTTAAAATTCTATTTGACAAAAATACGTTCCATTAATTGTTGCATTTCCTGGTAGTATCAATCCAAAAAAACTTACATTTAATATTGCTTATATGTATGAGTATGTGAAAAATAGTGAAATAATGAAACTTAACATTGTTTTAGGCATTTTAAGTTGAATATTAATGAATTAGGCTCTAACAATCATTTTGAAGCACTTTAGGGCACTATAAAATTCTATGAATATCAATTTTCATGAAACATAAATATTAATAATTTTTTCCCTTGTTGTCTAAAGGAACATAATAGGCCTTTGCCCTAAAACACACATTGATTTACGCATTTTAAGTGGAATATTAGCAAATTAAGCTCTAATAATCATTTTAGGGCACTATACAACTCTATGAATAACTTTCAATTTTCATGAAACACAAATACTGATAATTCCCCCCCTCCCTTTTCTCCTAAAGGAACAAAATAGACATTTGCCCTGAAATCCGATGTACAGTAATGAGTCAAGAGATAATGATATTCCAGGGAAATTTTTCTTTGTAATTAATATGGGCAAAAAGTTCGTGATAGTATGCCATATTCAGTTGAATTAGATTCTTATTAATTTTGAGATTCTATATCTAATTTGTTCAAACAATTGTTTTTCAATATAGTTAAATTTCAAAGTATATGCAAGAGTAGGTTCATAAGTTTCTGGCCTCAACCGATAAGGATTATCGCCTTCATAAAATTCTTATCTGGTGTCATACCTTATCTGTAAAGTAAATAGTTGCAGCCACAACTCTTCGCTGTGTTCAGTTGTTCAGATATAGTTGCATAAAGAAGGCTATGTGTAAAAGATTGTTACATGTTCAAAATAGGTATCAATCTATTATTAAGTTCTTCACAAAAGAAGAACTTACTCCAAATGAAGTTAAACAGCGATTGGATGGTGTATATGGGGAAGCATCCCCTCATATTCTACCATAAAAAAATGGGCCAAACTTTTCAAGAAAGCACTGAAGACGAAGAGCATGCAGGTCTGCTCATGGAGGTTCTCATGCTTGAAAACATCGCTGTTGTGAAAGGAAATTGCAGAAAGTTGCAGAAATAGCAGCAAGGTTGGGCCTTTCTAAAACAACAGTCCTTTGAATTATTCATGAACATTTAAATATGAATAAGGTTAGTGCAAGATGGGTGCCTAGACTTCTTTCCTTAGTCCAAAAGCAGCAATGAGTCATCTGTTGTCAGACATTTTTGGAGTTCTGTTGTGGCAATAAGAGAGAAGTACTGCAAACCATTGTTACAGAAAAGGAAACTATGGTCCTCTACTATGATCCCTTGTCCAAGAGAGAATCAATGGATGGCACAGACCTAGGAAGTTCCGTCTCTATAGGCCAAGGTCACTCAGTCAACCAAGAAGATCATGGTGACAATCTTTTGGGACTGTGAAGAAATACTCTTCATTGACTTCAAGGAAGCCGTGAAGAAATGTGGCTTCAAGGAGATCAACCATCCATCCTAGAGCTCAGATCTAGCTCACAGTGGCCATTTCCTCTTCTCAAAACTCAAGAAGGGCTTCCAGGAAGGAAATTTAAGTGTGACGAAGAAGTGATGGATGCTGTTTATGTCAATTTTGCAGACAAGACTTCTATCTTTTAGGGGGGGGGGGAAGAGGATTGAAATGTTAATTCAAAGATGTGAGAAGGGTATTGTAATAAAGGGTAAATATAGTGAAATAGAGTTATGTCTTTATCATATCTAGAAAATGGTTAGGCCGGAAACTTATGGACATACTCTCATACATACATAAAAGAATTTGGTGAACAAATGGTAGCACAAATGAAAGTTTTATATAGCAGAAAGAATAAACTGATTTACATCTTCAGAAATAGATTCAGATTTAGAAAAGTATTCTAAATCTTTTGAAAGAGGGATAAATAAAAAAAGCAGTTAAAATATTTGAGAGATAGTTACATATTTAAGAGCTAAGATATAAGTAAGAAACAACTGGCTCAGAAAAATGTAGAGTTGCTATGATGATGAATAAATTCCTAAAATTTAGCCCCTCTAACATGTTTATAGTTTTGTTCTGGCTCATCAGTCCTGCAGGGCGAGGAATGGCAAAGAGCTAAACAGACATTTCCATTACAATGGTGTGCACGTAATCCTTCCAAAGCTCATGTGCCTAGAACATTACTATACTTGTTTACTTATGTGCTATTGTAAACAAGTGAGGGGTTTAAACCTCCAGAATCTAATGATGAACGTAGAACTTCAAAACATAGGGTGGAAAGAGAGTTAAGAAAATGGAGAATAATAGGAAAACCACAAGAAAAGGGGAATTTTTTAATTGAAAGATAGGTATATAGAATTTTGATTTTACCACTTTTGAGTAGTACAGAACAAGATGTATCTTTGAGACATTACGTTTGGGGATTTCAGGGGTAAGGAAAAGATCAGCTTGCTTCACACAACCAAATGCCATCATGCCTAAACAAGAGTTATATTAAAATGTAAATTGGAACTTGCACAGTGAAGCTAATCATATAATTGATATCGTATGATTCAGTTGCACTACACACTCTTAATGCTTCACTTACTTGTCATAATGCTTCACTTACTTGTCATAATGTTCTTGAAACCGGTTCCATACATTATGACAAGTAAGTGAAGCATTAAGAGTGTGTAGTTCAACTGAATCATACAATAACATCAATTATAAAAGTTATATTCATTGATTGCATAATGCATTATTATAAGTTTTTGGCATGGGAGGGCATAAAACTGGCCAAAATTTTGCAAAGATTAAGAGCACTGTTTGGGGAGAAGATATTGTCTAAGACACTACAAATGCTTCATAGAAGAACAAGGAACTGGAAAATGAAAGTCACTAACATGACTTTCGATGAGCATAACAAGAAACATTTGGACATTCCGGTCCTTATCAAGTATGATCAATGTTAAATGATTTCAGAAATTGCTTCTGAGATTGGTGTAAGTTAAGCAAGTGTTCAATCTATCATTCATATGACTTGCATTACGGAAAAGTCTCAGCAAGGTGAGTTTCTTGAATTCTCACTGAGGATGTGTGGGAGTTTTCAGAGGTTTTTGGATTCATTTCAGGATCAAGAAGAAATGTTTCTGCATTGAACTGCAACCTGCAATGAATCATGAATACATCACTATACTCCTGAGTTGAACAAGTGGGTATGGAGTGAAGGAAAAGAGAGGAATTAGTTCCTGTCTAAACAAAACTTGCCTGCCATTGGGAAAGTATTCTTAACAGTCTTTAAGGACTACCAAGACATTTTGTTCATCAGTTTTCTTCATGAATATATAGAACATCTAATACAGCTTATTATTGACAGCTTCTGGTTAACGCAAAATGTGATGATTTGGCGAAAAATATGTCAACAACTGACTCTAGGAAGTTATCCAAAACAACACCTGTCCTGCATGAAGCTTGTTTTGACTCAAGGAAAAACTCAAGGAAAATGAACTGGACAGCATTGGAATACCCTTCTTATAGAAGATATATCACCTTGCTATTACAATAAGTTTGTGGTGTTAAAAGAAGCATTAGAGATCAGTGATTCAACTGCAATGATATGGAAGCATTCGTGTGCAACTGGGTGAAAACCAAACTTCCTTGTTTCTTCAATAATGGGATTAAGGCATTTCCTATCTGCAGGCTAAATATCTTTGTAAATTGGGAGATTATGCAGAACTAGGTATGTCCCATTTTAATCTTACTTTGTTTCAATAAATGAAAACAATATGGTTTATAATTAAAATCACTGTTTGATTGAGTCAAACTACATGCTATTATTTGCTCCACTTGTTTAACTGTATTAAATGTAGTACATGTTTCACAGACTCTTGTTTGCATCCTCAGCTATCCAATGACAGGTGAAACACATATTACATTTAAATAAATGGAACCAATAAGAGTCACAATTATCTTAATTATATGATAGCTTCACTGTATGTACAAGTTATAATTAACATTTCAAAATATGGATTATATTTACTTTACCTTCATAAATGTATTATCACCTTTAAAAAAGATGAGGGAAGAAATAAGTAAGAAATTTATGTAGTAACAAGTGTAAATAATGAAAAAGTAATATGCATAACAATGAATGGAATGTAATGAGGGGAGAGCCACAGAAAACAGTGTTGCTGGGTAGTTCATGCCAACTATTGCCATATCCTGAGTGATTCATCAGGTTAATATTATGCATCATTTGGCATATAGTATGTGGTTCCAAATGACTGGTGATGATCTTTCATTATTATGCATCACTGAATCCCTCTTAAACTTGCATATAATGAACATAATAATAAGTGCATTAAATAAGCTTTGTTGTGCATTATGATCATCCTGCACTTTGACAATGATCGGCTTCACTCTGTTCATCTAAAAATGACAGAGAATTGTTCTTCACTCCACATTCTGCACTCATCAATTTAATCTTTTCAGTTCTGAGAAAGTCCAGACACTAGGTCAATTTTACAAGACAAAGGAACCAGTTTGCATAATTGTAGAACAAAATGTGGGCAAATGAAAAAGAATTTAATAATTGATTATTAAAAGTTCCACATTTTGAAAAAAATGTATTTAAAGAAATTGGAATTATATGAAAGTATAATTTAATATTATGTACTTGGTTTTCCCATTATTAAAATCAGAATTCATTAAAACTGTTGTTCATTACTATCAATATGACCTTGTATCTGTTTCTTTTAATAGTGTTTAATGCCCTTTTTAACTACTGAGGCATCACAGGTGATGACACTAATAATACATGAGATGAAGTGATAAAATGGGAAAGGATACTTTCTTTAAAGGAAGGAGGTGCTCCAAGCCTAAGTTTAGGGTACCTCCCTGACATTTGCCATTTATAAGGACTGAAGAAAAACTGGAAAAAACCTCAGTCAGGGAGGATGATCTTGGTAGGAATCAAACCCAAAACTCTGCACCTTAACAACTGAAATAATAAGAAAGGTATGTAAGTCAGGTTTCATAGGCTCTGACATCAGTCTTTTCATATATGTATCAATCAAAGAAAAAAATAATAAATAAAACAAAATCACGAACCTTGTATCTTGGAATTAAAATAACAAGAGAGGTATTAAGTCAGTTTCCACAGGTTCTGACATTAACCTTATCACACACACATATATATAAAGTACAGTGAACCTTGATCAATCGTTTCCTGCAGGATATGCAAAAGCAAACGATAAATGTGGGAAAACAATGTAATGGGAAAAGTGGTCCAAAACATAGACATTTTTGGCATGTTAAAATTGAGGAGAGAGCCCATTGACTAAAATGAAAGAAAGTCTGCAGAAAACAGGAATATGCAACTATGAGAGGGGATCTGTAAGTTCTTGGCCTGATTCAGAGATGTCGAGATATCAAATTACTATGATAGTTGTTAATATCATCCTTTAGATGGCATGCCCTAAACTGAAATATGAACTGTGACAAAGTACTTTGTTTTGAAGGGTTTAACCCCAACAGAAATTCAAAAGGAGTTAGATTCTACATTAAAGGATTCTTCATCTGAACTTCCAAAAGCAGACTGGGTAACTTTTTGGAAACTCACTGATGATAAATTTGAAGATATTGACATGCAGAAAAGTCAGTTGAAACTAATCAACAAAGTTAACAAAAAGCTGAATAATGCTCCAAAAGTAACAATACCCAGAGCAAAGGATATTAGGTACAAACCTTTCTGGAATCAGAGATTATCCACCATAAAATGAGAACTTAGTGAGAGAATGGAGAAAGAAAATTGCATTTCTAAAGAGAGAAATAAAAAATGCTAAGAAGGAGTCATTTAATAAATTCCTTAGTCCCTTGACTATAGAAACAATAGCACTAAGTACATAAATATATTAATACATTAAACAATGTCCCATAAACAAAACAAGAACCTCTTATTTATTAACAACAAAGTCCTCATTCACAATATAGATATAGCCAACATGTTCCCCACTCATTACAAAATTGCACATAAATTATATAGAGACAATGGGAAATTAAACAAAATATTAAAAAAGCATAAGTCCAATATGTTTGCAGGCCAACAATATCCATTTTATGACAACTACAATTTAAGAACTCAATCAAGCAATATTATCTCTTAAGAACAAAAAGAGTCCTGGTTCAGACAAAATTCATTGTGAATACATACAAAATTAAGGGTGCAGAACCAAGAAGGTACAATTAAACATGTTTGTTAATATAAAGTGTTTACAGTGAAGTATTATATTATTAAATAATGACAATAAGGGTGTGTTAGAAAGTTACCCTCATTATTTAATACAACTGAACATATTCAAGATAACATTCATATTACGCGGATAAAAGCCATAATCATTCCAATTAAGAAGAAAGATAAACCAGCAGATGAGTTAGACAGTTATAGACCTATATCCAACCTCAGTGCTTGCTAAAATAATGGAGAAAATGGTCACTACAAGATTAACTTATCTGGAATTTCAAAATCTCTTTTCAGACATTCAAGCAAGTTTCAGAAAGCAATATTCAATAATTAATCAGGTTTTACATTTAACACAGGATATAAAAATGTCTTCAACAAAAAAGAAATAACTTCTTTTTTGACTTCAAAGCCTTTGACAAAGAATGGAGAGAGAAGCTTATTTTATAACCTATTGGTATAAGAGGAAATATTTTGAGGTAGTTCATGGATTTATTATCACAAAGGTACATAGCTGTAAAATAGAATAATGTCCTCTCTAAATGGCATAAAATTAAAGTAGGCCTTCCTCAACATGTTGTCTCCAGTCTAATTCTTTTTAATATTTTCATAGATGATATCAATAAAATATTAGCTGCCTTCCCAAAGGCAAATATGGGATTGTTTACATATGATATTCCCAAATGGATTAGTCAAAAAAATAACCAGAATAAATATTACAAAAAACTATAAAATGAAATGCAGAAAATTACCAATAGCATGGAAACATGGACATCCACCAACAATATGGAAATAAACACTAATGACATTTTTTACAGCTTTTCAGTTTTCCACACACTACAGATGATTAAAATCATTAAAGAACTGCAACAAGAGAAGGAACATACTAAATATCTTGAAATAACACTTGATAACAAATTTCCTTTTCTGAACAGACCGATAATATAACTAAGTGAATAAGAAGAAGAACATATTAAGAAGACTAGAAGGCATCAAATGGGGAGTTTATTATTATTTGTTTACTAAATTCTCTTTAACATCACAGGTTATCAGCGTCCCATTGAATTCAGGGCATGAAATAAATTTTGCTCAAGAAGCCTCTTTCTTTCAGACATGAGGTTCTTTTATGTACCGTACATCTATGACATGGGACTTCCCTTCTGAAGGAAGCCCAAAAAAATCCATCAATCCTAGTCAGGATTGAACCCCACTGTCTTTGGTTTATGAGGCAAGTATGGTTACCACTAGATCACCAGTACCAATTCTAATTGGATGTATAGGTCTCCTTAATAACATGTACAAAAGATACATAAAC
The DNA here is from genome assembly GCA_030762175.1 of Metallyticus violacea. NCBI lineage: Eukaryota > Metazoa > Arthropoda > Insecta > Mantodea > Metallyticidae > Metallyticus > Metallyticus violacea. The sequence goes on from CM060842.1 coordinate 106,966,819, forward strand.
CAATTTGCTCTATGGAAGTGAGATAATATCCACAATAAATAACCAACTTAAAACTAAATTGGATATAATAGAATAATAGCAGGAGCTGTAAAAAAACAATACCAATTGCTGCAATGCAGAGTATAACTAACAAACTGCCAATTAAAACACAGCTAGATATTAAAATGGCTATACTGGGACAGAAATTAAAAGTATTCAACACAGGAATAAATGATTTCGTATTACTGATGGCAAATAACAATTAAAAACACAACAAACTGTCTTTCAAAAATTATATACCAAAAGAAGATTTAGACGAACATTTTAAAAATAAGCACTAAACTGCCATTATACCAAATGATTTTTTGCAATATATAGATATGAGCACAAAATTAAATTGGGACACAATGGTCTCCAAAAGAATGACCTACCTAAGGTATTTAGATTGATAGCATTTAGTACACTAAACAACTATTATCCGATTAATATATTAGTATAGATTGTATAAAGATGGATCTCTTAAAAATGGAGAAGCAGGTTTTGGAATATACTGTGAAGAATTCTCCCAATATACATTTTTTCGGGACAGAATATGAACAACTTAATGGCGAAATAATGGCCATTAGAGTAGCTTTAGAAAAATCTTCTGTGTATACATAACATAAATAAAATAAGTGCTATCTTAAGTGAGTCTAAAGCAGCACTACAAAGTATAATGAATTTCAGTTACCCACTAACATACACTTATAAATGAAATAAGAAAACTATATCATACAATCCAGATCGGAAATAGTTTTACAATGGATCGCAAGCCATTTGGGATTAAAGGGGGAATGAGATTGCCAATACTAGAGCAAAAAAGGAGACATCAAAAAATTAAAACCATCTTTCGAACTAGAACTTCCCTCTAAATTGAAACTCATAAAAAGATTAATAACTGAAAAAGAACAATAAAATATTCAACAAAAACTTAAAGGAAAATGTATGAAGATCTAAATCTTTCACTTTCAAACATCTTTTATTGAAATGAAGAAAAATTGGAGTTGCCCAATTCCTCTTACTTACTCATGAATGCCTGTCAGAACATCTCTTTAAGATGAAATTAACAGAGGTCAGCAACTGCCCATTGTGTAAGAACATGAATACTACCCTAAACTTCCATAATTTGGAAGCCCTCTATCGGAAGCTAGGAAAAAAAATTATAAGTATCAGCATAAGCAACCAACCCACCGACAGACAAGCCGACCAGCCAGGAATCTTTCCCTTTGTTTATTGACAGTTAAAAAGTGTGCTTTTGAATTTAAGAGTGGTCAATTTTACCATTCAAGAAGATGAGCACGCAGGGCATTCCAAAACTGCAACTGATGAGATTGTGATAAAAATTCACATACTCAATGATCGCCGATTGAAGGTACATGAGTTGGCTGACATTGCAAAGACCTTGACAGACTACATTTTACACAAGTTTTAGATATGATAAAAGTTTTCCATTTGATGGGTGCAGCATTTGTTAAAAATGGACTATAAACATTTAACAAGAATGTTTAGACTTGTTTAAACACAATTCCAATGAGTTTCACTGACATTTCATAATAGTAGGGAAACATGGATTCATCACTACATTCCAGAGACAAAGGAGTAGTTCAAACAGTGGGTGGCAATGGCGGAAGTGTACCAAAGAAAGTAACAGCAATTCCATCTGCAGGAAAAGTCTGGCTATGGTTTTCTGGGATTATCATCACGTGGTGCTTGTAGACTACCTCCAGAAGGGAAGAACCATCACCAGGGAATATTACGCCTCACTGCTGGATCAACTGAAGGATGCAATTCAGGCTACACCTTATGAAAAAGAAAGTTCCTTTTCATCACAATGCACCTTTACACACATCTGGAATTGTTGATGCACGAATGCATGCCTTTTGCTCCCAAGTACTTCCACAGCTGCCATATTTGCTGGATTTGATTCCCAGCAATTACTTTTTGTTCCCAAACCTAAAGAAATGGCTGGGTGGATAAAGATTCACATTAAATGATGAGATTGCAGCTGAGACAAATACTTATTTTCACAGTAGGACAAATCTTATTTTACGGAGGAGTATTTAAAAATGTGAGATTTGTTAGACAAAATAGAAGAAGAAGAAGAAGGAGGAGGAGGAGGAGGGGGGAGAAGGGGGAGGGGGGAGGAGGAGGAGGAGCAGAAGAAGAGGAGGAGGAGAAAATTTCTCTTAAATTTGTTAAGTATATTCATTTACTTACCCTTAGTATATTCATTTTAAAATATAATAATATTGAGGGAAGGTTGCGTTTCCCTGTTAGAGATGTACATGGTCTAAAATAACCTTCAAGCCAACTGATCCTACCCAAAAATATGTCAGTTCAGTAAGCAAATTACTAAAAAGGATAACCATACTAAACGAGGAACAAAAAAAGAAGATTTTACCAGACAACCCTACCACACCCAGAATCTATGGACTACCAAAAATACACAAACCTGGTAATAAAATGAGACCTATAGTAAATACGATAAATTCCTCCACATACAATTTAGCCAATTATTTGTTAAACCAATTTAACAGGTTACCAAATAACAAAAGCTAATGCATAAAAAAATCAATAGAATTAATAGAGAAAATTAAACTTATGAAACTGGAAAACAGGGACTTACCAGTGTCTTATGATGTAGTTTCCATGTTCCCTAACATCCCCAAAGAGAAACTAATAAATGTCTTAAAAAAATGGCTAACCTCAATCAAGTTACCTGGAGAAATCATAAAACAATATCTAAACCTCACCAAAATTTGCATCAATCAAATCTACTTCACATTCAGAGGCAAGATATATACACAAAAGAAGGGTTTAGCAATGGGTAATCCGCTCTCACCATTCTTAGCAGACATATACATGAGTTTCCTGGAAACAAAATTAGTAGAGGCTTTCCCACATATATACAAATGTTGGTATCATTATGTTGATGATGTCTTTGCAATAGTAGATGAAAAATGGAAAGATGACGCAATAAAACTACTAAACCTACAAGACAGCAACATAAAATTTACAATGGAAATGGAGAACAATAAGGTTCTTCCTTTCCTGGATATAAAAATTATAAAAAATGATAACCTACTGGAATTTGGCATATTCAGGAAAGATACCCACACGGATAATTATATAAAAAGCAACAGTCACAACCAAAAACAACATAAACTAGCTATAAACAATAGCCTCACATTCAGATTAACAAACCTACCAGTAAATGAGACAGAATACAAATTGGCTACACAACAGATCTGGTCAAGAAAAAAGATAGAAAAATTCAAAAAACAAAAACAAACAAAAGAAATAACCACACTGAAAGGTTACAAAGGAGAGTAGATATATATAAATTTACATTCCCTCCATGGGCACACCGAAAATTTCAAAACATTTTTTAAAAAGAGGCCAACATGATTTTGGCTCTAGTGAATACATGCAATATGAAAAACCTAAAAACCAACACAAAGGACAAAATTCCGCATGGAAAACAATCAGGTATTTATGAAATCAGTTGCAAAGACTGCAATAAAAAATATATAGGCAAAACAAAAAAGGAACATTACCATATAGTAAAAGGAACACATGAGAAGTGTAAAATATAAACATACGTAAAAATCAGCAGTAGCATTCCATTTCTGGCACACACACACACACACACACACACACACACACAAAAATCATGAGTTCCAAAATGAACCAAAACTCTTAGAAGCTTTTCAAAAACCCATAGAATTATCAGTGTGGGAAAACATATTCTTGAAAGAAAACGAAGAAAATTTAGTTAATTTTGATCTTCCAAACAACAGCAACCTCATCAAAAAATTTATAAAATCCAAAGAGCAACATCTTAATACCATGCTGGAAAGCTGAAGGTGGAACCGTGCTGATGATGAAGGAAATTTGCCTTTAAAACATGTCCAAGTAAGTGGAATAAAACTAGTGAAATTTGAGTGACTTCCTCATAAATAATTTATTAAACCTTCAAGCCTTTTATCATATGTCCTCATGTGCTTTATGGGGCATGGTGACAATAAAATTTTAGCTGTCTTTTTATGTCACATAAGTACTGCAAGAGTTTATGATGGACGATGAAAGTGAGATTCCTTGCTGCTAGAGTTCATTAGTGGCTTTGACTGTTATCTGCCTTGTACATTTGTTTCTATTTGTGCTTCTCTTCCTCTGAAACAGATGCCCCTACAATACATCTTTTGTCTTCACATGCTCTGTTCAGCTTTGCCTTACCACTTCACATGTGAGAAAATGTGAGCCTGGCTACAGTATGTTTAAAAATCACTGTACTATACTTGTTGCAATTTATTAACAATTTGTGATTAAAAATGATTAATTGAGGACAAGCTATATAAACAATCAATGTGGATATGGATTCTTTGAGAATAGATCAATATAGAATTTATTGCTATTGTTTATCATGAGATTATGTTTGAAATTACATAAATTGAATGATGGATCTGAAAAAAACTATGCTTCTGGGAATGATGGATTGATGTTTCACTGTACAAGAAAAAATAAATAAATAAAAGGAAAAAAACTGTATACATTGTTTATATATATATACCACTCCATTGTCAACAGCTTCATAAGTACATTTAATTGAAATACAAGGAACTTCTGATTTACTATAAATGAATTTTGAACCTGTTGCCAGTATGATTGATTTCTGTATACTGCGGCACAGAGATAGAGCATCATGAAAGGAATGGTGACTGGATAGACAGAGAGAGGGAGAGACTGGCCCTGTCTAGCATTTCCTAGACAACTACCTCCTTCCTTGTGTACATTTCTATTCAATTGTACTTCACAAAAGCTATAAAGATTTCTTTGCTTCTTGCCTGAAAGCAGTGCTGCACCCCATCTCTTGCCTTTTTAAAGTACTTAAATTCAATTAATTTATAACATGCTTCATATAAAACCAAGTGGAAGGTGGAAAAAACTTACCATTTTCCAGAACAGCATTCACTTTTGCAGGATATCGGCGGCTGTCACTCCAAGTGGCCATTACTTTATCCCCCACTTTGAACACTTTTGCTGCACTCTTGCCTTCATTTCTGTAAACATCAACATTCTCTGCTATAACTACCCGTAAATCCCAACTCTATCCATATAAAAGTTTAGCTTTATGTTAGGCATAGCTCATCTCATGGAACATTGCTGGTGACTTGATGAAATATCCTTTTTTAATAATGTGGCTCTTGCTATTGGCTGAGACAGCTTGCTTTTTCTCTCATCTCCTCTATTTCTCAACATACCTATAAAGAATAATGTACCGCCACAGGTGGCCCAGGTCGTTAAGGTGAGGACCTGTAAGCAGGAGGTCTGGGGTTCGAATCCCACCATGACTGTCCTCCTGACTCAGGTTTTTTCCAGGTTTCCTCAGTGCTCATAAATGGCAAATGCCAGGGAGATACCCTAAGCTTAAGCCTGGAATGTTTCTTTCCTTAAAAATCCTTTCCCAATATACCATTTCATTTAAACTATCATCAGTGTCCAACATCTGTAGTGCCTCAGTAGAAAAACAGGCATTAAATACTATTAAAAAAAGAAGAAGAAGAAATATCCTATTAGTACCTTTGTTTTGAATTGCCATATTTCATGAGATGGGCAATATTATCCAGACTTATCATTACCTCAGGCTGCTGTTTATTTGTCATCATTATATGGGCCTTTTCTCTCTAGGGCATTCTTAAAATTGTGACTTTGCTGAATATCTTCTAAACCACATAAATTCCAAATATTCAATGTACACAATGCAAATAAAAGCAATCATTAAATATATTCCATATACACTAATGGATTACAGTCACAATTCCTGCTAGTGTTATAAATATTCAAAGTTAATAGTAATAATATTAAGATATTATTATTATTATTATTATTATTACTGAAATGTACAATGCAAAATTTGAAAATTATCTTCCACCAAAGAATATGCCACATACTTAAGGCAAAAAGTACATTATTAACATAGCAAAGAAATGCTTCTGATGCCATACCACAACTGACAAAATAACTGAACACTTGTACACGGCACTAATTTCTTTATTAGTAAATGATCCAGTCATTACCATTATCACTGAATTTTCAATTTTTGAACCAAATTCATATACACTTTAAACAGTCTCTCTCTAGTCTTGATGGATACTTGATTAGCAAAATATCTTATAATTAAATTTGTATTTACGAAGCTGTTGACAATGGAGTGTTAATATATCCTAAACTTAGGTATTCATTTTTTACACTGAACTCCATTTACTTACATAAAATAAGATACGTTTTCGGAAAACCTCTCCCATCTTCAGTTGCTCACTGAACTGCCATTACTGGAAAGGATGGCTAGACACCCAGATGTTCCATTTTTTAATATGAAAATTATTTCCCAAGTGGATAACCCCAATGGATTGTCAAGATGTTTCAGCAGTTTAATTTCTGATTTTATTTCATGGATTTTGGTCCAAAAGTGAGCTGCTACTGCTGATTTATCCACCTGCTTAAACCGAATATTCCTAAAATGTTCTTTATTCTGAATTTCCAAATATCTTTGTTTTGCTCTGCTCACAATCTGCACATTTTATTTCATAAATTCCTGATTTCTGTTCTGTTGGTATGGAGTCCTTTACTGTGCAACCCAATAAATTCTTGATGTTGTATCTGTTCTTTGGGGCTAATATTATCCCGTGCTCTTTGAAAATTTTCTTGAACTTGTTGTGGTAAATTGGATGGTAGGTGAAACTTTTGAATTTGTATTCTTCTTTTGTGTTTTTCAGTGTGGAAACTTCCCTTATCCCTTTTTGTCTTTTAGATTTATTGATAATTTTTATCACTGTGTCTTTGTTCAAATCATTGATTATAGCTGTCTTTATTATCTGTTGGTATTCTATTTTGTACTCTGCTTCTGTGAGTGGAATATTCATCAATCTATGTGCCAAACTGTGAAAAACTGCATATTTATGTGGATTGGGGTTATAACTCTCATTTTTTAATAAGTTTTCGGTGTTTGTTTCTTTTCTTAAATTCCAAAATTCAAACAATCTCTAATTCTTATAATTTTTAAATCTAGAAATGGTAGCCACCCATTTCTTTATTCTTCTATAGTAAATTGTATAGATTCATGTTGCAAATTAAGAAGTTTCAGGGCATCTATTGAGTGTTTCTTCAGTATTATTGCAAAAATGTCATCCACATACCTATACCATGACTTGAAAATTAAAGGGAAGGCTTTTGTGATGTGTATTTCAAATGAGCTCATGAATAACTCTGCTAGAATAGGTGACAAAGGGTTTCCTATAGTTAGGCCTGAAACTTGTTGGTAATATTTTTTGTTGAAGCTGAAGTAATTTTGTTGAATGTAAATATTAGTAATTAATTATATTGTACTTACAAAAACTGAAGATGGAAGAGACCTTCTTCCAAAACTAGTCTTAGTTTATAAAAGTAAGTGAAGTTTTAGTGTAAGCAAATTGATTACATAAGTGTAGGAAATATTAGTAAGTTTCAATAATTCTTCTATGTCTTCTGTTTTTAAATTTATTGATGTTAACCATTTCTTTAGCATAAGCATAAGTTTCTCTGTAGGTATGCTCGAGAATAAGGCTTTTACATCAAATGATACCATTTTATCTCCAGCTGTAAATCTGCTATTTTTAAATTTTTTGACTAGATCAACTGAATTTTTAATGCGCAAACTTTGGAATCTCTTAAAAGAATCGAAGGTCACACAGTAAAGGACCCCATACAAACAGAACAGAAATCAGGAATTTATGAAATAAAATGTGCAGTTGTGAGCAGAGCTACATTGGCAAAACAAGGAGAAATTCGGAATAAAGAACATTTTAGGAATATTCGGTTTAAGCAGGTGGATAATTCAGCAATAGCAGTTCACTTTTGGACCAAAATCCATGAAATAAAATTGGAAATTAAATTGCTGAAACATCTTCACAATCCATTGGAGTTATCCACTTGGTTAAAAAATTTTCATATCAAAAAATAGAGAAAACCTAATGAACTTTCAGTTTCCTCCTATGAATGAACTCAGCAATTTCCTACTTCAACCAACATAGGCCACCACAGGAACATCTGGGTGTCTAGCTATCCTTTCCATTAATGGGGGTTCAGTGAGCAACTGAAGATGGGAGAGGTTTTCCGAAAATGCATCTTATTTTGTGTTAAATGGAGTTCAGTGTAAAAAATGAATACCTAAGTTTAGGATCATAATTACTTCAGAAATGACAGATACAGAATAAATTATAACTCTACAATCCAAAACTTTTCACAATTTGAGTGACTATGATGGCCAGTAGAATCAGAAATTTAGCATCACGTTTATTAACTTCTGAGTGGAATATTTGCAGAAAGAAATGCCTTGCACAAATCTTTTGAGTAATTTACAAATTTTGACAGTTCTGTACCTGAAGTTGTAGCTCTAGCTGAAGATTCACCAAGTAGAGATTGGAGATTGTCTAGTTGGCTAAGCTTTAGAGCAGTTAATTGTTGCTATGTGCTTAAGTCCTATTCTGTTAACAGCTATTGCATTCCACTAGTACAGTGCTCTAGAAATTTTTTCCAAATAAAAAAAATGCTTATTATGTTACTGAATTAACAATATCTAAAATGTAATGATACATTTCAGAAAACCAAACTATTTTCTGCTTATTGCCTAAGTATATGTTGTTTTCCTACTTGAATTCTTTAAATGCTAAAACTTGTAATGCTATCTTCTTTAAATGTGTATACAAACTTACTGTGGAACTGGATTTTGACTTGGTCGCAATCGAGAACTATCCATTGGAACCCATTCATCATAACGCTGAGACCACTTCTCAAAATGAATAAGAACTTCCTCATCTTCCCAATCTACCTCAACGACTTTAACTGGATACCTGAGGAAGAATAACAAATAACACCCTGAAATGCAGTATAATCTAAGAATGTGCCCATGAAATGTATTTTCATAAAAAAATGTCTGAAAATTTACTGAGAGTGATAATATGTACACCATAAATTACAAAAGAAAGCAATTAAAAATAGAAAGACAAAAGGGTTAAGAGCTAAATCTAAAATTTTAAGCATTCTTTACAACTAGTTTAACTGAATGTATAGGTTTTCATGGCTAGTATTATTAATTCTAAAACTTGCCATTTCCAGGCTTTATGGCCATGATAAGTAAAATTATGTTGTCCTGATGTTTTGTCAGACTCTACTGTCAGCATCTTCACAAAAAATGAAGTGGATAGAAATGTCACCTCAACATTTCACTGTCAACAGCTGAATATGTTGAGTATATTTGCTCAATAGAGGGAAAGAAAATTGGGAAGAGGGGTTGATTTATGCTGTGTTTGGTAATACTTAGGACCATTACAGAGTTTGTTTAAGTTTGCAGAATCAACTTCGGTTAAGTTTTTTTTTATTGCAATTATTGGAATATTTATGTATTTCTACAGTTTCCCTATAAATTTTAATATAGCTCTTAGTTTTTGACTAGAATCTTGTGGTTATCCAGGGTTAAGACAAGCTTAGCAGCTGGAGATTTTTCTATCTGTCTTTTTATGTATTGATATCCATTTCTTAATATTCTGCTTTGTCAAGCTTATATACTCTTAGGGAGTGGGTCGTCTGCTGTTTTTAAAATGGGTTTGATCTAGGTTGTTGCCAGTTTTGGCTTTATGTTTTGCTAGAATTACCGATCTTATCTGTGACATTTTCAAAATAGTGACTAGACTTTGGCTTTAGATGGTGGTTTGTCGGTGGAACAATTCAGATGCTGAGATAAAAAAGGGACATATTACTCTATAGTAGTTATGAGATATATTAGAAATTTGTAAATATAATTCACTGCCCCAACTATAAAAACATGGAAATACTAGTTGATATCACTGTATGATTCAGTTGAATTACACACTCTTAAAGCTTCACTTACTTTTCATTCATAAATGTATGGAATCGGTTTCGAGAACATTTAGTTCCCATCTTCCCCGCCAGACTAAAGTTCAACTGTCGGATCATTCGTTGAGCTGTGGTAATGTGTATTCTGCTCTGGTGGCAGTGTGATAAACTTGTATTTTATGTTTTCATCTCCGGCAATGTCAAAGTTCATTAGACTGTCTTTGTATTTGTAGATGTAGATTTTTTCCCAGGTTGCTAGTTCCGTTGGTCCTTGTACTGATTTTAATAATTTTGCTTTATTTATTATGTTGTGATTTTATGTCCAAAAATGATATGCTACTGCTGATTTCTCTATTTGTTTGTACTTTAAGTTCCTGAAATGTTCCTTTAACCATGTGCCTATGTTTCTCTTTGTTTTTCCAATGTAGATTTTTTCACATTCTGCACAATTTATTTTGTAAATATCTGATTTTTCCTCTATTCCACAGTATTCCATAAGAGGAAAAATCAGGTATTTATAAAATAGATTGTGCAGAATGTAAAAAAAATCTTCATTGGAAAAACAAAGAGAAACATAGGCATACGGTTAAAGGAACATTTCAGGAACATAAAATGTAAGCAAGTAGAGAAATCAGCAGTAGCATATCATTTTTGGACACAAAATCACGACATAATAAATAAGGCAAAATTATTCAAATCAGTACAAGGACCTACGGAACGAGCAACCTCGGAGAAAATCTACATCTATAAATATAAAGACAGCATAATGAGCTTTGACATTACCGGAGATGAAAACATAAACTACAAGTTTATCACAATGCCACCAGAGCAGAATAAACATTCCCACAGCTCAACGAATGATCCGACAGTTGAACTTTAGCCTGGCTGAAGATGGAAACTAAATGTTCTTGAAACCGGTTCCATACATTTAGGAAAAGTAAGCAAGTGTGTAGTTCAACTGAATCATACAATATCAATTAATATGATTAGCTTCACTGTGCAAGTTCCAATTTACATTTTAAGAGAAATACTAGTTTTATTTTTGCTGACGATTTGGTAATAGATTCAGTTAACATGCTTATATTGTAAAAATCATTAGAAGTTATAGGTACATTTTATAAAAAGTAGGGTTTGAAGATAAATAAAAACAAATCTACACTCATATTATTAATTAAAAAAAAAAAAAAAAAAAGAGGAGAAATTGCTGTGGGAAGGCAAAACTGTTAATAAATATTAAATATTTCCAAATATTCAAGTATTCATTAAATGTAATTGTTGTATAAGTTTTACATTTATTTATTACTTTCATGAGATTTATCCACATTGTGCTTCAATTGTATTTTCTTATTGTTAATGGATATATCTTATTTTTTTGCATTTGGATATCTCTGAAGTGTTTAGTTATAGTTGAGCTGAAGTTTTATGGAAATTCCAGTGGGAAACTGCTGATGAGCTGAAGACTAGGCTTCAGCAGTAAATTAAAGTTAAAAAAACTGAAATTTGTTTATGTAAAGATATTAGTGATCAATAAATTTACTCTAATAATTGTAAAAGCATATGCTTCTGCAATTAAGTTTTTATATAAAGGCATCAATCAGAAATTATTGTGTTGCTGCTCCCTTACAATTTACCATTCCACAAATCACAAACTGCTATCAAGGAATGTAAGGAGAGGACAGGCTCAGTATAGGGTGGGAATCCCTTGGCAGTGATCAGCTGGAATGTTGAAGGGCTGATAGATAAAATAAACAAAGGTGAATTAGCACAAATGCTGAAGTTATGAGATGTAGTGGCAGGGATGGAAACATGGTTAACTAATAGTGAAGTATAAATTGGGATGGGTTTGAGTTTTTTGGAAGACATGAAATATAAAAAGAAAGAAAGAGGAAGAGTTTCAGGAAGAGTTGGAATGTTTATTAGAAAGGATAGAAAACTTAGAGTAAAGGAAATAAAGTGTGTAGGATCTGACTGTAGGATCTGACGTGGCTTGTTATAGAAAATGGGTATAGAGGGGACCAAATCTTGGCATGGAGGTGGTGTACAATCTGCCAGAGACTTCAGATTTTTATGATCTGTGTTTTTATAAAAATCTAGAAAAGAATATCAAAACTTTGAACCAGAAATATGATAATATAGACCTCTTGATAATGGAAGACTTTAATGCTAGAGTAGCAGAAGAACAAATCTATGAAACTGAAGCAGATAACTATCTAGAAAAGGAAAATCTAAATAGACAGAGACAGTACAGATAAGAAAGTAATAGAGAAGTTAAAAAAATGATTGTATTTTGTGAAATCAATAATTTAATACTGTGCAATGGTATAAGAGGGTCAGATAAATGGGGAGAATACACATTTATTAACCAAAGGGGGGCAAAGTGTCATTGATTATATGCTTTGTTCAAATAATTTAGATAATAATCTAGTACATATAAAGGTTATGCAGATAATTGTAAATAGCAATAATTTTCCATCATTAGCAAAATTTCAAACAGTAAAGATAGAGGATCAGAAAAAAGGCAAAGAGCAAGGAAGCTCTTTAGAAAGCTATAGATGGTGTATACAGGAAGAAGGGAATTACAGGGAGAAACTCAAACAGAGGAAGATACGGAGAACTGGAAATCACACAATTAATAGATAGGGGAAAAGCTGATGAAGCAATATTGTGTCTAGAATTGTTAGTGAAGTCAGCAGGGAAGAAAATAAAAATTATGTACCAGAGGAAATTTATAGAAAAGAGCTGGTATGATAAGGGGTGCCTTATAGCAAAGAAAAAGGATGGAAAGAGAGTTTAGGAGGTGGAAACAAATGGTAGATCCACTGGAAAGGAGATTATTTAATAGCAAGGTAAGGATATAAGTGTTTAATTAAGGAAAAAAGGAAGGAATGAAGCACAAAAACTGGACTCAAGATTTATAGGACAGCAAAAAGATATGGGAATTGGTGAAGAGAGTGTGTAGAGTAAGAGCAATAGAGAATAAAATTGGCACAAATAATGGAGGGGGTACTTTGAGGAATTAATAGGAGAAAGCATTTTGAAAAGGCAAGTAAAATTAATGGAGGAAATACGAAATTATATTGAAGAGCTAGATGATGAAATATTAAAGAATGAAGTAATGGAACAGATTATCAAATTAAAAATTAAGAAAGCAAATGGGATCGATGGAATACCAGGGGAATTCTGGAAAGTGTGGTATGAGGATAATGAAAGGAGAGTGCTGCTGATAAAATTGTTTAATGCACTGTTTACAGGTGGAAAGATACCACTGAATTGGAAACTGGGGATGATTGTACCAATCTTTAAAGGGAAGGGAGAGGTAAATAACCCAAGCAATTTTAGAGCCATTAGTCTCTTAGCAGTGATGGGTAAGGTGTTTACAGGGATGTTAGCAATTACAATCTTGGGTGTAGGGAGAAAGGAAGCTATTGGATTTCAAAGAGGGGTTCAGAAAAGCAAAATGTACAGTAGATAACATTTTTATAATAAAAACAATGATGGATAAATGTCTGAGTATAAAAAGCAGGAAGGTGTATTTTTTCTTCACAGATCTTGAAAAGGACCTTGATTCTATCAAAAGAGAGGCACTTTGGATTAAGTTCGGAGAAAAGGGAGTGAGTGGAAAGTGGGCTAATAAAGAGGCAGTATTCAGGTAATAATTTTTGCATTAGGCTTGAAAGCAACACAGTAAAAGACTGGGTAGCAAAGAGAATTCTCTTAAGACAGGGTTGCAAATTAAGTCTGGTATTACTTAATCTGTTTATAGATGAGATACTGGAAGAAATAGGGAGGGAGAATAGGCACTATCCATCAATTAATAATAAAGACATTCCAGGTTTGCTTTTTGCAGATGATTTAGTAGCAGCTGTAATTACAAGTGGAGGTTTAAAGAAAGCAATAGAAGCAACAGAGAAATATTGTAAAATATGGTACTTAAAGATAAAGTAAATTAAAAATTCTGGTATGTAAAGAAGGGAACAACTCAGTAGAGATGAGAAATAGTGGCTAGAGAGGAGTAAATTGAAGTGGTAGGGAAATTTGATTATTTGGGGTAAGGCTGAACAGTAATGGAAAATGAACAGAACAAAGGAAGAATGCATTAGGGAATGCACTAGGGAAGGGAATAGCTACCAGTAGTATAAGAACATGCTTGAAGAAAATTCCAAATATGAGTGTAAGCTGGTTAGAGATAGTAATTTGGCTACAGTGGAATCAAATATGATGCATAAGATAGAAATATGGGGCACAGAAAAAGGGTGAGAATACTTAGATCAGATTCAAATAGCAATCTGTAAAATGATATTGGGATTACCTACAGCTGTACCCAATGGAGTAGCTCTGATGGAACTAGGAATGGTGTGCCGAAAAGGTCTAGTAATAAAACACATTATGACACTGAAGAGGATACAATCATTGGCTCAAAGACTGCTTGGGGTGCAAGAAAAAGGAAAATGGGTAGGAAGTTGGGCAGGTAGATTAAAGGAAATTGTAAGAGAAATTGGTTTCGGAGAGTTAGTTTAGTTGCCAAATGGGCAAGGCACATGGAATAAAGTAGAGCAAGGAAACATGATATGCAGAAAAGGAAATATTTGGTAGCCTAAGAAATAAGAGTACTCTGACAAATTATGGGAGTTTTAAGAAAGATTGAGGCAGGGAAATGAAAATTGAGGCTTGCAACAAAATAGATAGGGAGGTATTGCATGGGCAAGCACAGAACAATGATGCTAGGTGGGGTAAAATTTAACAAAGAATTGTTCGGTAAGACAGACAACAATTTGCAATGTATATTAGAATATACAGAAACCAAAGGATGGAGAGAGGAAATATGAAACAAGAAATGGAATAATTTGCAGGCAGAAATTTGGGCATGAAAGATTTTTGGGATTAGCAGAAAAGAATTTTTGAATCAGTTTGGAAATTATGTAGGGAAAGTAAGAGAAGAGTGGTGGAGGAAAGTGATCAAGGCAAAGGAGGATATGGTAATAATGAAGGAAGATGATCACCTTTAGGGAAGTATTGTAAAGTTCACTTGATAATATGTATAGTTAGAGTGATGTAGGATCCATGTACACAATAACCGGGATGTTAGTTGTATAGGATCCTGAATTAACAAGCACTACAGAATCAAGGAAATGTAAAACTGTAATTGTCATGTGTAGAAATAATGAACATTCATTCATCAAGGAATGTTTCATGGAGCTTATTATCTACATTCCAGACCTGGACACCAGTGCTAACTTCCTCTTTTGAAACCTTGAGGAATTCCTAAAACTATTTTCTGATGATTAATGCCTTCAAATGGTTGGTAGAAGACAAACAAATCCTTCCAATCTGAAGCGATTAACTCTCTGAAGGCAAAGAGGATCAAACTGCTACAGGTGGCTGAGGTTGTTAAGGGGCAAACTCGTGGGCAGGAGGTGTGGGGTTCGAATCCCACCAGGACTGTCCTCCCTATTTTTTCCAGGTTTTCCTAAGTCCTCATAACTGGCAATTGCCACGGAGGTACCCTAAACTTAGGTCTGGAACGTTTTCTTCCTTAAAAAATCCTTCCCATAATAAAAATGGGCGTTAAAAAAAAACAGAGGATCAAGTGCACTGAAGGCAAGGACTATAATGAAAAGTAATAAGGTGAGTACTCCCAGTTTTATGTTCAAATGCTGGTGGATATGTTAGTGTATGACTCAAGTGTCCCTTTGTATAATGGAAAAACTATAATTTTTTCTTTGAAGAGGGAATGCACTGAATGAACATGCCAATGGAATATATCATTTCACTGTTGACAAATACAAAACAAACATTCCTTTCCATATAAGTTTCCACTGTCTTTCAGTGTTCCAGGATAGAGACTCATCTACATAGCTTACCAAATTTCATTTCCCAAATCTTTGGCTTCCAGTCTGGAGCCTATGTGGAAACTAAGACCTGACCCAGGTTTTTTGCATGAACTTCCCATGTTGCTATCTGATGGACTACTTGTGTGTGTTGTATCACTCATATTCCCTGGATCGTAATCCTCTGATTTTCCTGGAAAATCACAAGAAACTTCACCCTTCATATCTTCCTCAATGGCTGCTGATTCATCCATGTGTATCCTAGATGCGAACTCCTGACTGTCCAACATTTTGGAATTGTATTGTTCGATTCCCGAAGTGTTTGAACCATCTTTCTGTTCATCAGGCACACTTGCATCTTCATGGACAGGCAAGGCTGAGCTTGTTGTGCCTTCTTTGCTTGACTCAGCACTTGGAACTAGAACAAAGCATTATAAAGAGAATTTTAATATACTTAATCATTTTTTTTACAATAAACTCCATTTACTTACATAAAAGTAAGACGCGTTTCGAGAGAATCTCTCCCATCTTCAGTTGCTCACCGAACCGCCGTTACTCGAAATGATGGCTGGACACCCAGATGTTTCTGTGGTGGCCTCTGTTGGTTGAAGTAGGAAATTGCTGAGTTCATTTATAGGAGGAAACTCGAAATTTATTAGGTTTTTTCAATTTTTTAATATAAACTTTTTTTCCAAGTGGTTAGCTCCAATGGGTTGTGAAGATGTTTCAGCAGTTTAATTTCTGGTTTTATAATTAAACTGCTGAAACAACGGCAGTTCGGTGAGCAACTGAAGATGGGATAGATTTTCCCAAAACACGTCTTACTTTTATGTAAGTAAATGGAGTTTAGTGTAAAAAAAAAAAATAAATAAATACCTAAGTTCAGGATATATTACCACTCCATTGTCAACAGCTTTGTAAGTACAATATTTATATATTTTAATGTTTATGAAAATTGAAAATTGGTCATTTTGACAAAATGCAGAAAATGTACATAAATTTCAGCTATTCTTTATTGAAAGAAACCAAATATATTTTGTTTGTTTATTCAGATATTTTTTTTTAAAATTGTATTTCCATACTAGATTCTGCTATCCCAAATGTATCAGCATTGTTCTAGATGCCATTATCCAGGCCACCTGAGAATTAATACTGACTTTCATTTATCTCTATAAATTAGTTACTGTGAACCTTTATTTTAAAATATAACAGATAATAAAGTTATGGGCAAACATATAATAATACATTTTTTATCATTTACAGATATGTAAAATGTGACAGCATGGAAGTGCCATTACAAGTGAGACCCAAAAGAGGCTTCCTTGCAGGATGCCACTGCAATAAAGCCTCCTGCGGAATTCTCAGAATGGTGATTTGTAAGGGGAATGGATCGTCACAACTAGCCAAAAATCATTGTCACTCAGTGCCATCCCCACATTGTTTTGGAGATTTACCCACAGGATATTTCCACCAAACGTAGCAGAAAGAACAGTGATTACTGTCATACTTGTCATGTCATCAGCTCTTAGTAGGGCAGGTAAGACTCTTTCAATAGTTTCCAAAAATACATCAAGAACACATGGTAGTCAATTTGATCACTTGCTACCAAGATCTGAGAAATGAAATTAATATAAATAAGTAATAAATACTAACATTTTAAAAAATTGAGTTGAGATTGTAACATACACACCACTAAAATTCAATAAAATGGAAGACTAGTTTCCATTTTATTGAATTTTAGTGGTGTGTATGTTACAATCTGGACTCAATTTTTTAAAATCTTAATATTTGACACCACTGTTACAAAAGTTCACTATATTTTATACAAGTAATAAATAGCTTATGTTTGAGCCTAAATCACTGTAACTCATTTTAGTAATTAATAATGTAAACAAGTCACTAATTTTTGCCATTTTCATGGGATCAAACGATACAAAAATAAGAAAAAGCATGACCAAGCTGTATGACAGCTTATGCACATATAAGAAAACATCATCAGAGCCAGCTTAGCTTAATAGATAGTAGTCCAGCATAATGATCCACTTCCAATTTAAAATATTGGGAACTTTAGTATTATTTCTTTTCTCATTCAATAATTTTCAAAATTGTTAACATACAATTTCTAATGAATTTGTATGTGCACTTAGCATGGCATAAAATTTGAAGAGAGAATTGAAAATACAGAAAATTAAAAGAAAATATGGACTTCAGAAAATGTGTATATGTAACATCCATACATTATTAAAAGCCCATTATCTTCTTCATCAGTTGTTTGTGTGTGTGTGTGTGTGTGTGTGTGTGTGTGTGAGAGAGAGAGAGGGGGGGGTATTTAACACATATGGTATTCAAAAAAGTTCTGTTGGTTTCAGATACCATTTCATAGAATCAAATTCTGAACTAAGTATTATCTTTAGTATTAAGTATAGTCACCATCCTATATCACAGAACCTTCTGATAACATAATGGAAGATCATGGATTCCATAATGACAGAACTCCTTAAGAGTGGGAAGCAACAAATTCAATCATGTGCAGTTTCCAAATTTGAAATAGCTGTCCTAAGTAAGGAAAAGAAAAACCTGATCGTGCAATGTCTTGAGAATAAGGTGGGTGCACTAGTGTCTCCTAACAAAGATGGATAATGGTTCCACAAGCCTCCTTAGCTCCATGTGGTTTTACATTATCATGCAAAAGAGTAACACTTTGCAATTCATGAGCTGGGGCTCTTTAGTTTTCATTTTTTCATGGACACATTTTGGCTGGAATTGATTGCTTGGGTCGGTCCTGGTGGTGTAGTGGTAACCATACTTACCTCCTAAACCCATGATCGCAGGTTCAAACCTGGCCAGGATCGATGGATTTTTTCAGGTGTAAAAATCCTAAGTACGGCTTCCTTTGGAAAGGAAGTAAAGCAGTGGGTCCCGTGTCGTAAATTTATGGCACGAAAAAGAACCTCAAGCTGGAAAGAAGAGGCCCCTGAGCAAAATTTGTCAGTCATTTCACGCCCTGAATAGAATGAGATGCTGATGATCTGAGATGTTAAAGAGCGTCCGTAAATAAACAAATAAAAAAAAATTGATTGCTTGGCTGTCTGATAGCAGCTTATGATGACAATACCACACAGTTCATGAAACACACAGAATAATCTTCTTTTGGTGCAGTGGTGATTTCATTGTTTGGAGATACTTATGGACTGCCAATCAGTAATGACTGCATCTTGGGGTGTAGCAGAGGATCCACTTCTCTTCACATGATATCAGCCTATCAAGAAAGGGATCCTTCTGCTGATGTGACTACAATGCAAAGCAGGCATCAGCTCCTGCTGCTTTCTAAGCCAATGTCAGCTTATGGAGCAGTCAGTGATGTTTATATGTTTTTCTCAACTGATGGCAATGGAGCCATATGACTTTTGCACTGAAGCCGAAATGCTGTACTAATTCATTGGTCTGGCTGTTGTTCATATCAATAATCCCTATGAGAGGGTCATTATCCATTGTTGTTGGTCTTCTTGTTTGTGACTAATACTCGAGGACTTGGCTGCCTTCCTGAAACTTCATGAACCATCTCTGCCTCATCCGTTCATTTACAGCATCAGCACTGAAGACCTGGCATATTTTCTGCATGATGCAGTTGCATTGTTCACCAGTTTAATTTATACATCATATAATCTCATACAATCATCTTTGGGGTGATCTTATTTGACTCTGCTTCTCAAAATACTGGCTAACAATAGTAAAATACCAGGTTAACAGTCCAACTCTCAGCAACAATTTGTTCCTTCCTTAACTTTATTTATTTAATTAATTATTTAATTAGTGCCAATGCTTGAAATTTGAACATTATGAAAAAAAAAATTATACAATTTTTTTGGTAAACTGTATAAAAGGCCTGATTTCATAATTACTTCAGAAAGAGTCTCCATTAAAATTGCAGAAATTAGAACATTTACTATTCCAATATGACTATTAATTTGGCATTATTATATCAGACAGCTGCCACGATCTTGCGCAGGTTTCTGAGGGTAGCAAAGGCTTCTTAGGTGTTCATACTGCTTGGCAAACTTAATTTTTTTGACTGTGTTTTAGTTCTACCTACAACAGCGTACATTACTGTACTTTATTTTATAAATTGTTGTGGACATATTAGTAAATATTTTGGATAATTAAACTTACAGTTACAGGTGAGTGGGTAAGCTTTTCTTTTCTGGTAATCCAAAGAGAAAGGCCTGCCTTTTGCAATAGTTTATATAAGGCTTTGATTGGGCAAGAACAGGGGTTATGAAATTGAAGGGTTTAAGAGTAAGGGGGAAGCTGGATAAATGTCCATTTTGTAGCCAGAAAGACAATAATTGGCATAAATTATTAGAATGTGAGGAAACTAAGTTCCTTAGGGAGAAGCTGGGAATGCAGAAATGGTCCAAACCACCAAAAGAAATTACAGGGAAAAAGATTTTGAATGTTAAAACAAGAAAATGGCATTTATTTAGGTAAATAGAGAGCAAAATGTTTGAAAAAAATTAGTAAGTGAGGCAACGAAGAAAGTGTAGAATGTGAGGAGTTAGATTGAAATAGTAGGATGGGGACTATGACTCAGTAGCCACAGTGTTTGGGTATATCAGGCCCCAGAAAATACAGCAACATAGGGTAGTGGAATATAGGCGTTATAATTTGCTAAATTATTTAGTAATTTCAAGATAATTGTAGAATGGTATATAGTTAAAAGTTGTGCACAAACAAATGCGACTGAAATGTGATTGATTCAAAAATGATATATGGATTTGTTAAATAAATATTCTATTCTGTTCTATAAGAATGGGGCTACTGTCTGCTGGAAAATTTTTTCTGGATTCTAATTCTCTTCGGTTCCAGTCATATGTATTTTGGCTATCCCATAGGCACAAGATATAACTGAATTTTGTAATCCCCCTTGTACAATATGAACATATTTGAATTTTAACTCTCTGCAGATACTCCATTGCTGACACTATTGGTTTGCTTGTAGTCATCCATTTTTTATAACTTTCTCTCAAGTGAACAATATGGGAAATTTGTGAAAGGCATTCAATTTTCATTGTAGTGAAGAAACGCTCTTAAACATTTGTGGGATGCATGATCCAATTTGATATGCTTTACTGTGTTTTAATTCTTTAAAGAGACTATTTGTATCATTAAGAAGTTTATTGGACCTTTTCAGGAAAAGAAATTTTCTAGATATGCACTATGTGCTCTATATTGGCAGTTTGCAACATGATTCTTCTTTACTCTAGGTTCAGAAGTACTGCTTTTTCTTTAAAGAGTAAAAGTTCTCTAAGAGATAATCAAACTCATTATTACATAAACTGCTTCTATGTAGGATTGGAGATTTCACAAACTTATACAGAAGTAGAAAAATATAATTTTCCATGAACAGTTTCACCTTATTTCATTTAATTATCTGGAGAGTTAAGAATTGAAAAGTTATTGTGAGAGAATGTTTTGCAGGTTGAAGGTTTGGGGAAATAATTTTATATAGTTCTTTGCTGAGAATTCCTTAATATTTAAACAACAAAGTAGTCATCACAAGGATTTCTCAGTTCGTGCTAAAACTTTGGAATCACAAAGCCTCCATTTCTCAACATCCAATTTCCTATTCCTGAGAATCTTTAACTTGCAGAGCCCAGTTTTTTTTCCTGCACACCAAGTGGTGAAAGTATAGCTGGTATATCTGTCAAGATGTGATTGTATTAGGGAAGATTGAAAAATAACATTTTTTTTATCCAATAGAATTTGGACGTGTTCAAAACTTGCAGACAATCAGTTTGAACACTGCTACAGAAGCAATGACTCTTATCAGGTGTGCCTTGCAGATTGAGCAAACTAGTAAGAAAGATTGAGCATGTGCTAGTATTGTCCACATTTCAAGAGCAGTGTGATATAGTACAGTTTTTGTGGGCAAACTGAAAAACACCGAGTGAAATTCATTGATAAATGTTGGAAGTATATGCAGCTGATAGTCTGGATTGTAACATTTACAGAGGACCAAGCAAACCTTCCCAATGAACTTTGCTCAACACCACCCAATGTCAGAGACACTGAGGTGCCACTTCAAACCAATAGGAAGGTGCATAACAGCTCAACATTTCATATGTAACAGTACAAATATTGTGCAAAACAGATTGGAATTTTGTAAGGTTAGTGTATGCTGGGTGCCCAAGCCCTGTCAGAGGAGCAGAAGAGCCAGAGAATGATGTCATGCTTGGACCACTTGACGAGTTATGCTGAAGAAAGTCATGACTTTCTGAAAGATAACTGGCAACAAATCTTGGGCATCCCATTTCACACCTGAAACAAAGGGACAATGTGGTGTATAAATATTCAAACTACCTGCCACCAAAGAAATTCAAGGTCACCTAATTGAAGACAAAGGTCTTAGTGATGGTACTCTTGGTGAAGTTTCTTCCAAATGAAACCACTGTGAACTCCAAAACCTATGCTACAACACTGGTCAAGTTGATTTGTGCCCTTAGAGACTAATGCCCTAACAGAAATGCTGAGAATATGAGCTTCATGACAACAATACTTGTCCCCAATTGGCGACTTCTGTTCATGCAAAAACTGAGAAGTATGGCTGGAAGGTACTCAATCACCCACTATATATTCCAGACCTTACACTGCCTTACTTTCATTTTTGAACCAGTGAAGAAATTCCTAGGGGGTCAACACTTTGATTCAGATGAAGAAGAAAAATCAATTATTTGAGGTGGCTATTCTTCTAATAAATGGACTTATATGAATGAGGCATATTCAAACTGTGGGAGAATGAAAGAAAGAAATGTTTTGATAGACTTGGTTCATATGTTGAAATTTTGGCAAAACCTGTATTTTTGTGTCAATTTTTTGTTTTTCCTATGCATTAAATATTTTGTAAAAAAAAAATATTGTGCATTATTTTTTAACCTTCCCCCCATACACTATTATATACTACTGCGAATTAACCACAAGGCTCTTAGGATGAATTAAGTTGTTAAGGCATGAGACTTAGATGCCTTAGTGTGTAACAAAACAGCCCATCACCAATTCTTCATGTTAGTTGCTATAAAGACCTGCAAACTAAGGTTTGTAGGCCAATTTTTGGTGAATTCATGGTCAATAAAAATCAAGAACAATATAATGGAAATATGCATTAGTGTGAATAACATGATTACTGTAGCAATTAACATTACTTCACTAAACAAGGTCATAAAATGAGAGAGATGTGCACTGTGACTGAGGCAGTGTCTAGAACGTGATGGTATAGTCGACATACATCTTACTTATATGAATGTATATAAGCATTATATTTCACAGTGCCACATCTAGGAAGAGCTGTGGGCATTCGCTTTGTGTAGATATAGGTATAATGCTCAATAAATGAAGAACAAGTGAACTATATGTGATAAAGATACTTTGCTTGATAGATTGCATAATAAAAAATAGTTTTATGAGCATTGTTTTATTATTTACTGGAGTAAACCAATCTAAAACTTTTATGTTGTGTAGTGCAGCTTAACAAAATGTTTCCACCTTTTTTAAGTAATTTGTCATTTTTTACCATACAACACATCTTGAATGCATATACAGCATGCCTATAAATACATGTTTAACTTCTGCTTATCTAAAAAGGAAACATAAAAATTCAACATAAACATGTCTGGTAATTAAATTTAAGATCAACTTTGTGTAGGAATTCTGAATTAGCTGACGAGTCAATTTAATACTCTTATGCTCCATTTACCATTAAATTATACAGAGTATGTTTCACATGCCATTACCTGCATCATTAGCTGTAAGTCAACTGCCAGGAATCTATAAAATCAACTGCTCAAATGCAACAAATTGTACAGTGTAAAGAGATGATAGAGAGAGAAGAAGGAGAAGAAAAAGAAACAAAGCACTGGAATTAGGCTCAACAGAAACATCAAGTAGTTGCACATCACTTTTGGAGGAATAAACATGATACAGAAAAGGAAATCAAATTACTGAAATTCCACAGACCTTTGGAGCTGAAACTAAGGGAAAACATTTTTATAAAAAAGTTCATCACCCAGGAGCTGTGTAACTAAGCAAATTCCTAAACAAGTTGTATAACTTTTAATAGAAATCACAATAAAACCAAACTAGATCTTATTAATTAATAAAATGAGTAAATTATGGCATTACTGGTGGTATTAGGGGAACAAAATTAGAATTCTTGCAATCTATAAGTATTACAAAAGGAAAACTACATTTTTAGAATTATCATTATTATTATTATTATTGAGATTAAACCTGAAAAATTAATGATATACTATTAATTAAGTGAAAAATATGACTACTTTTCTTTAAATACTGTTTAACCCCCATTTTTACTACTGAGACACCACAGGCAGTAGACACTGGTGATACATGGAATGAAATGTTATATTAGGAAAGGATTTTTTTAAGGGAGGAAATGTTCCAGGATTAAGTTTAGGGTACCTTCCCAGCCTTTACCATTTATGAGGACTGAGAAAAACTTGGAAAAATCCTCAGTTAGGGAGGACGGTCCAGGCAGGATTCGAACCCCAGACTTCCAGCTCACGAGTCCGCACCTTAATGACCTTGGCAACCCATGGCGGTAAATGACTACTGATAGACAAAGCTATACTGTGTGGATATTTTTAAATGTCATCATGAATTTGATATCTTTACATTCACTAAAATAGATAAAAATAAGAGAAATTTTCAACTACAATTTGTATTTAAGAAGATGATTTTCATATGTTTCAATAAAACAAAGACATGTTCTATTTAAAAACAATTTCGGTGTACTAAGCAAATATACAGAACCAATAAAGAACAATGAAAGTTTCATCAATTTTCAGTAACTTTGAAATTTAATTTGAATGTTATTGTATTAAAAACATATAATGCAAACATTTTCAGAAGATTATTACACAGCATTCTTACTTACAAATATAATTCTCAAATACAAATTAGATTAATATTTCACGTTTGCTATCTTCACTATGATGCTTTTGTTAAATATAAAACATATGCAATATTGTAAACACAGTTTATGTATTGAGTTCATTTCTCATTTTATTTTAAAATACAGAGAAAATTAAACGCATGAGCCCTTTTTAATATTCGGTTTTCAAGTGTACCTTTATTCTTAATAGTTCAATTTCTCTAACTTTCAGAAACTATTTGATTTATTTTTTTTTTCTATGGTATAACCGCCACAGGTGGCTGAGGTCATTAAGGCTGGAGCAGGAGGTCTGGGGTTCAAATCCCGCCAGGCCCATCCTCCCAGACTGAGGTTTTCCTCAGTCCTCATAAATGGCAAATGCTGGGGAGGTGCCCTAAGATTAGGCCCGGAACGATTCATTCCATAAAAATAAATCCTTTCCCAATATATCATTTCATGTTATGTATCATCAGTGTCCATCGCATGTGGTGCCTCTGTAGCAAAAAACGGGCATTAAACACTATTCATATTCATTTAAATGGTATATAGCAAATTTTGTTGTGAAGAAACAAATATTGCTGTCACTAGAGCAATTTTTAAATTTTGGGTTTCAGGTACACCCCCAATCCTAATGTCCCAATTTCCATGGTTTTCAGGAACTATTTTATTTGCACAGGGTATGCGACTTTTGTTGCTAAAAAGCAAATGGTGTCACTAGAGTAATATTTAAATTTTGAATTTCAGGTAAACCTCCACTCCTAATAATCTGATTTCACTGATTTCCAGAAACTTTTTTCTTACTTGATTTAATTGGTATATGCCAAGTTTTTGTGTGGGAAAAAAAAACCAACATTGCTGTTGGGGGAGTGGTTTTTAAATTTTGGGGTGCAGACAAACTCCTCCCCTCCTAATAGCCTAATTTACATGACATATGTCGAGTTTTGCTGTGAGAAAACAATTATTGGTACTGCTAGAGCAATTTTATTTTGGGTTTCAACCTGCTGATTTTATTAACTATTTTTCTTGTTATTTTTAAACAACATATATGGTGTTTCATTGCAAAAAATTATATATTAATGCAGCTAGAGTGATTTTCAAATTTTGGGGTACAAGCACCCCTCCCTCTTTGTTAATAGTCTCATTTAATTGTTTTCAGGAACTGTTTTTTTCTTTTCTTATTTCATTTAAGAATATATATATATACACATGCACATACAAATATATGGAATTTCTTGTGAAACAAATATTAATGCTGCTAGAGCAATTTTTAAATTTTGGGTTACACCCCCAGCTAATAGTTCAATTTCACTGATTTTCATAAATTATTTACTTATTTTATTTTAATGGCATATACTGAGTTTCCTTTAAAAAAAAAAAAAAATTAAAATTGCAGCTGTTAGAGCGATTATTAAATTTGCGCTTAATCCCCCAAATTTTTTTAGGTATACCCCCACTACCAATAATCTGATAGTTTTCAAAAAATAATTACTGAAGTTACTAGAGGGATTTTTATATTTTTGGTTTTAGTTATCCCTGCCGCTCCTAATACCTGATTTTCAGACACTATTATTTTTATTCTATTTAAATGGCATATATAGAATTTCATTGCAAAAAAACATATATTAATGCCACTATAGTGATTTTCAAATTTTGGGGTGCAGGCAACCCCCCTCTCCTTGCTAATAGTCCAATTTAACTGATTTTCAAGAGCTGTTGCCCCCCCCCCCCAATTCATATTTAAATGGCATATATAGACTTTCGTTGTGAAAAAACATATATTAATGCCACTAGAGTGACTTTAAATTTTGGGTTTCATGTAAACTGCCCTCCTAATTGTCCAATTTCACTTATTTTCGAAAACTATTTTTCCTACTTTATTTCAATGGCACATATCGAGTGTCCTTTAAAAACGTTTAAACTGCTGCAGCTAGAGCAATTTTTAAATTTCGCTTTATTCCCCAAAGTCAGATATAACCCCTCTCCAAGTGGCCTGATAGACATTATTTTTAAAAACTACTTTTATCAATTTATTTCAAAGATTTTTTTTACTGTTTCGTTGAGATAAAGCAAAAATTGCGACCGCCAGAGCGATTTTTTCAATTTTTTAATTTTTGCCCCAGGTTTATGTTTATTGTTCAATTTGGTGGTTAACGAACTCGACGAATCGTTTTTTAATTGATGGTTATATGCTGAATTTCGTTGAGAAAAAACAAAAATTGCGACAGCTGAAGCCTTAACGAATACCCACAAGTAAAAGTTACATCTTCTACATTGCTTTCAAATGGATGTTTATTTGTGATAGAATGGCCCATGTGGCAGCTGGAAGCACTTTGTCTGCAGGCTGAGCTGGATATACAAGGGTTGTAAAGAATGATCTTAATTTTTTAAGGCATTATTTCTTGTGCTAAAATTTAACTTTACAATATGTTGTTGGCCTAATGCATAATAAACACCTGAAATGTGTGCTAGTTGAGAATGTTCAGTTCCGCTGCAGTGAAATGAAGGTAACACACAACAAACAATATGCTGCTCTGAATTTCTACTTTTGTCTCAAAAAATCTTCAGCTGAGATCTTTGCAATGTTACAGGAGACTATGAAGAGTTAGTTCTTCCCTATAGTACAGCTTGAAGATGGTTTAAAATGTTTAAAGAGGCGGAATCATTTCAAAGGGAGATGGACATGATGCTCTAATTTGTGCTCTAATGGAATAAAATATTAGTACCGCTGCTATCATTGTGAGAGAGGATCATTGAATTACATAAAGAACACTTTCAGAAATTCTGAAAATTCTCACTGGGTGCTGTCCACACATTTTGGTAACTGAAAAGTTGCACATAAGATGTGTTTGTGCATGATGGGTGCCAAGATTGCTGATTTTCAAACAAAAGGACATTCATGTATAGGTTTGCATGCAGTTGACAATAATGTTACAGAAAATATGTGCAGTTTCTTTCAAAGGTAATCATTGCTGATAACTAATAGGTCATTTCAATCCAGAGAGCAAACCGCAAGGCTCTATGTGGAAATTTCCATTGCCAACAAACACCAAAAATAAAAGCAAAAGGGGGTGCTTCTGCTGGAAAAGTTATGGCCATTTTATTTTTTGATATTTAAGAATTGGTTTACCAGCACGTCATCCTGCACACACAACTGCCACTGAGCAATACTACCAAGATGTCCTCAAAACTCAGCAAGGCCATATCAGCAAAATGCTACATTTCTGGGCAACAAGCTAGATGCTACAATACTATATTGCATAGCTGCACAATGCAAATGTTCATTGGTGAATATCTCACAAAAATCAATGTGAAGTGTGTCCCTCACCTTTCTATAGTCCAGCTTCAGCCCCATGTGACTTTTCCCCTTTCCCCAAATTGAAGATAATTTTCATCATCTTAAGTAGTGCTGAAGGCTGCAGAAGCAATTTAGAAAGATCTGTCAAAAAATGGTTTCCAGCATGTTTTTAATGACCAGCAGAAATGATGGGACAGGTGCATTGTATGCAACGGGTACTACTTTTCTTCAACAGCCCTTGTATATAACAAGATAATATTCAAGCACACATATCTCTCATGCAGATTATAATTACATTAAGCACCTTACTCTGTCATAGATGTTGGAAATGATATGCCTGTGCCACCACACATATCTCATACCTTTTAAGTAGGTTTGCATTCAAAAGCATTAGCTCTTTTTATAAATCCTAAACTTAGGTATTCATTTTTTACACTAAACTCCCCTTACTAACATAAAAGTAAGATGCATTTCGGGAGAATTTCTACCATCTTCAGTTGCTCACTGAACCCCCATTACTCGAAAGGATGGCTAAACACCCATATGTTCCTGTGGTGGCCTCTGTTGGTTGAAGTAGGAAATTGCTGAGTTCATTCATAGGAGGAAACTGAAATTCATTAGGTTTTCTCTATTTTTTGATATGAAAATTTTTTAACCAAGTGGATAACTCCAATGGATTGTGAAGATGTTTCAGCAGTTTAATTTCCAATTTTATTTCATGGATTTTGGTCCAAAAGTGAGGTGCTACTGCTGATTTATCCACCTGCTTAAACTGAATATTCCTAAAACATTCTTACCTCTGAATTTCCAAATTTCTCTTTGTTTTGCCCATGTAGCTTGTGCTCGCAATCTGCACATTTTATTTCGTAAATTCCTGATTTCTGTTCTGTTGATATGGAGCCCTTTACTGTGCAACCCTATAAATTCTTGATGTATCTGTTCTTTGGGCTAACATTACCCCATGTTCTTTGAAAATTTTCTTGAACTCGTGGTAAATTGGATGGTAGGTGAAACTTTTGAAGTTGTATTCTTCTTTTGTGTTTTACAGTGTGGAAACTTCCCTTATTCCTTTTTGTCTTTAGATTTATTGATAAATCTAAATTTATTGATTTGAATTTTGGAATTTACAGAAAAGAAACACATATAGAAAAGTACATAAAAATGAGAGTTATACTCCATTCCACATAAGTATGCAGAGTTTCACAGTTTGGCACACAAATTGATGAATATTCCACTCACAGAAGCAGAGTGCAAAATAGAATAGTAACACATAAAAAAGACAGCTATAATCAATGGTTTCAACAAAGACACAGCAATAAAAATTATCAATAAACTAAAGACAAAAGGGGATAAGGGAAGTTTCCACACTGAAAAACACAAACGAAGAATACAACTTCAAAAGTTTCACCTACCATCCAATTTACCACAACGAGTTCAAGAAAACTTTCAAAGAACATGGGATAATGTTAGCCCCAAAGAACAGATACAACATCAAGAATTTTTGGGTTGCACAGTAAAGGACTCCCATATCAACAGAACAGAAATCAGGAATTTATGAAATAAAATGTGCAGATTGTGAGCACAGTTACATAGGCAAAACAAAGAGAAATTTGGAAATTCAGAGGAAAGAATGCTTTAGGAATATTCAGTTTAAGCAGGTGGATAAATCAGCAATAGCAGCTCACTTTTGGACCAAAAATCATGAAATAAAACTGGAAACTGCTGAAACATCTTCACAACCCATTGGAGCTATCCACTTGGAAAAAAAATTTATATTAAAAAATATAAAAAACCTAATGAATTTTGAATTTCCTTCTATGGATGAACCAAGCAATTTCCTACTTCAACCAACAGAGGCCACCACAGAAACATCGTTTTGAGTAATAGCGGTTCAGTGAGCAACTGAAGATGGGAGAGATTCTCCCGAAATGCGTCTTACTTTTATGTTAGTAAGGAGAGTTTAGTGTAAAAAAGAATATCTAAGATTAGGATATATTATCACTCTAATATCAACAGCTTCATAAGTACAATATCTTTTTATGAAATTGCTACAATTTCTCTTCTTATATTGTCTTTCATTCTTCCAATGTAAGTAGATTAATCAGATACAAATTAGTTTTCATATTTTTCCTACATACAAATTGCATATAGTAAGATCTGGGGACCACATTAGTCACAATCTCTTACTATGACCATAACCTCAAAATTTTCCTCAATTAAATATAACAGAGATCAGTTGTATGCACTGTAATGAAGTCTTATTGAAAAAATTAATGTTTACAATCAATGTCTCATAATTCTTTTAAGAATGGCATGATTATGTTATCTATCTCTGCACATTCATGTTATTATCATAAAATAGGGACCCTGCAATTCTGTTAGCACTATACACCAATTTTTTGATCATGCAATGGCATTCCATGTACATGTTTTGGTATTTCTGCAATCCAGTACCTGTTGCTCAGTGTTGCTTCATGGCCATTTAAATGCAATTTGCATTGTCCAATAAAAATATTAAATATGGGTCAACTCATTCCTACCACTATCCAAAAACCAGTTGCAGAAATGCACTCTACTTACATTATCTTGCACTACAACGATAGCCTTTTAATTTTAAATATTTGGTAGCATTCTATGCTTAATTTGCAAAATCCCTTTTTCCAAGGTCTCCTTGGAAAAAGTTTAAACATGGCAGTTTACTTTCAGTTTCTTATCAAGAACAGATTCTGTTTTCCTAAATCTATTCACAGGATTATGAACAATACAACTGTGAGGTGAAGGAATAATGGAAAAATTTCTTACACATTGCCATCTAACTTATCTGCAAGAATTTGTTTTCACATATGAATCATGCTTAAAAATGTTGTATTCTAAATCTTACTGACTTTGTAGGGTTATAACTGCATTAATACACTTAGAGTGAACAACTGGTATCATGAGTTTTTATCTCTAGAATGTCTGAATGGAACAAAGACAATACTCCAACTGCTTTAGGCAGAAACACTGATGGTCAGAGGAACTGATTAGCACAAAGTTCATGTCCAATATTGCTCAGTGAGTGAATGTGCTTTTGGAAGGGCTGTACAATTAGAACACTACAAAGAAGTTATACAAATAATTCAGATTTTGCTTCTACAAGAATGTGAATGGAAACTTGGTGTGTGTATGGTCATTAAATATGCAGGAATAAATGTCATTATATTTAACCATTTTCCAACTGACATCTTTTTTAAAGCAAATGCTTTCTCTTGACTTTGTGACTATGATATTATTAAGATTGCTGCAACCAACACACACAAGTTATTAAACCCTGCATTCCTTTATAATATAAAAATAGGATACGGTAATTTCTTAAGCTTACAGATTAGTGACCCCTCTCTTAAGATTACTAATTATGCGGAGAAGAAAATAAGTAGTAAGAAATTCACATTTATCATCTGAAACAGAATAATCCAGACTTTAAATTTTGTCCTATAATTATGATAACACTTGTCATAAAAATAAATTTATGGTAACACATACCATTTGCTTCCTTTCCCTCATTGCTGGGCTGTGGTTTTGCATTCACAGATGTAAAAATAGATGGGAAAACACCTTTCTTTAAAAGGCGCCTCTTTGTGATATGTTGAGCAACAAAGTCCTCAATTCGAAAATGTTTGGAACAAACTTTAGTGTGCTTTGTTACAACAAGCTTTAGTAAATCAATTTTTTTCAGACTTTCAAGCCACTGTTTTCTTTCTGCAGGATCCACTGGGAACGAATGGAATGTGACACCTGTTCTTGAGCCATGTCTGCCATTTGTATTGCAACCAGGAATACAACACTGGTGTCCCATACTGTAAACAAGAAAATGCCAATAAAATAAAAAACAAATAAAAATTACCTTCAAACAAGAGCAAAGCAAATTCATTTAGACTGCTTAATAAACAAAATAAGGAAGCATATATACAACAGAAGATACACTCAATTCTTGCTATAGTTACCATTCATATCCAACTACTTATATTTGACTTGTCACAAAACACTGTGGACACAAACATGTTTATAATACATTTATTTTAAAATATCTTAAAATAGGTAACTAATCTACTTAAGAATTTTGTTTTTCTAGCATTCCATATATTTATTTATACATAGATTCACTGATTGCAATACCATCTTATACAGGATATAATTCAGTAACCATTAAGTAAATAATGAGACAAAAATTTAAACTTAATTAAACCTAAAATGTAAAAAATGAAAGCCTGAATATATTCAAGCTGCTTGTAGCTCTTCAAAGGAGCAACAAGTCATCATATGTCAACAGTGAAAAGAGTCCTTGTATAGTGAAAATTATTTAAGTCCTACTCAGATGCTATCAAATTTGATATAAATTTGTTTTCATATTTAAAACAATAAACAAGTCTGGAATAATGGTCATTAAGTGCTGCTCTTATATCAAGGCAATGTTAACATGTTTTTTCCTGAATGTTGCATTCAGATAACTGGTAATGGTCGAGTGATAAACTTGCTCTATTGATTCCACAGTGAGCGAGACTACAGGATTTATACCCCAAACAACTTTCTGGAATATCTTTGCTATTCATTACATTTATACATAAAACTAAATCATTTTGAATTGCACACATTTTCATATTGTATATGGAAATGTAAATTGAGAGTAAAATGAAAATGAATAGTTCAATTTGATTGGTTGATAACTGTAATTACGTTAACATGTGGTTTTAATAATAGAGTTACACCGTATATAAAAGTGTTACGAAGATGAAAGCAAGGATGTACATAATCTATGAACATTTGAAAGCAATATTTGTTTGGTAACTTGTATCAGCTTCTGTCTGCAGTTCCGAATTCCATTATGAATATATTTATGTGGTATGGAATGCACACAAGGAATGCTTTTACTAACGTTTTTGCGCATTGAGACACAAAACATGAAATGCATTTAGCACGTTTATGCACACTTCATAATCTTTTGTGTTTGTGTTATACCTAACCTAAAATTTCACATTCTGATTTTGCAGTAATTTTGACTCAAACACATTTCATGTATATTATAGGTAATGTTTTGCAGAAAATATACAGCAAGCCCCACAAAATAAGTCTTATAAATTGCATATGTTTCCAAATAAGCATACCTTGCAATCTTAATGGGCGATAATAATTAACCCCCTACACTTCTTACGTAACAGGTTTTGACATCTCACTCTTTTCTTCTTAGACAAATTCTGGCTTCACATTTCCTAAGCATTCGCAATTTGTTTAAGAGAGGCTTCCTACACATTTCACCATAAGTGTATGCTCAATCAATTTTAATTCGGATTTAGATGGACCCCAGTTTTCCCTTACATTCCTATGCGTAATCTGTGGCCATATCACGTTGGCAACATTAGCTTCAGTGTCCCCAACTTTAGCTTCCAATGCTTGTGCCACAGATACCAACGGCTTCGCATTCCATATTGACAACTTGAATTCAGCGATGTTAATAAATAATCAGTAGAGGCATCAAAAATCCCCCCCCCCCCGTTATGGTAATAGAATTCGAACATCACAAATTAATATTTATAGATTGTTAAATGAATCTTTCAGTGGCACAGACATTTCAAGTTCGTTGAATGTTATTTTATATTTAATTTGAAGTGTTAATTTC
Organism: Metallyticus violacea; assembly: GCA_030762175.1. NCBI lineage: Eukaryota > Metazoa > Arthropoda > Insecta > Mantodea > Metallyticidae > Metallyticus > Metallyticus violacea. The sequence continues at coordinate 107,000,448 of CM060842.1, forward strand.
ACATCTTATTTGTTGTGCAAAATGTAATTTCAATATCAAACTGAATTTCTCGGAATATTGGTTAGTTAAAAATAATTATCTAGATACCTTTCCTTTCGAAATAGAATGTTATATTCATTAGTGAAAATATTTGTACCAAAACCAACTCCTCCCTACACAGACTCCAGTGCAGAAAAGTAAAAAGAAAATGTAACAACAACAACAACAACAACAACAATAATAATAATAATAATAATAATAATAACAACAACAACAAATGGCAGTCGTCATCGCCCATACTGCTAACATGAAAATTTTACGCAGAATTATGTTAACATTATTTATCATTAGAACATATTTTTATGGTTTTTAAGAATCTTAATTTGTTTATAAGCAATATTTCTCATGGTAAAGGAAATATAAAAGAATATGAATTTGGCTTACATAAAATTCATCCATGTACCAAAATTAGTGAAACAACGATTCCCCATTACCATTTACTGCAGTCACTCTTTCAATGCGGGAGGTATTATTATTATTATTATTATTATTATTATTATTATTGTTATTATTATTATTATTATTATTATTATTATATTTTAACCAAACTAATGGGAGAAAAACTATAATGCAAAATACAGTTTACTTCATATGTGTGTAAGAAAAAGTTGTATCCCATATCTGCTCAATATATAATTTGATTTGCATAATAAAGCTTTAATGTTTTAATACAAACTTCAATTTACCAGCGTTCTCTATATCCAAGTCACTATCTATAGTGGAAAACTTTTCCTGACAATGTTTATTAATGAAGTAAATTTTTCAATGAGCGTGATATCATTATTATTGTTATTAGCAAGGCAATTCACTAAATTATCAAATTTACTCCATCTGTCACATTTTCACTCCTTGCTCCATTGCACTCCAATATTGAACTGCACTTCTCCACGGGCCACAACATATATTTAACTTACACCAACTTCCAAATTACTAGACATTTAAACCGAATCGGTATAGATGGGACAGCATCATATATATATATATATATATATATATATATATATATATATATATAATCTATTTTAATGAAAAGGACACAATCTTCCTTGGCAGTAGTTATAAACAGGCGTACCTGTCTTTTCTTAACCTCACTTGCAAAGATGTCGAAACATGTTATAACATCCTGCGCACATCATTCATTAAAAACCCTCTTCATCTACCTCCAAAACTCCCTTCATACGTTCTGCTAGATATTTCTTTTCATTGCTAAGCCTCACTGTCACATATGATGGTAGATTACGGAAAATTTCACAGGATAAATTTCCTCCCTAAACACAGAACTTAGTATGAAATGCTAATACACACTACAGTTTTATCATTAATTTAAAAAGTTGCATAGCGTATTCTGTTTATCCACTTCTCATTTAATGACGGCTCTTTAGAAAATTTTAATGTATTACACGGTACACTCCATAATTATAGGTACAACCGAGCACTTAGGGGCGACCCATGTTGTAATAAATACTTTCCATTAGACAGATCCAGGTGAAATTTAACTAAATCAATATTATTATTAACGTATGTACTTAATAGCAGAAACAAGCCTGAACTTGGATCGTTGCCATTTTCAGTACTATCGATAACCGCATAATGTTCTGAACAAGAGCGACTACATTTACCAGACCTTAATACGGGAAGAGGAGGAGGAGGAAGGAGGAGGAGGAGGAGGAGGAGGGAAAAATGGCGGCCGTAGTCCCCTACTATTGCCAATAGCAAATATGGCACGTTTAGGCAATATTATGTTTGCAAGAAGCCATTATTTGATTATTAGAAATATTTTCGATTGTTTTTAAAAATCTGAAATTGTTTACATATTTTGCCACGTATAAACGAAATAAAAGAATATCAATTATAAACTTCTACACAGGGAAGCATAATTCTTTCCAAATACACTAACGTCCAAATTACTGGGACACCTTAAAACTAATCGATATACATATGGAATATATCATATTTTTATTGTGTATTTTAATGTAAAGGACACAGTCTTCCCTGGCAACAGCTATAAACGGGTATTCCTGTGCTGTCTTAACCTCAATTGCAAATGGGTCAAAACTTAACATTCTGCTCATACCACTCAATAAAACTCTCATTTCGTTCGAAAACCTGATTCATATGTTCTTCCGGATCTTTCCTTTCATTGCTAACTCTCACGGTCACACTGTGGTGTATTAGGAAAAATTGCACAGGGTAAATGTCCTCCATAATAACAAATTTTGGTACGAAATGCTTAATATACATTACAACTTCATTATTAGCTTCAAAATTTGCCCTCCTCCTTTAATTACTGCTATTTAGGAAATGTAAACATGACCTTATGAGGGGTTTTTTTTTTGATTGATTTATTTATGGACGCTCTTTAACATCTCAGGTCATCAGCGTCCCATTCAACTCAGGGCGTGAAAGGGCCGACAAATTTTGCTCAGAGGCCTCTCTTTCAGGCTTGAGATTCTTTTTCGTGCCGTAAATGTACGACACGGGACCCACGGCTTTACTTCCCTTCCGAAGGAAGCCATACTTAGGATTTTTACGCCCGGAAAAATCCACCAATCCTGGCCGGGTTCGAACCCGCGATCTTGGGTATAGGAGGCACGTATGGTAACCACTACACCACCAGGACCGACTACCTTATGAGGTGCACTGCCATAATTAAAACATACAAAAGCAACCCCATGTTGTCCTAAACACTCTCTATTACAAAGATCTTGGCGTGATTCCAATAAATCAATTTTAATTTAATAAAAAGAACTAACACGCTATTGTTGATTTACTTCCAACTATAAACCACTGTAATAAACTACATAACTGCAACAAACCAAAAAACAAACCAGGTGTGTGACAGTAGCAACATGACTGACTCCACTACGCGTGTGTCTCTTCATAACCTCACTTGAAAACGAGTGGAAGCATTTTATAACGTTAGGCTCACACCATGCATTAAAATTCATCACCTTGATCTCCAAACTCGACTTCATACGTTTTTTCGAGTCTTTCCTTTCATTGCTACCTTACACCGTAGCATAAGCGGTTTGATTAAAGAAAATTGCCAGGGAAAATACCATACCAAAAACATAAATTTTGGTACGAAATGTTTATTACTCACTACTCACTGTAGATTTATATTAACTTCAAAACTTGCGTGATGCAAACTCTTTATCCAGTCCTTTAAATGGAAATGTAAATATTGTATTATGTGGTGCACTGCCATAATTAAGACATACAAGAGCAACTCATGTTTTACTAACACTTTTAATTAAACAAGTTCCTGGTGTAATTTCACGAAATCAATATTAACTAAATAAAAAAGTCAAAGAAGTAGCATGTTACTGTTGATTTACATATAAACCACCGAAATAAAGCATGTAATTGCAACGAGCCAAATTAACAAATCCTTGGAACTAACAGCATGGAGCACAATTTCCACCATTTTGATCTGGAAAATGTAGTCGGTCTTGGTCTGAAGGTGGGAGTCGATCTTGTTTGTACAATAGCGTTCATTAGTATTGCTGAGTCCTAAATCGTTATCGACTTGAAATTTTGTCGTCTCACGAGGACTTTGCTTAAGAAACAAAATACACAGAAGAAATTATATGTAAACGCTGTTATAACTTCATTATGGTGACACAGCTTGTTTGTGTAAACCCACAATTTAGAAAAATATACTGCCATTGTTTTAGCGAATTCCGCAGGAATGGAGCTATTGCTGTTTTACCCATGAAAAGATTTCAGGAAAAAATGACTTCAATTCTCTATCGATCCTATTTTACTAGGCACCAGAGATGACGATGGGGGGGGGGGGATTAATATGTATACGTACATAACAACATATGTGTGCGTGTGTTTCTGTTGGCAGCAATTTTTGTTTGTGCTTTTTTTTCTCTCTCAAAGAAATTCGGCATATAACGATCAATAAACAAAAGATTCATCGAGTTCTTTAACTAGCAAAACTAGACCATTAGGAATGGGAGTTAACTTAAAGAAAAATTTTACAAATCAATCTAACGGCCGCAATGTTTGTTGGTTTTTCTCAATGAAACTCGGTAAATGCAGTCACACAAATCAAAAATATCTGCATATAAAAACCGTTTCTACCTTAAAACTCAGTACAAGCAGCGAAACAATAGCTTGCTTTAATCAACCAGTTTCCTCAGTCACAGCCGTAGCAGTATTGCACCTTTTTGTCTTTTGTCGAAAATGATGAATTACAAAATTATTCATGTGGGATCCCTTGAAAATATACTTCTCTTTTCTTCCGGGGCACGATATTCAATGGCCGACAGCCTCTGCCTCTCTGCTTCCGTTGTAGTTCAAGAAAGAGGGCAGAACGCAGAACTACAGGCATTACAGTGAATAAATCGATTTTGCAGACAGAGAGACAAATGAAATGCTAGAATGGCATTGAGGATTCAAAAAAAGTTGGAGATGAAGCACTGGTGGAATGAATTGGAGGGGAACCGGTGAAAACCTGCCGCTCTGTAATGAACCCGGGTCTAAAGTCTATCCATATGGCCACAATGCAGCCTTGAAATCATATTTGATTGTAAAGGTTCATTCAGAAGTCGCTCCGCAGTCAATGTGAAGTCGAGATTTCACTAGGGAACGGAATTCGGGTGGCAGCATGGACCGCGCTCCGAGCGTATAGTTAGTTATTGGTCCACTTAACCACCAAAGCTAAAAGTGCAAACCTTAGCAACGATGGACGGATTACCTGCTATAACTGGCTTCGAAGGAAGGAAGGAATGTCAGAAATGTAGAAGTAATAATTTTCTCTTGTGCGGTGCACATCATCCGAGTGCGAAGGAACTTATCGATTATCCGTTAGCATTAACTTGAATTGACTGTTTCATCATTATTGATTTTCTTTGTTTTGATCAATTAGTTGATACCCCTAAACGCTTGTATTTTGATATGGGATGGCAAATAAGAGTACAATTAATGTATGAGGGCAGTTTGGAAAGTTGTCGGGCTGAGAAAGAAAACAAAAAATCTTTCATCCAATTTTTTATTTTTAACATAATCATATTTTAACTCTGTACACTTAGACCAACTGCTTCTTTATACTTTCAGTATACAGTGGTTTTTCCAACTAGGCAAAATAAGTGTTTGTTTGGGCTATAATCTAATCTAAAGTAAATCTCTGTCCAGCGAGTCATTTATTCAGATTTGGGAAGTGAAAAACATCACTGGGAGCCAAATCTGGTGGATATGGCACACCTGACGGCAGTTCAAAGCAATCGCAATTGAAGACGTGTCCGGCGGTGCATTGTCTTGTGGAAAATACCTTTTTACTTTAGCAAATGCGGGTGTTTGACCTTAATAACATCCTTCAAACTCCCTAGGATGTTGTATAGAACTCTATGTTGATGGTTTTGTCCTTTCCACATAGTCTATCAATACCATACTCCAAGCATTTTAAGAAGACAGTGGTCATCACATTTCTTGCTGAAGGAACGCACTTGGCCTTCTTAGAGAGCTTTGACGCTCTTGAACCCATCGTTTGGACTGCTGCTAAGTACATATTTCATCCATAGTGATGTAACATCATCAAAAGTTCTTCGAATTGCGCCTAAACATGTCGAAGTATTCCTGAGAAATGTTCATCGAGAAGCGCTTATGCGATGGATAGTAAACACACTAGCAAATGTTCCAGATTCAATCTATTGAAATGTTTGCAATCTCACGCACCTTGATTCCTTTAACAAGGCATTGTGGATTTTTGTGATGTTTTCTTCAGTCGCTGCGATATTTGGATGTCCTGAACGTTCGTCATAAAAATGGGAGAAGACAATTCTTTCTCGTAGAAAATGATGGTGAAGAGTCCTTCAAAGTGGAATCCATTTTGTTTACTTTATTGGACTATAGTAAAGAAACAACGAATGTATGTGTGTGAAAATGCTAGGTGCGTAACGGATAATAATTGAGAGCTATCCTTGCCATTTGGTACTGCTAGCGCCATCTGTCTATCAAATCGAGACCCTTTCGAGCACACCTCATATTTTTAAAAGACCTGAAAATATTTTAATACTAGTAAAACCATTGAAAATAAAAAACTGGCTGTTTATTTAAAACTACATTTCTTTTTGTGTAATAACTTAATTTACTGGCATGTCGTCATACATTGTAATGCTGACAAGAAACTTAAGAGGCAGCAATTTCCAATTACATGCTATTCAGTTGGTCTCAGATTCAGTACGCCCTCTTATCTTGTCAGAAAAGTTGACCTCTTATTCGTCTACTAATGGAACAGCTTTAGTATTAAAGTAGAGAGTGCCAAAAAATGTTTACACAGTTTCACAGTAGAGATCTATTTAATATATTTCAAAGTTGGACCGAAAAACAACAGTAATGTGTAGTATGATGTTCTATAAACAGATGTGACTCATATACATTATGATAGTGTTGCTGCAACAAAACGGAGTCAAGATTATCGTTTGAACAACGGAAAGCAATTTTGAAGTGGTATTGGAAAACCGAGAATGTTGTTGAAGTTCAAAGGCAATGGAAACGTGTGTACAGAACAGAACCGCCGTTGAACTTCTACCTATGGGGAACTCTTAAGGATGTTGTATACCGTAGAAAACCAGCTACATTGGCAGCACTTAGGGAAGAAATTGAAACGGCATGTGCTGCAATCGCTGAGGACACTTTCGCAAACATTGTTCAATCAGTAGTTGAACGTGCTCAGAAATGTGTCGGCCCATGGCGGGCATTTTGAGCAACTGTTGTAACTGTAAAAGTCTAAGATGGGACATAATAAAATTGGATTCACACAAACAGAAAATGACTCACATCGGGGAATTTCGGGGCACAGCATTAAATTTTTATTTCTTTCTCTATCCCTGAAGCAAATGAAAATTATTCAGCCGGAGAGGAGATTCAAACATTGCATTAATCTCCCCAAAGAATAATTAAAGATATAAAGACAGATGACAACTAAACTCTTTATCACTAAATAACTAAAGTCTTCGTAAGTACACAGGTTATTTTGTTAGTCTTCTCATCCTCAAATGCTTCGATCTTAAAATAATTGTAGAACCTCTGGAACAGATGGTAAGGACTTAGAATGTGTATAGCAACAATTCGAGCGAGAATTGCAATAATGTTTAGTAATCTTTGTCAGATTTCCAAAACGCAAAAAATATATGGCGCTAGCTGGGCGTTCTAGCCAACAGTAACATTGTATTATATCGGAGTTGCATAAATTTTTGGAGACTATAAGCTGATGCTACTAGCCCTTTCGGAGTCCTCATCCACAGAATTTTGTAGGTGTGTAGTATCTTTCTTTTTCGTTATATTTTCAACTTCTACCCATTTCTTCAGCTCGAACTGATCTGAAATAATTGTGTGGGTTTCGTATGACAAATTATTACTACCAGTAGCTAATAAACAGTGCAGTGTCATCAGAAACAGCATTTTTTTAATAACAGAGCTACTTGTGCTGCTACAATTAATTATGTGTTGTTTCTATTTTAAAATCTCCTGTATTACAAGAGCTCTAAGAAGTTTCCTAAAAGGCTGATAAGAAGAAGATTAAGTGAAAAGTTTACCATTTTTAAAAGACGATTAACACTTAGTTAAATAAATTAAGATGTTTTGGGTTAGGCTTATGTTGTGTACAGGTTGTATAAAAAGTGAGGTTATGTAACACGTAAAAACCTTAACTATAGCAGGCACAATGCAGGCATAATTTTTTCAACATTTTATACCAAACGTATTTTTAAGGAAAAACCTGTATCTGTTTTTAATATGAAAATAGGTGTCAAATTTCATGTCCTTTTTTTGTTGTGTACACATTCATTTTAAGGTGTCACAGTTGTTAATTTCTGTTTATATTTACATGAACTAGTAGTGAAGAACTGTAAATTACCTCGTAGAGTGATATATGATTGAGGGTTTTAAGACAGTTTTTTCCCTAAAGTTGTGAAATTCTTTCCCGATGCTAACTAGCAAGAAAAATGGAAAGTGTTATTTTATTATATAACTGAATACAGATCAAATTTCATAACCGCGATTAAGAAATCAAATTGATTAATTAAAGGAATTCTTAATCGAAAGGAAAATTAAGTTTGATGAAACTAACCTAGAGAATACTTACAGTCTTACACAAATGAAATCCTCCTGGAAGCTGCTAAAATCAGGGATATTAAAAATATATTTCCTAAAAGCAATACACTTTTCAAAGACTTCTGGATTAGTATGCAAGGTTTCAGAAATTATGTGTAAAACTCTAAGAGAGGTGAAGAATGTGCAAGCTTAATGTTGTTGTTTCTTGTATGATTTATTGAGAAAAAGACCGAATTTGTGCAATGCAACTATTTTTTTTTAATTTCTAAGCATTGTTGCCGGAAAAATGATCATATTCATATTCCTTATTAAAGTTTTAGTATCTGAAATTAATGTTACACGCTTTGGAGACAATTTCATCATTTTCATGAATTTATTATGAACAAAATACTTGTGATCATAATTATTTTAATATTTGGCAACATTTGTAAATAAGCAACTTTTTATTAGGAAAAACCTGATTTACAAGTTGTCGTATTTTCAAGAGATAGTATATTTGTATTGCTTTTCTGGAAACGTGTCCAACTGGTCTTGTATGATTATGAAAGTCACGGTTTCAATTGGGTGAAAAACAGGTGTTCCCAGCGGCTGATGGCTGTACATTCTGATGGTTGTGGCCGCTAGTAAATGGATGACTTCTGATATTGTCTTATTGACACATTCCTATCAATTTGTAAAGTGTAGGATATGCCTGCTGAGAGTGATATTAGTCGGCATTGGTCAACGAACCATCTAATTGGATTCTAGCGCAAACACCACAGTGTTTATCTCCTGGGATGCCCGCTGTCATTTGATTTCAAACGCATTGCTGATGGAAGATGTGAAAACAATGCTGTACAATATATCTATTAACCTTATGTGACATGTAATGTTTGGCGAGCTATTGCTGTAGTCATACGCGTATCCCTCTGCTTATCGGGAGAGTGCGGGTTCGAGTCCTATCTTGGGTTTGTAATGGGTTTGAGTACCACTAGAGTGCTACTTGATACCAGAAGAAGCGAATCCAGCCTGAAAAGTCAAAGTTGAGGTTGAAACCAGTCGCGTTGATTCTTGGGTCCTCGATTCTTCGGAGGTGCTGCACTCAGGATTTTGTATTGTTACAGAACGAAGTTTGGTAAAGCGGATATATGGAGTGCTACAAAACACTTGTGGAAGAAAGAATCATAAAGGAAACATTTACATAAACATTTATGCCGAAAGGATATAGAGGTTAATACCGTGCTCTCATTTTGTTACGCAATCAGAATTTGTATATATTAGTTTGTTTTATTTTGGATGTTCTTTAACATCTCAGGTAATTAGCATTCCATTCAATTCAGGGTTTGAAACGACAGATAAATTTTGTTCAGAGGCTTCTTTTTTCAGGCTCGAGGCTCTTTAATGCGCCGTAAATCTACACACGGGACCCACAACTTTACTTCTCTTCAGAAGGAAGGATTTTTACGCCCGAAAAAGTACATCGACCCTGGCCTGGGATGAACCAGTGCTCTTGTGTCTACGAGTATACACTAGTAGAAACCAGTTGACCTTTAGTGGACGTGAAATTCCCGGTAATACTAAGGTTAAAGTTACACGGATGCAATCAATTGAGTTTGCTCGGTCGTGTTTATCACGCTATTATTTCCGTTGCATTTCTGTAAGAAGTGAGTGTTGGACTTTTTATTGCGTATTTGTGTATTGTGTAGTATGTTGACAGTGGACTATACGATAAAACAACTAATTTTTATTTCTGATTGTTATGTGTACGAGTACTATAGGGGAAAATTTCAAGGAATAACATCTCCATCGGGTAGTGCAGTTTTCAGATTGGTGAACAAAGTTGGAATCGAAGGCGTTTGACAAGGAAACTGAGACCTACAAACCGCGTTTTAAAAAAGGAAAATCTTGATAAATTACACCATCATTTAGACATTTCTTTTCAGAAATCTTTAGCACGATTAACCCAACAAGTTGGTGTATCAATTGATAGTGCGTATAGAGCCATTTAGCTACTGTGTCTTTGTCCATATAAATTACTGGAAAATGTCTCAACATCTTTTCAAAAGGATTCAGGCATGTCTCACAGCGGAGGGCAGACACTTCGAGCATCTACTGTGATGAGAGTACAATATTAAGTACTATTTACTACTAATATATAAGAAAAGAAAATTGCTACATCATTTCCCTAGGGAGCTGACAAGCGGTTCACTCAGTAGCTTCCCATCGGTAAAACCAATTTCTGATTGCGCAGCGGAATGAGAATCGTATACATGCATCCCTGTAATGAAATTAATCTTCTAACATGGTTAGTAATTATTATTAATAAACAGGTTGATAATCATGGAATTTACAACAGAGAACATGACTAGTAATTTGCATTGTTACAATAGGATATCATGATTGTATAAATACAAAACTTTCATCATTTGATGTCAGCTATTTTACAGCGTCTTTAACGCTGCAGGAAAGTAATCTCTCTTAACATTGGCATAAATTTGGTTAATGTTAATCTTACATTAAACTGTATACAGGTGAGAGAAGCTCTAATAATAACAAAGATTATTATATATAAAACATTTATATTAATAGTAATATTATATTTCCGCTCATGTTTTCAACACTTGGTTTTTATGATCGTACAAAATTATTGCACCTTGTAATAACTTCAAAAAGCGCTAATATTTCCATACTCACATCACTGTCAACAGTTAACGAATTGCATGAATATTCACTAGCGTTGCCATTGGGTTACCTCATATCGACATGGTGGTAAATAAAATGAAAGTTGTCGACTCGCTATCTTTTTCCATCACTGCTCCACAACAGATGCTGTCCGTTTTTTTTTCCACTTGAATTATTTAGCAAATTTACTCATACATTCTGAAATTCCTAAGCGAATAAGCATTATCATGAAACTTTTCGGTCTAAATTAATAACTTAGTTTGCGTTTCGATATACCATCCATATTTTCTATACGTACATTTTTATTCATTTCTGCTTGTTTTGATTTATGATTATCTGTAAAACGCACCATAAATGGAATGAAAATGTAAGATTTAATGGGATATATTTATCATTATTTGATAATATCTATTTTATCTCAACATATTATTGTAGCATATATATTGTGCGCACAAAAGCCTGACATTCTTACCTCTAGCCAAACTATACCTTCTTTATCACAGAAATTACATTGTTAACAATTTATTGAATTAAATTCATGGCAGATATTGAGGAAACAATCGGAAGAGTAAATTCGGCTGAGTAAGAGCCAAAGAAAGCATGATAAATATATGGAATAAAATGGCTACCACTGGACTATTAGATTAGTTTCCCATCATAATAAATCTTTAGAAGAACTTTATAAAATAAATTAAATTTTGGAAATAGTAGCCTTCGTTCTTCAATTTCGCCATTTTAATGCATATTTTAAACACAGTTCAGAGTTTATCCTACTTTAGGTTATTCAATTGAATTATGAACGAAAATTATACATTATATCGGAAATTAGAGAGATTTTTAAATTGCTATTTTTAATTTTGGAATCTAGAAAGCCAATATTTTGGTTTACTAGTTAATATGTGAAATATGGACTAATAATTAGAAGGAAAAAAAAAAAAAAGAAATATCTTATAATTGTTGCTACTCTAACATGACTTTAAAGGTCATCGTAAAACAAATGCTTTTAGCATTACGACTATATTCAGTTTCATTTTGTAATGCTTATTGCCTATTTCTGATATGTGTAAAGCGAAAACAATTCCTGAACGCGGAAAAAGTGATTGTCAAACAGTACACACAAACTACACTAGATGACAGTACCATTAGAAATTGTATTAGTCCTTTTTTGGCTTCAGGAATTCCATGAAAGAGTGTTGACTGTAATAAGAACTTTGAACGAAATATCTGCCATTTCTGTTGCTATGTTCCTATTGCTACTTAGTTCAGATTCTTATTTTGAGATCCAGATTATTTTGAATTTATCTCATAGTTGATAAGGAGAGCAAAGAAATGTTTAAACAAATAGACTTTCAGGCTTTGGTGATACCAACCGAACATTATTTTTGTTCATTGCAGGAGCTCGGTCATGTCCAACCTACTCGTAGGGGCTTTGTCTTGTACTGTACACGAGGGAAAAGAACAGATTCGCATCAACCAACAGTACACGCAAAACTTAATGTATATGGAGGTGGAGTGTCCTTCAGACTGCATTCATTATACACCCGGCTGTGTTGTTAGTTATGGCATTGTAATTATTGAGAGGGCAGTATTTCTATTTTACGCTCGAAAAAAAAAAACACATTTAAACACAATTACGTGAATATTATAATCAGAAAACGCTTAACATTCTGAACATGTTTCTGCTTTATACATACATAGTGAGATATTAGTCGTTGAATCAACTGAATTCTCGCTATTTAGCAATAAAGTTAATACAAACTAAGCAAAGAGGATGACGCAATGTACTTTCAGTGCATAGGAAAACAAAACAGCCCTGCATTGTAATAGAGTTTAAGTAAATGTATCTGTGTTTGCGCATGCTTACAATATCACAAGCGGGTTTTCAATAAATAAACGCGAAGTGTTAAGTATCAAATTAGACACTTATTTAATAAGTATAAAGTTAAAAAAAAATGTTGTCCCGAGTATAGAGCAATTGTCAACAGATGATCGCTGGGGCTTGTTCTAATGTGTAGAATTCCTGTCCGCACACATCCACTTAGTTTGATAGCGTCGCAACACGCAGTGATTGGTTGACCTTCCTATGCCACTAAGTTTTGCGTTCAGTATAGTGACATTTTCATACACATAACTTTCCAGTTCTATACGTGCATTCGTAGCATACACGTAACCAGCGAACAACAGACAGGTCTTTAGTAGCAATTTGCTTATGGTTTGTGTTGTGAATTCAAATTTTTTGGAGTTCTTATTTACGCCAGTAGTTATTGTTCATTGTTATTTATTTGTTAAATTGTTACTGATAGTTTTTCTACTTCCTTTGATATTTGAACCATATCAAAGGTTGCCACCGACTTACTGATGAGAAATAGCTTATTAGAAAAATAACCAACTATTTTGATGAAGAGGTTACTGATAATGCTCTTCTAATTTACTAAAGAAAGTGTCAGAAGGAGGGGTAAACTCACTCAGGAACAAAGAAACCGGGGCCTTTTTATATTTGATTATATTTTGTTCTTAATTGTTATATTTTGTCCTTAATTATTTTAAAACGAAAGAATATCCATTTAAACAAAAATATTGTTTTATTAAGGACCTTAAATTACAACAATAGAAATAAAAACTTAACTCTAGTTACAAAAGTTACGAAGAACCTAAAACAATGACAAGTTTTGTTTTAACTGTGAGTACGTTTTTCGGTGCTTGAGACGTTAAAAACGCATTTTAATAACGGGCCTCATCCATCTCTGACTTGAATAACTGCATTTATACGTCTTGGTATGCTTTCGATCAAGTTCACAATGGCGGAATATGCTCCTATTCTTTCAAGAAGCACTCGCCTAAACTCTTGTTAAGTTTCTGGCAGCGGCAGTCTTGTCTTAACACGCCGATCCAACATGTCCCACGCGTGTTCAAGCGAATTAATGACGGGACTCTTTGCTGGCCATTGTAAAACATGGATTCCCACTTCTTGGAGATAATCTCTGACTATATGAGCAATATTTGGGCATGCATTGTCCTGTAATTAAGAAAACTATCGCCTCTAAATGAGTCAAATGGTACAACATGATTTGTCAAACATTCATTTATCAGCTGTAAGACTTCCATTTTCTTCTAAAATTAGCTCAGTATGAGCATCCATAGACACTCCTGCCCTAACCACCTCCACATGATAACTTTTCGGAAATGCAGCATTGTGCAAATCGTTCTCCCTTCCTTCTCTAAACTGTTATATGTCCATCAGGTGAGCGCAGATAGAAAAAGGACTCGTCTGTGAACAGAACACAACTCTATGTTCATTTCTCCATCCCATATGGTTATTTGCAAAACGTGACTCGGTGCATTTCTGAGCAAATTGGGACCAGTTGCAGGTCTACTTGATATCATTTCACTTGTTTTCAACCTTCTTCTAACATTTTTGGCCAAAAATCGGGCATCCATGCAGGTTAGCAAATTGCTGGGCTACAGTCACAGTTGGCAGGTTGCGCTCCCTATGAACTGCCAACACCATGTACCTGTCTTTATTTTCATTTGTAGCTCTCGGACGACCCAAAATGGTCTTCTGGTATATTCTAGGGTGTCTCTAAACTGTTTTAAGGTATCGTCGACTGTGCTTCTAGCCATTTTGTAATGTAACGTACATTGTGTCCATCATCGTTTAGGGCTACAGCTCTAGCCACATCTTCAGGTCGAATTTTTTTTAAGGTGAAATGTGACAACCCGATTTACATTTACAGCGTGTAAAAATAAAGAATTAATGATAATGGAGTACAAAATGGTTAAGACAAATTTGCTATATTTGAGACTTTATACACATAATTGAAATATTCCGCTACTCAATGGCTTGTTTATAAAACAAAAACATTCAACATAGCGTACATATCTCCATGACAACAAATGCCTATCATAATATTTTATGACAAGCAAATATATCGCAATATACAGGCAAATGTAAAAGAGTTCTTGAGTGTACTTCAAGGTTTCACCGAATAGAATAAAAAATAAATAAATAAATAAATAAAATAAAAAATAAAAAATAAAAAAATAAAAAATGTACAACAGAAATATATTAGTCACGAAATAAACTTATAAATTAATATCATTTCACATGAGTTTTACTTTCATTTGAGCTTTATTATGAATTTGCTTCATTGTCGCAAAACAAACGATCCTCTTTTCCTCCTACCTCGTGTACAGTACAAATGCTTTAAGAGATATGCGGGAGCAATAATAACATTTTATTGCTTTGCTGTAAATTATGCTTTGTAATTATGAGAATAGCTTCTCACTTAAAAAAATGTTCATTTGAGACTAAGTAATTAAATGCCATCGCTAATCACATTTATAAAAACAGCTCAAAGTTCAGCTGTAATAAAACGCTACATTTTATGTTCTGCATTCTTTATTCAGTTTACGACTATATCTCGTTAGCTTTATTATTAAAGTTAAAATTATATGCACCAATTAAAAACAAGATTTTAATTTGTTTTTCTATTGCAGCTGACGATTAGAAATAAAAAACATTCCACATTATGATTACATTTACAGTTACTTAATCCTAAATTGAATTTAACGTTTTATAATGAAATGATGTGTATAACTTGGATCCCAAGGTTTCTGTCAAAGACAATATGGAAGTAGTCAACCTTATACGTGCATTGCATCAGTATTTCATTTTTCGGTTTTGTTTCTTGAATAACTGTCATCTAGTGTTAACTGTTAAAGACATATAAGCAATTTCTTACATTAAACATCTTGAACCAGCGTTTAACCATTATTATGGAGCTTATTAAGTGATTAAATTAATTTTCACTCGTGAGAATTATTGCTAGTTTCTATACAAAAGTTGTTGTAAACAAACATAATAGTTTTAAATTTCTGGATGCTGTATAAATTATAACAACAATACTACATAGTGTTTCAAAGTAGATATTTAACTCCAGTCTTTATTCAGCTTTAAGGCAGGCCTATACTGAAACTTCACTGAAAGAAACATTCTAAAATTCAGAACATAGGTTAGATTTTAGGTGTTGCATACGCAATTATTGCCATTGGTTTTTTAAATGTTAACGTATGTTATACATTAAAAATAGCTTTTGGTACTTTATAAGCTATTTTGTGCTGTTAAATGTTAGCTACTTCATAATGAAAACTTTTATATGACTACATTTAAGCATATAAAGTACCTGAATTTTTTTAGTTCTCTTAGAATTAATTAAAATGTTGATTCTTCATTTTATGGTATGTTTTCATTTGTAGCATTAATATTTCAGTCTTTAAAAATAAACGCGTTTTTAAATATTCATTTTATGAGAATAATATAAGCTGAGAGTTCATGATATATTTTTTAACATATTTAGTGAAAAATTGAATCACACGGAGCTCTCAATGTGTTTAAAATGTGAAGCAAATTAATATCTTATAAGAAAACGAAACCTAAATACAGCAAGCTTTTAGTATAGTCCTGCCTTAAATAACAAATTCCAAAGTTGGCAGCTGAGTGGAGCTGTTTTTAATTTTGCTACAACTTGGCTTATGACACTTGTTTTAAGTTAACGCAGTTTCACCCTTTTCCCATCTTTCAGGGGGAAAAAAAAAATTAGAATAGCGCAACATGAATATATAAAAATTAAACATCTCGTTTTCTGAACTAAATGTTTAAATCAACCGAAATCTCACTGTTTTCATTACCAACAAAACGCTCGAAATCATTTGCAATGAATGAAAAAAGCATCAAGGAAAGTTTTCCACAGGTCGGATTGAATTTATTTCTGTTGGCAAATTAGTCCTTTTAAATACTTTCTGCTTACATATTACATACATTAGTCAACTTAAGGGTTGTCACATGAATTCGTTTACTTCTTTATTGCATTCCAACTGCTAACATCACATGAGAACACAGGTACGATAGAGAAATTACCGTACAGAATTTAAATATTGCATTGTACGGAAAATTGTTTGCGATTGATGGTAACAAATTTAGAGGTCCACATAGCGCCGCACTTAAACCTGCGGAAGCGAATTTAAGGCCAGCAGTGTGAGTAATACATAATTGGTGTACTAGTGTGCTCACAAACCTGTCACTTAAAACAGAAGAATACTAAAAAGGGTGCATTACTGTCCACTTCGATGCAAAACACTCAGAGATTATAAAATACTGCAAGAGGTGCAGATTCATCATCTCCAAAGAAAGACACCTCATGTGTGCTTAACAAAAAGTAAGGCTAAAATAGAACGCATTTTAGAGGGCAAGAAACAGGCAAATCCACAACCAGCCTCCTCCGAGGTAATTCGGAAGGTGAGGCCTTGTCTCTGGCCTGAATCCAGTAACATAGAGAACCATTTAATTGAAAAAGGAGATGTCACAAATCTGAATACCAATATTAACCTGTATTTTAACATAAACAGTGGTTTGACTGCATCAGGATATGACTTCAAGTCCCATATCTGCTTCAATTCGCCATTTTTGTTAGAAAATATGGGGAGGAAAACGGGAATATATTCCATTCCTTATAGCCCTATATCTGTTAAATCATAGATGTATTGCTAATAGATTTCTGTGCATTTAGATTAGGGAAAGGGCTCCTGCAAACAGAAAACAGCGAATTAAAGGAGGTTTCTGGAAAGTCTGCCAAGGAATGAAACACTTTGGACCAGTTTACTGAGATGCAGAGCGATAGCTCTTGAAATCTCCACATATAACATTACCGCAGGTGGAAGCATGATTTTTCATAAGTTAAAGCTGTTTGAACTTTTAGTATCACAGGCTGCAAATAGCCTTCCTCAGACGAGCAGAGTTCGTTTTTATTTTGTAGTTTCTTCTGAAAATTTAAAGGCGCACCTTTTTTTGCAATGTAATTCATCAATGATTTCAGACTTTTTGCCGGTATTATATTTGTACAGACTTCTACAACGTATATTTTCAATTCATTTATATTCGTAAAGAAATATTCAAAGATCCCGTTCTCGATGGGTTTTCATAAAATGCCTGAACATAAACGCCTTGACATATTGACTAAAGAGGACATAGCGACAAAAACTTACTTCGCACACACGAGTGACAGGAAACAAAAACGTGATAATAAGGCAGGTTTTACTCTGATGGCAGAAAATATAAATAAAACGGAAATTTAAAAATACAATAAAACAATGTATATAAATTATATTGGTATCTTAGTAGTTGTTTTTGAAAAGAAAAGTATTGTTTTAATAGTTTTTCTTCAAGATTTGAAAGTTTAAAGAACTAAAATAATTGTGACTTATGATGTGTGTGTTAAAAATACGAACGACACTTGCTTTACCACGCACAAAATAGTAAACACAGCAATAGTTTATCGAGAGTATTCTTTCTATCTTTATTATACAATAATTTTGTTTGTTTTTTTTTTCCAGATTTTATTCTTTCCAATGCACTAACGCAAGATATTTATTTTTTTTCCACCCACTTGAAGACTTTACTAACGTAGGAAGTATGAACCAACTCATAAAGCTCATGTCGAAATTTCTCACATTTTTTACGCAATAAAAATTCACACACTTGAAAGAAGATTAAAAAAAAAAAATCTGCCATTTAGAAGTGCAAGGAATTCGAATCTTGCATGGAATGTTATAGAAAAACAGAAAACTGTTGTCGATGCTTCAAAATATTTTTTGGAGCCAATAGTGGGCGATAATAAGCGAATGGCATGGACCAGAGCTAGATTTCATCATGTCATTAATAGGCTATGCAATTTCTAATTCTTATTAGCTATTCCTTCATTTAAAAATATTCGGATGAAACTGGCGCTGATTTTTGAAAACTTTTACTTCTAAGGAGTTTTTTAAAATGAATGGTTATTTCATTATTTAACTCTTGTAAATAGCAAATGTTAGCTTTTGAAATGCCATACTTAAATAAAGAAAGGTTAAATGCGTTGAATGTCTTAATGATGAGCAGTCGTTTTAAAGGGAATTTTAAACATGCACAATTAATATTCATGCGGATTGCGAAAGGCCTTGCGCAGATGATTTGTTCAAGTACAAACGTTTCATAGCTCATTTCATGATTGATTAATGTAAAACTCGGAGGGAGCATCAGGCCTGATCGCTAGTGAAAACACAAATATCGGAAAATAACAGACCTTGAAGCCCGTCTCCAAACCAGCGGAAATGCAGACCGCAAACTTGAATAAGATAAAGTAACTTCTGAATTATTTTAACTGTGTAAGAGATGCCTCTTAATTACATATAAATTAAAATCTAAACAAAGTATTTGAAGTAATTATGAAAGCTGGCTCTATAGTATATTAAGACATAAGCGAACTGCTGATTCCTAAAGTAAAAGTCATGCATTTTAAGGGCACAAGTATTAATTTCTTGTGCATGCTAAGTTCAATATTGAAATGCGTTGTACTGTCTCGTCGTTGAAAAAAACTAATTTATTACCTTATGATTGTGCACATAGGTTATGAAGCCGTTTTAGAATTTTATATATTGAATCTTGAATATTTATGAAAAATACTCCTATCTAGATTTTCAGCTCCTGCTATTTTTAAGACCTAACATCCCAACTAGTAATTACGCCATACTTAAGCCTCGTCAATATTATACTTTTTAAACATCACCTAATTGTTAAAGGTGTGAATTATCTACTCATAACACACATACAATATTTTTTTTCTTATTATAGCCTTAAGCCAAGTTTGGTAGCCTATAAGTTAATACAGCTCATATTAAACATAGATAATACAATCTGCATTTATAGATAAAATATACGAAAAAAAACAAACAAAACATTACGGTCACTAGTATTAACACAGTTCAGAGTAAACCTTAAACTCTCTCTCTTTTTTTTTTTTACATAAAACTAAAAACATAATTTGAGCTTTGTTTTCATAATTGTTTCTACTTATACCTAGGCTCGTTTGTGACCGTAACAGTCCGCTTATTAGGAATACGAGTACCTACATATTAGATAATAAAATTTCCATTAACCAAGTAATAATTTTTTCCTATTAAT
Organism: Metallyticus violacea; assembly: GCA_030762175.1. Taxonomy (NCBI): domain Eukaryota; kingdom Metazoa; phylum Arthropoda; class Insecta; order Mantodea; family Metallyticidae; genus Metallyticus; species Metallyticus violacea. Next base: position 107,020,207 of record CM060842.1, read on the forward strand.
TTTTAAAACTGTACTTATATAAACGTACAATGTAGTACTTGACGGGCCGCGTTTATAAGGAGGTCTATGTATACATTACTTTCCCAAATGGTTAAACTTCTAATATTGCAAAAGAGAAAAAATATTTATGCACATCTTCGATTAATGTAGGTACAAGTGTTCAGTAAAACTGACGGAACTGCAGCTCAATGTTATTGCTGATAAATCGAAGATTACATGAGTTTTAAGGTCTATATCATGCGAGTGCACTGAAAGTTATTCAGTTATTATTGCATCGACAGTAAAGATTCTAATGAACCCTTATATTTCACTCAGAACTATTACAGTTCTTTGTTCATTGGTATGTTAATAATTACTGTTTGTTCACAATACCTTATATTGATTGATGATTCACTTGAAAAGTGCATTTTATTCACTATAAAACACTCTTGCAACGTTAACAATCGCGGAATTACATGCGAAAAATGTTCAAGTGGATGCAAACAGAATGTAATCGAAATAATTTATGTAAATAAATGCATCTTATATATAACTTTTTATGAATGATAAGAGGACATGAAAGCCCCAGTCATAACAATTCTGCTACATGCATAGGTTCCTATTATGTTGAATTTCAATAGACTTTTTAAAAAAAAATGTTATAGAGAAAAAAAAAACCAAGTACTTCAGAGTATAATAATTAAAGGAATCTTAAAACCGAATCTTATTTTTATGGCGTGAAATAACGCTCAGAAACAAGAATATAGAATAAAATAATTTTACGGCTTGATCATATTTGTTGACAGATGAAACTTTAAAAAAAAACCTATATATACTAGCTAGTGGCGACGTATCCACCTCCTTGGTCTAGTGGTTAGCGTTGCTGACTGCATGGAGGCCCGGGTTCTATTCCCGGTACCAACTTAGGAATTTTTCTAAGTTAGGGAGGTCTGGAACGGGGTTCACCCAGCTTCGTGAGGACAATTGGGAAGCTGCCTGATGGAGAGGTGGCGATCTTCCATCTACTAAGCCGCGATAAAGCGATCGGCGGAATGCAATGTGCCGATCACATGCTCTCCTGCAATACTGCCCTCTACCAATGATATGATGCCACGGAAGTAGAGGACGCAGCGGTCGTCGCGATAAGCTAAGGCTGTAAAAGATTTTAAGAAGAAGAATGATTACGCAGTGTCAGTCATGATGGTGTAGTGGTAACTATACTTGCCTCCTAAATCCAAAATCGCGGGTTCGATCCCGGCCAGGACCAATGGATTTTTTCGGGCGTAAAAATCCTAAGTATGGCTTCCTTCGGTTTTGAAGCAAAGCTGTGGGTCCCGTGTCGTACATTTACGGCACGAAAAAGAACCTCAAGCCTGAAAGAAGAGGCCTCTGAGCAAAATTTGTCGGCCGTTTCACGCCCTGATTTAAATGGGATGCTGATGTCCCGAGATGTTAAAGAGCGTCCGTAAATAAACCAAATTTAAAAATAATAGGGACAATGCTATCAGTGGTATTACAACCTTCTATTATGCTATAGAGACAATTGTTTCACAAATCTGTAATACTGAAAGTATCGAAGTAATCATATTTTGTAGACAGTGACTGTAGTAAGTAATCGTTCTAAAAATATTTGGTATGGGCAAAGGTGCTCCATAAAAACCCAAATTGCAGCTCAGTGCTTTAGAGAATTACAAGAGCTACGAGAGAAGTCTTACCAAATCGAACTATGGAGGGTGGAAGCATTTCGTCAATGAAGAGAACATGAACACAGGCCACGCGTTGGTAGATTTCCCTCTTGAGGCAGCAAAACTTTTTTTTTTTTTTTGATTGACAGGCGATTTCTATGTAACTTGGGACTGCAGCATTGTCTGTCTGTTCGTAACTTTGCAGTAAAGATCCTGAAAATGTAGAAAATTTTGTATCCGCTGATTGCGCATAGTCTAACAATTAGGGAAGTGGCAGCTAATGAAGACACAAGACTGCATCTGAAACGATGTGAATATGAAAGTGAAGCCTTTCTTTAATCATACAGATTTCATACAGAAATTATACAGAAATGTTACTGCAGATAGAGTGCACCGTCTACCAAAGATTTGATAACGTATGGTTGATAAGGCAGGGACCTATATTCTAACATGCAATGCAAATAAAAGTTTAACTACATTTAGTATGAAAAAATAACTATGTAGCCACTACTTTTCGGATGTCCTAATAACAAATAAATACACAAATGAAGAATATAAAACCAGTTTAGGCAATCAACTCAGCTGGAGAAGAAGGGGGGGGGAAAGGAAGGAAGGAAGGAAGGAAGGAAGGAAGGAAGGAAGGAAGGAAGGAAGGAAGGAAGAAACGAAGGAAGAAACGAAGGCACAGAAACACACGACTCTGTGAGGTGTAAGAACAAATACGTTTTTAAAAAATAAAAGAAAAATTTAACGATTAAAGAGGTTGTCAAGAAGTTTTTAATTATATGATAATTTGTGCTGTTTGCCCCTTGACGAGAACAATTTTATACTTATTTTAAATGTTTTTTTAAGCACGCTTTCATTTTTACAACAGCTATTCAATTTTAATTACCAACCCCGTAGCATTTATCCCTCAGAAAAATGTATCGGAAATGAAATTCCGAGAAAAAGAGAATAAAATTTGTCTATTGTGCATGATAATAATTTGATGTTCAGCTTGTTCTAAATGTTCAAGATCTAAAATCATGACCTAAAGTCACGATTTGACATTTTAAAGATGTAATTTTAGATATTCTGTTTGCATTCACTGATAAACATGTCAACGATATTATACTATAATTAATGAAACAACGCGTTCTTGGGTTTTCACAATGTAATGTAAGAATGGAAATCATTTATATATTAATTTTTTCCGGAATATTATGTAATGCTATAGGATTATTACTTTATTCTCTTCTTTTTGCTTCTTTTGAAACCCATGAGCAGAAAACCATTGATACAAGATAATATACCTATATATGTATATATTTTTAGATATGGGATAATAAACTTAATATATTTGAGGAAAATAAAAACTATAGACAACGAATATCAGATTATAGATATATAATGGAACAATAGATTTTAGGAAGGCGCAAAAGTGTAGTTATGAGTTACATTGTGAGCCAGGAAATGTCATGTATTACAAATAATTTGATATCAAACTATATATACTGTTATTGCTTTGTTCCCAGTTTCTCTAATGCTATTTGATTAAGATTGATTTTTGTTGAAAATATTTATCATTGCTATGCCAGAAAAGGTTGGTTTTCTAAATTAGTCATTTAATAACAATACACTTTTTCAGACAAGACTAGTATTGAAACTAGTTCCATTACATATGAATAAAAATATCTTAAAATATAAAATGAATGTATTGTTATTATTAAAATGCTTCTGAATTGCGTATTTCTGTATAAATTATATAAATTAATAACTGATATCAATATATAGCTCTTGTTATTCATTCTCCAAAACAAGTTAGTAGCGCGTAAAATCTACCTACTTCAAGTGCACAAGAACTTATGTGTTATTTACAAATATGTTTTAAATTATTGTGCCATAATATGTCCTTCTTTATGTCCATTCAAATTCTTTTTAATTACAAATAACTCAAAAAGCAAATCATGTTAAGTCAAGAATTTTGGTATCTGATCGCAGTTCTATAACTTTCCATGATGTAAACAAATTAATTACGAAAACAAATGAAATGCATGCTCTTATACGAAGGCTGAAAATAAAGTAGTGGAAATACTGTCGCACGCTGTAAATGAGCATGTGAGGGCGTTGTTGTTTTCAGAATGTCAAGAAATAGGTCTTAGCTTTTCAACACACTCGGTGTCAATGGTGCAGTGCTAATACAAAGTTATCAAGTAATCGTATGCATTTGGATCGTCCTAAAGCGATGTTATCTAAAATCGAGCTACATGAGTGGATTAAAATGGAGGTAGCACATGATAGGAGTAGAGAAATATCACGCAGACCTCCAAGAAATCTGTGGCAATGAAACTTGCCGTTTCGGTCGTGGGTCATGCTTACGATAGGACGCAATAGTGTGGAAGATGCGCCACGCACAAGTCCCCGCTGTCCTGGAAGCGCATTACTTGATTGCTGGAGATGACGAGGTAGTTAGCCACAGAAGTCGGAGCAAGCCCATACTACAGCACTGCAGTAGGGCTCTCTTTTTAAACACAAACAAAACGACTTAGCTAAGGGTATACAGCATCTTCAAAGTGTAGCAGCGGGTGAAAATGTGTCATAGGATTACTTTATGAATATTAAAGTCTCCAGGCTCTAGAATAAATTGCTTACAACTTATGATTATGTTGCAAATACTTTCTTTCCAGCCCTTTTATATGAGTCATGCTTTCGTCTCTACTGAATTGATGAGCATTGATTCCAAGTGTAATTTTGGTTGTAAAATTTCCGTCTTGTTGACATTTCGATAAATCCAATTCTGTACCTAAGTATAAAGCCATTGAACAAAAATCTATAAAACTAGATGAAAGAAACATGACATAAAAATGAAGAAAATATACAGCAATTGCAAATCACTTTCGTAAAATGAGAGAATTAATAAGAAAAATAAATGTCATAGATATTATTGGCTATAACAAAAGCTCGAACTCCAGCAATTTTTTATATCCTTTTTTTTTATTACCACTAGGATACAAATATGGAGGATGTCTGTAATATTGTAGAAACAATGGCACTAGCAGTCTTTATACAGAACATTTTCTACTTTAATGGCATACACAAAGTCGGCATTTCTTACTTTAAATAAAGATTGTAAGGGAGTATTTCTCAAATGAAAGCCAGTTTTATGAACGTGTTGAAATGTATTCTCATAACGTCGTAATGCTTTTATTAAATATTTCATCAAGTGGAACTGAAAGCAAATTAGTCCTTTTTATTTAAAATAAACTGAACTTTCGAGCTTGTTTCAATGATTTTCTGTCGCTCCAGTTTAATTTACGGCATGCAAAAAAAAAAAAAAAAAAAAAAAAAAACCAGTTATTCTGTAATAAAATGCTTGAGAGAATGAGACAATAGTCCTAATCAGCACTTATTATCCTAAAAATGTCCCACGATCTCTGTTCGTTACATTGTTGATTTAGTGTGGCCAGTGTCTGAGCCTGAAAAATGGTTCTTCCCGGCATGATGAGGTTCTTTCTCGGCTGTTGGCGCACGTTAGTGGCTGAAGTGTTGTCCAGAGTAATCAGGGACCTGGAGGTGTCGGATGCGAGTCCTGTGGAGTCCAAGGACCATTTCCCGAAGCAATTCCCGTCACAATGGTATCGTTGTAGTCACCGTCATCCCTGCTGATCGCGTTCACCATCTCTTCGTTTTCTTTCCGAACTGTAACAAAGCGAACATCGTCCGTGAGCCTTCTGTCTTGGAAGTTTTCATTTGCAATACTCAATATGAATAATTCCAAACGTTCACTCTTAAAAACGCTCTAATATTAGTATCTAGCGGATTGTCCATTATTACTACCTTCTAAAATTAATGCTGTGCCTAAATTTATTGTATCTTTAGCTTAAATACCTGGAAATTATGAAACAAGTAATTAAATGTTGCATTAAATGAGCCTGGAGGCTCTTAAAGGAATGTTTAAGTATACTGTGGGGGGGGGGACTCAAACTGGCCATTTGAATCAAGTACTAATTGGACATTCAGTACCAGGATATATTTTCGAAACAAACATCTAATCATATGCCTACATAAGAATTCTATTATAACGATTGTTGTATTTACACATATAGATACATATTCAGCAATAAATGGTGTATTAAACCCGTATGAATAATCACTAAGATATTCGTTCTTGTATGTACATAATAAGCATTAATGAAAAATTGAAAATACAAAATCATAAGTTAGAGCAAAAGGTTCAAATACTAGTCAGAAAGAAACGGAACATTTATAGCAACTTTTATAACAGAGTAAATGCAACCGTCAAAGTGAGCTCCTTGAGCAGTGAAGCACTTCTGTCACTTTTGGAAACAGTCCTGTAGTTCATTTTTGTCACTTCCTGCAGAGTGTGCATCGCCAACGTCTCACCACTTCGGCTGAAGCAAACCTTCGCCCCTTGAGCAACTTTTTGAATTTCGAAAACAATTGGTAATCATTGGAGGAAGTTCTGGAGAGTATGGAAGATGCTTTGCAAAGAATTAGCTCAGTTGGAGTAATGATGTACTGGGGCGTTGTCGTAATGGAGAACCCAGTTCTTTCCTGATCACAAATAAGGGCTTTTTCATCGCATCGCACCACGAAGACACAATGACAACACACGTCTCCTTATTGATAGGAATGGATTGGAAATGTATCTGGCTGTATTCTATGTTAATCACAATCGATCACTTTCGATCGCTTACTACTCCTGCGCAGCCGCAGTCTGTCCTACGTCTGAGAACATATTCCATTTGCACTGGACAAAGGCAAGGCAGAGAAATTGCCTAAATAGCACGGCGGGGCAGACAACTTTCATTTCTTTTGGACTAAATTTGTATAATATGAAACACTGAAAGCCGGTACACAACTTGCAATTACTATCTATCCTTCTTCAAAGGCGACCTGAGAGCCTTTTATACAAGTTGAACCAATTAAGCCATGCCTGTCACACTCGGTTCTACCAGTGCTAAGTTTGTTTACGTTGTACTCATGCGTCTTCATGGGTCTGCTGTAGTTAAGATCATTTCTTAACGTTTGTGGTTTAGTTATGTACGATGATTGTGCAGTAGCAGCATGTGAAGGAAAAAGTACTTCACATCAATTGAGTTACGCCTTACTGGCATGAAATACTCTGTTTAATATTGTCTGTTATCAGAACGTTACTTGTTAATATTAAGCGTTACGTTGAAAACGAATTTATTTATAACTCTTTTCAGTAGACCTTCGCACAGCTTTTAAGTATTTTTATACTCAAGTAGTCCGATCAGCAACTTCACCAGTTCATTTGAAACTTATTATTACACTTCAATATAATTTTACTTCTAGGCCTGTCTCTCTTTACGAAGAAAGTTAAGCTAATCACATGATATTTTGTGTGATACCCATTCTCCCTTGTAAACATTTTCAGTAATATGGACATTATATCTTTAGTACACTCTGAGAGCAGAAGAAATTGAAGTTGTAAAATAGTAATTTTATATACACTATGTACACGACGATTCGCCGTAAATATTTATGAAGCGAAAGCTGCTATTGATGCACGGTTCCTTTCGAACTGAAGTTGTCGGTCCTGGTGGTGTAGTGGTTACCATACTTGTCTCCTACATCCAAGAACGCGGGTTCGAATCCGGCTAGGACCGATGGGGCGTAAAAATCCTAAAGTATGACTTCCTTCGGAAGTGAAGCAAAGCCGTGGGTTTCGTTACATTTACGGCACGAAAAAGAACCTCAAGCTTGAAAGAGAGGCCTCTGAGCAAAATTTGTCGGCCGTTTCATGCCCTGAATTGAATAGGACGCTGATGACCTGAGCTGTTAAAGAGCGTCCGTAAATAAATCAATCAAAAAAAGAAAAGAAAGAAAGAAAGAAAAAGAACTGAAGTTCGGACAAGGGCTCATAAGTAGCCCATTCAAGGATTCCAACATTTATTAAAGTGTATTTCTAGCACAAAAGTACATTTTTTCAAATGATTAAAGAAAATAAAATTAGATGAGACTAGAGCGTTACTGATTTATTTGCATCATTCTAAGCTAAGTAATTTATGAGATACAGTAATTCGGAGTTTTAGATCGTTTTTAGAGAATTCCCATGATTATTAGCCAGAAGGAACACATTTCCCAGATTATAGGCAAAAAACAGCATGAGTTTGCGTGCATTTTTTCTGCAATTTAGGAAAATTATCAACAGTATATTGCAGTCAATCTTGGATAAGTCTAAAATTTTCAGTCGCACATAAATTCAGTAAATTTTCAAGAAAAAGAGCACAAACGGTCGCGATAGACAGGAACTGTTAACATTTTTCATATAACTAAAGTTCAAAATTTCACACCTATCTAGGATAAACTGCAACATCTCATTTAGGACTACAGTCCGCGGTGAGCCTTGGCATGCTGCGATCACCTCTCCATCCTCTACCTCCGTCTTATGACTATATTGATAGAGGGCAGTATTGCTGGGGACATGCCGGTATTCCAGTCGCCTATCACGCGCCTTTCATGATCGAAGAACACCACCTCTCCATCAGGCAGCTTGCAAATTGCCCCCATGAGGCTTTGTGAACCCTGTTCCAGACCTTCTTAACTTAAAAAAAATTCTTAAGTAGTACCGGGAATCGAACCCGTTCTTTAATAGTAATGCTTTCCTCTTACACATTTAAGCGACGCTTTTGCCACGTATACGGGAAGTTTGTAAAGTTTGTTTGAGATACGATAGAGAAGGTCAAGTGGAACCATTTTTTATGTGCCAAAATTCTTGTAGTTCCACCATTTTCCCGCTAAAAGATGTGTTTAGAAATCGAGTTCAACTCACTAAAATTATTTCAAATTCACAAAAGACGAGTTTACATGCAGAATGTTGAAAGTGTCTTTCATTGAACTGTTTATAGAAATGTTCATAAAGTTCTTAGAAGACGTAAGATTGCAACCTTCTGTTCGAAGAGAATTAGACTTACGACGCAGTGTGTCTGCATATAACTGTGTTGCATATACCGGTATGTCAGCTTAGAGAATGAGAAGTCTGCCATTAGAAGCTAATAAAAATAACAACTATATTGTAAATATTGAACCGTAAACATTAACTGGCTCTCCAAAGTTATTGGAACCACACAATCAATAAGGTGCACACGTTACATTCAACAGGACAAGAAGGTTTTCCTTCCTTTGCAGCAGTGCCACGCACTGTTTGCCAAACACAAGATGCTAATCGTCTTCGATGTGAAGCAAGCTGATCGAAACACACATCACATTCACTGTTGCAAGCACAAATGGAAGACGGTGTCACGGAGAATGAGCGAGTCCACACTCCCAAGAGATTCATCTTATCAGTGATCCTAAAGGGAAAACGGAGAAACTACAAGATTTTTGGCATATTAAGATCTATACTTGTTGACGTCTATCACCCCTCAGATGTTGTAAACGGCCTTTTATTTGTAGACATCGCGGAGTTAGTGAAGATAGAACCAGGAGCCCGTTATCATAGTAAAGAAGTGAAATTGCAGCATAACCAGATACAACAGCTATGTTGTTAGCAAGTTAAAGCAACATTTGTGCTTTATTCTGAATCCAATAACGTGCAGACAGACACTTTCTTAAGATAGGTATGCAGTAAACAGCGTAGCGAAGTTTATTAATGTTGAAGATCATATTTACATGAACATAATTTCCTTAAGATTGTAGTTATTTTAATGAAAACAGCTGTGTATTTAAAAAAAAACAGTCGAATAATAAAATTTATTTCAGTACGACCTAAGGCTTGAACAAGTTAAATGATTCTTTGAGTTGTAGACATGTGCTAAACAGATTAGTTTGTTCATTTTAAAACTATTCAAGTTTCAAGAGTGTCATCAAATATAAATATTTGGCGCAAATGATAAGCTTGCCTTAAGCAATGATTTTTAATTAAAATATGTATGTGTTTCTATTTGTTAAAATACACTTTGTTAAACTTTTGTTACTTTAAGTTTCGCGAGAAATTGATTGGTGATAAACGAAATCATTATTAGTGAAGAAGGGAAGAGTGATAAGCTAATGATTTCCTATTTCTTTCTTGACACCTGCATCACTTTTGATAGCATTTGCCTCTACCATGTTACAAAGAGAATTTGTTTTACAGGACAAGTTGTGAGGAGAACGTCCTCTGCATATTGAAGCTAATATTTATTTTAGTCATTGCTATCTACGCTAATTTAGTAAATAGAACGGACGCTTATTAAAGGTATTTCGTATTTATATTAAATGGTCCTTAACTTCGCCCCAAAGTTCCTCGCATATTTTATGGCAGGTTGAACATTAAAAGCGAAGGGGTCCTCATGAATGATGCTTTAAAACATTTTTATATAGAATTGAATTTTCCCAGAGGAAGTCTCTGGTCCACTTTTAAAGCTTTGAATATCTGGTTTGTAGGTCGTATTCTATTTTTTACTTCCTTAAAACTTTCTTTGGTGTTACTATACTTCTATCTGAAGTGGCGATGATGATACTGGTGATGATGATGATGATACTGATGATGATGACGATGATAATAATAGTAGTTGTAGTAAGAAAAATGTTTTATGAAAATAGAATGTAATGGTTACAATGTGTGAGGGTTAGAATGAAAGTAGTAGCATTGCCCCTGAACATGTGGTGGCGTTGTTGTTCTTGTATGTCCAGAGGAAGAGCTAGCTGTTCAACCACCTAACGTCACTACTGCATTGTATATAGACGGAAGAATACGAAGCTGTCAATTAGTGTGTAAATTTAGATCACCCTAAAGAGACATTTTCTAAAAGTGAGCAGTTTGAATGGATTAAAACTGAGGTGGCACACGATAGGAACGCGAGGAAATGAATTGCGGGTTTCTGAAGCCCGCTGTAATGAAATTTTTCCATTTAACGGTGGCCCGTTGGGTGTCGTCTTTCGACAAAGATGTGATAGCATGGAAAATGTGTTAGATGCAGGTTGCCTTGATCTTGATGCATTAGTTGATTTGAACAATCACTGCCGAAGGTGACTAGGCGAGCTAAGGAGCTACCTGCAGAGGTAGGAACAAGCAACAATACAGTTCTGTAGTTGGCGATACTTCTCAGACAAAAATAAAAAGCGAATGAGGGTGTTCCGCGTTTTCCAGAATTGTAGTAGCGAGTGAAAAATGTGGCAGAGGATAACATTGAAGGAATATAATAACCTCTAGATTGTTGAATAAATGAACTATTACTTATGAATATGTTAATTGAACTTCACGAGCTACATTGTATATATGCAGAGTCAAAAATATTCTCTTTATTTTAAATATATCCAGTTATTGATGTTGCAACACTTTATTTTAATATATCAAGCATTCCCCTATTCACTTTCTTTGTTCAGTATAGCACAAAAAAAGAAAGAAAGAAAAAGAATAGAAAAAAAAAGAAAAGGAAAAGGAAAGGGAAAGTGGTGTTAGAATTTGACTCGCAATAAGGTGTTCGGAAAAATAAATGTGAATAATACATTTTTAAACATTTTATTAGACAGAAGAATAATGTTTTATTAGGAAATTAAACAAAAGAAAATATTTATGAAAAGCAGAACTATAAGTATCTACCGAGATAAACGTTACAAATGCTGATACGCTTTAAAGGTAAACATGAATGCTCTGTATGACGAACTTTAAATAGTTCATACCAGGCTTTTACTTAATATGCACATTCATCACCACATCCAGGTAAGTTTAAAAATAAATGATTTCCTTTATTTAACATTATATAAATATATGGTTTATATAAAGACACACAAATGCTCATTGTGACGCTTTTATCACTCTATGGCCATTTCTGAAATGTTAGACATCTGTTCGATTGGCTATTGGACATACAAACGTTTCTAAAACGTAAGATATATTTTTCATAACTTTATCTCTTCCATAAGTGTTTCTGAAAAGTAAGGTAGCAGGTTAGGAAACAGTTGACCTTTAGATAATTTATCGCGAGAAAACTCCCCAGATATATCTTGTATAAATCTTGATTAACCTATAAGATAGCGAACTTGTAATGCATGTATGCTGAAATTTTAACAACAAAGGAATGAGATAAATTAATTTTGAATACTGGTAATTTGTGGCCTACGTTCTCACGTGAGAATTCTAAAAAAATCGAAAAGCTAACGTTTCTATTACAAAAGCATTCAAATGATCTATCTGATAACTTTTATAGAACAGACAGCTATGGAGACGTATCTAGAGTTAAATGCGTTCCGGGTTAGGTTTTTATGTAAATTTATTTATTTATATTGGAGGAAAATTTATATTTTAGAGGATAAAGTTACTGGGTTTCTTTAATATTTTGGCACTAAACAAAATGTCTGCAAAATATGCCTCTGACATTTCTTTGTGGTCCTTTATAGATGGAATTATGGCTAAATAAAAGTATTAAATTATAAGCAATACCATATTTCATTCTATATTTTGAAAACATTGAATAAAATCTTCAAGAAAGAAAAAAGAAAATTTTTGACTATTTAAAAACTATAATATTAATAATTAAGTCGAAATGAAATGAACATAATCAACATTAGTTTATATCATGCATTGCCAGACATTTCTTGTTATATTTTTCATTTCGGAGTACATGAAATCGGAGAACAGCGCAAGAAGCAGCCTTTCCGTATGCTAAAGATAGGTTAAGGG